>CM031238.1:122456443-123656443 GCA_018340775.1 Taxus wallichiana var. yunnanensis
AGAGAGGGTTGAAATTCATCCATAGACTTATATTATTGCCCCATAGATTTGATACAATGTATTACAATGGACAAGAGGAAAAAATTGTATTTACAATTAAATGGGAGGTTTGAAACTCCACAAGAATCCTTAAGAATAAGAGAAGAAGAAGGGAGGGTGTAAAGTAAAATTATCCAACATTAGAACAATGCCCCTCATTACAATTTATAGTGGAAGATTTATAGAGGAGAGAGAAAATTGAATCCCGAATTTGCTCAAAAATCCTCCAAAAATAATTGTTTAATCCTGTGATGAGTGCCTTTTGATCTTCAAAATCTCCCTTTTCATTAATGGTTTGCCTTGAGCTTCAAGAAATTGATTGTGATTGCACCTCATGTCTAGTCTAGCCCCTGTAGACTCATGATGACCCCTACTCTCAACCTACCTCCATTAATGGATTTCACCTACCACTACAATGTTCAACATTTTGGATGTTCATAGACCTTGAAATTTGAAATCTGATGGTACCAAGCTATAGATCCCGAAAATACCTTTCCAATGATGATAATCTTGCAAGAAATAGTTAAGTACATTGGAAGATATCACTATTTTTATCTTGGTTGTTTCACTAGGATTTTTTCTATATCTAACCTCCTAGGAACTGAAATTGGTATTCACCAACGAATTATCTTCTGAATCACTTTTCAATAAAGTATAATTTTGTTGCATTTGGATGAAAATTGTGGAAGTTATGTTTGTTTGAAGTTTAGGCAAAGTTAGGGTTTGCGGGACTCCATCAAGCTCCTTTCTTGTACATCGAGCTCATTTTTGGGCATCAACGAGCTGCTTATCTCTCACACCATGGCCAAGTTGTTTAGCTCCACAAGATAGCTCGGCTTGACTCCTCCCCACCTAACTCGTCACAGGGATCGACACACCACTCACTTCTAACCTACCATCCGACTCACCACCCCATGCGGCTCGTTCTCCAACCCACGACTCGGCGGGATCTATGTGCTTGGGTGGGAGCTCCATTTGCTTTGGGGTTTTGGACCCCCACACCTTGGAGAACTCATCGTGCCCACTTCGGGCCTTACCTGCTTATAACCTTGAATCGACCCGCCCCTAAATTCCAAAATCCTCGAACTTTGGGGTCTTAAATTTTTCGGGTCTCATTACCTCACCCTTTTTGGCTCCCAAGTCTTCCAACTTCAAACCCAACCCTCCTTTGACCCCGAAACTACCCGACAAGCCACGTAGACCAATTTTTCAGATTTTGGATTCATTCGATTTTGGACATTTCTACTTCATGAGTTTAGACTTTTCCTGCAGAGTTTCCAAGTAGAACCATTGAAAAAGCTAGAAACAGGAATATCCAAAACCACGATTTTCATTTGGGGACACATGATAGCTAGCCTTAATGAGTTCACCTTTACCTATAAACTCATGCCACACCTTCAAGTTTTCAACTCGGCCTCCAAGTACTTCCATGGCTGACCACATCGACCTCAAGCCCATCTGAGCTTGCTCTTGAGAAATTTTCCTTCAATCGCTGCAAACTTTGTTTGTGAGTGAGCTCACCTCGAATGATCAAGCCGTATCTCCCATCTACCTTCAAGTCTTACGCATGCCATTCCCCGAGCTCAAAACCCTTGTCCGTTTCATTTTTTGAGTGGGCCAATGCCACATGATCCTAAGCCTCCTTTCACGAGTTTGAGGCTCGATTTTGAACCATCCAATGCTTTCGTCGCCATTTACCGTCATGGCCCTCTCTTCCTGTGCTTACCTCAACCGACTCCTGTGAAATCACCATGTCCGAGTTGGATCGATTTTCATGCCGACTTCATCCAATTCAGCTCGTTATCTTTGCACACCCCACAATGAACCCAAAATCTCATTCCGAGCTTTGGTTGAGTCGATCCAATCCCTTAGTGCTGCTTTGACCTTCCGACTTGGATCGGTGTTTCAACTGAGCTGTCATTGGCCCTTCCCTTTTCGTTGCCGCGACCTTCCAACTCGGCTCACCAAGTAGCTCACCAAGTTGTTTTCTATCTCAATTAGCCCTCTAAGGTCAAATGAGGATTTCTTGATTTTTCCGAGCGTGATTTTGGATTTTTTTCCAAATTTTTGATGGAGGAGAGGGGAATCAATGCCTAGAACCCCAAAATGCTAAATTTCCCGTCGTGAGCCATTTTTCACCATTTTTGAGGGTGGGGGCCGCTTTTGAATTGCAATGGGGCCATGAGCCCCAGAATGGCCCCGAATGGTCGATTACATCCCAAAGGTTCCAAAACACTTGCAATTGCTTCCCAAGACCTTGAAAACACATGTGATCTTGCTTACACCCTATTGGTCCCACACGTGAGCACTCAGAACTACTTTAGGACCCTATTGGGAAATTTTGCCTATGGGGGCAAAAGTTTCCAACAATTTGGTGACTCGTGTGGACATCTACCTACTAGATGTTATGAACCTGTAGCCTTGGCATATCCATCAGTGCACGAGTCACTATATTTCTACAAATTGATCCTGAATCCATTATATTGAAACATGTAACCATCTGCATACCGCCAAGCTTGGGCTGGACTGTTGTGAATTTCTAATCTTCCTAAGAAGATTTCTTGACTTCCAACATCATAGAACTCTATTAAAATTGATTCCCTTCTTTCTCTCCTCTCATTATTTGTATGGTATGGAGATCTTGAATGGTTCTCATGCGAGAGACTACTCAACTGCAGTAGTCTCAATTTTCATAAGAAAATCTTAAAATTAAGATTTGTGAGAGTAGAAAATTGCCTTGATTAAAGATTTCCATATGTTCCTCTCTACAACCTTGTTTTACTAGACTGAGATGGAATCTCCCAAAATTTGGTTTAGCCAAGTATGGAGCACACAATTTACGCTGATTGGTATGGATTGCATGCGTTAGAATTTTGAATAAGATAATTTTCAATTTCTTACATCATGGAACTCTATTAAATTTGTATTTTCTCCTTCTTCTAAAATTTCCATTCTTCGACATGAAGTTGGAGGCTACTCTCTGAAATGATAGAGGAACTTGGAAGTTCACTTGTGATTGGACTTGAAGGACTTGAAGAATGAAAAATCATTAAAATCAATCCTTGACATGATTTTAGTTGCTTTGCATTTGTTTTCTTTTGAGATTTGCAACTCTTTGTCACAAGTATGAACTTCTTTGTTACAACATTTCATTTAGGAGGCACATTGAACTACACAATGATACAACTTAGGAGCAATAAAATATATGCCAAGCACTTAGGTAATTGAAACCTACACTACATAGACAATGTGCATACGCACTTAGAGGAATTCAAATTCTAATCTAATATGTACAAGGGTGAAACTTTTCCTTTTCAGTAGTAATGTTTAAGATAGATTCCATTGATTGGAATCAAAAGTTCTTCTCCATCCAATGTAGACAATTGGAAGGCATTGCTACTTTTACATCCTGTGACCATGTAGGGGCCACTCTAAATGGCATCAAACTTGGAATGCCTACCCGATTTTTCCCAGATCTGCATCCCATTTTAGAACTAGGTCCCCTCTTGGAAGGTCCTTGCTTTTGCTTTCTTATCAAACCATCTTTTGACTAAGGCATGATCTTTCTTCATTCATTGTCTCGCACTACATATTCTATGGTTTCTTCTAATTCCATCAGCTCTGCATACCTAGCCTCCATTGGTTTGAATTCTGATAACTCAAATTGCTTCATGAGCTCCAATGCGGGTAACTCCAATGATATGGGTAACACTGCTTCTTTTCGTAGACCAACTTGTAGGGAGAGCTACCTATTTACCTCTTTGATTTTATCTTGTCATGCCCAGAATGCGGATTTGAGCTTGTATGCCACATCCTTTTATTTTCATCTAGAGTCCTCCCGATGATATTGAAAAAAAAATTATTCGTAGATTCTTCCTATCCATTCCCTTGTGGGTAGTAATTTGATGAGGTGCTCAAATAGATCATGTTCCTTACAACCCATTTTGTGATCTTGAAACCTAGGAATGCCAATGCATTGTCTAAAATGATAGTGGCTAACACACCAAACCTTGTGACTATTCCTTCGTAGAAGTCTAGTATGCTAGACTCGTTTTCTTCCTTGAGAGCCACTACCTCAGTCCACTTGGTGAAGTAATATGTTGTTGTTAGTATCCACTTGTGACCTTGACTTGAATTAGGATTAATGACTCTGATGAAATCCAATCCCCACTACATGAATGGTTATTCAAATTAGATAAGATGAAATGAAATTGTAACCAACTTCTCCTTCCCAAAGAAGAATGCTCATTTTTACATTTCTTGATCCAAGAGTAGGAATCACCGAATAGTGTGGGCCAATAATACCCTGACTTCATTATTTTGTGAGTTGTCACCCACATAGAAAAATGACCTTCTAATTATCAATCATGAAACTCTTAACTTGACATGTCCTAATGCATCTCAACAAAATGTCATTGATGTCTTTCTTGAACAAAACACTATCAATAAGCACATATGGAATGGCTTGCAATCAAGTATATTCTCTTTGTTTTTCTCATTTCTAGAGGGAATAGACCTGTTTGCAATAAATGAATTATATCTCGAGTCCAACATGGACTAGGAACATTATCATATGCTTGTTCTTGTTCATCCCGCAACACTAACACAACTTCTTTCCTTACCTGCTTCAACCTATTGACTTGAGGCTAATTGCTCACATAGTCCCTTTCCATGGACCAATTTAGTGACCTTGATCTTAATGTCATATTTCATGACACGAGTGATCCAACCTGCACACTTCTCATTTAAATCCTTGTTTAATAGGAAATACTTGATTCTCGCATGTGACACCAACAATTGAATCTTGTTGTTTGAAACCAAGTGCTTGAACTTCTTTAAGCTCTTGATTATTGTGAGAACATGCTTCTCAATGAAGGAGTATCTAATTTCATAGTATTCCAATCCTTGAATGAAGAATACAATTGGCTGCTCATATCCCTCTTTGTTTTGGTGCACTAAGATTGTAGAAATTTTGTTTGCACCACCGAAAGTGTAGAGAGCATGAAGTCTTTAGAAAAGTTTGGGTTGACGAGAGTTGGAGCTTGAGATATAGCCTCTTTGATTGCCTTGAAACTTGCTTTACCTTCTACTGTCCACTTGAATACTAGACTCTTCTTCAACATTTGCGTTATTGGCTTCACAAGAGTGGAAAAATTTGGTACAAACATGCGGACAAAATTAATTCTTCCTAGGAATCTTTGAAGAGCCTTCTTATGGATTGACAAGGGCAATAATCAAATTGCTTCAACTCTTTCTAGGTCGGTAGTCAATCTTTCCTTTGATAGAATATGGCATAGGAGCTTGCTTTCATGGGCCAAGAATACACACTTTTTTGGGTTTAGGAAACCCCAACCTTCTGCACCTTTGAAATACCTGTATCAGATAAAAGAGGTGATTTGCTATGTTCTTGGAAAACACCATGATATCGTCAAGATACACCGGTAATATTTTGTTGATTAACCCCTTGAATTACATGTCCATTTACCTCTGGAAAGTAGCCCCACCATTTGAAAATCCAAATGGCATCTTCTTCAGTAGGTGTAGGTGCCCCATTGGTGGTGAAAGCCGTCTTGAAGTGGTCATCTTCTTTCACCATTATCTGATTGTATCCTGAATACTCATCCAGGAGAGAGAATCTTTCTGAGCCAACTACTACTTGTAGGATCTGCTCCATTGTATGTTGTGATAACTTCATATTGAATCCCCGAAAATACTCATATCTCAACATGAAAACATCCGGAAACTCTTGGAAAAGTTGTATGAATTCATATATTTCTTGTTCAATGACCACCTTTCCGATTTGGAGTGTTTTGCTTTCCCCTATTGAAATTGGTTTTGAATCCTCTCCTTTGACTTGTATGTTAGCTTTTTCTTTATGAAATTGATCATTAGGATTGAAGATGGAATCCAATGTAACCAAGTCTTTGGGAAGCTTTTTCGTCGGTAGATGCACTATTTGATCCCGTATTATTGCTCTATTCTCTACTAGTTCCTAGCTGAGAATTCTTCCTCATCCTATGATAAATTGATGATCTATTGATCATTCTCAAACACCTGCCAACTTGTGTTGTTATATGGAAATGATGGTATTACAATCACATGGATGTGTGGTTGTGTTTTAAAACTTTAATACTGTCCACCACATCGAATGTTGGTCCAACTACTGAGTCTATCTCAGCACTTCATTTTTCTTCCTAGGTATGGAATTGATGTTGAAAGCTTCAAAGTCTTCTATGAGATCTCATACCCTATTTTTGTAACTCTTGAGTAGGTCATTATTTGCAACATGTTGTCCCCTGACCTGATTCATGATTATCTCACTATCCCGAACACTGCAAATTATTAATGCTTATTTTACTCACCCAAGTGAAGTCCATGGACTACACCTCGTATTTGGTCGTGTTGTTTGAACAAGCGAACTAAAATTTGAAGGTTGAATAGTACTTGACATTATGTGGAGATACCAATATTTCACCTCCTCATTCTTCTTGTCTGCTTATCGAACCATCAAAAAATAATTTCCATACCTCATTCTTATCTTTATTTTCTAGCTTGGTGAGGTTGGGAATGGGTGAATCTTCTTCATGTACACAATACACTCCTAATTCAACTTCTTCCATTTCTTTGTATGGATCAAATACATGTCTTTTGTTAGCCCAATCATCGAGTGTTAAATTTGGAATGCCTTCAACCTTGGTACCTATCTCCTGATCATTTGAACACTCCTCTTGATCAAAGGCCAAGTAATTTGTGTTGATGGGGCTAGGAACATGCAGCTCAATGTGGAAATTGGCAATTGGATCTGACCTGATTGTGGCCTTAGCTCCATACCTTGTCCTGAAAATCATGTGTGACCAATCTGCAGATAGATATCCACCAATTTTGGCTGTGAAATCCCTTGATAGACATAGGGCGAAGAGTGGTGGAAGATCAATCACAGATACATCCTATAAAATAGTGACATTGGGACATGCATGCAGTGTTAGGCTTAACCCTTTGATGACCCCAAAGTTCCAACTGTTGTCTCATCTAGTTGCACAACTCCTCTCAACATTGGCTCATACTTGATACCCAATTGATCAACTATTTGCTTCGGCATCACCGAGCTACTTGCACTAGAATCAATCATGTAGTTGTGTACCAACTTGTCTCTAATGATCAATGAGACATAGAAAGGTGGAGGTTTCAAATTCTTGCTTGGTTGACCTCCATCTTGTTGCACTGCATTGGTAAGAACCTTTTCCTAATCCCTAGGTGTCTCCTTTGATGCGACTAGTTTTCCATCGTAGCTTGCAACAAATCTCGTTGTCCTGGAATTGCTAGTGACTCCCACATGGAAATGTTCACATGTGTTTTCTTCATCTGATATATGATGTTGAAAGGAGGCAAAATATCCTTTTGTTGTCCTTTAGTAGGCACAACCTTTTCTCAAGCTTGAATAGGCACATGTGCTACTACAATAGGTGCCTTATGCTGATTTTGTACATTCGGGCTGCACTTGTCTTATTAGCATTTTGTGATGCGAGAGTGGGTTGATAAATGATAGGGTTAGATGACTATCCTTCCTCTATGTTCCTCTTCTTTGACCTTGTGGTTGAAGCTACACCCTGAAAAGGAGGTTGGTTAATTCCATAAAATATTCCACCTACCAATTAACCAATATTGTTTCGCTTTGAGGTGCTTCTGCGTGTCTGCCTTGCCACTTTGGTTTTCTTCTTGATTGCATCTTAGGACACACCAATGGTCTGGACCATTAATGTTTGATTTACTGCACCATTGAAACATGTAGATTGGTTATATGGTTGACTGCAAGGATAACACCATTCATATTCTTAAGTGATGTTGTTTTGTGTTAGGACCAAGGCTCTTGATGTTGAAACGCATTCCAGATCATATGGTCAGAATTTCCTATTAGCTTGTGGTTGTCCTTGGTTCTAGTTTTGGTTTGCAGCTTGAACTTGAGGCCTATTTGATTGGAATGGAGGCCTGTTTGGTTGAGCTTGAGGCTGGTAAGGCCTAGAACTTTGAGCCTATTGTCTCTTGATAACAACTAGCTCATTCCCAAAAGCTTGCTGCACCTTGACCATTTCTTGTTATCCTTTTGCTATTTCTTGCAAATCCTTCTTAAGTTCTTGGGTTTCAAATGGATTGCTTGAAGAAGTGGAAGCCTCACTATTGCTTTGATTTCTCGGATCCGAACAGGGGCTATTTCAGGTGCTTGACTAGTTGTAGGAGTTCCCATTTCCGGATATAGAGGCATTGGTGGCCTTGGTGCTAACTTTTTAGCTTGAATGAGGCAATTTTCAGCTCTGATAGCTATGTCATAGGTGCCTAGCAACATTGTTCCTCCCATGGACTAGATCATCATTTCTATGTCTGAATTTAGAGCCTTTAGAAAGTATAGGAATGCACCTTCTACTTCCGAACTCATGATAAATGGAATTCAGTCCCATGATTGCTGGAATCAAATTGAAATTCGTCATCTACTCATTAGGATCCCTCTTGATAGTTGTTAATTGTTCCAATAAAGACAAATTGTCTCCTCTTTCTCCAAATTGATTGTAGAGGGTTGTGCATATCTGGTCCCAATTTTGGATAGACCATGTTGTCAAGCTCCTAAACCATTATAATGCCTTGCCTTTGAATGAGGAAGATAATAACTTGACTGTAACATCTACTTCATTTATTTTATGAATAGTGCAGATGTTTGCAATATCTTTTATATGATCAACATGAGTTGTGTGATTCTCACCAGTGAAATAAGGGATGTTTTTAGTGCCGCCACCGAGATAGGGTTTTGAGTATTAAGTGCCAATGGGTTGCTACTTGTAAAAGTGAACATAAGGATTCAGTGGACCTTGTGGTGGTTATTGTTGTAGATGTGCCATTATGATTGGCCTAAGAACCCTATTTGTTTGAAGGAAGGGTCTAGCTGGGTGGAGGTGTAGATAATGCTCTACTTGGAGGGGATGATGATCTTTGTGGTCTTCTTCCTCTTGTACCTCTGTGTGGAGATAATTTTAAGTACTCAAAATTACCTTCCTCTCTTGCTTGTGAATGAGTTTGGATCCTTCTCATATACTTGGACAACTTGTGTTGCTACACCACATAATTCTATTCCTTTAGAGTTGCCAGATGTGTTAGAGAATGAACCTCAAAAGGATAGGGTTTGATCAAGACACACACCCGATCTTGACAAAATGAATGAAAATACTTTGAAGATCCTGAAGCCTAATTTTGGAGGTTGAATTTTTTTTTGAATTAATAGTCTTGAAATACCGAAATGTAGAGATCCAAAACTTGAAAACCTCTAAAACTCAAATTGAGGAAACCCCGAAATCTAAAAGCAAGAGACTTCCGAACTCTGAAATTTAAAAGGTCTGAAATTGATGGACTTGTGAAACCTAAAATCCCAAAATCATAAAATATCGGAAGGTCTGAAATCCTCAAACACAAAATCCTGAAATTGAGAAAACCCCGAAATTTTAAAAGTCAAAATTTTAAAAATAAAAAATACCCTTTTGAAGTTTAGGTCCCGATCTATCAACTGGTGAAATTTGGACTTATTTTGAGCAAGTTAAGCCCTTGAAAATTGATTTTGGAGTTCATCCTGAGAGGTGAAAAGTATGAAATTGAAGAACTTACAATTTCTAAGTCTAAAAATGATGAAAATGCCTTCAAAGCTTGTGGAAAAGACTTCTCGTCCCACTGGGTGTGCCAAAATTGTTGAGTTTGGTCACACAATGGCTTAAAAAAATATAACTCCTGTGATGTCCCATCGGGCATGCCAAAACTATTGATGCCTAATCATAACACCCTAATTGTTTTGCAATTCGAAGGATTGAGACAGTTAGTGTGATTGCATAACATGGAGCTTTTCCCAAAGTGTGGTACTTTGCAATCGGGAAATATCTCTAGAGAAAGGTCAACTTCCTATTCCTGTATCTATCACCACTCACTAGCTCCGAGAAACTAATCTAAACCCTACTCTAAAATGCCAAGGAGATAGGGAAGAAGGATGCAAGAAAAGTAAAACCTAATTCTATTGGAGGTGATGCACCAATAAGGAATGTTGAACACCTACTTTGCATGGAGATGGAAACAACAATCAGATTAAGGAGGATGAAAATACACCATAGATCAATCTACTGTTGTGAATCCACTAACCAATAAACACAAACCATTAAACATGTAATACAACAACCATGCACAGATAACCAAGATTGCAATGAGAGATCAAGAGAATGTAATGAACACAAGAGAGGGTTGAAATTCATCCACAGACTTATATTATTGCTCCACAGATTTGATACAATGCATTACAATGGCCAAGAGGCAAAAATTACATTTACAGTTAAATGGGAGGTTTGAAACTCCACAAAAATCCTTACAGACAAGAGAAGAAGGGAGGGTGTTGTTATCCTGTAAAATTGACAAGGGAAATTTTGCAGGTAACCATACCAAATTTTTGTTTTGGTTCCTGTTGAGGTCCCTTAACGTTTGGAATGGCATAAAATCCCTTTTCGGAAAATCTAGTTTTTCGAACTTAGTCGTTTGGTCCTTTTTTGGTTGGGTGCAGTTTTTATTCATGCAACATAAAATGAATATACACCCCTTTCTATTCCTTTGGCACATCCTTTAGAGTGTCGACATTCCAAATGTTGCACCTTCCCATGATGCGCCTTTCAAGCCTGCGCCGAGGTGCATGCACCATCTTGTCGACATTAAAAATGTTGTGCCCCTGAATGGTGCACCAAAGCGCTGAAAAAGTAATGTCGACAGTCCCAAATCCACGCCAAGGGCATAAATATTTTCATGTTGGAATCTACCTAGGTTCACCTTGCAAAAATTTGGTGGCACATTTATTAGACCTTTTTTTATAAATAAGCGATCCGACTGTCATTTTCACGATTGCAAAATCGTGAAAAAGTTAATTCCTTTGCACTGTCAACCCCGTGTCACTTTTCATCGTATTCATGGACCCCACATCATTTCCTCCATCTTATATATTCCTGGTAAGTGGTCCTTGCTCTTCTTGTGTTGTTGTTGTAGGGTTTTTGTGTTGTTTTTGAGAGGTTGTTATTATTAAAAACAAAGAAAATGAACCTAAGAAGTAATACAACCCCTGCCCGTTTTACAAATCAACCCACCTTTTAAAATGGCTTTACCCTCCTTCTAGATCTGTTGGCCTAGGAGGGCCTTGTCTCAAAAATGAATCCCTGACCCTCTTTTCTCTATTCCCCTCACTGAAAAATCTTAGTTGAAAGAGGCAAAAGACCCCAAACTCCGTCCCTTAAAGGGTAAAAAACCTAAAGTTATTACAATCCAAAACCATGGTTTTTCTTTGGCGCAAACGCCATCACTGTTACACTAAACACAGTCACGCCAAAGGGGCGCACTGTCTCTCTACCTATACATGCATCTTTCCCATGCCTTATAAAAATTCCTAAAACCTAACATAGGCGCAAGCGCAACTCCACCTACACCAACATTTGAATGTCGTGTAGACCCTTCCCACACCGCGCCAAAAGCTCCAACCTTGGCGCACCTTAACTCAATGATGCACCCTTTGAACCTACGCCCTTTGGTGCACCATAATGTTTTGCAACATGTACCAAATCTATGCCAAATGGTGCATCCTGAATCCTTGCAACACCAAAATAATCTACGCCCAGTAAACAACCTTCATATGGCGTAGGCACACATACATTGACACCAACATCTGAATGTTGTGTGTAGTATTTCTGCACCCTATGCCCCTTTTGCATTGTTTTCTTCCATGCAACACTCTCCAGAAGTGCGCCTTGCTTTTTTGACCCTACAACCTGCAATAGAATTGTGCCTTGCACCCAAAGGCTTGTAAATTGATAACTTTTCATTTTATAAAGCTTTGATGGATGATTTAATAGCTAACATGGCTCTTCTGTGGTGGACTTCCCTGCTTCTTCTTGCAGATCAGCAACTGAACTCAGATTCACACATGTCTTCATCAAGTAAGAAGCCAACCAAGTCTAAGGGTAAGGCCAAACTCACAGAAGAAGAAATGAAGTACAAATACCAAAGGGTCAGGATGCCTGAATCCCTTGCAGTGTGACCTGGACATCAGGGATTCAGAACTTGGTCACATTGATATGGAGGACTTTTGGGCCAGAACCAGGAAGGTCACAGGCATTCCATGGATGGACAAATTGGTCGGCAGTGGTCTACATTTTGCTGCAGGAATACCTGTGAGTGCAGTAAACAAAGAGTTCATGATGGTGGTGGGCCGCTATTACAATAAGGACACAAGATGTTTTGAGAATGAGATGGGCAAGGTAATAATCAACCTCACTTCCCGGCACTTCGAGATTATGTTGGGTATCCCCCACCACCGACATTTTGTGGCAATAAGCTAAGAAAACTGCATAAAGGCATGGGATGAAAATGAAGACAAATGCATGTAGTTGATGAATGAAGTATACCTGAAAAACAAGAAGGTGATAACCAAGTGGCCGCAAGTTATTCATCGCAGTGACTTCTCAGAAGGAGTTGAGTGACACCATCACCTTCCTGAGCAGGGTCTTTGGGCTTCCTGATGCCCATTACTTTCATAAATGGATGCTCAAATACTTGGAAACAATGAGCAAAAACATTCTTGATCAACATTTTGAATGGGCAGAGATCATCAACAACACTATCTCTGAGCAGCTTCAACAACTCTCGATAATGGGGAGGTTCTACATGAACTCCTATGTGGTATACACTGCTGCCTCTGAAAGAGACTACCCAACACTAAGTCGATGCGGGGTGTGGCCCCAAGTAAAAATATATGAGTATTATCCAGAGTTGAGACTGGAAAACAACATCACACAATTCAACAAGATCAATGATGCCTTCTTCTATGGCATCATCTACCTCTTGAGGCCCAATATGACTCACGGTTAGATGACCAAGAGTGTGGTTACTACCACAGAGAAGTGGGGGCGTTATTTACGCAATTCCCCACTTTCACCTATCTCAGAGCCGCCAACTTCTTGGGGGAGCCCACCAAGTTACCGAGGTATGCGGGACCTAAGTTGATCCTATTAGAGCTATCCAGATAGCTTATCACATACCACGAGAAGTGTCTAAAAAGAAAGAAGGGCAAAACTCCATTCCCCCTCATAGTGGGCAGGTACACCTACACTTCTCATACCAAAGCCCGAGAAATGTTTGCAGAGCTGGAGTTTCTCAACTTGAAACATAATTTCTAGCAAGGCCGACCTTTGATCCTCAAAATTGCCTTCCAAGGGAAAATCTTGATCCGATTCACATCCCACAGATTGAGGATGTCTATATCGATCTGTATCACGAGGTCAAACTCAGAAGAAAGGATCACTCCCGCTTTGGCCCCGCAGAGATCATCCAATATGGTGTGGCCATTGTCCCGAAAGATTTCTAAGTGACTGATCAAGAAGTTGATCAGGTCTATCTAGACACAGACGGGGACAATTGGCCATTTGCTGAGATTGATAGAACAAAGGCACCTCAAACTATTGAGGAAAGGGTTAAAGGCACTCAGCGCACAGAGCATTGGTGCAGGAAAAATGGTCTCATCTACCTTGGGGTGGACTTTACCACATCTCCCTTGGGAAATGCACCCGCCAAGCCGAAGCACTTGCCAAAAGGCAAAGGGAAAGACAAAGAGGGAGAATAAAGAACTCTTTCAGAACAAGCTCCCGAGAGCCCTCCTTCTGCTTGCCCAGAACCAATAGTAAGCTTGGTCTCCCCAAAAGAAGAAGATGTGGTAAGTGTTCCAACAGAACATCCACTCGGGTGTTACCACTGCTGTAACCAAATGAAGTTCCCACCGTCCCATCTTCTACTCCTCCTTCCCCTCCTTGTGCCACTCAAGAAACCACTCCTCTGGTTGTTTCTTCTCCCCGTATTCTACTTTTCCCCCTTCCTCTTCCTCCATCTTCTCTTCCCTCACGGATCTGTCCCCAGCATTTCATCTCTCATGTCTCGGATCCCTTCCACCCCCACGGTTTCCTCTCCTACAAAGGTGACTCCTACCCCTATGAGCATTGGAGAGTTGGATTCTTTTCAATGCCATCATTAATTGTCTCGATGCATTTCCCCATGTCCATTGTGGCTGCTCCTTCTTCCACCTCTGTTCCCTCTTCTCCCTCTGGTCCCACTCCCTTAAGTCCAGAATGGATCTCCAAGCACTGAGCCAGCACAAGAGGAAAGTCCCCATTGCACCTATGGACTTCTCCGTCATCCCAACAAAGGAGCTAAGAAGAAAAATCCAATAACCCGCTTCTCTCAAAGTGCTTCAGGTGAAAGGGTTATGGAGATCGCATACCCTGATCCCACAAAGGATAAAAAGATTTGTCTCCTACAGATTATACAGTGACACAGGTCACAATGGGAACATCCTCAGAAAGCCTACAAGGAGAGGCCCTATCCGTAGTGGATGCCCTTTGCAAAAAGCTTCAGGAAGCAAAGGAAGAGAAGAGGATACTGAAAGAACATAACAAACATCTTCTCTAAGCCCTACAGAAAATGGGCAATGCACCTCCTGTATCTACCACCGAAACTCCTGAGGCCCTTAGTCAGGAAAAGATAAATGAATACACCAAGATTAGTGAGCAAGGTATGGAAGTATCCACCTGGAGAGACCAGATCCTCAAGGATAGTGAGGAAGTAATTGTAAAGTTCACAGAGCTGTATCAGAATATTGATCAGGCTAATAAGGAACTCCAGGCAATTACAGGACCTATCTCCAAAGAGTTGGACCATGCCAGGTTACAACATGAGACTTTCCAGAAGATGCTTGACTACCCAGTCGATGAATTAGTAAAATTCGGCATCTTCGATCACCCAAGAGCACCCAAAAAGTCCTTGCTGCTTTGGACTATCGGGTTGACTAGATGGAATTTGTCTTGGAGAAGATTGACAAAATCAAGGAGGAGGCCTTGGACGCGATGCATCAAATGGAACAGATCATCCTAAGGATGTCTCCGGGTTTGCTCACCCCATCATACGCCTTGAGGAAGGTAGATGAAACTATTCAACTCTTCAAGGAGATCGTGTCACAAGGTTTAGGGTCAGAAGCCACTTTTGACGTAGAATCTATCAACAACCTTCTGGCCTGCCATGATTTTGTTGGATACCTGATGGAGGCAGGTAATGAATACTTCAAACTCCCAGAGAGACTCAGAGATGAACGAGAGACTTGCGAGGTCATCGGTGATCACACCAAGGGTCCCGCTCAGGATCAACTTCAACCGATGATTAGCAAGTTCATGGAGTATTGCACTCAATTTCACATTTCCTCTCCTGAGAAGAAGCAAGATACTCCTTTCCAGCCACGGGACAATGACGAATAGGCTCCTTCCTCTTGATTGTTCCCATTTTTGTAAAGTATTTAAAAGTATGTTGGCACAAATGATGACATCATCCATGTTGCACCATGAGATGTTGTCATCCACCAAATTGCCCCAAAGTCCACTGTTGACTTTTATATATTTTTGTAGATATTTTGTAAATATTTGTTGGTTTCTTTTTTCCTTCTTTCTCCTTCTCCTTCTATATATACTTGGATACTTGTGGTATTCGAGGAGGAACATTTTTTAGATGAAAAATAGAAGTGAGAAGGAAAAAGCCTTTGTACTTTTTGTAACATAAAATATTAATATAGAAATTAAGACTTTGTGCTCAATGGATGTGTTGTGTATTAGATCTTTCTTAAGTTAGATCTATGTTGCTTTTCTCGAGATCTATCTCTATTTTTTTGTCATTTGTTCATCAGTATTGCTTTGTTCGTTTATGTAATTAGGTTTGGATCTGTTTACTACCATCCCCAAAACATAAACCCTCTGACCTTTTGCTTTGGAATTCATTTCTTTTCTCCCTTTGGATCTATCCCATCTCCGTCCTTCCCTTCATTCCTTTCTATTCACAGTCAGAAATACCCCTACCGGGACGAAATCCCAAACCCCTGAAGGCATAATACTATAGAACTTGCATGATTCCTGCCTGTAGAATAGCAATAAACCAGTTTCACTTTCTTTATGCCGCAAAGAGGGGCTATACCCTACACACTTTGTTGGCTCATCTATCCATAGATCTACCCTCCCAAAGATTTTCGGACAACAGTAAAGCATAATTATCCAACATTAGAACAATGCCCCTCATTACAATTTATAGTGGAAGATTTACAAAGGAGGAGAGAGAAAATTGAATCCCGAATTTGCCCAAAAATCCTCCAAAAATCATTGTTTAATCCTATAATGAGTGCCTTTTGATCTTCAAAATCTCCTTTTTCATTAATGGTTTTCCTTGAGCTTCAAGAAATTGATTGTGATTGCACCTCCTATCTAGTCTAGCCCCTGTAGACTCATGATGACCCCTACTCTCCACCTACCTCCATTAATGGATTTCACCTACCACTGCAATAATTTCCATTTTCAGAGGTTTAGAGACACCGAAATCCAAAATCTGATGGTACCAAGTCAGAGACCCCGAAAATACATTTCCGATGACTATAATCTTACAAGAAATAGTTAAGTACATTGGAAGATATCATTGTTTTCTTTTTCTTGTTTTACTAGGATTTTTCCTATATCTAACCTCATGGGAACTAAAATTAGTCTTCACCATCAAATTTTCCTCTAAATCACCTTTCCAGAAAGTATAATTTTGTTACATTTGGATAAAAATTGTGGAAGTTATGCTTGTTAGAAGTTTGGTAAAAATTAGGGTTTGAAGGACTCCATCGAGCTCCTTTCTTATACATCGAGCTCACTTTTTGGGAATCACCGCACATCTTATATCTCATACCATGGCCAAGTTTTTCAGCTCCACTAGCTAGCTTGGGCTTGAATCCTCCCATAACTCATCACAGGGCTCGACACACTACTTGCTTCCAACCTACCATCCAGCTCACCACCACATTCGGCTCAATCTCTAACCCATGACTCAGTAGGATCTATGTGCTTGGGTGGGAGCTCAGTTTACTTCGGGGTTTCAGACCCCCACACCTTGGAGAACTCACCATTCTAACTTTGGGCCTTACCTACTCGTAACCCCGAATCAACCCACCCCGAAGTTTGAAATCCTCATACTTCGATGTCTTTACTTTTTCTGGGCTTGTTACCTCACCCTTTTGGGATTCCAACTCTTCCGAATCCAATCTCACCCCCCATTGACCCCGAAGCTACCCAATGCACAATGTAGACCACTTTTTCAGATTTCGAGTCATTTGGTTTTAGACATTTCTACTTGACGAGTTTAGAATTTTTCCTTTCGAGTTTCTAAAGTGAAAACCACCGAAATCCCGAAACGGGCAGGTTTGAAAGCCCAAACTTTATTTGGGGATGTGTGATAGCTTTCCATGGTAAGTTCACCTCTACCTACGAACTCATACAACACCTTCAAGTTTTCAACTTAATGTCCAACTACTTCCATGACCAACCGCCTCGACCTCGAGCCCATCCGAGCTTGATCCCGAGTAGTTTTCCTTCAATCACTATGAACTCTATTTATGAGCTGAGCTCACCTCGGAATTATTGAGCCATGTCACCCATCTACCTTCAAGCCTTTTGCATGTGATTCCTAAGCTTGAAACCCTCACGTTTCATTTGTTGAGAGGAAAAATGCACCCACGATCCCAAAACTCCATTCATGATTTTGAGGCTCAATTTTGAACCATATAATGCTTCCTTCACCATTGACCGTCATGGCCCTCTCTTCCCGTGCTTAACTCAACCGACCCCACCGGATCTGCCATGGCGGAGTTGGATCATTTTTATGCCAACTTCATTCAAATTGGCTTGTTATCTTTACTCACCCCGCAATGAACCCAAACTCTCCTTCGAGCTTCGATTGAGTCAATCCAATCCCTTCGCGCTGCCCAACCTTCCTGACTCAGCTTGGTGTTTCAATGGCTAGGTTGGTCCTTCCCATTTTTTCAACTAGCTTGCCAAAGTGAGCTCTCTACCCTCTACATGCACTGCTCTGTGCCATCTCGGCTCTTCATTTTTTGCGGCCTTTTGACTCGGCTCACTGAGTAGCTCACTGAGCTACTTGACAAGCCATTCTCACTTTCCCTATCAATGCAAAACCCTAACCTTTCCGAGTAGCTCGTCAAGCTATTTTCTAGCTCGGTTGGCCCTTTAAGGCCAAATGAGGATTTCTTGATTTTTTGAGCTTGATTTTGGATTTTTTCAAAATTTTGATGGAGGAGAGGGGAATGGGTGCCTAGAACCCCAAAAATGCTAAATTTCCCATCGTGAGCCATTTTTCACCATTTTTGAGGTCGGGGCCAATTTTTGAATTGTAATGGGGCCATGAGCCCGGATGGCCCTAGATGGTTAGATTGCATCTCAAGGTTCCAAAACACTTGTAATTGCTTCCCAAGATCTTAAAAACATCTCGTGATCCCGCTTATACCATGTTAGGCCCACTTGGGAGCCTCAGAATCGCTTTAGGGCCTGTTGAGAAAATTTTCCCATCGGGGGCAAAAATTTTCAATAGTTAGATCTCAAGAATAGTCTTAACAAATTTTGGAACCTTATGTAATTCTTACGAGAAAATGTCGGGGCTTTAGTATTATGTCTTCTTTCCTTACATGTAGGTGATTGAGAAATTAGTTGATAGTCCAAAGGTTTGGGCTTTGAGAATGAATACTTGTAGGAGCCAAAAGGTTGATTGGGAAGCATAATGGTTTTGAAGGGAATCTTAGCTTATAAAGAACCTCCTTCATATCAAATAAAGTGAAAGTAAACAACCACAATTCTCACTGTGTGTAAATTATTTGTTCAAGGGTTAAGAACAAGAAAAGGGTTTGAAAAATTATAATTTAATCCTTTGAAGACTATATTTTTATTGCATTATGAGGCCTTTAGAGTAATTTAAGTGGTTAATAACTTTCAAGACATATATGAAGGCTATTTAGTGTAAGTATTATAAATTTCATCTGTACTGTGCACTTACAGGTCGGATAAAGGAAAATTAAGTGTTTTTCATTCTATTTCAAATCTTTTAACTCCTTTGCTAAGAAAATCATGTGTATTATGATAAAATAAACCTCAATCCAAATTTTTATGTTTTAAAGTTAAGTTTTGAAAAATTTATAGAAAATCTAATATCTTCGAGTTCACCGTAAGTTATATGTGTCTGAGCTAGGGTTCAAGATTTGATTAGTCAAAAATTTGAGAACAAGCTTATGACATGGTGTTTCACCAATAAGTTGAAGCTTTCTAGGATGAAACAGATAGAAGGTAAGTGGTTAAGGAGGAATACATGTAAAGCAAAGGTGGAAGGAAAAAATGCACACATTGTTGACGTTATCCAAGATGATCATAGAGAACTCCTTTTTGTTTAGGAAGGAATACATGTAAATACAAAACAAGACCACAAAAGAGCATTAAATAACATATGACAGTGGACTGCCTAGCGTATGCTAGATCCAGGAAGCATGATGCTTCCTAAAGAGGTTGTCAATCCACTGTTTAATTTAATGTAAATAGGAAACTGAAATAAAAAGGTCCTATTGTAATGCAATGATTTAGGTTTCTCAATACAAAACAATATGCTAGATTTAATGTTAAATATGAAATGTATCACTAAGTCTAATGAAACCAAAGGTTTTTTCAGGTTGGGTAGGTTTGTCAGAGGTCTGGTAAAGGTCTGGGACTGATTAGGTGAGGTCTGGGTTGGTTTTGGTTGAATAGAAGGCTTGTTGGTCTGAGGGTGTAAAATAACACAAAGACCAATATCGGTCAGGTGACTGATGCCGGTATAGGGATGAAACTAACGACGGTAAGGTAAACTGACGTCGATAGGGGCAATGGGTGATAAATTAATAAAAATGGATTTTTAGCCCCTCTAGTGATTGCACAAAGAGTGAGGAAGGTGTGGTTAGGCTCGTAATATGGCTAAGAAGACTTAGGAATGTAGAGGAAGAGGTTAAGAAAGGTGGAAAGACTTGAAATGGTTGGGTAGGTGGATTGGTGGGAAGATGGAGATATCCGGGTAATAACGAAATGAAAATACTGAAAGAAGTAAAAGATCTATAGTAAAGTAAGCAAAATGATGAAAACCACGTTACTTACTTGTTACTATGAAGATCTCGTGAATGAAGGTGGCTGGTGGTTGATAGGTGAGGTGATGGTTGGTTTAGTGTCGTGGCAGTGCAACCTATGTGTTCCCATGGATACTCCAACACTCTAGAAGAGAACTTGTTGCTTTTGCTGCACTTTGGTGGTGTGTCATCTTTGTTTGTATATAGGAATGACATTGATACCCATGGTTGATTGCAATAGAATTCCCAAAACTGAATGACCAACCCATGTAAAGAGTTTTAAAATTGTATATAAAGGAACCAATGGCGGTTTAGGTGACCGACGTTAGCCGAGGATAAACCGGTGTCGGTTAGGGTGAATTAGTCAAAGTTACCAAAAATAGCCTGATCTTTACTATGTTTGGTGTGATCTTGATTACTAATCTGGGTCTCAAGTGAGGGTTGATGCTTAGATAAGTGGGAGTGTTTTTGGAGAAGGAATAAGACTTTAATTTTAGGGTTTGAAAGAGTCCCAATTGTTTAAGATAAGTAGAGACTCAATCTTAGTTAATTAATAGGCTAGGAATAAGTCCATGGTGAGGTGTCTAGGTGATGTGGCTAGGTGAGGTGTAAATTAACTTAATTAAAGTAATTAAGTTAATTAATAATGTGAGGATGAACATTAATTCAATTATAAGTAATTAAATTAATATGAATGTAGGGTAAGGGGTCATGGTTAGGTGAATACGTTACATTAATTAATTAAAGGGGACTAAGGGGAGTGTGACCAAAATTTGGTGTCTAAACTTGGAATTATTAATGCTCGTAGAGTCCCCTAAATGGTTCAATAAAAACTTTGTCATTTTTATGGCTATTTTTGGAGTTGTTTATGACAATGTAGAAGGAGGAAGCAAAACCCAATTAGAAGGCTAAATTAAGGGGTGACTTTGTAAAGGAAGTAGGTGCAATATTTGAATTTGTGTAATGAAACTATATGGGAATAATAAAGGGCTTATTGGGTGTCCATAAATCCCATTTTGAGAATTAAAACCTTGTACAAGCAAATATAATTGTGACATTAGTTGAAGATTGGCCTAGTAAGGGCCTAGGAAGCAAGAATATAACAAGTAATATACAAGGAGTTATATGTGGAGTTAGAGATTGATATTTTGGGGGCATGTTGACCTATTCAAAGGTGAACTAATACGCCTAGTTAGACCTTCTAGGTATATAATAGCATACGCGTAAGATTGATCCAAACGAATTGTCTTAAGGGAAAAGAACACCATTTTGGGCAAGGTAGCAATAATTGAATTTTGAGAGCTTTTATCTCATTTCAATTAATGTTCTAACATTATATTGAGTGAAGTGATGTTATAGGGAAGTGCAAGATTCATGGTGGTTAAGAAAGGCCAATAAGTTCATCCTTGAGACAATAATTAGTCAAACCAAAGTTGAGCAAGTTGGTAAGTTTGGACAAGGGATGGTTTCTTTCATGTTTGAGTCATTTGAGGAGATGATTGATGATAGTGTGAAGATTGAATATGGGAAAATTATTTATAAGGTTATTTGAGGGATGTTTGTTATAATACATAAGGTTTGAACAATTTTTCCTACCAGATCAAAGTAAGAATTTATTGTTCTTGGGTGATTTAACAAATTAAACTATGACTTTTAATGTATTGTGGATGACATAAATGGATTGAGGCATGTGTTTGTTTACATCACTGATCCACAAATCTTCTTAGCTCATCACACCTCTCTTCATCCTTTCCCTTGACCCCTCTATACTTCTCTCCTTCCACTTTTGGCTTGCTCACATCCTCACCATCTCAACTAGTCACAAATGACCAAATACACTAGCTTATATACATGAAACTAGATCAAAACACCCCTAGGTCAGCCATGACCATATAGGTCAGTCATTAAAACTTAGAAACACAAAAAAATTTCATATAAAACATCTTAATATACCCAATTAGGTCGGAAAGGGTCAAGACAACTCCATCAAACACCAAGAAACTCAAACTAGCTCATAACACACTCTCCAAGCTCCAACGAATGCACAAGGACCTCTAAGGGAATCAAACAATTTTTTTCAATACTTCATCATCATCATTGTGGAACTTAGGAAAAACGTCCAAGAATCACCAAGTAGCTCAGGGAACCACTGAAATATCCAACTTCTCCATGGCACACTCCAAGAAGCAAACATGCATAACTAGGTCTTCAAGCACCCAAAATTCGATCCTAGAAAACAAATGAGTTCACATAGAAAAAATAATCATAAAACATCGAGTAGTATACCATTGGAAATATATATGAATATAATTTCTGTAACAACTCACTTCAAGCTCCAACTCATAGTGTAAGGTCTTGAACCAATTCAATCTTTAGAAACTCGCTCAAAATCACAAACAAGACTCAAGAACCAGATTGAGAGAAAAATTCTCCATCACCTACAAAACCACTTCCAAGATCAAACAACACTGGAACACATTAAGGGAAACTTGGAAAACACCTTCAAACACTAACATGCATAGCTCATGTGGAGAAAACTAATCCAACACACTGTTCCTTCAAGCCTTCTTGAGAGGTCTAATAGGGCTAATTAGGCCAATAGGTATTCAATTGAAAATGATCAATCCAGATCAAATAAATCTCTCCAAAACATCATGATAGGATCCTATAAACTATCCATAACCATGAAATATAGCTACAATAAGCAAAATGACTCAAAGAAAAACTCAAACCTCAAAGACTAGCTTTTAGCCCTTAAGGCCAAAATCGATAGGACAACTTTGGAGACATGCATCTTAAAATTTCTTCAAGAAACCTACCTTAAAATTTTCATGTCCATGTAGCACATATCCCAAGTATTTTTTAACATTTCACTTTTCATCTCGAAGCTTCCATCTCAACCCTAAAATTGCAAATCTCCATAAAACTAGGGTTTTTCTCTCACTTCTTGAAATAGATGGAACACCAAACCACCACCAAAATGAGCCCTAACAAATTCTCTACAAGCCCAAATCATCGCATTATCATTTCCAGTCATTTTGAGACCACACCATGAATTTGTATCTGGTCGCTCTGAAATAGGTTTTTGGGGAGGGTTTAGACCACCTTAGCTTGTTAATGATTGTTCATAAATTTTAGGACATTATTTAACTCCATTCCAACTATGAAACACTCTTAGTTCCATGCCTCAACTATGGTGAAAATATCAGGACACCACACAAAGTTTTTACAAGAAAATTATCACTCAAAACATGACCTTGAGTAGGAAAAAGCACTTCTAGAAACTCAATATGATGAAAAATAGCATTTCTTGCAATTCCTTCGAGTCTTAACTTGAAACTTGGCCTGAAGCATCATGAAAACGTTATATAACTATCCAAAATATCATATATTCTTAAACACATTTTCAACTCTCTAACCAATAATATTTACATGTTTTTTCTTGACTAGTCTTCACCTTCTTTCTTTTTAAGGACTATGAACATGCACTAAACAACTGATTACTATCCTAAAATTCCTATTACACATGTTATTCAACATAAAAATTATCTAAACATGCTTCAAAAAATCTTCCTTTCTCCATATCTCATGCCGCCATGCTACACCATGCTCTAGGTCTAGGAATATGCCTAAAATGACCCGAATCAACACAACCACCTCATGAACTGACCATGATGACCTCTTACAGACTCATTAACACCTTTGATACATCATACTAACCTTTATTGACCTTATGGAACCATTAAATTACCACTAGATATCTCATACTACAACCATGCACACTAGACCATGCTCCAAGACACCATGACAAGACAACATGATTGGACACTACCAATCAACCTTCATGTTTCACCTTGATTAATACCTCATGAAGACTCATATGACACCTAAAATCCATTTTCCATCAATGAAATTTGATATCAATGACAACCTAAGACACAATGGCCAGCACATTCATGATAAAAAAGTTGTTATGGTCAAGGGTATACCATATGCGGCTCATATACCTAAGTTTCTTATCCATAAATATACTATTAGTACTTCTATGTCTAATGAACCATTGCATATATATTCTAACAGGTCTCTCCCTCATAGGCCTCAATGTAGGTCTTCTAGTTGACATGTCTCTTCTATTAAGTCTCTCCCGTTTAGACCTTCAACTAGGTCTTATAGTTAACATGCTTCTCCTAATGGGTATTGCCTATTATGCTTCTGCTAGGTCCTCATATATGTATACTACTACTAGTGGTACTATCTATATTCAATATGTTATAGCACATATTAAAACTCCTACACATATTATACAAAGTTGTCCTTATTTTCTTATGACATAGTTGAGTTTTAATCCTCTTTTACTTATGGGTTCACCCTCCTCCTAATGAGGTTGTTATTGGAAAGCTATTGTGCTAACCCCTTCCATGTACATAGCTATTTTCAAAATGAAAAAACATAAAATAATCATAATATACCAAAAAAACATAGAAACAAAAATTAGGAGTTACACATGACTTGGTAAGCAAGATTATTACTTCACATATTTTGTTAGTTACATTAGTTTGATAGATAGCATACATTTCTATACACTCTTTACACACTTGTTATGGTTCACAAGGTATGTTAAGCTTGATGCGGGATGTAAAAATTGATACACCATGATAGGCATTGACTTAGTCCCTTCCCCATGACATTGATCATTTGGGGGAATATCATACACTATATAAGAGTTTTTATTTCATTACGCAATCACTTTATACTTCATCATTACACTCGATTACATTTCTTGTATATATGTTATCTATTGAGATAATAGGACTAACACATGTGTCTTTTACAATGGTAACATATATTGATCTATGATATTTTTTACTAATGTTTTGTATTCTTACTTTCGTATTTGATTACTTGAATATTTGGTTGTTTATTTATGTGTCTTATGTGTCTTGATTGTCTTTCAACACCATGGGTGTCCTATGCTTTTGGATTTATGCCTCTAGTATGTGACATTGTATCTTTGTATGTGGGATGTATTGAAAATGATATAGCAGATTTGTAGATAATAAACACAATAAACTTTAGGAGGTTTCTCAACAACACTCCCATAAAACACAACTTCCTCAAAAATTACTCATTTATGTACAATAATATATTATTGTTACATAAAAATAATATATTACTAACTAACACATAATTACTAGTGAATAATTATTCACATTACAATTTTAACCCATATATTAATAATGGGAACACTAACATTATTTTCCTCACATTCAACCCCTTAGTGTGAACATTATTAATAGCTAATCTTCACCCCCTTAATGTGAACATGGGGAAAAACCATATTTTGAAGAAGTTGAACAACTCTTGAAAGTCTTGCTTAGACCGTAAAAACTCCATCAATTATCTCTTTACCCTCGTAAAGGTGTAGTTTCGAGTTGAATTATGCAAGAATGCTCCCTTCCTCTTTGGGTTCCTATTGGACTTTCCCTTCCTCTTTGGGCACCCAAATTCTAAATCTCATCCACAATCTTAGCACTTTCTGCATAACCATCCCTTGATTCTACCTCAAAATATTCTCTTGCTCCCCAAAAACAAGTTTTCTGAAAATATGAATCTTCCTCAAAAATTTGGAAAGGGGTTATTCAACACACTCGACACACCGAAAAAATAGGAACTCGAAAACACACATTGAAAAAATATCACTAAAGCATTTCATGGCCCCATCATTGGCGTGATAAGAGGTCATTAATTGACCTACAACATCCGTTGTCCTCTCGTCCTCCGATGTGAAGTGTTAACTCATCTAGATTTGATCATGGAGCTTAATTATAACTCGGACATTGGATTCCACTGAAAATGCGTCCATGAGGCAATTTTTATTTATTTTTACACTATTTAGACTCTTTGACTTTTTGATAATGGACCCAAAAATACTTGACCACAACTTGGTAATGGATCTCGACATGAAGGACAATATTGTAACAACTTGCATCTTTTGAATCTAATAACACAACCCGACTATTGAGACTCAACAATCTAATATGACTCAAATGACTATACCATTTAAAATACTATTTATAAAACATAAAAATTTAATTAACACAATAGATTCCTTTAATAAATTAATACCCACATATGAATAATTAAACATATGAAGAATAATGACAAGTAACAAATTGGACTACATTTATACCACTATAGACCACAAATAACAATAAATTATGACAACTATTGACACTTTAGATGAGACAAAAATAGTTGGGGGCACGTGTATTACAAATCTCAACATTCAAAGATTGCATGCCAAAATTTGGCTCACCAAATTCCATGGGATATTTGCATAGAAAATCCTCGGAAGGTGGGTGCGGATGGATAACAATTCAAACATGCTTTGAGAAATACGCAAACAAATGCTAAATACTTGATCAACCACTTTGATCTATGCTTCACTCCAAGAAAAACACACAAAATTTAGATGAGCAATTTTGCAGAGACCATTTGACAAATATTTCACTTTATCCCAATTTTGAATTGTGTGTAACCTTCGTGGAAGATATATGGTCAAAACTAGAATGCGCAGGATGAGAGGAGACGTCAATATAGGATGAGATGAACTCATGATGGATGATTAAGAGCCTGCTGGACTCTATCGCCAAATAGAATGAGTTGATCAACAAGGTAGGGATATTATTTCAAATGCACCACATTTCATTTCTTAGTGTCACTTAAAACAATGTCGGGATATCGAGTGCTAGAAATAATCATTGATGCCAAAAAAATAGATCTATATGCGAGAATCTTGATACAAAGTGAACAATGAACAATGGATCTTGAATTGATAGGTACACACAAAGGTTTGCAGAGTCACATAAACCATGATCTTGACATGAATCTCCTTGTGATCACGTAGTATGTGAAAGATATACCTAGATCCAAGCTTGCAAATCTTATAAATATGTGTTAATATTGATCTTGCAGAGACATCCCACATAAATAGTGACTGGCGAGGCACGTTTCACAGGTAAGAATATGATCTCAATAAAATAAACTCCAATTGCGAAACCACATAATATCTATTGGAACGTTGACCAGTGGAGTAATAGATGGAATACGAACTGTGCAATTAGAGGTCGAAGGAATGTAGGAAATCATTTACAAATCAAGATATTCTCATCCACAGGGGCAATTTATTTGAACGATGCCCCTAACAAATTAACAGTCCATATTGAAAACCTACAAGAATCACAAATACTCGATACCGGATGAAAATGATATAGCATATCTGCAAATAATAAACAAAAAAACATTCTTATACTATCCTTCATCAAACGTGATTACAAATATATAGGAATCATACTTCCTATAAACTAGGAGGTTTCTCAACAACACTCCCGTAAAACACAACTTACTCATTTACGTACACTAATATATTATTGTTACATAACAATAATATATTACTAACTAACACATAATTACTAGTGAATAATTATTCACATTAAAATTTTAACATATATTTTTTATTATTGGATAGCGTAAAAAGCGGGGATAGGCTCTCAGAGGCCAAGTACAAAAGATAACATCGTGAAAGAAGAAAAGATGGAAAAAGGAAAAGGACCCTAGAGTTAAATAAACTTAACTCCAAAATAGAGAAGGGGGTCCAAGAAACAATGAGCAGAAGAGATCTAAGCCATTAAACAAGAAAAAATAGAGAAATTTCCTCGAAAGTCCGCAGACAGTTTGGAAGAAGTTCCATTAGTTAGCTTTACTTTTTTTTGGAGGGTTTAACCTCCTTGGTCTCCTCTTTCATGCTAGAATCCAAATTCAGCTTCATCTGGGGTTTCCTTGACATCCTCCTCGCCTCCTCCTCAGACTCCTCCTCTTCCTCTTCATCAGAACTGATCCACCTCCTTTTCTGCTTCTCTTTTTCCACAACATCCATACGAACACCCAAATCTCGAACCAAAGAATCCAACTACTTGATATCCCCATGGATGTTCTTCTAGGCCAAGCATATTTTCTTGGTGGCTTCGATACTGTCAATCATGCCCTTTCTCACCACCGAGTTAGTCTCTTCCAAGACTTGGACAACCGTCTCCAAGTACTGAACTTTGTTCTTCCACATATCAATACCATGCTCTCCTTCCGAGGTAACTTTATCCTTCCCCTTCGATGGACCGGCTTCCTAATTTTCCATCCCTTCCCCATTCTTCCCATCACCCATCTACTTAGAACCCATATTTCCTTCCCTCATTTTGGACAGACACTCAGCTAGGGTAATATCCTCCTCCTCTTCAATTGGGGCATTTGTTTATCCTGGCCGGATTCCCATTGCAAAACAGGAGAAGAATGAGGCCCTCGTGGATGGGAGACTCCACCTTACTCCATTGAAAATCCCTCACCGAGGTGGTCAGAGACATAAAAATATAGAAGGGGATACTGAGCAATTTCTTATGTCTAAACATGTTCAGAAATGACAAGTGGTGGGTATATATCTTGCGATACTTACCCTCCAGAGTCAGATACTTCATGATGTGCAGGCATACCTCTCTCCACACCCCAGGAATGCAGGAATGAGCGATACCATCGGTGAAGTAATGGACAATTTCCTTTCCAAAAAGAAATTATTGATTTCATACACTCTCCGCTTCCTATCCTTGAAGATTTTCAAACCTTCCATGTCCATTCCAGTAGAACATGGGCTATGGATTCCTCCGACGTTTCTATTTCCATGCCATGAATCACCGCTTTCCCTTCCTTCCATGCCATCCCAAACTCCATAGTAAGCGAGGGATCATGCCCTTGGATTTTGGTGATAAAGTTCCTGAAACCCCAATTCGAAAAGATGCCACATAGACTTATCCTCCACAATACACCCATGGTTGGATGGCTCGACTTTGGTTCTATCACCACCCATGGTAGCTAGACAATGCACAACACTTTGAGGTCTGTAATTTTTGAAATTAGACTTGTCTTTCCAAGAATAGCTTAAGCCAGACACACTTTTGCAATATTGGAAAATGAACCCATTATTCTCCCTCGCGCTACTTAAGGTGAAGTGCTTACAACTTTTCATGATTGATAATATCATTAATATGCGCAGGTATGACCTCACCTTTTGCCACACCTTGTAATCATTATTTTGAACTCCCTCATTTACCAATATGTCCGCATAAGCATTGCCTATGTGAGGGATATGAGTAATGATATGGGAATCAAATTACTTAAGGTGTTCTTTAGTATCATTAATAATATTTCCCAAGATCCAATTATTGTGACTAGTCTTACTGATTGCATTTAAAATGAGAAGAGAGTCCCCCTCAATAAGGATATGTTTAATTCCTTTCTCCTTTACAAGACTAACACCCCAGAGAAGAGCATGAGCTTCAGCCACATTATTGCTCTGAGTCCCCAAAGGACCAACATAGGCTAAGATCCAATCCCCATTATGATCCCTAATTATGCCTCCTCCACCAGCCAGGCCAAGGTTACCTTTAGAAGCCCCATCAAAATTAAGTTTGAATTTTCCCCTTTTAAGTTTGGACCATTTAATTTTAGTGGACGAGAAACTGACTTGAGGTAGAATGAAGGCGAACTATTTGAGCACTTCCTCTTCTCTACTAGAAGTGACCTTTTTAGACTTCACCTTAATGAGTTTGGAGTTCTCTTTAATTGAGGAAATCAGCCCAGCACTGACCTTTCTGAAATTGGCCTTCTGATTTCTAAAGATGAGAGAATTTATTTCCTTCCATAAGCTCCAAAAGAAGTGTGGTAGGGCCATTTTCCAAGTAGCCATAAGAAAGGGATACCTAAAAGGAAATCCCATTGTAACCAACATTCTTCAATGGAATTAGGACAAACCCATTGGACCTTGAAAAGATCCAACACCTTGGACAACACCACTTGAGCAAAGGGGCAAGAGATGAGGAGGTGGTTGACACTTTCCTCCTCTTTTTTGCAAAGGACACACCTGTTGGGGAGGAGCATGCCACATTTCCTCAAATTTTCCACAGTGAGGATTTTATTCGAGCATCCAACCATAGGAAAATGTAACTTTATGGAACACTAACATAGGATTTTAACCTATATATTAATAATGGGAACACTAACATTATTTTCCGACATGTATGCCCTTACTTTGTTTTTATTGTGACATCATGGGCGTTACATGTTTTTTTATCTCTATGCATTGATATGAATCTTCTACATGTTCTTTCTTATGTTAGCTTGATCGAACGTTTATTTACCTTGACACTTTTTTTTACTCTCTAACACATGACTATTATTTCTACTCTTCTTTGTTGTATGTTGTGTGTTAATTTTTGAACCATGATATCCACCATGAGTAACCCCTTATCCAAGAATAGGTTTTGGCATGATGATGAATATGTGTTATCATTGATGAAAACCCCATTAATGAAAAAGCAGATGATGGAGTAAGGTCATAATATGATAAGGGTGATGATGACATGCTGATTCAAATGTGTTCATGATGATATCAAGTGTTTTAGTGAAGATTGTTTGTTCTTGAAAGCCCAATCGGTGTCCTAAGCTAGCCTAGGTGGAAGTGCATGATGGTATGAGCTTTTTGGAAGCTTGATAAGTATTTTTATATGATGTAGAGAATATTTTTGGAGTTATTGGGCACTCACATGAGTTGCAGGGTGCAAATACAAGTTGGTGACCATGTTGCAGTGCTCATTTGGACTAGGTATGGTTGTTATATTGCATGAGGATGAGTTATGGAGATATATGAGCCCATGGATGCATGTATTCAATTGTATTATGATGTATAAGGTATGTTAGGACCATCTGGAGTGTTTTCATGATGAGTTATAGTGTTCTTTCAGTTGACCCTAGCCTTTACAATGTAAAACCCTAAGGGGTAGCTATGAAAATGAGATATGATGGAGAAATAAAGAAATTTTTGAGCTAGGATGATGATTGGAGATGATGCATAGGGGTATCCTTGATTTTTTAGAAAATTTTGGAATCATTCAATAATGATAATTTCAAGTTATGATGTTTTTGGTGAAACATGGTCAAGAAGAAGGGCATTTCTAGCTCAAATTGCACTTTCGATGCTCACCCTAAATTGTGTAATTTTCATGGGACCTTGTGGATTTTAGGTATGTTTCTACATTGATTCTATAATTTTTCACAAAAATAATTATGTCATTTCATCATCAAGTTTTTATGAATGAATGTTAAGAAGGTAAACAACTCATTATGTGCTTAAAACCCTAGCTTGAAAGTAGTTTGAGATATTTTCTTCCTAAGTGGCTAGTTTTTCTTGATAGTGCTTATATGATGATTGAAACATGAAGGGTACTCCTCTAGATTTCCAGAAAGGTATGGTAGAGGTTATGATGATGAGTGGACCCCACTCAAACAAGTCAATTTATGAAGAAGTTCATTTTGGGACAAGGTTTTCCAAAGGAGTTACAAACTAAATGAACATTGTGTGATGTATGTGATTTTTTTTTATGTCCAAAGAGGTTTCAGTCTTTGTGATGCATTTCAATGGTCAAGTATGCATCATTAAGGTTGAATGGCCAAATGACTATTTTGGGGGCAATTAGAAGCAATCTTAGTAAAATAGACATTGTAGGAGCTACGAAGGAGTTAAGAGGTGATTCAAGTTGTGTTGGAAATATAATTTAGAGATATTTATAGTGATATAAGTTTTTTTATCATGATGATGAGTTTTTATATGGTTTTTAGGTCAATTTGTGGATAAGAATCTTTTTGGATTTCCGGACAAATTGTTTTTATTGAAATATTGAGTTGATTAGTGCATGAAATGGATTGGGTGATGCTTTTTATCACATGTAATGTGAATTGGTATGAATTTTTAATCTGATGAATCAATTTTTAGGTCTTTAAAGTGTCAGGAATGGTGTTAACTAGTTTCATTTTGAAAACTGCTTTTTAGGCAACTTGATTTGGTGAAGGAAAAAATTGATGTGGTTTGAATCAATAATTATTTCATGATCTCTAACCTATTTAGAAGTGTTTTAAAGGTTTGGTAATTTAAATTGAGTGGTAATATGAAATATTTTAGGTGTTATTTTATCATATTGAATCCAAAAGGTGAAGACAGTGGCAATGGAAACATGTGTTTTGTGAAGGCAATTAGCCATTGGGCCCATTAAACAAAATAATTTGATTGGTTCATGATAATTACAACCATGGATGATGTTTAAATGTTATTTTAAACATGTGTGGTTATTTTTAGAGCATTAAAAAATATTTTTGGTGTTAGGATATTTTTCTCATTCCAATGATGGGGATTTGAGAATTTTGGTGCATGGATGAAGGGTTTTGGCTAGGCCAACCTATATGGGTCACTTGTAGCTGTTATGAAAAGTATATGGGATTTTTTAAAGATAAATTGGTATATTTAAAGGAAGGAAACTAACCTATTTTTAATTTGAATCATGGAGAGGCTATAAAAGTGATGTTCTAGGCACATTGTTGCTAATCTTTTGAACCCCTTTTATCTTCTTTTGAAGAAACCATTACTAAAAAGAAAACCCCTTGGGCCTAGCCAAAACCCCTTGGAATTTCATTCTAGGTCAGTAGCTAGTGGTATTTTCATGAGGAGGATTTGAGTGAAGCAAAGATGGTGATGTTTCTTTGATGGCGAGTTGAAGAAGGAGGGAAGATTTGATGTTATGTGTTTGAATGCTAATTTCATAGCATGATTGATGTCATTACATGTTTCTAAAGTATTTACATGTTTTATATTGATTTTAAGTCATTTGCAAAGAAGTATATCTTCTTATGTATTCATGAGACAAAGTTTATTGTCTTGGTATCTCTTGATTATATCTTGTTGACTATTGTTGAAGACATCAATTCATTGTGATATGATTTGAATATCAATAAAGAGTGGTGATATGATTTTAATATCAATAAAGAGTGGTTTTGTGTATATCTTATGATCCTTTCTTTGAGTATGTTTCATGGTGAAGTATATTTATTTGTGATCATACATTGATATATGTGTTTGATGTTTTGAAGTATAAAGTGAAAGGTTTTATTAGGGACTGATTCACCCCCTCTCAATCCTTGTCACTTCCAACAATTGGTATAAGAACATGCCCTTGGAAGCAATATAACAAGAGAGAGGGATATCTTTAGTGATAATGATGATGGGTGACCTTTACCACATAAGGCATACTGTTGATGATTGTGAAGATAAGTTGGACACTATGATTTCATCCAATGAGGAAATAATCAAGGTTTTAAAGACTCAACTTGAGGAGGCCCTAGCTGAGTTGAAGATCAAGAGGGAAGAGTGTCTCAAACATGAGGCTGAGAAAGAGGATCTAAAGAAATATCTATCCACCATTACAATCAAGGTATCATATTTTCATGATTTCAGAAAATATGAATAAGATGTTAGGAAAAAAAAGGCATATGGTGATAGAACAAGTCTAGGATTCAAGGAGGATTCATTCAAATCAGAGAAAAATGAGGAAGAATCAAGTCAAGGATCTAATGAAATAAGGTAGCCAAGCATGGGAGAGAGTTAATATTCCATCTCATGGAAGATCATCTATTAGACAACCAAATGCATATAGGTATGGTGTTTTTCATGGTAATTTCTATAAGTGTGGTGTTTATGGATGCATAGATATCACGTGCGCATCCTAAGGTTAAGAAGAAGGGTGATTGAAATAGAAAATTTAGAGTTACCATTGTGAAGGAAATAATGAATAGGAATGTCAAGGAAAGAAGGAGCAAAAGGTTGGTTAGAGATATGGTGTTGAATGTTATATTTTTCATGCAAAGGACATCTTGCAAAGTATTGCAAGAATGGAAAATCAAACACTAGAAGGTATGTAAGTAAGTTCAATGGTTATTATTTTACTTGCAATGGTTATAGACATAGGGATATTGAGTGCAAAATAAGACAAGTGGAATGCTTTAGGTTCCACAAGATAGGGCACATTGTAAGGTTTTGTGATGCAGAACAATTGAAGAAAGATACTCAAGGATCCAAGCCTCAAGTTCAGGTGTATAAGAAGAAGGAAGAGGCCAACCAAAGTGCTTAAGAGGATCTCAAGAGTGTGATTGATCAAAAAGAGGATTCTATTGTGAAAAATGAAGAATCAGAGAAGAATGAATCAATTAAGGAGCCAAAATAATGCTTGAGACCTTATTATGTCTCTCATCTAACCCTCCATGATGGAATATGCATCTACTAGGCTTATTATAGGTGTATTGGTTCTAATGAAGCATTAGAGTGAGGGGAATTTGTCTAGATATGTGTGTGTATTCTTCATGGTGTTGTGGTATGTCCCTTCAAGTCATTTAGCGTGCTTTTATTATTCTATATGGTTTGTCATGTTGTGTATGTCAAGGTTCAAGTCTTGATATCCTTCAAAGTGTATGAATTTGTGTTCACAAAGTCTTGAGTTTTTTTAGTCAAGGAGAAGTTATATGTCTGAAATGTTTCAGATGTGTGTGGATCATGAGGATAATGTCATATCATCTATGTGAAGTGGATTCTTGTTGTCAAAGTTTGTGGCTTATAATGTTGTCCGGATCATTGGTATGTGATACTTCAAGAAGTATAATATGAGTCATGAATGTGTGTCATGGTTGTGTCATTAGCCAAATTGTCTATGCAGTAAAAATATTTTCTACATATCTATAAGGTGTATGGAAAGTCATGAAATGATCTCAAAAATTCAATTATTGTTTACCTAGCATTTTAAAGTCTCTTGGTTGTTCATTGGTGCATCAATGTCATTTAGAGAGTGTCCAAGATAAATGTTCTTGGGATCTTATTTTTGGGATATTCTTATCATGATGACACGTGTTTTATTTCTTTTAGAAGATGGTTTGAAGACAGAGTATGTCATAAAGATGGTGACTTGATAAGTCTTTCACTCCAAAGGTGGTCCAGAGTGGCATTGAGGTCAAACTAGGTGAACTCAAGTGTAATCTAAGGTGGATCCGGTATGCAAGTGCTGCTCTTGCTTTCATATCATGTCAAAAGGTGCTTAGGACTTAAGGTGTTGCTATTACATTGGTAATGACAAAATTTGAACCTCTGAAGCCAAAATTTGTGATTTTATGATGCATCTCTCGTTATGATTGATCCTAAGTGCTCTATAGTAGTGGTATGAAGGAAATTTTTAATTTGAAAGTGTAAATGGTGAACTTGAAAGCTAAAATTTAGTAAAAATATCTAGACAACATGTTCTTCAGGATTCAAGTGGTTTTAGACCATGAAAATATTTAGCTTATTTAGAATCTCTGACAATGTTGAGGATTGACAATGAAAGTGCTATAGAAACCTAATTGAGGATGTGCATTTTGCAAATGGGCATGTTTCCTTTTTGGTTTAGGTTCCAAGGTTCATAATGAAGATTTTAAGGCCAAATGGGTATCCATAATAGGTGAGTTTTCATCATGAATGTTTGTGCATCAAAATTTATATGTGATTCCATCCAAAGTTAGGGCTAGTTAGTTGTGTATGTGCTTTTGGTGATATGAAGAAGGTTAGTGAATTTTGACACTCTCATGCATGCCTTATAAAGTGAGAAAAACTTGCTTTTGGTCTACTGTGGAATGAAAAGGAGGCGAGAAAGTACCATCAAAGTTGGTTTGGTGTTATTAAATGTTGAAACTAATGCATTTAATGTAATTTATATGTAATATATAGTGATAGTTATGATTATTTGTATCTTATAATGTCTTATCCATGTTTAAGGATATGTGATGGTCTATAACTAGTGAAAGGGATCCTCAGAATCGGCTCCAGTAAAGATTGGAAATGCATATATTCAAAGCTTTCAAGGTTATCTCAAGGCCGAGATGTGGTGGTTCAATGTATAAACAACACTATGAAACTCTTGTTTAGACTCTAGATGGCTAGTAAGGGTAAGTTGTAAGATGTTATCCTTTTTAGAGCACCATATAAATGTTAAAAGTCGCATGATACAACATGGTCAGGTAGGTAGTCTTATTGTATAAAAATAGTTTCAATGAAATATTTGGGAGTGTGTATGACCATTATTGGTCTGAATTAGTACTTTGATCAAGTTAATGTCGTATACTTGATCCATTTCTTCAAATTTAATGTAATGCATCAATACAAGGTGAAGATGTCTATGAGAAGGTAGTGTACTATGATTATTAGGAAGAGTATATGTCTCTACGAGTTCTAAAATGATTACCTAGCCCATTCATGAAGAGGTGAAATCCTCTTAGAAATATATAAGGTTTGTAGAATACTCCGAGGAGATCAAAAGGGAATTCAAGAAGGGAAAAGCAAAATTCAAAATTTATTATGGTGTTTCGTGATTGATTGAAGGTAAAGACAATATACTAGTGGTGTAAGAGAAATGCTTGCATCATCTCAAATGAGAATATAACATGATAAACATGAAGTTGATTTGGTTATGAAAAGGTTCTTTAATGACTTAAGGTGCTGCAAGTGCAAATAACTATGATAAATTCTTGGTCAATACAAAGGTATAAGGTATAGGGGTATGATATGAGCATTTATAGGTGTTGATAAGGCACAAGTAATAATAACTCAAGGTCTCTATGCAATGATAAAAGGGTATATTCTTCTCATAGATGCAAGAAACAAGTCATCAAACTATCAAATGAAGAAGGTAAGCTATAGATTGCAACATTTGAGTTGTTGGGTATCAATAATGATGTTACAATACTTCAACGAGGATCGATATGGAAATTTTGATGTGCAAAAAAAAAAATCAATCAGGGAGATAATTGTGTGTCTCAATAAGGTGATTTATGGTGTCTAGTTTTTGACTTAGTAGCAATGATTTTTGCAAGGTCGATGGAAAATTTGATGTACGATGTGCTAAGGGATTGAAATGAGTGGGTACAAAATGATGTGTGGCATCTTGATATCAAGGGGAGCATGTTATATTTCTCTAGGATGTGCTTTAAGAGTTTTAAAGGCATGTATGGTAAATTCATTGTTGGATTTCTTGTTTTTTCTAGTAACAAATAGTTTCTTGACTTAACATAGTAAGAATTAGGTCTAGATAAGGATGAGAAGAATGTCATACACCTGAAAGATGATTCAGGATGTGTTTAAGCGTTTTCCTATCATTTAAGCCAAGTAACCAAGGTAAGATGCATGATTTTGTACTTGTCTACTTGATATGGTTACACTAAGTCCAGGGGGAGTAGTGGTATGATCTATCATGGTGTGTATGATGCTAGTGGTATGTAATTTGTGAAAGTTTTTCGTAAAACCACGTATGAGTCCATTCAGGGATCTATGGTATTAAGATAGGATAATGACAAGAAACATGAGACCAAAAAAGGTTTTGTGACTAGACAAGAAAAGTAAGATCAAGAATTAATATATGCATAGTTTTTGGTCCTAAATCAGCATTGTTGGCATGATACATGAAGAGTATGGTCCAGGTATAGGTATAATATAGTGGGCTATTGAAGGTAAAAACAAAGTTGAAGGTAAAATGACTAGTTTTGCATGCCTAGAAGGTGGATAATGGTGTTTTTCCCCAAAACATAAGTATGATGATGTTTATTACTGATTTATTGACATATTTAGATGATGTATATGCTATTTCCAAGGAGATCTTAGTGTCTTCATGCTTGAAAAGATACTAAAATCAAGTTTTGATTGAAATTTCAAGATTTTAAGCTTGTTTGAGACCTTTGTTTGATGTTTCTAACCAAGAGACCATCCTATAAAGATGAGAAAGATGAAGAACATGTTGGTATAGGTATGCCTTTTTCATTAATGTAAAAAGGGGATAAGTTCAGGTGGTTTTCCATCAATGACAAAGGGGGAGATTATTGGCATGATGATGCATATGTGTTTTCATTGATGCAAAACATCATTAATGAAAAAGTGGATGATGGAATAGGGTCAGATCATGCTGAGAATGATGATGACATGATGATTCAAATGTGTTCATAATGATATTAGTTGTTTTAGTGAGGATCTCTTGTTCTTACAAGCCCAATCAGGTGACCTAGCTAGCCTAGGTGACAATGCATGATGGTGGTATGAGATTCTTGGAAGCTTGAGAAGTATGTTGACATGATTTAGAGAATATTTTGGGAGTTTCTTAGGAAATCACATGATTTTGAGGGTACAACTATAGGTTGGTGACCATGTTGCAGGTGCTCATTTGGACTAGGTATGGTTGTTAGATTGTATGAGGATGAGTTATGGAACTATATGAGCCCATGGATGCATGTATTCAATTGTATTATGATGTATTAGGTATGTTAGGACCATTTGGAGTGTTTTCATGATGAGTTATAGTGTTCTTTCAATTGACCCTAGCCTTTACAATGTAAAACCCTAAGGGGAAGCTATGCAAATGAGATAGGATGGATAAATGGAGAAATTTATGAGCTAGGTTGATGATTAGAGATGATGAAAAAGGGTGTATTTGAGGTGATAAAAATTTGGAATCATTCTTTAATGATAATTTCAAGTTATGATGTTTTTTTTTGAAATAAGGTCAAGAAGAAGGGCATTTTCAACTTTAATTGCACCTTCTAATGCTCATCCTAAATTGTTTTCTTTTCATGGGAATTTTGGATTTTATGAATGTTTATAAATTTAGTCTATAAGGTTTGACAAAAATAATGAGATTATTTCATCATCAGGTTTTATGAATGAATGTTAAGAAGGTAAATGACTCATTATGTGCTTGAAACCCTAGCTTGAAAGTATTTTAAGATATTTTCTTCCTAACTTACCATTTTTGCTTGATAGTGCTTGGATGATTATTATAACATGTAAATTTCTCCTCCATATTTTGAGAAAAGTATGGTAGAGGTTATGGTGATGAGTTTACCCCACTCAAATAGGCCAATTTCTGAAGAAGTCCAGTTTGGGAAAAGGTTGTCCAAAGGAGTTGCAAACTAAATTACCATTGTGTAATGTATATGAGTTTTTATTGATATCAAAATATTTATTAGGTATTGGTGATGCAGTTCAATGACCAACTATGCTTCATTTAGGTTGACTCAAAAGTCAAAGGCAATTAGAAGCAGTCTTGATAAAATGGGCATTAGGAGCTATAGGAGGAGTTAGGAGGTGATTCAAGTTATGTTGGAAATATAATTCAAATATATTTATATTGATATAATTTTTTATCATGATGATGATATTTTATATGGTTTCCAGGTCATTTTTTGGACAAGAATATTTTTGGCTTTCCAGGACATAACTATTTTTGTTGATAGATAGAGTTGATTAGTGCATGAAATGGATTGGGTGATAATTTATATCACCTGTAATGTGAAGAGGTATTAATTTTTCATCCAATTAATCTATTTTAGGTCTTGAAAGTGTCAAGAATGGTGTTAACTAGTTGTATTTTGAAAACTGATATTTAGGCAACTTGATTTGGTAACGGAAAACGTTTATGTGGTTTGAACTAGTGATTGTTTCGTAAGCTCTAACTTATTTAGAAGTGTTCTACAAGTTCAAGAATTTCCATTAAGTGGTCATGTGCCATATTTGAGTTGTTATTTGATCATATTTAATCCAAAAGGTGAAGACAAGGTGCTGGAAACAAGTGTTTTGTGAAGGCAATTAGCCACTAGGCCCATTAAACGAAATAATTTGATTGGTTCTTGATAATTGTGACCATGGATGATGTTTAAATGTTATTTTAAACATGTGTGGTGATTTTTAGAGAATGAATAAAAAATTTTTTGAGTTAGGAGATTTTTCTCATTCCAATGATGGGTGTAGACATAAAATCATGCACTTTAGACACTATTTAGTCCTTGTCTCATACTACTATTTTAGAAGGGTTTTGAGTGAAGAAATTACTAATTAACCCCTATATTTTTGGCCATCTTTCTTTATTTTCTTTCGTCATTCCCGACTTGTTGCACCAACATGCCCAAATCAACTTTTTTCATTTTGCATTGTTTTAGCTTTGACTAGGGCACCTAGGTCCCACCGAGGCATCCCAATCCTTTTAAACTTTCCCGCCACTTTCTAGCCATTTTAGCTTCATATCTTTTTGGTGGTCAGCCATTTTGGGGTTAATTACAAAATTAGATCAAGAGAACCCTATAAATATAAAGTTACGAGACCATAATGTGTGACCAAGCACTAGTCACTACTATCATGCACCTAGGGTTGCATTCATCTAAGGCATTTGGAGATCATGTGCATACATTTAGCTCCATCACAAAGGAAAAAGTTGGTTTATCTACATCACACAAGTATAGGAGGGGGTTTTATTCTATTCCATCCACCATTCTAATACATTTTTAATCTAGTTATTGCTCACTACTTCACAAAGTGCGACTGAAACAAGAGCACCTAGGGTACATGATTCACACACACACACTAAAACTACATTTGGGTTTGAATAAGTCTAGTATTATGGCAAATGAGGTCACTCCGACCTATTCATATGCATTCTTTTTTAGGGTTTTGATACTTCTTGTGGTTTCTTGTAGGTCTTTCTTTCATCTTAGATTATTGGTGTCACCCGGAGCAGTGTAGCAAAGTTAAAGTGATAAACAATAAGGGTTTTAGACTACCTACCAAACTCCGTGAAATTCAGTTCTAGACCTCATGCAAAAACTAGGGTGCCCATTCTATAGACCAGGGCGTCCCACAGTGCCCCAATCCTTCTCAAGATGCTCCACCATCTAGATAGATCGAATCCATCCTTTTCGGGACCTATGTACATTTACTCCTACTTCCCGTTTCTCTAGTCAACCTTACGACATGGTCCATTGAGCTCCTATAATCAACTAAGTCACTTCCTCACTCTTCTTGCATATTAGGGTGTCTACTTTCATTAGATTAGTTTACTTGGGTCACTTTATATAGTTACTTATTGTATTTGCATGTTGTTCTAGATTCAGTTAACAATTATAATATCCACATTTTAATTAATCATTTTGGTTTTGTACACTACACAATCTCCAAATCATATGGTTGTATATTATCATCACATATACTACATCTTCTACATGCTGCACTCACTACCCTATGATGCACTTTAGTTCCTCTGTCCATACTCAACTGCTAAGGGTTTACAAATCAAATGGACTTTATCTTCATCACATGTTCATCGATCAAACTTTCTTCATGCGACATTTCTAGCTTAGTGAAATACGTTATAGGCTAAATGGTCACCTATGTAACACCAATTTTTCTCAACAGAAAGGGCTTAGGAGTCCATTTAACATAACGACAAAACAACCATATGTAAAACGACACTTTCTACACCAAACTATATGACGTGAAGAGAATTTCCACGTAAAAGAAACAACATATTAGCATTTAAAAAATGTAACAACTACATAATAATTTAATTAGAAAATTATTTTCTAAATAGAATAAGAAAGAAGAAAAAAAAGTCTATTTTGAGATTTGAAAGCAAGTCATTATGAATGATAGATATTAATATCCCAATTAAAAATCCTAATATTTTACCATATAAAAATATCCTCCTAATGTATTTTAAACACTTATATTTAAATTGCATTAACTACCTACTTAATAAATTACATTTCTCGGCTCCTAGGCCCTCTTTTGTTCACAAGGGTATAGTCCCTTTCAAAAACTATTTGCCAATAATAAAAAAATAAATAAATTACATTTATATATAGTACACATATTCATCAAATTATATCCATTATTTTTATAAATATAAAAATTTAATAATATTTTTAATTATTTAATGCTAAACTAAAAAGATATAAACTATTTTTAAAAAAATATATTAAATAAAGTATTATATATTTAAATAACTCCAACATAAGTGCTTTAGTTTAAAAGTTGAAGTTTTAATTTATTTAGCCATATATATGTATATGTTTATATAAACATTGTATAAGCCTTTATATGATGGTTTGGAAGGTAATATGGGTAGTTACGTATGTAATTTGTTAAACATGGGTTTGGGTTTCATAATATAGCTTAAAACATATATATTTATAAAAGAAAAAGTGGTAGTTAAAACATAGTATTAATAATTATTTTTATATGATAGTTTTTAAATTTGAATACAACTTTCTTATTTAAAGATGTATAGGTCAAAAAAATTGTTTTTACGAATAATAAAGATGTAAAAATTAATAACACAATACTGGGACAAGAATAAGACTTGAGCCAATAGGAAAAATTAATTTCCTATTCTCATGGAGTGTTGTCTCCTTCTAAGAGACCTTAGGTAAATTAATTTTACACATCTTTTCACTATGTGTTTCCAACACTAAAACAAAATAATAAAATATAAATATAAGTCTATTCATTAGAAAGAATTAAAATAAACACAATCATTAAATATTGAATTTATAAACTTAATAAAAATTAAACTCTTCTCAATAAATTCTCCTCAACTATTTTATAACAATATTTTAATATACATATTTTAAAATATTAAATACTTGATAAAAATAAATGTTACTATTATTAATTTAAATACCTTAACAAAATATAATTATGAATTTAATTAATATAATGGTAAATTAATATTTTACTTGAATAAATAATATTATGTTGTATAATTCATAGGTTTTATTTATTTATTCATTTGAGGAATTTTAGCTTTGTAAAAAAGTTTAACAATTTTCCACTCAAGTAATTGTTCGACTTTAATATAAACTTAGATTTATTTTAAATCAACCAACCACAAAACACCTATGTAAAATTTATTTTGTTTTCTGGAAATCAATAAGACGAGAAAACACTACGACAACTATAAAAATAAATTAGCAATGCAATATCACTTAATATAGATTCATATCACAATTAAAGTAATTATCCATTCTAACAAAATATTACAAATACAAAATAACCATAATAATTTACTCCTTTATTTAATTTCTTTCAGTAATTGCACAGTGTACAACCAAAATATAGAGAATGGACTTATCTAAATCGAATGGGTTTTGCTATGTTCAATCACAACCCACTTAGATGTAAGCAGTAGAACCATAATCACATTAATGAGGGGAAGAAAATATGTTTAAAAACATAAAATGATGCCCTAACAAGGAACCATCTGGGGTTGTACTTTGTACCCTCGGTTAGGACTCATATGGAGCCCCTCCCTCCTGCTCACAACCCTGCTTACAAACCTAGATTCCCTAGAAAATATCCACAAGCTCTTTGAAATTTCCAAAAAAAAAAATTTCCCCGGGATCCTCAACAAGTCTTACAAGCCATTTAAATAATAATTTTCCCAATTCGGTTGCATTACCAAAGGTTACAACGGTAACTTCCAAATTACAAATTTACAATTAGTTTAATGTAAATAATAGTGTCCCGATAACTTCCAAATTACAAATTTACAATTAGTTTAATGTAAATAATAGTGTCCCAACAAGTTCCTCTCCAATTAAACCTTTTCACTTTTAATTTTGGAGTTACATAACAATATTCCAAAGTACTCATAATAATTTATTTTTCAACAAATATCATATCGGGATTTTGGCACATCACAATCCTCCCCCCTTGAATCAACTATTGTCCTTAGTAGATCCAGAGCTACTCTGAAAAATCACAACACGAAAAACACAAGTGATTAGTCAAACAGATCAAGATATTGTTCTTTAAGATAATCTTCTCTTTCCCAAGTAGTGTTATCCACATCACAAGAAGACCATTTTACTTTAATTTCTTTAATTTCTCTGTTTCTAAGTTTCCTAGTTCTAGTTTCCAAAATCATTTTTGGTTCAATTTGAAACTCACAAGTAGGTTCTACAGTTATGTTCTTCCAATCCACAACATGTTTATCATCAAAAACATATCTTTTCAACAAACTCACATGAAAAACATTATGAATTCTAGACAACTCAGGAGGTAGAGCCAATCTATATGCCAAAGTTCTTATTCTTTCAATAATTTCAAAAGGCCCACAAAAATGAGGAGCAAGTTTAGCATATTTTCCTAACTTCAAAGAACTCCTTTTTGGTTTAACTTTCAAAAACACTTTATCACCTACAAAAACTCTCTAATAGACCTTTTAGAATCAAGAAAATTGTTTATGTCTATCCTGAGCAGCTTTCATATTTTGTTTTTCCCTAGTTATGATTTCTTCCATTTCTTTTACATTGTCATTTCCATACCAGATCTATGCTCGAGATTAGACCAGGAAATAGGGGTAGCACAATTTCTACCATAAACAACCTCGAAAGGAGTCATCTTAGTAGAAGTATGATAACCTTGATTGTAAGAAAATTCAATCAAGTGTAAATATTGTTCCCGTTTCTAGGATTATCCCCAGTATACATCCTAAGCATGTCCTCTAAAATTCTATTAATCCTTTCAATTTGGCCATCAAACTCAAGATGATATGCAGTGCTAAATTTTAAGCTAGTACCCAACTCATCAAACAAATATATCCAAAATGAAGAAGTAAATCTAGGATCTCTATTAGTTACAAAATTTTTAGAAATATCATGTAGACGAAAAATCTCTTTCAAAAATAAATGAGCTACATCATAAGCATAAGACTTAATTTTAGTAGGAAGAAAATGAGCCATTTTAGTTAATCTATCAACAACAACAAGAATATAATCATGTCCATTCCTAGTCTTAGGAAAACCAGTAATAAAATCCATACTAACAAATTCCCATTTCCAGTCAGGTATAGGTAAAGGTTGTAACAAACCAAGTTTACTACATTGCTCAGTTTTTACCTTTTGACAAGTCATACATTTATGCACATATTCACGAATGTCTTTTTTCATCTTTGGCCAAAAATAATTTTTCTTAACAAAGGAGTAAGTTTTATGAAACCCAGGATGACCAACTATAGGTATGTCATGAGAATATTTCAAAAAAATTGTTTTAGATCAACAAGATTAGGAATACACATTCTATTTTTATAATACAATAATCCACAATTATCAAGAAAATAATGAGAGATTCTATCTTGCAAATGCACATTTTGAGTTCCATTTTTCAAACCAACATATATATCACAAAAATATTTATCAAGAGGTGTAAGATATTAAAATGCTAGATATCAAACTAGAAACCAAAGTATGCTTGATTCCTAATCTAACACCTTAAGATCCTACTTCAGATCAAGAAAGGATGGAAAGAGGGAGAATTATACCTGCACTTACTACCTAGCATGCAATTCTCCTTCCTTGATGGTTGGATATGCTTGAGGATGATTGATTGCTTCAGATTTGGATGTGGATGCACTTGGACAACACCTCCCTTTGGATGATTGATGAAGATTGCTTGTGATTGCTTGAATATTGGTTGAGGATGGATGATTGATGATCAAAAGATGAAGTAGCAAGATGATGGCCTCCCAAAATAACTTACCCCCATGGAGGATGAGAGTGCAAATTTATAGTTTGTGAGTGGAAAATTCAATGGCTAAGATTGAGCCATGTTGGATTGAGATCAATGGTGGAGGATTGATGAGAATAATGGAGGATTCTAGAATGAAAATATCTAGAATTTGTGAGGACTCCCCATTGAATTTGGAACAAGTATGGATTCATTTGAATATGGAGAAGCTTCTAGATTTAGAAGCCTCTAGATTTAGAGGTGAGGATGTGCACATGATTAGGATTAGATTAGGTTAAATAAATATGATTAAGGATGTGTTTTTATGGAAATGATAGGTGTAGGGTAGATGGTAGGTGAGATTTAAGAATATTAAATTCTTATAAATGTTAGTGAAGGATTTGAAATAAGATAATATGATATAGTAATGGAATAAAAGGGATTAAGGATGGGATATGATATAATAATGATTTAAAAGGATTTGGGATAAATGATAAAGGGGTAAATATGATAAAATGGATTAATAATAATAATTAATATTACGATTAATTATTATATGGATGATGTAGAGGATAAATGGTGACGAGGCTAAAATGCAGAAATGATTAATGTTAATTAGTCATGTAGACATATTAGGAGTCTACATTTTTTCCTCTTTGAAGTGTTATTGTGTAGCAATGAAAGTTCAAAGAAGAAATAGAAGATGAGAGGATGGTGACATGATACCCCCTCGAGTGGGTAGGCGGGGAGGAATGAGGTGGGTAGCCACTCAAAAAGAGAGGAGATGCCCCAGTGAGAAGATGAAGGGGTGGGTGAGAGGATGAGAAGATGAGAGGATGTTAACTATAGGAGGCCCCAAAGGTGTTAGGAAATAAGAGATAAAATATGTGGAATAATCCCTTACAAAATCGCAATAAGAGAAACTAATATGTAGAAAATATTTCGATTCCAAATAAAAGTGCGAATAAATAACACAACATAGAAAGACAATATTTAACGCGGTTCACCCAATTTGGGCTACGTCCACTAAGAATCACTTGCTTAGATTTTATTACAAGCCTTCACTCTCTCAATAAAATACCTGATCCGTTTGGAGCTATGCTCAACAAACTCTGCTGAATTCACACCCGAATTCAAAAACACATATGCAATGCATTTGCTTGTATATATCATATGCATAAGACCATATAAATAGATAATTGCTTAAGTAGTTTGATACAAAACCGTGGGTATCAAAACCATGGGCAAAAACCGTGGGTATCAAAACCATGGGCAAAAAACCATGGGTATCAAAACAATGGGTACCGAAAAAAACCATGGGCCCAAAAACAGCCCATAACGGTTACCCATTACCCATGGGTTAATAAACCACCCATGAAAATTTACTTCAGGGCTTCACCCCCGAATCCCCCTAACCCGCTCACCGGCAAGCGAGACCACCGTAAAAATACCCGAGTGTAACACATAGAAGGTGTACCACACTCTAACATGAAAATAGGCTCCACAAACATAATAATCTCCCACTTGGAGATTGATTTCCACTGAGAAAGCTTCTCAACCCTTCATTGTCATCCGCGAAGGCCAACCAAAGCTAAACATAGCTTTAGTTTATCCCTTGTGACCACCTTGGTCATCATGTCTGTAGGATTCTGACTGGTATGAATCTTCTCCAACTTCAACTTATCTTCCTTTAAAGATGTCTTGATAAAGTGATATATCAACTGTATATGCTTCATCCCGGAGTGAAAAGAAGAGTTCTTAGCTAGGTGTATAAAGACTCGACTATCACTATGCAACTTACATTCCTCCCGCTTATGCCCCAACTCCTCAAGCAATTGTTATAGCCAAATCATCTCTTTGTTTGCCTATGTAGCAGCAACATACTCAACCTCCGTGGTTAACAAAGCCACCACCTTCTATAGTCATGAAATCCAACTCACTGTTGTCCCACCTACAAGGTAAATATAACCTATCATGCTCCTCCCCGTTGTCTACATCTCCACCATGTCTAAATCTACATAACCATGTAAAGTGGTGTCTCGATCCATCAGAGCACAAGACTATCCCCATGGTCCCTCTCAAATACCGAAGGATCCACTTTGCTTTGTCAATGCTCTTTACCTAGATCACTCATAAATCTACTCATAGCTCCCACTGCATGGGCAATATCAAGCCTAGTGCACAACATAGCATACATCAAACTGCCAACTGTTGATGAGTAAGGTACCTTAGACATCTAGTTTCTTTCCTGCTCTGTCTTGGGACACTGCTCCTTTGATAAATTAAAATGGCCTGCCAAAGGAGTCCCAACCAATTTAGCATCCCGCATGTTAAACCTATCCAATACCTTCTTAATGTACTCTTCCCGAGATAAAGTCACTGCTCCTTCCTTCCTATCCCGAGTTATCCTCATACCAAGGATTTGTCTCAGCCCCCAAATCCTTCATATCAAAGGATTCACTTAGTCATTTCTTGAGTACTTTTATTTCCTCGCATGTTTTTACCTCGTAACCAACATGTCATCAACATACAAACACAGATAATATAACTTCCATCCTCAAATTTCTTTATATACACGCAATGGTCGAATTACATCTGATATACCTTGCTCCATCATGAAGCTATCAAACTTCTTATACCATTGACGTGGAGCTTGTTTCAAGCCATACAAGATCTTCTTCAGTTTGCACACCATCTCCTCTTTACCTTTGGCTTCATATCCTTCCTCGCTGTTGTATATATATAGCTCCTTCTCCAAATCACCATGGAGAAATGCAGCCTTACATCTAACTGTTTCTAAGTGTAAGTCTTCTACCGCCACTATTCCAAGAACAGCTTCTAATAGAAGTCATTTTTACTACAGAGAAAAGATCTCATCAAGATCTATACCTTTTTCTGTGCAAACCCCTTGACCACCAACCAGACCTTATATCTTTTCTTTCCTCCTTCTTCATCTTTAACTCTGTACACCCACTTGTTTTGCAATGCTCTTTTTCCTTCCGGTAGCTTCACCAAATCCCAAGTCTGGTTCTCCATGAGAGACTTATGCTCCTCATTCATGGCTTGCTCCCACTTCTTCCTAGCATCTACCTGCATTGCTTTATCAAATATCTCTCGGCTCTTCACTATCGTGAGTAATAAATAATAAAGAGAAGGAGAAAAACGTTTAGGTTCTCTTCTTACCCTAGAAGACCTCCTCAATATAGGAGTTTGGGGTTCCTGAACTGATTCATGTGTCACTTTCCCATCCGGAAGATCCTCTACCACTACATATTCTTTCTTGGATTCTTCTTTGTTTTCCTGCAACTACTGCTTATACATGACTTTCTCATTAAAGACCACATCCCTAGATCGAATGATTTTCTTGTCCTTAATACTCCAACATTTATATCCAAAGTCATCACCACCATAACCAATGAAAGTACATTGTTTTGGTTTAGCCTTTAGCTTGGTTCTATCATCCTTATCTATATGAACAAACACCTCACATCTAAAGACTCTAAGAAATGAATAATAAACTTTCTCACCATACCAAGCCTCCTCGTATGCCTCCATCCAAGGTACTTGAGGGTCCTCTGTTATCAAGTACACAAACAGTGCTCACCACTTCGCCCCAAAAAGAAAGAGGCAAATCTTGCATGTATCCTCATGCTCCTAGCACATTCCATTATTGTTTTGTTCTTCCTTTCTCGACACCCCATTCTACCGCAGAGTTCCCGAACTATCTTTTTCATGCAGATTCCATTCTTAAGACAAAGAGTCATCAAATTCATTGCTGCTGCAATACTCCTCCATTATCCGGCCCGAGACATTTTAGCTTAAGACCTGTTTCATTCTCTACCAAGGCTTTCCATTTAACAAAAGTTTCAAATACATCATATTTGTTTCTAATACAATAAACCCAAACTTTCCTTGTTGTATCATCAATAAAAGTAACATAATAACTTGAACCCCAAGAGATGATACCCGAACTCGGCCCCCACACATCAGAATGCACCAACTCTAACTTACTCTCTTTCTTTGTAGGTCCAACCTTGAGAAACCTTACTCACTTTTGTTTCCCATATATGCAGTCCTCACATAACTCCAAACCTATTTCTGTATATCTAGGAAAATCCTTCTTTATGATCTCCATGCCCTTATGGCTCATATGACCAAGCCTATAGTGCCACAATGTTGTATCTACTTTTGAAGCCACAAGATTATAAACATTAGTGCTATAAGTGGTTAAATACAAGGTTCCAACCTTCTTACCTCTTGCCACCACAAGATCACCCTTGTAACCTTCCAAGAGTCTCGTAGTAAATATCACAAGACAACCATCACTTCCCAACTTCCCCGTCGATATCAAATTTCGTCTTAATGTAGGTACATGTCTGACATCCTTCAATAGCCAAGTATTCCCATTTTACATCTTAACCCGAACAGTAACCTTTTCAACTATACTACAAGGCTCATCATCACCAAGAAAAACATGCCCAAAATCCCTTGAACATAATCAAAAAATAATGCCTATGTGGAGTAGCATGAAAGGAAGCCCCCGAATCTAAAACCCAAGATTCAGTAATATTATGCAAAGAAAGAATCAAAGCATCCTGACATACATTACCCGATGCCACATTTGCCTCCTTGTTTTCTTCCTATTGTTTCTTCTTATCCCAAAGCTCCCAACAGTCCTTTGCATGCCCAAAGCTTTCCAAAGTGCCAGCATACTATCTTGCTTTTGGATTTGGACCTTGCCCGATTCTTTGATTTTCCACGGCTTCCTCTATTCTTTTGTCTCCCTCTAGTTTCCATTGTCAAAGCATTCCCTAAAGTAGAAGATTCACCAGAGATTTTTCTTTGCATTTCCTCGCTTAGAATCACCCCTACAACATCCTCAAACTTCAACTTTGAGTTAGTTGTAACTGAGTTGTTTACCACCATTACCAAGCTATTCCAACTCTCAGGTAAAGAGTACAAGACTAATAAAGCCCTAACTTCATCAAATTCTATTATAACTGAAGCTAGCATATTTAAAACCGTATTAAAATCATTTAGATGATCTCACATCAACTGCTTCTCGAGACATCTTCATATTAAACCACTTTTTCATTAAAAATATCTTATTAGAGGTAGAGGATTTTTTTATACAACTTCCTAATGCATCCATCGGTTCTTTTGTAGTCTTTTCCTTTGAAAAATTAAATAATACCAAAGATGCAAGACACAACTAGATCGTCCAAGTGCCTTCTAATCTAAAAATCCCATTCCGCATCTCTGTCATACTCGAGGGTTTGTTCACCTTCTCGGACAACGAAGTATAAAGATCCTTCGATAAAGGTAATCTTCCATCTCGCATCTTCCAAAGACTGAAATTTTACCCGTTGAATTTATCAACCCTTGATCTTCCATCATCTCGCCATAGCTCCCACTCAAGATAAAACTTTCCCCCGCAATTCAACACTTCAAAGAAACCAAAACCAGGCTCGATACCAATTGTTAGCAAATAATAGATAAAATATGTGGAATAATCCCTTACAGAATCGCAACAAAGAGAAACTAATATGCGTAAAAAATATTACGAGATCCCAAATAAAAGTGCGTAAATAACACAACATAGAAAGACAATATTTAACATGGTTCACCCAATTTGGGCTACATCCAAAACGAATCACTTGCTCGATTTTATTACAAGCCTCCACTCTCTCAATACAATACCCATATCCGTTTAGAGCTATGCTCAAAAACTATACAAAATTCACACCCGAATTCAAAAACACATTTGCAATGCATTTTCTTGTATATATCATACACATAAGACCAAATAAATAGACAATTGCTTAAGTAGTTTGATACAAAACCGTGGGTATCAAAACTATGGGCAAAAATGTGGGTATTAAAACCATGGGCAAAAAACCGTGGGTATCAAAACAATGGGTACTTGAAAAAAACCATAGGCCCAAAAACAACCCATAATGGTTACCCATTACCCATGGGTTAATATGCGCCCATGAAAATTTGCTTGGGGCTTCGCCCCGAACCCCCGACCCACTCACCGGCGAGCAGGACCGCTGTAAAAATACCCGAGTGTAACACATAGAAGGTGTACCACACTCTAACATGAAAATAGGCTCCATTAAACATAACACCCAGTCATTGATATATGACAAGGGTGCATGATGTTTTACTTTTGGATTCCCAAGAAAGGGGTTGATGTTTTGATGTTTGGATATTGGACGTTTTACTTTCCCTAGTCAAGGGGTGATGTTGTGTTGATTTTAGATTTGAGGGTGTTAGATATTAGGATGTTTGGATGTTTTTGGATCAAGATTTGGGATTTTTATAGATTTTGGATGCCCAGTCAAGGGTAGAATTAGATTGGATCTTGGATTGATGATGTTGTTGATGTTGGATGTGGGATTTTGATAATTTGGATTTGGGATGCTTTTTGTCCCCTGCTGTTATGCGTATAATTAGATAGGATCATGGATCGATGATGTTTTTTATATTGGATTTTGATGATTTGGATTTTTTGATGCCCCAATTAAGGGGTAAGGATTTGGATGTTGGATATTGGATGTGAAGATGTTTGGATGATAGGACTTGATAGGATTGATTGAAAATATTGGATATATTAATTAGATGAATAATATTTGATGATTGGATGTTAGATGATTGATGAAGGGTTGGTTAGATAAGGTGATGATGATTAAGCTAAGTGATGATTGAAAGGGGTGGTGTTATCATAAAGTTCCCACAATTATCATCATTAGTAAGTTTATTAAGATGTGGCATAGAGATTGATGCACCAACGGTATAAAGACAATGATGTTTGAATTTCTAAATGCCCCTATCCTCATATCATTCAATGATTAATTAAAAAGGTGGTCCTCATACCATTGGACCAAAGAGTGGCCTCATATCATTGGCCAAAATATGATATAAATGCAAGAAAAAGATAAACAAGCAAACAAGCACACACACAAATGCATGTAAAAGTGTTTTAGATTTTATGTGAATTTTTAATTTTGTATGGATTTTTAACATTTTTTGGATTTTTGGATTTTAAGATAGTTTAGATGTGGTGGGATGAAAATGTGATAAGGATGGGCAGGGGGTTTAAAGGAGGTGACTTTCTCCCGTAAGTCCCAAGGATATGTGAATAGGGATTAGGGATAAAGGGATGGTAAATGGATTGGATTTTGTTGATGGTTGGATAGGATGAGGGATGTGATAGGCTAGTGTAAAGGAAGTGGGTGAAAGGTATGATTTGGGATAGGATAAAGGATGATTGGATAAGATAGGCCCCAAGTAAAGGGTGAGCTGATGGATGATAGTGTAGTGTGTTGTGACCCCAAGCATAAGGAAGAATAAAAAGTAAGGAACGGTGCTCCCGGTGGATTATGAAGTTTCCCCACATAATGATGATGGGTTAAAAGAAGAAAAATAAGGGGGAAGCAGAGGGGCGAGATAGGATAAAGCAATAGGATCATTGATTTCCCACGGATGATGGATGCAAAAGGATGTAGATGAAAAGGAAGGATGGTTTGTAATGGATGATGAATAAAATATGAGATTAAAAGCACATGTTGTAAAATAAAATTAGGACTAAAACAAGAGTGTGACCAAGGTCTAAGCCATACATGGCAACATACAAGCGCAATGTCTCTTTGAGATCAAAGTGTGTGCAAAAGTGATAGTTAATTACCACTTGAAGTGAAGACTTAATGGGTAGGATGTAAAAACAAACTAGCCAATGTATAGGGAGTGATTAAGTCAAGTAGGTTGATGGAAGGTGAATGGAAGGTTAAGTTGTGCATTGCTCATTGCCAAACCATGTGTCCATAGCCCCGATGGAGATACATCTAATTCTTGTCACAACATTTCTCTACTGCACCTAGGCATCCATAGCCTGATAGAGTTGTTGGAAACACCCCTAAAGAGAGTCTTGAGGTGGATTTTATTTGATATTTTGAATTTTGATATGATTTTTTTGATCATATTTGATATTTTGATCCACTCTCTTAAGACCTCTAGGGGTTAAGAATCACAAGTGGCTTGATGGGGGGATGGAGATGAGTGTGGTGACAACATTGGCTAGAGTGTCAAAAGATGCACCCAAGGGTCTTCACCACAAGTTAATTAAGATGTGTGATTAAGTGATTGGATCTCTAAGATATGATCGTTCTTGGATGTTGATAGTAAGGATAGACCAAGGTCACACAAGTGTAATAAGTACTAATGAATTACATCATGTGTGAGAAAGATGATTACATGTTCAAATGAATGGATGATAGAGGATATTAATGAATGTGAGGATAAGGATGGATTAGATGCAAATGGATGTAGATGTTGGATGGAAGGAGGATGGGTGGGAAGGAAAGAACATCCGTGTGTAAAAGACAACCTAAATGCTCAATCCAATTTTAGGTGTTTGGGATGTATAGGGGATTAAAGGATTGGGGATTGGTAGATGGGTTGGTGGGATGATCAAGAAAATTTTCAGGATTTTATTTTTATTGGGTATTGTTAGTGTGAGGTTTATATCCTAAGCCGGATTGTTCAGGGTTGGGAGGATGGGTGATGGGAGTAAGGATGCCTTGTTTATGAATACCTAAGCCTTTACCACGATGTTTCATGTTAGAAAACATATTTTTGGCTATAGGATATGAAGTGGATGGGGAAGATGATGCCATGTGGTCATCATGAGACTGGGGGTTTGTATTTTTGTCATTCGCTAGAGACCGGTCTTAATAAAGGATGGGGGTGAGATTTGTTTTGATTAGTGGTCGATGAGGGATTTTTGGATGTATGATGAGATTTGGATGGTTGATGATGTTTGGATTTAGAGGGGGATTTGGATGGTGGATGATGGTTAGAGATAGGGTTAGGATATAAAGGTGGTGGATAGAGAGGTATAAGGACAAGAAGCCCTCAGTTAATGAGATTTTGGACATAAGACTTAAATTACATGCAATGATTGGTCGAATGTCCATGGGTGCGATGGAAGTCACAATAATAGTTGTCCCTATACCAAGATGGTTTGGGAATGTTTGGATCATGTGATTTTATTGGGGGATGGATGATCATGTTGAAGGTTTTTAAATGATGGAAGATGGTAGTTAGGGATTCACCTAAGGAGGCGAAGGTGGTTGGGGTTTGTAAGAGAGATGGTGTGGGTAATAAGGGTGGGTTAGGTAGGATATGTGTAGGAGTGGGTAGGATAGGAGAAGATTGATTGGATTGATGTGATTTGGATGTAGGTTTAGGATTTGGATGGAAGATTAGCCTTGGGGGATTTACGAGGTTGGTTTGGTTTTGGATTGGTTTGAGTATGTGGTTTTGAGGGAGATGATTTTGACTTAGGATTAGATTGTTTAGGATTAGTAGATGTAGATGAAGGGGATGGGTAAATTTAGATAAAGGGGATGGTTGTGATATGGGGGTCATGTGAGATTTAGGTGATGTTAGGGATGAAGGAGTTTTGGGAGATGGGTGTGGTATATGAACCACATTATATTTGGTTGATTTAGGGGATGAAGTAGATGAAGATTGCATATGATCCTTATTAGATTGAGTAGGATATGGGGTGGGGAGAGGATTAGGATTGGATTTGTTAGGTTTGGGAGTTGGTGATTTAGGAGTCACTTTAGATGTTTTAGGATTGGGGGAAGAGGGGGATGGGGGTGACTTAGGAGCCATGATGGATGAGATAGTAGTGGGATTGGGCTTAGGTGATGGAGGGGATACAATAGGGTCATGGGATAAATTTGATGGTGGATTAGGGATTGTGGGAAAATCTAGGAGAAAGTTCGTAAGATCGGATTGGGATGATGAGGATGATGAGGATGGAGGACTAAGATGAGATGTGGGTGATAATTATTTAAGATTAAGTTGTTGTGATTATTGTGGATACGTGAATGGGACTTGATTGTAGGTTTTATGATGATTGGATTTAGGAGTTGAAGTTTTAGATGATGGTGGATGAGTTTTGTGGGAGGAAGGTATTGGTTATGATAATCGATAGGGATTTGGAGATTAGGGTTTGGGATGGTTGTGTGGATTTGGGATTGGTGGCTAGATTAGTGAGGACATAAAGGAGGTCCTCTTCATCTAAGTCAAAGTTAGGGAGGTTGTCAAAGTCAATATAATTGGATTGTGGAGATAGTGGTTTACATTGTTTAGGTGGGGGTGTGGATTGGGATGATTCGGTTTCCTCAAGGAAGAAGTCAATGGGGTGAGTGGTAGGGACATTAGGAAGGGTAAAATTTGGATGGGGTTGGTTAAGGTTGATGGTTAAGGGTTTGATTGGTTGATTGAAGATTGGAGATTGGATATTTGTTGATTGAGATGTTGGATGGTTTTTAGAATGCTAGGATTGATTGAGTAGAGGATTGATTAAGATAGGATGTGAGGTTTGAGATTTTTTTATTAAGATGTTGGATAGTGTGTGGGAATTCATGGTCAAAGTGAGATGGTTGACTTGGATGGGTGGGAGATGATGAGATAATTTGGTTAATTTATTTAAAGAAGATATAGGGGTTCGGTTGTTGGTTTGGAGAAGATGTGGATTGAAGATCAAAGGCCATGGGTAGATAGGATGTGTGGGGGATTATATTTGGATTAGGATTGATGGTAATCATATTAGGATTGGGATTGTGTGATTTAGGATGGATGATTATGATAATGTTTGATTAGTTAAAATTTTAAATTAATGGTATGGTTAAGGGGTTTACAAACACAAAAAAAACATGCAAAAAAATCCTAACTAGTCAAGTGGGTGTGCAAAACAAGTTATAGCCCACCTTCAATACCACACATGACAGTGGCGCTCACCGAGATGGCCCATCTTTACGTCGATGTGAGATTAGCTAGTGAGTAACCCTACACTATAGCTTGATTGCGTCTCAAGGTTCTTATGCTAGGATAAACACGACTTGCTAAGGGAGTCCTCTATATACCTTTCGATACGTGAGGCTCGAATATTTGTTGCAAGGATGATGTCTAAGGCCCAGTTATAAGATGTGGAAGTCCCTCACTTCACTTCATGCTTAAATACCCCGCTGAAACACGGGGTGTGTCTAAGTGCATGGAGATGAAGCCCACGATCACAAGACCCCTAAGACTATGAAAAGTGCATGGTGATGAAATCCAAGTCACGTTGCCCCTAAAAATGAAAAAGGGAAGAAGGTGGACCACTTTTGATCCTCAAGATCATCCAAGGATGCGAGAGGAGAGCATACATGAAATCTAACCTTTAGGTTTAACAAGCAAACATGCAAAAGATGCAAGAAATGAAAGATGCAAGATAATATGAAGATTTTTAATTTTTAAATGATAAAAGATGATTAAAAAAATGTAAAAGGGGTCTTCAAGAGGAGGCCCTACAAAAAAGTGGATTAGTAGTTTGGAAAATAACCCCAATTCTTGGACAAACATGCTACAAAACAAAGGGGTTAGTAGTTTTGGATTGATTTTTAATATTTGGTAAGCGTAGGAAGTTGCACACAAAGTGTTAGTAGTTTGGAACAAGAAAATATAACTCAAAGTGTAGTTAAAATGACAAGATTTAGTAAAATGAAAACCATGAATAAATTATACAATAAAATTCTAAATTAACACTTTCATTGCATAGATATCTTTTATACCTTTTGGGAAAAAAAAATGGAGTCATTTTGAGTTCGGGATCAAAATTTATGGCTCTCGGAATATAGGGAAAAAAATGCAAAACAAATATGCCAAAACAAGTCACATATGCGTTGTTATAGGTCATATATGCGTTGAAACAGGTCACAAACATTCTACTTTGTAAAAAAGGAATTTTTGAAGTTTTAAAGGTCAAACATAAGTGCTTTGAAGTGTTATAAATGTGCTACTATTGGATAAACACGCCGAAACAGTCACTTAACGTGCTAATACAAAAGAAAACCCTAACAAATTAAAAATTTAAAGGGGTAAATCATAACGAAAATTTATAAAATTTAGACATCTTGGTATTTAAACAATAATAAACAAGAGAAATTAAAAATATATGGGGGATTAAGCCCCACGGTGGGCACCGAAATGTAGGATATTAAAATGCTAGATATCAAACTAAAAACCAAACTATGCTTGATTCCTAATCTAACACCTTAAGATCCTACTTTAGATCAAGCAATGATGGAAAGAGGGAGAATTATAACTACACTTACCACCTAACATGTAATTCTTATTCCTTGATGGTTGGATATGCTTGAGGATGATTGATTGCTTCAGATTTGGATGTGGATGCACTTGGACAACACCTCCCTTTAGATGATTGATGAATATTTCTTGATGATTGCTTGATTGATGAAGATTGGTTGAGGATGGATGATTGATGATCAAAAGATGAAGTAGCAAGATGATGGCCTCCTAAAAGAACTTGCCCCATGGAGGATGAGAGTGCAAATTTATAGTTTGTGAGTGGAAAATTCAATGGCTAAGATTGAGCCATGTTGGATTGAGATCAATGGTGGAGGATTGATGAGAATAATGGAGGATTCTAGAATGGAAATCTCTAGAATTTGTGAGGACTCTCCATTGAATTAAAAATTCAATGGAATAGTGTAGATTCATTTGAATATGGAAAAGATTCTAGATTTAGAGGTGAGGATGTGCACATGATTAGGATTAGATTAGGTTAAATAAATATGATTAGGGATGTGATTTGATGGAAAGGCTAGGTGTAGGGATGTGTAGGGTAGGTGGTAGGTGAGATGTAGGAATATTAAATTCCTATAAATGTTAATGAAGGATTTAAATAAGATAATATGATATAATAACGGAATAAAAGAGATTAAGGATGGGATAATATATAATAATGATTTGGGATAAATGATAAATGGTGATAAAATGATAAAGGGGTAAATATGATAAAATTGATTAATAATAATAATTAATCTTACGATTAGTTATTATACGGATTATGTAGCAAATAAATGGTGATGAGGCTAAAATGTGGGACATGATTAATGTTAATTAGTCATGTAGACATTTTAGTGTGTCTACAAGAGGTAAAGATTCTTTTATAACTTCCTCGAAAGATTTATTTTTACAAACACAACATTACAATAAATTATTTTTCTACTTAAAGCATTAGCCACAACATTTTCTCTAACAGAACATAGTGAATATCAAAATCATATTGGCTTAACAGTTCAACCCATCTTCTCTACCTCATATTTAACAAGGGTTGTGTGAATATGTACCGTAAACCTCTATGATCAGTTTTAAAGACAAATTTATTTCCTATTAGATAGTGTCTCCAAATATTTAAAGCATGAAACCCAAAAATTCGGTAAGTGCACGGGGTTAGGGAGCCAAAAGCGGGAAAAACCTGAAAATTAACGAAACATGATTGTGTTATGTTTTCCTAGGCTTGGGAATTCACGAACCTAAAACGCATACATGTTTTGTTCTATATGAAGTTTGAAGAAGGGGCTGGAAGGAGCCATATGTAGTAAAATAAATATTAAGTATAAGATTTCTTTTGTTATTTATTTTTATACTTTTATTAAAGATTTCTTTTATTATTTCTTATACTTATAAAGAAATAATAAAAGAAATCATATACTTTAAATTTATTTTACTAAATATAAGAAATTAGGGTCACTCTGCACCTGATGGAAGTGGTCTCATATTTATGACAGTGATAATCTAGAAGATAGTTTTTCAAAATCTAATTTGGTCAGTACTTACTCATTTTCAAAATTTTAGCAATGACCTAAAACTTTCAAGCCATATATATTGTAGTCGGTCTTTGTTTTGTGAAAACATATAGTCGTTTTGTAGGTTTTTGACCTTCTAGATTGGATTTTGGCCCTACCACTGCTTGAATTGGTACTAATTTTGAAATTTGGTCCATAATTCACTTTAGTGACCACGAATCAACTCTATGATGCTTGTCTACTTCTTACTAAAATGAGATCCTTACTAAAATGATGTTTAGGGTTTAGTGTTTATAATTTAAGGTTTAGGGTTTAAGGTTTAGGTTTAGGGATTTGGGTTTAAGGTTCGGTTTAGGGTTTAGGTTTATATCAATATTTAGGGTTTGGGTTTTAGGATTTAGGGTTTAAGGCTCAGGGTTCAGGGAATAGGGTTTAAGGCTCAAGGTTAAGGGTTTAGGGTTTAGGGTTTAGGGTTTAGGATTTAGTGTTTTAGGTTTAGGGTTTATATTTTTTTTGGCTCACGGTTCTGGGTTTATGGTTTAGGGTTTAGGGTTTAGGGTTAATAGCTCATGCATCGGGTTTAGGGTTTAAGGTTTAGGTTTAGGGCTTAGGGTTTATGGATTAGGGTTTAGGGTTGAGGGTTTAGGGTTTAGGTTTAGGGTTTAGGGTTTAAATTTTAGGGTTTAGGGTTTCTTGGCTCGGGGTTTAGGGTGTAGGTTTCATATTTTAGGGTTTAGGGTTTAGTGTTTAGAATTTAAGGTTTAGGGTTTAGGGTTTATGGATTTTGTGTTTAGGGTTTAGGGTTTAAGGTTTAGGTTTTAGGGATAATATTTAGGGTTTGGGTTTTAGGGTTTAGGGCTTAGGGTTGGGTTTAGGGTTTAGGCTTTAGGGTTTAGGGATGAGGGTTTAGGGCTAAGGGTTTAGGGTTTAGTGTGTATGGTTTATGGTTTAGGTTTTTTCGGCTCAGGGTTCGGTTTAGGGCTTAGGGTTTAGGGTTTAGAGCTCATGGTTCAGGGTTTAGGGTTTAGGGCTCAGGGTTAAGGGTTTAGGTTTTAGGGTTTAGGTGTTAGGGTTTAGGGTTTAAGGGTTTAGGGACTTACAGGTTTAAGGTTTAGGTTTAGGGTTTAGGATTTAGGGTTTAGGGTTTAGGGTTTATGGTTTAGGTTTAGGTTTTAGGGTTTAGGGTTTAGGGTTTAAGGTTTAAGGTTTAGGTTTAGGTTTTAGGGGATTAGTATTTAGGGTTTAGGTTTTATGGTTTAGGGTTTAGGGCTCAAGGTTTAGGTTTAGGGTTTATGGTTTTAGGGCTCAGGGCTTAGGGTAAAGAAATATTACCCAATACAACTATCTTCTTTTTCCCATCGCATGGGAAATATTTCACTCATTGTAATGTTCTGTGTCTTACCCATTCTTATTAGTAATTGACATAGAGTATTCAACTGAAAAGGGTTCATCAACTTTATAGGAAGAACATTTAAAGAGAGTCATCACAATTTTATGTCTTTCATTTGTTGATATTTTGAAGGAGGGAAATTTTAGATTCTGAATGTCCAATCCTTCCATAGACCCCAGTAGTCCTCGATCCTTGGATATAAGGAGACACCATTACTTGGATTCCATTTATAATGATAGAGATATTTGTAAATTCATGTTATGACCTATAAATCTATATGAATTTCAAGTTGCTTGGAAATCACATCACACCCTTCACTAGGATTGATGACTACCCCTATCTTTTTGAAGGTGCTTTTGAAAACATCCATGGGTTTATCATATAAGGAATTATCAATGAATGGAAGGTCACTAAGTCGTAGGCCAGGTGACTCCCTTTTATAACTAAACAAGAAAGATTTACTAGCGATTGATAACCCCTTTGTGTTCTTATCCATTCCCTTATTTCTATGCTTATTTTGAACACTTCAGAAGTTCTGTCAAATTTACTATCCATTCCAGTAGAACAAGAACTTTCTCTTTCTCCAGAGGAGAGGATACTGCAAGAAATTAAATTATGATCCTACACCTCCACATTGGTATATTCTCTATGTTTCTTTTGTTTCCTTTAAGATTAATTTTTGTGTTGTGATGGTTATTTTTTCCAGCTTCTAATGGGTCATCCTGGCTTGCATAATACCATACATGGAAATATGAGAAATGTGAAATTTGTTTCAGAGTGTGAATAAATTTACATTCAAGAGTGCAAGTATATGTGGGGAGAAACAATTTTGGAAGAGATGTGTAATATGCATTGCAAGGCACAAGGTAGATGTCATATCCATTTAGTTACTTGTCCCACCTCTCATAAATAAGGTAGTCTATAAGCAAACTCAATGATGGTTCTAGGCACGAGACTAGGAAATATTGATGAAATATGGTTCGGGGTTTAGGGTTTAGGGTTTAGGTTTTAGGGCTCATGGTTCATGGTTTAAGGTTTAGGGTTTAGGGTTCGGGTTCAAGGTTCAAGGTTCATGGTTATAATTTAGGATTTAGGGTTTAGGTTTAGGGTTTAGGGGTTTAAGTTTTATTGTTTATGGTTATGGATTTAGTTAATTATTTAGGGTTTAAGGTTTAGGGTTTAGGGTTTAGGGTTAAGGATTTAGTGTTTAGGGATTAGGGTTTATGGTTTAGGGTTTAGGGTTTAGGATTTAACATTTAGGGATTAAGGTTTAGGGTTTATGGTTTAGGGCTCGGGTTTAGGGTTTAGGATTTAGGGTTTATGGCTTAAGGTATATGGTCTAGGGTTTAGGGTTTAGATTTTAGGGATCAAGGAGGAGGGTTCAAGGCTTAGGGTTTAGGTTTAGGGTTTAGTTTAGGGTTTTTTTAGGTTTAGGTTTAGGGTTTAGGGTTTAGGATTTAGTTTTTATGGTTCAGGGTTTAGGGTTTAACATTTAGGGCTCATGGTTCATGGTTTAGGGTTTAGGGCTTAGGGCTTAGGGCTTAGGGCTTAGGGCTTAGGGCTTAAGGCTCAGTGTTTAGGGTTGAATGTTTAAGGTTTAACGTTTAGGGATTAGGGTTTAGGGTTTAGGTTTTAAGGTCTAGGGATCATGGTTCAAGGTTTAGGGTTTAGGGTTTAGGGCTCAAGGTTTATAGTTTAGGGTTTAGGTTTATGGCCTAGGGTTTAGGGTTTCATTGTAGAAGTTAAACACTAAAAGATCTTAGGCTGAATGCCAAATCCTTGAAAATTACCTATGTACTGACCAAATTATACTATAAAAAACTATCTCCTAAACTATGACTCATGGAGTTGTGAGACCAATTCCATAAGGTGCAAAATGGCCCTAATTTCTTATATTTACATAAATAAATTTAAAGTATATTTTTTTCATTTATTATTATTTATTTTTGTAAATAAAAGCATGCCAAAAACATATACAATGTTTATATTATAAAGAACACATACACATTTTTACGTTTCACTTTTTCCAAGCCATGCCTCAAGGCTTGAGATCTAGTTTGAATCCCCAAGCCTGAGGCATGGACCTTCACAAACAAACAAACAACGTGTTTTTGTAGGAAAATGTAAAAATTCCACTTCCTCCATGATAAATCAACATAAAACAATTGATTCGTTTAAAAAAATTATACCACGACATAGAGCAGAGTTTCTTCTTTCTAAAAATATAATTTTCAAATTTTCTGACTAATATAAGATTTCCATATTATTTATTTTCTAACTATGAATTTTTATAGCTATTTTTTTAAGTTTAAATAAGTCTATATTTCATCTGTATCTTTTTTTTGGGTATTGAAATTGAAAAAAATTATACTAAAGACAAACTAAGCCTAATTCTATACATATTCAAAAACAAAATTTCTTATTTTCGATATTTTTTGAGGTAGTTAGGGGGGCACAATTAGAGCTCCCTTATTTTTCAAAACATAAAATTTTTGTACTAGAAAAATCATAAAAATAAATACTTCCTAAAAAATCTAAAAAAATTTCTAGCACAAACTAGATGCTCCTAGATATCTTTCTACCAAAGGGTTTTCAAAACTACTAAATGGTCCTAAAAAAATGGTGGGGGCACGAAAGTCACTCTATTATATTTTTTAACAAAAATAAGAGCACCTATTGGTATTTTAGTTATTTGACCTACTTAAATTATCCATTTTTAATAAAATTTAGTAGCTTAGAAACTAGACTCAAAATGCTAGGATCCATGTTTATACAACATCTTCCAATTTTGAGTGTAACTATTTCAAAAAACTCGTATCGGTTGAAGTTTTTATTTTTCATAAAAATGTGTCTACTTAAGACCCCCTTTTGCTTCCCACCCCCAACTTGGTGCACTTACTGTTATAAGCGATTCTAAATCATGAGTAGGATATTTTTCTCAAAGAAATAGTAATTTCCTATAACCAAAACAAACAACTCTATTTTATTGCATTAACACACAACCAATTCTAGAATTACAAGCATCAATAACAATAGTAAATCGTTTAGAAAAATTAGGAGTGCATAATACAGGTGTAATGATTAAAACCTCTTTTAATTTAATAAAAGCAAGATCAAACTCTTAAGTACAACAATACTTTCTATCATTTTTAGTTAAATTCGTAAGTGGAGAAGCAATTCTTTAATATTTTTTAATAAATCTACGATTAAAAACCGATAATCCAAGAAAAGTTTGAACTTCATGGAAATATTTAGGTATAGGCCTTTCTTATACAACTTTTACTTTTGGTGGATCAGGGGCAATACCTTTTTCAGAAATAATATGGCCTAAATAAGAAACCTCATTTTTAAATAATTCACATTTACTTAGTTTCCCAAAACTTGATGCCCCTTAAAGTTTCTAACACCATTCTAACATGTTTTTATGTTCCTCTTCAGTTTTAGAATAAATCAAAATGTCATCAAGAAAATAATCACAAACACATCCAGAAAAGAAGGAAAACATCATGCATCAAAGTCATAAAAGTGGCTGGAGCATTAGTCAAACCAAAAGGCATCACAACAAACTCATAATGGCCATATCTAGTATGAAAAGTAGTTTTAGGAATATCATATTCTTTAACTCTAATTTGATGATAGTCGAACGTAGATCAATTTTAGAAAAATATTTAGCACCATTTAACTGATCTAACAAATCATCAATTCTAGGCAAAGGATACTTGTTTTTAATAGTCACTTTATTTAACTACCTATAGTCTATGCATAGTCTCATGGTGTCATCTTTCTTTTTCACAAACAAAACATGAGCACCCCATGGAGAAACACTAGGTCTGATTTTTCCTAATTTAATCAATTCACCAATTGAATTTTTAACTCAACCAATTGAATTTTTAACTCAGCCAATTTAGGTATGGATTTCCTATATGGTACTCTAGAAATAGGTTCACTACCAAGAATAATGTCAATAACATGCTCAACAGATCTCCTAGGAGGCAACTCTTCAACACCAGAAGGAAAAACATCCATAAACTCTTTAACTAAGGGATGAACATCAACATCTATTTCTACTTTTCCATTATTTTCAGTCACAACAACACAAAATATTTTACATTTTTCCTTAATACATCTTCTAACTTGAATAACAAAAATAGTTTTCAAAGTAAGAGGTCTTTTCATTCCCTGCAGAACATGAGTATTTTTACAAAAGTCTTGAATACAAACTTGTTTTCTTTCGCAACTAATAAGAGCATGATTTCTTTCTAACCAAGTCATTCCTATAATAACATCATATTGACCCAAATTCAACACATGAAAAGACTCCATAGAAGTAAAACCATCAATATGAAATTCTAAGTCTTCCACTAAAGCTCCAGTTTTATCGGACTATTCTTTCATTTGCCATCTGTACTAAAATTGGCTTAATGCTTCTAGAAAACAAATTCAAATTTTTAACTAGATATGGGAGAAATAAAAATATGACTACCGCCAAAATCAATCAAGAAAACAAGATTAGTACCATTAATAGATCTTGATAATTCTACTAAAGACACTTGTTTATGAATAGTACCCGTGTCCACAACAACAAAAACTTTCATTTTTTTCTTTTTCTCCTTTGTCTTCTGCCCTTATTTTCCCACTTTTTCTTTTTATGAGGAAAACCTCTACAAAGATGATTTCCACCACAATCCCAACACTTAATATCTTCAAGTTTTAGTTTTTCATAATCCTTCCTTGTTGATTTTTAAACTGAGAGTTTTTACATTGAACATTTTCTGTGAAGGGTCTCTTTCTATTCTTGAACTGAAAACTAGTATTTTTCTTTTGAACTCATCCCATTTTTTATTAATCACAGTTTTAGACTTCTCAAATTGTTTTGCAATTTGTACGGCCTCATCTACTGACTATGGTTTACCACACCAAACATTTTCTTTATACTCTTCCCTCAAACCATTTATAAATCTAACCACTCTATCAGAACCAATAATAAAAGGTACAAATCTATTTAATTTTTCAAAGGTTTGCTTATATTCATTCACACTTTTCAAACATTGCTTTAAATCAAAGAACTCATTTTTTCGTTGCTGCAAGAAATGATCAGAGAGATACTTCTTTTTAAACAAGATTTTAAATTTACTCCATTTAACCTTGTGAGGTTTAAGATTTTCAATTTTTAATGTGTCTTCCCACCAGTTTAAAGCAACGTCTTTTAATTGAAAAGCAACAATTTGAGTTCTGCCTAGCTTACTAGTCCTTTGTAATTCAAAATACCTTTCCAAATTTGTTAACCAAGTTTCAACTTGTTCACCTGACCCTACTTCTCCAACATATTCAGAAATTTAATTTTCCTAGCAAATAATTGCATTTCCTTTGAACTTTTATGCCTACTAACATTTTCTTTTTTGAATCTAAAGAACTTTCCATTTTCTCAATAGAAGTAGATTCACTATCAGAAGGTGCTTTTCTCTTTCTAGTAGATTTTTACGATTTAACAAATTTATCTATCTTATTTTTACAAATGACTTTCGCAAATTATATTTTCATTTCAACTTCCCTACCCAATTGTTGATTTTTTCATTGCAGTTTCTCATTGAATTATGCACCCTCCGAGTAACTCATCCCTGCAATGTGATATCCACTATGTGGAGATACAAACGAAAAAAATAAGAAAATCACTTACTATTGGTTGTGGAGCCTCGATAATGACGGGGTTGCGGGAGGCTTCGCCCCCTTGCGAGGTTTGGGGCTACGTGCCCCGCGAGGGTTTGGGGAAGTGCCCTCGTAAGCCACATTTTATATGTATTTATGCATTGTGAAATTTGGACCGTTCCTTATTAGGTCACAGATCTAACGAGTGGTTTTCTATGTTTCCCTAAAATGATAAAAACCCTAATATCTTTAAAGGGTCGTTATGTATGAGGCTCATTGTATTAGTGGATGCACTGTGAGAGAGTTTTCCTGGACTGAATAAAAGGATTGGTTGTTTCTGGTGGACATAGCCCATTTTGGGTGAACTACGTTAAATCATGTCTCTGTTTATTGCATTCTTTCTCTTTACTTTACGTTTTACGCATTATTCATTGCATGCTTGTTTATCTGTAAAACTAGTATAATCCTAAAACTTACATGACTCATAACTCACAAACAAGGACATCAAAAAGGCTCTCATACCAAATTGTAACACCCCTTTTTCTTGCACTCAGAAGGGGCCGACAACTCCATTTAATATAACGACAAACAACCATACATAAAACGACACTTTCTACACCAAACTATACGACGTGAAAAACTTTTCACATAAAAGAAATGATGACATATTAACATTTTAAAAAAAAAAAAGAACTACATAATAATTTAATTAGAAAATTATTTTCTAAATAGAAAAAAAAGTGTATTTCGACATTTGAAAACAAGTCATTATGAATGATAGATATTAATAACCCAATTAAAAATCCTAATATTTTACCATATAAAAAAATCCTCCCGATATATTTTAAACACTTGTATTTAAATTGTATTAACTACTTAATAAATTACATTTACATCTATTACAAATATTCATCAAATTATATCCATTATCTTTATAAATATAAAAACATTTAATAATATTTTAAATTACTCTCTCTCTCTCTCTCTCTCTCTCTCTCTCTCACACACACACACACACACACACACACACACACACACAAATATATATTAAAATAACTCCAATGTAAGTGCTTTAGTTTAAAAGTTGAAGTTTTAATTTATTTATCCATATATATAGGTATATGTTTATAAAAACATTGTATAAGCCTTTATAAGATGGTTAGGAAGGTAATATGGGTAGTTAGGTATGTAATTTATTAAACATGGGTTTGAGTTTCATAATATAGCTAAAAACATGTATTTATATAAAAAAACAATGGTAGTTAAAACATAATATTAATAATTATTTTTATATGATAGTTTTTAAATTTGAATGCATCTTTCTTATTTAAAGGTGTTTTGTTTTTACGAATAATAAAGATGTAAAAATTAATAACACAATACTCGTGGATAAGAATAAGACTTCCAATAGGAAAAATCAATTTCCTATTTTTATGGAGTGTTGTCTCCTTCTAAGAGACCTTCGGTAAATTAATTTTACGCATCTTTTCACTATGTGTTTTCAACACTAAAACAAAATAATTAAATATAAATATAAGTCTATTCATTAGAAAGAATTAAAAATAAACACAAGTATTAAATATTGAATTTATAAACTTAATAAAAATTAAACTCTTCTCAATAAATTCTCCTCAACTATTTTATAACAATATTTTAATATACATATTTTAAAATATTAAATACTTGATAAAAATAAATATTAATATTATTAATTTAAATACCTTAACAAAATATAATTATGAATTTAATTAATACAATAGTAAATTAATATTTTAATTTAATAAATAATATTATATTGTATAACTCATAGGTTTTATTTATTTATTTATTTGAGGAATTTTAGCTTTGTCAAAAAAATACATATTTTAAAATATTAAATACTTAATAAAAATAAATATTAATATTATTAATTTAAATACCTTAACAAAATATAATTATGAATTTAATTAATACAATGGTAAATTAATATTTTACTTTAATGAATAATATTATGTTGTGTAATTTATAGGTTTTATTTATTAATTCATTTTAGGAATTTTCGCTTTGTAAAAAAATTACATATTTTAAAATATTAAATACTTGATAAAAATAAATATTAACATCATTAATTTAAATACCTTAACAAAATATAAGTATGAATTTAATTAATACAATGGTAAATTAATATTTTACTTTAATAAATCATATTATGTTTGTAATTCATAGGTTTTATTTATTTATTCGTTTTAAGAATTTTAGCTTTGTAAAAAAATACATATTTTAAAATATTAAATATTTGATAAAAATAAATATTAATATTATTAATTTACATTCCTTAAAAATATATAATTATGAATTTAATTAATACAATGGTAAATTAATATTTTACTTGAATAAATAATATTAACATTTGTATAACTCATAGGTTTTATTTATTTATTCATTTGAAAATTTTAGCTTTGTAAAAAAAAGAGTTTAACAATTTTCTACTCAAGTAATTATTTGACTTTAATATAAACTTAGATTTATTTTAAATCAACCAACCACACAATAGCTTTGTAAAATTTATTTTGTTTTCTAGAAATCGATACACATAGAAGCAATACGACACTGCAAAAAATAAATTAACAATGCAATATCACTTAATATAGTTTCATATCACAATTAAATTAATTATTCATTCCAACAAAATATTACAAATACAAAAGAACCATAATAATTTAAACCAAAATACAAAGAAGGAACTTATCTCAATCTGACAATGGGCTTAGCTATGTTCAATTCCCAGTCCACTTGGATGTAAGCACTAGAACCATGGCTGCATTAATGAGGGGAAGAAAATATGCTTAAAAATACAAACTGATGCCTTGACCAGGAACCATGCGGGGTTGTACTCTGTACCCCCAGTTAGGACTCCTCTGGAGCCTCTCCCTCCTGCCCACAACCCTACTTACAAACCTTGCTTCCCCGAAAATATTACAAGCTCTTTGAAATTTCCAAAAATCTGGTTTTTTCCCAGGATTCTTAACAAGTCTTACAAGCCATTTAAATAATAATTTGCTCAATTCGATTGCATTACCAAAGGTTGCAACGGTAACTTCCAAATTACAAATTTATAATTAGTTTAATGTAAATAATAGTGTCCCGACAAGTTCCTCTCCAATTAAACCTTTTCACTTTTAATTTTGGAGTTACATAACAATATTCCAAAGTGCTCATAATAATTTATTTTTAGTTTTCAATAAATATCATATCGGGGATTTTGGCATATCATAACCTATCCCATCATCTTGTAGTGGTATACGCTTTAGGCTACATCACCACTCCCTCTATTCATCTTATAGTGATATATGCTTTAGGCTTCATCATCATTCTTACGATCATCTTGTGGTGATAAATGCTTCAACTATAAGGGTCACATACACATCATCTCTAGGTCGTATATCATCACCACACATACACATTCATCACATGGCGTTAGACATAGCACACACTTCGACCATTTCCCGATGGTGCAATCTCACTGATTCATTCTTGATTGCTTTGGGAAAAACTAAATGAACCTCATTACATACACTCCATTCACTCGGGGGCACACAACTCCTACCATCCATCTTTCATTCCATTCCATCCATCCACAACATACTGCATATTATGGTTGTTTTTACTCTTGCTTACTTTTTCTTGTTTGTGGTTGCTTTATTACACATGCTAGTTAGATTAATTGTATGTCATTTATCTATATCATCCACACATGCACGTTCACATCTTTTTCTAGTTGTGATCATGATGCGGGTTTTTACATACGCAACACAAATGCTCGCCTTCTATCCTTCCTACGGTGGTCATTGGGAATCCACATTCGTCTCTCACAGGTGCTATTATTTCATTTCATACTTAGCACTTTATATTACTTGGTTACACATGTTTTTGACATACTGGTTATATTTCTAACGTGCTAATGGGTGCTTCGTGTGTATCATTTGTTATGCAGCGATATTTACTTCCATACTTGTTTGTTACATTGTTCGTTATTGCTTGTTTTTATATGCGGGCCTTACCCTATGTTTGGTGTGCTCACTTGTTTTTTGTATGCGGCCATTATGGCCTTCCGACATTTTGAGTGATGTCTCATGTTTTGCAACCCCTTTGTGTGGCTTACTTTGTATTCTTACGTGTTTACATTACTATATTGCTTGGTAGCTCACACATTGCTTTATACATGCATGCTTGTTTATACTTACACTTGTCTTTGGAAAACCTTCTTATTTGCGCACGCATTGGCTTCTACCAAGCACACTACATTCCCTACGGGGAAGAGTTTCGAGTTCATACGATTGGTCGTCTTTTGGGACCACATTCTCCTATCAGCGACGTCATATGCACCCCCAAAGAGGGGGCATTATTTGGGGTTTTACATTTTACACAACGCTTCTACACCACCCATTCGATTCAACACACTTTCCACCCTTAGCATTGTGGGTTATATACAACGAGTGGGTTCAGACCAATCTATGAACCCCATACACAATGGCTTTTATAGGACATGGTTATCCTTAGCATTTTGGGAAGCAGTTATAGGTTAGAGGATACAACAAAATTCCTCTCTACACTTCTTATACTAGTGGCATCGGATCACCCAAAAACTAGGACGTACAGAGATATCTTCATACATGTTTAGGAAGTAGTTAAAGGTTGGAGGATACAACAAAATTCCTCCCTATACTTATTTGGCCTATGATGTTGAATCACCCAAAAACCCCGATAGTACAAGATATCCTTCTACACTCTGTTTCTCGACATGGATCAAGTGCACATGTTCCATTTACATTTTCCATTTGCGTATTTTACATTCGCATGCTTTTTACATTTATATACATGCGTATTTTACATTGTTTTTTTACACATACATACATATATATTTGACTACTTGATCATTTTCTCCTTATAAGTCCAGCCATATGGGAAACAAGTAGTAAAATGGGGGCAGCACCAACAACAAAAATGATGTCAACAACAATATCTTGTGACATCACACACCATATTAACCATATATGTACATTACATGTACATCCATAATTACACACGTGTTTCTGCCCTAGGTTCACTCTCATCACTTTTATTGCACTTTTGCATCTTTAGTTTCCACGCTCCATCATCTTTTTGTCATTCCACACTTTTTCTATCCCTTCAACACGTTTCTACATCACTCTAGATGGATTATCGCATACGCATCTCTATCTACTTTAAGTTACTGAGCTTTTCGCTGACCAACATAAACCGGGGAAAATGTAGACACAAAATCATGCACTTTAGACACTATTTATTCCCGATCCCATACTACTATTTATAAGCATTTTGAGTGAAGAAAGTACTAATTAACCCCATCATTTAGCCACCTTGCTTTATTTTCTTTTGTTGTTCCCGACCTCTTGGACCCGCATTCCTAGTCAACTTTTTTCATATCCTTTATTTTAGCTTTGACTAGGCCGCCTAAGCTAGTACTAGGGTGCCCATGGGAACCCCAGGTACCACTAGGGGCGCCCTAATCATTTATGAACTTTCTTGCCATTTTTGGGCACTTTCAAGCCATTCAAGCTTCTTATATTTTTGGTGGTAAGCCATTCTAGCTAAATGTATGTAAATGATCTCCAAATGCCTTTGGTCCCTCATTATGGTCTCATAACTTTATATTTATATGGTTGCATTCATTTAAGGAATTTGGAGATCATTTAGATATATTTAGCTCCATCACAAAGGACAAGGCTGGTTCGTTTGCATCACACAAACATATGAGGGGATTCTATTCCATTCCATCCACCATTCTACTACATTTTTACATCTAGTTATTGATCACTACTTCACAAAGTGTGTGACTGACACAAGAGCACTTAGGGCACATGATTCACTCACACAAGTTAGAAATACATTTGGGTTTGGAATGTAGTGCAACGCTCAGTTAGTAAGTCCACTATTGTGCACCCGAGGTCATCGACCTATTCATATGCATTTTTTTAAGTTTTATAATTCTTGTCATTTCTTGCAGGGCTTTCTTTGATCTTGGATTATTGACATCACACAGAGCAAGATGGAACAAAGTTAATGAAAAAAATTAACAAGGGTTTGAGTACACACAAACCTATGAAATTCAATTCTAGACCTCCTGTACAGGAACCCATTCTATAGACCAAGGCACCCATAGTGCCCAGTCTCTCTCCGAGCACTCCAGGTTGATGAGCCAAAATTAGCAAGAACTTGACAAGGTCATAACTTGAGCTCACGTGTCTGCATTGTTTGAGTCCATTTTTTTAAACCACATGTCTTAATGATACAAATGTAGCGGAATTGGCCCTACTTGGTTGGGGAAAGTTTTAGCACATTTTCGGACCCTAAATCCGCCATCTTGAAGCTGAAAATTAGGATTTAAGTTGTAGTCCAATTTTTTTCCTATTTTTGGGAATTAGTTAATTTTACTCTATTAGTTGCATTATGAGTTAGAAAGTTGGAAATTCCTCTAATTTAGGAATGTAGAAGATGCATTGCTATTTACGTGCCGTATTTAATAAGCATGCGAACTTAATAAGAATAACAAGTTCTAGTAAACTGCTAAAAATAGTAATTTTCGCCACCTAGAGTAGATTTAGTCAAGTTAGTTAGAGTTTTCTTGACAACTCGAGTTGGGAGTTATTTTCCTATTTAGGAAACATTGTAATTCATTATTGAATAACAAAGAAGGAGATCTATTTTCTTTTGGAGTTCATATTATTTGTAGTATATCAAGTTGTTCATAATTTGGCTACATTACTAGTCTAGCTAGATAGATCGAGATCAGTCCTTTTTGGGGCCTCTGCATATTCATTCCTAATTCCTATTTCTCCAGTCACCCCATGACACAATCCAATGAGCTCCTCTAATCACCGAGTCACTTCCTCTCTCTTCTTGCATATTAGGCTTTCTACTTTCAATAGATTAGTTTTCTTGGGTCACTTTACATAGTTTCTTATTGCATTTATTTATTGTATTTACATGTTGTGCTAGATTTTATTAACTATGCTAATATCCACATTTTAGTTAATCAATGGGGATTTGAGGATTTTGGTACATTGAGGGTTTTGGCTAGGTGACCTATATGGGTCACTTGTAGCAAGTGTTATGAAAAGTATATGAGATGATTTTAAGATGCATTGGTTTAGTTAAATGAAGGAAACCAACCTCTTTTGAATTTGAATCAAGGAGAGGCTATAAAAGTGATATTTTGGGTACACTTTGTTGCTAATCTTTTAGAACCCCTTTTATCTTCTTTTGAAGAAACCCTTGCTGCAAAGAAAACCCCCTTGGGCCTAGCCAAAACCCTAGAATTTCATTCTAGTTCAGTAGTTGGTGGTGTTTTCATGAGGAGGATTTTAGCGAAGCAAAGATGGTGAAGTTTCTTTGATGGCAAGTTGAAGGAGGGAAAATTGATGTTATGTGTTTCAATTTTAAGTTCATAGAATGATTGATGTCATTACAGGTTTATGAAGTATTTGCAGGTTTGATATTGAGTTTAAGTCATTTTCAAATAAGTATATCTTGTTATGTATTCATGATACAAGGTTGATTGTCTTGGTATCTCTTGATTGTATCTTGTTGACTATTGTTGAAGACATCAATTCATTATGATCTGATTTGAATATCAATAAAGAGTGGTGATATGATTTGAATATCATTAAAGAGTGGTGTGTGTATATCTTATGATCCTAGCTTTGAGTATGTTTCATGGTGAAGTATATTTATTTGTGATCATACATTGATATATGTGTTTGATGTTTTGAAGTATTTAGTGAAAGGTTTTATTGGGGATTGATTCAACCCCCTCTAAGTCCTTTTCACTTCCAAAATAGGATCCCAATGATGGCCACCATTATAACCTTCTATGTGATCCAATGCAAACAATCATATTTATTTGACTACAAATCATTTCCATTGATTTGTGCTCTCATATTCTTTATCACACACGTTTTAAAAGAGGATGAACTCATTGGGATATATTATACATTTACAACTAGTACATGAAAATTATAGAGTATAATCACATAGTTTTATAGGGTATATATCCTTATAAATAGTCATAGATATAAAATAGTGACAGTGGCTCAAAACTTTAGGTCAAGACCGCACTATAGTATAGAACTTACTAAATGTTCCCGACATGGGGTACAATTCTTACAAAATTACAACAACTTCATATTCTAACATACAATTATATGACACAATCTTAGATAAAATGACATGGTTTAGAGTAGAATATAGGGGTACAAGTAATTCTTTCCTTTTCCATTGCACAACTCGACACAATGAAAAATATAAGGTTTAGGGGCATGAGCCTTATTCTCCTTTGTATTACTCAACATTTTCATAATCATACTTAGTTATAAAACACATGGTGTGGGCATGGAGTAACCATTTCCTTTAAACCTTTTCATTTATTGAAAAACTATGTGTAGTTCCATTTATAATATTTTGGTTTGTGGGCTTGGAAGGTATCAAAGCAACTAAGTTATTTGTAGATTGTCCTTCCTTTATTATTTTATATTTTGTAGGAAGATATTTGGGTTTCTAGATAATTTGTACATTTCTCTTCCCTCTTAATGGGGTTATTCATTACCTATACTCTTTGATATTGGGTCATATGCACTCAACTCCATCTCCTATTTCAATATCTCCTTCATTAAAATTGGGGATTGATCACTCCAATCCTTGAAAAGATCGAAATAAAATCCAAATCAATAATATCCAACAAGAACGGGAGATTCTCCTCCATAAAATAAATAAGTGTATTCACTCCATATTTTGTATCCCTTTACTTTAATATATACAAGTTCAAATTTATAAAATTACAAGAATTAATTACATTTGAGTTACATTTCATTTTTTTTGTGGACAATGACTACACTCTATGTTACATGTTTGATCATGGAGCATGCCAACATCAACACAAGGACAACAACCATCGAGTGAAGACAAAGTGTGTACACACACTTAGGTATTTTTCTATAAATATGTAATATCAATTACACACTTAAAGGGGGAAACATAGACACTCAAATATTTGTAACTTATTATTTTACAATGACAAATTTGACTTCATTTCTATGCAAAGAAAAACGCTCACATTCTAAGTTTAATCTCTCTCTTTCTCTCTCTCTCTCTCTCTCTCTTGATTTTATCATCTTAGCACATTGATTTTCCATTCATCTAAAGAATATTAATTAATTAAGGTAGTACTTTAACCTCATACATCATTCCTAAACTTTAGTTTTTACATCATTATCTACCTAGGAAAAATAATATAGCTTAAGTCCATAGTGGACTATGGTCTCGAACCCTTCCATCTAACAACTCTTTTTCCAAATTGAAATTAATTATGTGATCTTGTTCATCTCCCTATGTCATCCATAATACAAATATCTAACTTGTGGAATATTATATAATAAATTCAAATGTACTTTATTACTCAACCTACATTCGTATGAGATCCTATTGCAAATATTAAGACTACAACACTCAACGCTCTCCAAAAGTCTCCCAAAATAAATTGCACATCATTAAGAGTAGTCACCATATCAGATATGAAGCACTCAACTAGGTCAAAGAGTATAGTTTTATCCCTTTCCAAGCACTTAAAGGTTCTAGAGCCATGTCTTAATAGGAACAAGTCACTCCAAACATTGTCAAATGTTTTCAAGGAACAAAGGATTTAGTATAGTAGTTGAAGTACACCACATCACACTACTACCATGTTGATTACATTCTCTACTCTATAGTTATCATACTATCTTTGTGTTAGGAGACATAAGGTCAAAAATAGGGGTTGATTTAGAATGTATAATTTACTTGCACCTACACTAGGAGAACTACATTAATCTTGATACCTCTCGAGGGTATGTAGTGTAACACCCGGATTAGTTTAGCGGGGTTAACCACCAAAGGCATTCTAACCTCACCCACATACTGATTTCTCATTTTTTTATCTAATACTTTGATGAAGGGTATTGAAAGTATCTTGGGTTTCTATATGTCAGTAGGTCATTATAAATTATTCCAAGGTTATACGATCTTTAGAGAAATATAACGACACACATTTCTAGGAAAGTGAAGTGGAATAAAAGTTATATAACCCCATTGTACATAGGTCCAAAATTGTACGAAGGATCCATGATCGTACCATGTTCCGGGAAGAGTTATATGGTCTTGGATATGAGTAGTTTCTAGTGCTAATCTCATAGATGAAGAAATTTCAAGTTCAAAGTAGCTCAACTATCCTGGACTGCGCACCCAAATCCTCCTTGTATCACTCTACACAAATAAGCACTTGTCTACTCTTATGTGTTTTGAGCTATCATTATATCATTTTAGCATAATTGCAAGTATTAATGCATTATTTTGAATGTGCATGGTTAATGTTAATTAATTAATCCGAGAATGATCCCTTGTAACAAACCCTTACATCGTATATATAATTTAAATTGCAATTATAATTTTTAGGTTGTAAACAATCCCACTTTTTTACATTTTTACCCACCAATAAAATATTCCCCACATTGTTTTTGAAAAACATGTATATAATGACCAAACATGTATTTTTAAGAGATTAAATATAGAAAGAGGCGGTGCATCCAATTTTCTAAAAATATAAGTATGTTAAGTATTTTAAAGATGTATTTATTATTAGTATTTAAAATATTTTTGGCCACCTAGTGGGACATGGTATCATGCTTTGACCCCTCGAGATATTTAGAATATTCCCACATGCGTGGGAAGTAGCAATTGGCTAGAGTAGAATAAGTAGATTTGAGGAGCATAGGCTAGGGAAACATATCTAGAAATTATATTATATTATACTTACTCAAAGAAGGTTTCCCCTCAAAGAAGTCAATGATATTTTAATGCAATATAGTTATCTTCCATTCATTTGTAATATATTCTCTTATATTTCGTATTGGTTGAATATGAGCATGAAAGTTCATCATAATTTAGTGTATATGGGTTCTTTGATGAGGTAAGGAAAGGAAAGCCATCTTTGTGTTGGATGGGGAATCTTGTATTTTCTTGATTCACACTTCATATAGTTTTATGGTTTAAAGTTGATCTAGGAGCTTGATCAAATAACTATGTTGAATAGATGCCCTCGAAACTACAACTTAAAAGTGTCACTAACAATAATATATAATTTTTTTAAGTAATGGGGACTTCTATGGTTTTTAAAAGTAGATGGAAAGGATATATAAAATAGATATTTCTATACTAAATCCAAAGTATGATAAAGCCGAGTAAGATGGAGGTTTTTTTCAACAAGATCTCTTACCTTCAAATTTGTAGGGAACTAAATTCTATAGTTGAATATTTGTCTAAAGAGGGAATATAAGTGGATTCAGAACATGGTTGAAGATTGAATCATGTAATGGATTACCTTTTCCAACAGTTGTTTCTTCAAGTTATATATTTTAAGCCCATTATGCTACTATTACAAAAACTTCCAACATAGTTTATTGAAATTGTTTATGTGGAATGTTTAAATGGAAAAAATTATAGACACATCTAGTGGAAGTAAAAATATAGGAAGAAATTCACTTTTGGGACCGTGATATACATTTTTAATATTTGTTGTATGAATCTTCATTAATATTTAATTTTTTGAATTATAACCCAAATGGATCTTGATGTTGAATTCATTTGCAATATGTAATTTCTTTTTGTTTTAGAAGTGAAATAATATTTTTCTTTGGAAAAATAAAAATAAATTAGGTCATTCACCATTACTTGTAATTATATTCTTTATGGATAAGAAAACTTTATGTACACATCATTACGGGCATAATTTATATATAATGACTTATTTATAAGTTATTATAAATAAGAATATTTTTAGTGGTTATCCTCAAAATAGGGTTTGTTTATTTTTAGCAAATATCCTTACAAAGAAATTCCTTCATATCATAAACTTCCTTGTCATATAATAATTGGAGGGTGTGGTTAAAGGTGAATCTATTTGAAATTCATTATATCTTACTCTTTATGTGAGGAGGCCCTTTGCCTTCTACACATCGACATTAGTAGTCATTCTACCTAGACATGTATGTGTTTATTTATTTAATATTTCACATAATATGCACATACAATCAATGAGTGGCGATCTTGTGGTGTGTCTTCATATATCTTACAACCTATACAATATCTAGATCTCATGTGGCCTTTCATGATCTTAATATATTGGTATTACTTCTACCTTGACATATTCATGTTTATTGCTTTAATGTTTCACAAGTATGCACATGCAATTGTGGGTGATAGTCTTGGTTCTCTTCACAAATCCTAGAACCTATACTAGATCCACATATAACGGGATCTTCTACCAATCTTACAATTCATCGCCTAAGAAAACTAGTTTTATGATGTGTGCATCCTCTTTCATTTCAATAATTTCTCTAACATGACTTTATTCTCTAATGATTTGCATAATTTTGTATATAATTCATGCAAATGCTTAAAAATTCCTTGTGTTATGAATTCTCTAGGTTTCCTCTTTATGTTTAGATCCTACATAAACTAGAGCAAATATATATATTCATAGAAAATATATTCGACCATATTATACCGAATTTAACTTTAACGAAAAAAAGAAAAAAATGCAAATTAAAAACAAGAGAACTTATGATAAAAAAACCACAAAAACATCTTCTATAAATTTATATAAACTTCTTACAAGTCCCAAGAGTATAAAAATGTTTAAAAAAAAAAATTCCAATAAATAAATTTTAGAGAAAAGCAGAAGAAATAGAAGGGATTGAAAGAAGTGCCATATACTTTTAAAAACTGACCCAAAAAATACCAATAAAACTCAATTTAAACTAATAATTAATAAATAACACAAATGTGAAATAACTATACAATTCAATGACTAATAAACACATGGGGCCATTTTGTGTGTACATAGTTATGGTGGTGCACAATTCTTTTAACAATTCTTTTAACCGTACCTACGTAAGTTGTTCACAATCTCTATGGTGTGGCCATCATATCTTCGAAAGAATATATTCTATCTAAGAAGGTGTTTCATATCCATTTTCACTCACGAGCATTTGTCACGTTTCATTTCATGCTTTCCCCTCAATAAAAATCCATTAGTTTTCCCACTCGCATTCCCATTCTACACTGTTATTCCTCATTTTGTTTTGTATTTTTCTTATATTCCACGAGGAGGACAATTTTGTCTCTTATCCAAAAGAGCGTGGATTCAATATACCTAACATTCTAAACATCAAACCTGGATTAATACCCTCATTAAAAACCTCCACTAACGACTTTTTAATATTATTCAACCCACTTCTCCACCACATACATGATTAAAATAGTATCCATTATCCATAGCCACATAGTTATCTTAATTAACTTCAATGCATATTCTATGAACTGGTTTTAAATCAATATGTAATAATGAAATTTAATTATGCTTATCAAATTTAATGATAGGGATAGACATTTTTATTTGGAGTATTCGGTAAATTAGAAAAGAGCATTTATTTATATCTTTTAGGCTCTTTAATGATGTTTAATATTGAAAAAATCACACCAACTATAATGTGATGTTCCATCCAAATAATTTCTTATGATGAAAGTGTCAATTTTATATAAATTTTAAGTTTTAGTGAGTTTGATATAGAAATTTAAATGTTTCAAATGTATTTAGAGTGCTAAATGTTTTCTTTAAATGCTTCAATTTATTACTTTGGCACATTCACAATAATGTTTTGTATATGCTCTTATCACGTCCAAAATGCACTAGTGCACATAGGGATTAATAAATATTTGAATTCAATCTAAGACCGTAATAACACAAGTTGATACACAATAGGTGGAATAACTGACATTGAAGGACCCACAAATATCGAGGAACCCAAAGGAGGATTAAAAGGGTACACATGATTCACACCCTTATGGTAGTAAACTCACGTTTTTGGGGGCACATGAGCATGCATGCATGGTTCTATGGGACCAAAACAATGAATGCACAATTTTGAGAAATCCCCAAAACATAAAGGGGAAATGGTGAAGAGAAAATGATGGGAGGAGATAGAAAACATGGAGAGCATACTAAGAAACACCACAAAGATGGAAACATGTGCTAAATAAGATCCCGATTTGAATCAATAGTTCACAAACACATGAGCACCATAGAATAATGTAATTAATGAGTAATTGATTTCCTTGTACTTTAGGTGCCTACATAATGCCCACTTTTACGCTTGTGTGTGTGCATGCGTGTCAAAGTATAACAAACAAGTCAATACAAAATTGTGTGCTTCAATATCTAATAAAAATATGACTCCAAATATTTTTTGATGGGTTGCATGTGTTAGGAGGATGCTCACAAAGGTTGTTGAGTTTTGATCTACAATTATCAAAACAACACTTTGTTGAGTCATTTTATCAAACAACCCACTTGGTTTGTGTACATTTCCACATTTTACATGCATGTATGCGAGCCTTGATCAAAATAATTTAGATTGACATCCACATATAATGATATTCCATGGATCTGCAAAAAACAACAAATATCTTTTTGTCCGATCTTAACTCCTTATCTTGTAAACACATTAATTTCCAATGCCTAGCCCATCAAACTTGTACTACCACAAGCTGCAATGAGCATTCAAGAATAGAGGAGACGACCAAGAATGGGATGGTTAGATGGTCATCGATGGCCTTAATAGTAACCATGTTTTTGGTTGTAAGTCGAATGTCGTCGATAATAGAATTAATGGTGTCGAAATTCCATTCATATTCAATGTAGAATTCGTAGTGCACTCAAAACAAGAGAAATTGCCTACCTATACGATAGCGAGCAACATTACATGGACACAAAATTGTTGCTTGTCAATGATGACCATCCTTCTTATGACGTGTCTCGAGAGGCATAAATATGTGAAAGAGGTGTACGAGGCTCTATGATATTTGTGCATCATCCATCATAGTATACATGCTAGATCAAGGTCGTGATAAAGGAAGATGTAGACATGATGTGGTGTTTCTATCGTGACAGATCCCAAAAGAAGCACAAAGTCCATGCCTCTTTATGACTCAACTGCCACAACTTTATTACGTGTGCACCTTACAATTTCATAAATTGTAATAATTGCTACATATACTTGTAAACACGAATCGACCTTTGAATATTTTAAAACAAATATGATTAACGCCTCCATAGCCAAAATCAACAAATTTTGTTAGCATTCTCCTAAGACAACTTTGAAACAGAATATGGAAATCCATCATCCTCTTCCAAAATGGGAGCTTTAAAACATGTTTTAAAAATAATAATAGAAAACAAACATACCATCGTCCTATCTTCCAAATTAGGTCCCAAATTAGGGCAAAGAGTGACCCACTAGTCTATTCAAAGAGAGGCATAAGGAAGCATTATGGACAAATAACATCATGATTCATAAGGATATATACACCAGGAGGAAGAGATTCTTGAAAGTACGTGGCGTCAAAATCTCCGTCATCAACTTTTTCGGCGTAACAGAAGTCGGCGCAACGGGCCCCACAATCCCCATGCCTTTATAAACTTTTCGTCGAACCAGACAAAACCGAGCTTCAATTGTCAACAATGGCGGTCAGCTCCTCATTTATCACAGCGGCACGCGCAGCCTTATTCACGTCGTTATAATCAACATTTTATTTTTTTCATGTACACGCCATTATTGCCACCTCACTTAACACCTTTAAACCTTTTTCCATGTTGGACACTTTATATGCGTGCCTCGGAATTAGGCATACGATGGCAACGGGACCGTTCCGTTTTTCTTTTATTTTCTTTCCCGTCGTGTGTTAAGGTATCTCATATGATTCCAACTATAAAGTATTACCTAACTCTTATTAAAAAATTAATCCGCTTTTTGTAATGTTTGAACAAAAGTTAATATTAAATGTTTTTATCACAAAGTTATGAGCACATTGGTTTTTTTTTTTTTTTTTTTTTTTTTCAATCTTGCAATAGAGGTAAGTACTTAGAATTCAATACGCCATTACTTTTTCCAATGGAGAAATTGGTTACATGTTACATCAAACATATGAAAAACCAATTTTGTTTGTTCCTTAGAATATATTTAATACAAATTTGGGTAGGGTTGGCCTATTGAATTTATCTAAGGAGACTATAAGTGTTTCCCAAAAATAAATAAATATATTAAGGATTGTATATAGATATCACCATTTCTGATTGATGATGAATGGAACTAACATATAATTGCTTATATTTGTTGAGTGAATTTATATTTGTACCAAAGCATTCCTTTTGTTAAGCAACAATAATTAGGAGGCATCCAATCCATCAAAATTGTCCAAGGAACGATCCCAACCCTATCTGTTTGAAATTTGGCAAGCTTATGAATACTTTGAAGTTTGTTTTTGTATTCTCAATAAAGATTCGAGTAAAAAATGCATGCCTCATAGACTACTTTGGGTGGATGGGATTAACAACTTAGGTGATTTTACTCTTGAGTTCAATTTTCATTTGCTCATAGTATGTGAAGTGTGGCATTTTCATGTTGCCTAGTGATTACAGACTCACCTTGTTAAAAGTAAGCTAAAAGGGTTGTGCAAAGGCCTTGAGTCAATGATTCCACCAAGGATGTAAATATTATCTTTTGTGTTTACTTCCTCTATTAGAAACCATAAAGCATTCTTTATTTTTTTATGAATTAAATGAATACATTTCTTGTGTAAACTGGTATGTGAGAAGTTTTTAGTCCAACATTTCAATCATGTTACCGGATGCATTGGCTTCACTCTTTATCTCCTCAAGATAGATCTTATATTAGTATCAAAAATATAATAATCAACATTTTTAACATATCAACTTCCACAAGAAATATACTCAATATAAATACTACTTAGACTAACTTACCCAACTTCACCAAAAATATTAAATATATTTAATTATATGTATACAAATACATATACAAACCAATTATAACCGATTTTAGAACATGATTGTTAAATTCTTTACATACATAAAACAAGTATGGATGATTTTGGGATATGCTCTATAAGATATTTGTTTCCTAACCAAAGATTAAATTCAATGAGTATATAGTGTGTGTTTTAATAGTATTGTGTGCAACTTCAAATTTTATATAGCTAGTAAAAATTATTATTCGATTATAAGAAATATGTATGACATCTTTTACTTTATTTATCAACAGACAATGTTTATTACTTAATTTTACATTTATGTTAATATATTGACATTTTGTCTATAACAATTTAGGAATATGTATTTAATATTTTTCATATATTATTACAAATTCCAATCAATATATTCTACGAGGTTATTTCATTTTGTTTAATACCAATTTCATTAAATTATTTATTTAAAACAATTTCCATATTTATTAAAAACAAAAAGTTTTTAATTACAAATATTATTAGATATGATAAAGGCTTAATTTGAATCATGGATCTTCTTAAGCGTAATATATTATAATTTATGTTTAGGTTAATATGAGATTTAAGTGAGGTTATAGTTCAATTATTTTGAGTAATATAAGAGTTGGATTATGTTTAGTTTTTTCAAAAAAATGTCACTTGGTTCATTATTTTCAAAAGAAGTAATATTTTAAGAATGTTTGTGTTATTTATATTATATTTTAATTTTGAATGTCAAACTTTTTATCCCACAAATAAATTATGTTGATTATTTTAAAATATTTTTTATCCTAAAATGTTATATTTTGTTTGATGGGAAACAAACACATTACATGAATTTTGAAGTCTTTAGTTGATGTTTTAATAAGCCATCATTCTCACCATTAGACTACAACCCTTTAAATATTATGTTTCTTTTCAAAAATTATAGAGCTTGAAAATATTTATATTCGTAAATTATTTTAAACTTTGTAAGTTAACCAAGCATCAAATAACTTTACTATTTTCTTGAATTTAGTAAGTGTTATTTTAAGGCCGATAAGAAAAATTAAATAACCTATCCTAATAAAATATGAGAGAAAATTTGATGTTTTTCCTTATTAAATGTCTAATTTGGTTCCTTCTATTTAACATAAGTAAGAAATCAACACTAATCAAACAATAAGAACATATTTATTTTAATTATTAAGTGATTTTTGTTATCTCCAATGTTAGATGCACAAGTCTTTATGTGATGAGTACTCAAGGATTAATGGTGATCGAGTGCATTTCCTTTTGATACCAATTTTTTTATACTAAGCTTTGTCTTCACTAGAATTTATTTGTCATATATTTCAAGAATGTGAGGAGAGAATTGAATTTGTATGGAGTTGGATGGGGATGAAGACATTTACGCATGAAAGCTTATGGTGGTCGACAATATGATTTCATTCAAAGATTCTCTTTTTGATGGCGGGTGATGGTGTATAAGTTACGATAATGGCATTTGTGACAATTGATTTTTCATTGTTGGGGTACGTGTCTCGTGCTTTAAGATGAATGCTTTTGAAATGAATCGAGTCAAAATTGAATATGTTATTGAAGCCATTCAATTATCTCAAAAGCCATTAGTGGATATGCGATCATCATAATATGCTATCGAAGCCATTCAATTGTCTCAAAAGCCATTATTGGCTTCACTATCATCATAATTTTACATAAATGTGTGCCTTTTTAATATCTTCATAAAATTATTATTATATTTAAATGATTTTCTAAAAACACACTTCAATTTTATTATTGTATTATTCTCAAGATGAGGTTACATATATAATTTTTGATATTATATTCAAGATGAGGTTTTCTATAATTGACAAGTTTGTCTTTGTAGTACAAATTAACAACTGAAGCACATCTTGACATAGCCATTAAAATAACCTAGAAGTATTTTATATTATACAATTTATTGAGAAGTGAAGGAAGAGTAATGGTTACCATAACATTGACACTATTTATATACAATTATATGATAGTACTTTCTTTGATTGCCACCTTACCACCAATAATGCCTTGTTGACATATAATATTATTCCAAAAACATGTAGACAAACACACCAAAAAAAAATTTAACATATTTACTATGATGAATCATTTACCCGTGTCTTAGTTTTATTATAATTACATTAAAATATATATTTATGTTTAATAACTAAAACAAATGTTAAAATATAAAATTAAAATTTTAAAAACAATTACATTACCCTAATATATCAAACTATACAATAATTAAAAGATAATTATTTCTCAAAATTTATTTATTTATTATGTAATAAATGAGTACAAATCAAATTTACTTATTAGTATTTCACTAATATGATATTATTAATATTAAAAAATATTAGTTACGAATGGGTGAAATTAACTTGTCCTACCTCACTCAAATTATTAAATATGTTTACTCAATTATAATTTACAACACAAAATACTATATATCACTCAAATAAATATAGTCCAAATACAATTGATTTTGGACCATGCCCCACAAGATAACCGCTCCCCCTTCAATGAACGTATGAATTTATTTTAAATCTTAAATTAAAATTACATTTTTAATAGTATCGTATGCAACTTGAAATTATATATAGGTGGTCAAAAACTCTTAAAGGATTATAACAAATGTATATGACGACTTTACTTTTCGACTATATGCATGAAAGGCAATGTTTATTAATTAATTTTACATTTGTGTTTATAATTTGGCATTGTGTTTACAACAATTTCAATATATTCTATGAGATTACGTAATTAATATCAATCTCATTAAAATAGATGTTTATGTTTTTGATGTGTTTCTTTATTTAAAATATCTTCCATATTTATTAGTACAAAATATTATTAAATATTATAAAAAGTTAATTTAGAGTTACATATTCTTTTAATTATAATTTGTTAAATATAATATTTAAGAAGTGTTATATTTCAATTATTTTCAATAAATTAAGGGTTTTATTTTAATTTTAATATTGAGATGAGATGATTATTTGTTATATCATAAATAATTATTTATTTTAAATATTAAAATAATTAAACCCTTATATTATTTATCTTAATTGTAATTTTAAATTGGAATGAATTAAATTTTAATTTTAATCATCTTAACTTAAAATTGTATTATATTTTTAATAAAAAAGTGGAATTAATTTTTTTATAATATAAAAATAATTAAAATTTAAAATCACTCAAACATTATATAATATAAATAACAAATTATAATATATTATAATTGAAAATATTCATGAATTTAAATTAACCCTTTATCATATTCAAAACTTGATGTATCTTATCATTACCAATTGAACTATAACCCTTTTTATTATCTACCCAAATTTTATATGTGTAATTATTAAAATCTCTTGAAATAATGATTAAAATTTATGTTATATAATTTTTTTATAGAACTATTTTTCATCTAATCTTAACATTGTACCTACCTTTTATATAAATAAAAGTACATTTTTAATCTAAATTAGAAATAAAACTTTTATATTATTAAAAATAATTGAAATATAATATTACTTAAATATCATATATTATAAGTAACAAATTATAATATATTATAATTGAAAGCATTACCAATTGAACTAGAACTCTATATAATCCACCCAATTTCAACTTTTAAGTGTATGGCTATTAGAATCTTCAAAATATTGATTAAAATCCATGTTATCTATAAAAGTTTGGTGGAAAGCACGTATATTTGGAGGTCCATTCACAAACGAGTATTATTTTTGTTATCATATGGGAAATGTATCGAGTTTAGCTTTAGAATAAACCTACTCCATGAAATGGAGAGATTCTCGAGAGCTTAGGAGGGGTCTTGTGGGGTCTCTCCAAATTTGTAAAGGATGTAATGCCTCTCTTAAAAAAAAAAATTAAAATAGAGGAAACGTTAAGGAATTAAAGACATTAAGACCAAGATATAAAGTTGGATTTGATGTTTGCATTGGGGTTGAATTTAATGGCAAGAACATCAAGCTTTAAATTTGATGGTTACTTATGTTCATGAAATACATTTTAAATGATAAATAAAATTTTAATATTATTTTTTAAATTGTACATGATAGAGACTATCGGGGGTTTAATTCTCGCTACAAGTGAAGTTAGGAGATGCACCATAATATGGGATGATGTCGGGATCATGTTCTAGGTGAATTTGTGAGAATGGATACCCCTCGGTCCTTGACCACTTAGCCTAAGAAATATGCCCACTTCATCAGTGGGGAAGGCGGTCCGCGGACTGCCAGTTATTTAAAAAAAAAGTGTTGTATAAAATATAAAAAGAAAGATTTTAAAACAAATTTTAACATATAAATTTATAAATATCAATAATAATATAGTTTGTATATAAATTTATATAAAAAAATAATAACTTTATATTAAAAGTTTGTAAGTTGGAGGAGACTGATTTCAAAATTTTATAAGTATTATATGGCTAAAAAACCAAAAATATGTAAACAACCATCAAATTTAAATCTTACTGAGCGCGACTTTAGCCATCATTACACTTGATTTCGAGTGGGCATTCATTTTCCTTGTATAGTGTAGTTGTGGAAGTGATTTTGCCTTAATAGTGTGCTAAATTAACCATGCCAAAGACACAAGTAAGGTTTGCATTATGTAAACAGAGGGATGGAAGCTCAGAAATTATATTAATTTGAATAAACCAAATTACATATGAATGAGTTGCAATACTTATAGGTATTATACAGTAAATCGAATACAAACAAATGAGAAGTTGCAAAAAATGACAATGCAACAACCAATTTAACATCTGATATAGCTTCCCTGAACGCCTTTGAACGCGCCCGAATGCGCCTAAACGCCCTCGAACGCGCCTGAGACGCCCTCTGAACGCCCTCGAGGCGCGCCCAGACGCGCCACGATCGCGCCCTCGGCCCTCGGCCCTCTCTCTGCCCGCGCCTCCGGCCCTCGGCCCTCGGCCCTCTACCCGCGCCTCTCTGCGACCTCTCCGAACCCAAGATGGTTAAGCGAAGGCACGGCGGCCATGGTGGTCTGAAAAATAGCGGGGATGATGGCAGACGCACTCAGGAACTATTGCGAACTGAAGCAGATCATGTCCTTTCGTGGATTGATCAGGCATTCTGTGATGCTAAGGCGGCTCCCAACCCTGCTGGTTCCTCTCATGGGGACGGATCTCATCTGACGCCTTTACCGAAGACACGATCTTCCTGTGCTGATCACTCTGCTGCTATTGGGGTTTGCAATAGTGGTAGAGTGCAGTGGCGGTGGATCTCCATTACTGACCTCTCGAACCGCTCTTCTTGGTGGATTTACACACGAAGCTCACTAAGATAGGTGTCCGACACCGGGGTTCATGTCCGAATAATAACCCACACAAATCGACTACATTTAAAGATATTTTACGGGCGGGAGCATTGCGCGAGGATGAGCCCCATGACACCTTTGACCCTGCGATTCTGAGCCCCGTTGCATTTGGGAATGAAGTCCTTGATTCAAATGTTTCTACCTAGAGCATGCCCTGATCGGGAGATTCAACGGGCTCTGGCCAAACCTAGCTACCCTTCATGACTGGATTACAAAGCACTGGATCCCGATTCTATCTGGTAAGTTAGATCTTTATCCATGTGCGAAAGGTACATTTATTGTTGTTTTTTCCTCAATTAGGGATAAGGAAGTCATAGATAAAAAACTCTGGGCTTTGCAATCCCACTACTTGGTTTTGAAACCCTGGTTCCCAGCTTTTAACCCAATCACTGAATCATTTGCCTGCAAACCAGTCTGGATTAGAATGCCCCATTTACCGCTCCAATTCTGGGACCGTACTTGTCTAACTGCTATTGGAAATACTTTGGGTCATACCCTTTTCATTGACCCCCAAACCACTGGTTTCACGCACACAACCTTTGCTAGAATCCTTGTTGAGCTGGACACATCCAAAAATTTACCTGCAAATATAGAGCTTATAGTCCAAAATAGAACTTGGACACAATCATTAGATTATGAAGGCTTGCCCTTTAGATGCAGAAAGTGTTTTGCTACCGGGCATACCGCTGATGTTTGCGGAGTAGAAAAGCGAAAGAATGGAAAAAACAACTGGTGGAAAAATGCCCTTCCTGAACACCTAATTTTCGAAGCCAAAGAGGAGTCAAGTACAGATACTGAAGATGATTTTGTCTTGGAAACCCCTCTTTCAGAAAGTCCAGTTGTTGAATGCGCCAAAGAATCTCATTCTGTTGGTGGCATTAAGAAAGATACAAAAGAAGATAATGAATCCGCTGTCCCAGTTGGATCTATGGAGGATAAGGAAAATACGCCTCCTTGTTTCAATACCCTAATCACGGAGGCGGCTACAGGCTGGATTACGGTGCGTAAAAATAAAAAATTATTCTCCAAGAATACCGCTTCTCCGCCTCGCTAGTTTCTCGGTGCTGCTATGCTGATCATCAATGTTTCACTTTCTTTGTCGAAAGCGTGTGTTGTTTGATCGTTATAAACTTGATTGTTTTTCTGGCGATTTGCACTGTTCATCCGTCTTGAGTTTTATTTTGTGCAGGTTTTTTCCTGCTTCTGTTCTTGCTCTTGTGAGTTGGGCCTTATTTGTTCACATCTGGCTTTTTGAGCCTTCTTGTATAAGGGTATAGTCCCTTTCAAAAAACTATTTGCCAATAATAAAAAAAAAACATACAATAGCTTCGATATTACATCCGGAAGCACAACAATAATATTGTTAAAACAATATAACAACACCCGTATTGTTTGAATAAAAACAATAATATGGTTTATAATTAAATATAACCATATAAACAATAAATACATTAATTAATATGAAATGCATAATTAATATATAGGTAAATAATAATTAACCTAACATGCATAATTCATAACTAGAGAGTAGATTTAATTACGAAATAAATGCAGATCTAAATTTGGATAATATGAACATATTTAGAATAATTGAAATGCTTGAAAGGACAAGAGAATTAAGGTTTCATAAGATAATACTCATTTTTTCATTAATCTGGAGACACTTGTCAACAAGCACTAGTATGAAAATACATATCCTAAGGTGAAACAAATATGAAAGGATACAATTGTGCAATCAACCTAATAAGCATCGTCTGAATAAGGATTTGACCCTGCCATATTTGTAAGAATACATAAATGGATCTCTGTGATGACTACAAATCTAACCTAGAAAATGTGAATAAATAGTTCTCAACTCCATGAACCTCACTCATTTTTCCTAATTTTGTCGAGGATCACTACGAAGTTGTTCTCCTTGCTTCATGTTCTAATTTAACATCAACACCTTTCAAAACCCATTATAAATGGAGGGTGTTAATGGGGGACGTATTATCCCTCTATTTTATCATATCCATCTTATGTCTTGAATAATTTGGAAATTAATATTTTATGTAATTAACAAAGAAATTCAATGCATTCAACTATCCACACCCTTATCTTTTCAAACATATGCAAACAACTAGTAAATGATATAATGTTATCTAAATGATTGAGTTCTAATTTAGGTGTAAGGATGTTCTTAAAAAAGTGATCTAAGATCTTACTGAAGCTCACTATCACTCTGTAGACACCTAAATTTGGTATTTAACACTTTAGAAACATCAATGTGACATACTTAGAAAATTTACATATATCTAACTCTTGAGCATGATTTTCCTTTATTATTCTACCACATGTTGTCTTATCCACCTTCATCTATTGGTAATATTTATCCAGGATCAACTTATTCTATACAAGAACACCTTCAAAATAATAAAAAAACATTCTCTATGCTCAAAATCCTCATTTTCACTTCCACAACATTATTCTTGGTAAATCTCCATGGAAGTACCAACTATTGTAGGGGTCTTCCTTTACCAATAGTATCCAAGGGCCCTAAAAACAATTTTTTAAAGGTCGGCTATACATGTTTCACGGGTCATCTATGGTGGAACATTAATGAAGACACACACACACAAATAATTCCTAAGGTTATTCCTCACCACCCAAAAGCATTAGACATCCCTCATTCTTGGAAAAATCTCACTATATTGGAGATCATTATTAAAAGGCACATACACATCTCAACTATTCAAGGAGAAACAATAGAGTGGTCTTTAGAGCTTGATTGAATATAAAGAGGTCAAAGTTACAGGCGTTAAATGTTAGATATCAAACATGTGATTACATTCTACATCAATTATGTTTTTCACATCCACACACTCACCTAGGTGGGATATTTAGCGTGAATCCTTTTTAAGAGTATTGGCATTATAGCAACATGTAGCCATTCAAAGAGGAGTGGTTAAGATTAGCTAAACCCAAAATGTTAATTGATTTTCTAGGTATCTTGTGATCAAGATTCATGAGTAGGGTTTGTGAAAAGAAAATTAGATAAATGTCTCATTGTAAATAATTAAAGAACTCACATGTAACCATAAGCATAACATGGACACAATGTGAAGGCACACCCAAGATTCACAAACCCACACAACACACAAGGATAATGTTAGTAAACCAAAAATGTCTAGTTATTGTGGGTGTATAACTTTGTTGACAACATCTATCTATCATGCCAACCCATGATTCATACTTAAACACATGATGACACATCTCTAGAAATTTCTCGAGATCCCATGATAGATTTTGTGTGTGAAAAAAAAGTTAAAATCAATGAAGTAGCTCATCCTTCTATTATTATGTGAATTTTAATCAAGAAATCACAATTCTAATATTTGGTAATAAAATATTTTAGATAGTTGTGAATAATTTCCCTTACTTATATGATTTGATTTATCTCTTCTTTTAACTACATTTCATTTAATTATGTCAAATATAGTTAAAACATTTTTGTGAACTCTACTATTGATTTGAATACAAAAACCCTATAAATCCTTCAACATTAGAGTTTGAATTTTCTCGGGTTTCATTTTATTCCGTATTATGTTGAATTTATTCCCTCTTAGTGTTTTTATAATTTTAGTTGCATATTGTGATCCTAAGCATTTCATATATTACATACATTTTTCTATGAATATAAAATGTGTATATTTAACATATAAGGTTTCATAATCCAAGGTTAGATGGTTATTTTTATCTCACACATTATACTAATATCTCTTAGTAAGGTATTTGATGAAATTGAATGCAAAGTAACAAAAGATGATATTAGACATTATTATATATTACCCTTATGTAATAGTACACATTACATGAATGTTGAATATGAAATGCTTATTGTTACTATTTGGAGGAAAAAGAATACAAAACTCATTTTATGCATCCTTCCTTAAAACCTTATGGTGGGGAAAACCAACACACCTGATAATTATCCATCCAAGACTTGCTTTAAATTAAAATTTATTGTTTTCACAACTCGAAGGGGTAGAACACATAATCCCAATCGCTTTAGGGAAAAGTGAAGGTAATCAAAAGATTCCTCCAAATCTTCATCCACCACCTAGAGTAATGAAAAAATGGAAATATGCTATGAAATCAAGAATACCCATGTAAATATATACATCAAAGAATTTCTCATAAAATATTTATAAGGGTGTTCTTTAAACAATAATTTGTGACACTACCTTGCAATATGATATAAAACATGCTTACTTTACATCATGTTCTCTCCCAAAAACCACTTTTCGTTTTCCAAGTTAAATTTGAAATTTCGAGCTCTCACCCTCCTAAAGTATTTAAGCCAAGTTGAAAGTTTGAAGAGATAGAAAATCCATGCCCTAGAGTTGTTTTCAATCCCTAGTCTGCTCGTTTTGATAAATTTTCCATTTTCCTGTCTGACGTATGACAATTTTATTTTTTCCTCATTTGAATGAAATTGTCAATCTTTCTATGCCCTTGGATCATCAAACCTTGTATTGTTTTCAATTCCTTGAATCGCGAAAGAAATTTGAAAATCGGGCACGAAATGGTGGAGTTTTCTTCTTCTCTTGCATTTTTTACAGTCGGGAACGATGGGTGTTTTCTTCCCCATCAAATTTTGGCCCCATTATCCATGGGTGCGTGGACATACCTAATTAAAAGCAGGTTAGCGGTGAAATTTGTGTTTTTGAGCCTCTTTGCAAAAAGGTGAAAAGTTAAAAAGTGACCCGCTGCCCCGATCAGGCTTAAAGGAAAAAGTCAAATCTTGAGCCCACCGTTGGAAAGTCAAAACAGGGAGGCGAGCCATCGAGGAGATTCGAGATTTTGAGCCTCTTTTTAAAAAGGTGAAAATTTAAAAAGTGACCCACAGTCTTGATCGTGCTATAAGGGAGAAAGTCAAATATTAAGCCCGCATCAAAGGTCAAAGTAGGGAGGCAGGCCGACGAAGCAATTTATGTTTTAACCCGCATTTAAAAAAGGTAAAGTTAAAAAGTGTCATGTACCTCCTTCACTAATCAAGTGAAGCCACGTGTCATGACCATATCAAAAGTGGGTGAGTGGGCCAAAATGTTCCAAAATGCCATTTCTCCAAAAGGCACAAAATGCAAAAGGCATCCTCTGCACCCATTCAAGTAAATTTCTCCCACGTGTACGACTCTGATTTAAGGTTTCAAAAGCAAGATGAACAGTTCAAATTCAAAGTTACAAAAACAAAAGTAATGAATGCATTATGAAAAGTCCGGTTTTCCGCCATTGGTGTTTCTTCAAGAATCAAGAATCCGAACGGACGCGAATGATTGAAAATAAATTGTAAACCATTTCTTACTAAAAAAGAAGAAGTTGTAACCGTTTCTTGGAGGATATTTAATGGCTTCTTCATGCCATTGTAGAGGAGGGCGATTGATCTTGTAAATTCACAAGTGCATTGTAATTAGAGAAAATAAAGGAGATAGCCATTTTTCTTCCATTTCGCCCTCTTTCTCAATTTCCTCCATTTCTCCACTATGTACAACTTCGTTTAAGAATCAATACAAGTAGAAGGATTTTGTAGCCTCTTTGATGAGGAGATTTTAGAAACTTTGAGTTCGTAATATTAACTCGTCTTGTTGCCCTTTACAAAGTTGTTTCTTCTCATGAATGCATGTGTTGAAAATTTTAACTAGTGCATGTAGGAATTTGATTTTCTACCTACAACATTAGTTCTTCTACCTCTTTTCTCACTCCCTTTCCCACCTTCATAGAAAATTCCCCCCTTGCAGATGATTGCAAGTATTTTCCATAGGGTCGAGTGGAGTGCCCTGTGGATCCTCGGCCAAAAGGCCACAACAGAAATCCACGCTTTTTCACGTATGGATACACGGTAGTGCACCAATTAAGTAGATGGACTTAGATTCCCATAACGTTGGAAAGGAATTCACAAAATTTTCCACCCAAAAAAATTCCCTCGCTTGACACGTTTTGGCACCCACTTTGTAGGGCGATTGATTTAGCGAAGATCTACACCGAAAGCGACCGCAAGGTCAAAAAATTCAAAATTCAAAAAGAGATTTTTTTTTGGAATTTAAATGGCTATATGAGCCACATGGATTCAAATCATGGCTATTCCTAGAAACCCTCCCCGTTGAAAGACTGAATTTCTCTTCCACATCCAAGAAGATGTTGCTTCAGATTTGAGGGAAGCTATCTGGCATAATAGACAAAGTGCCAATCACTACTTCATTGCCATGAGAATTCTGGACCTTGAAGAAGAACACGCTCATTGAATTGGAGAGGCAAAGACAAATCCTAGCACCGCAAAGAAGAGCATAGATTTTCAAGTGGCGGATAGAATATTCACCCAAAAAAAGAGACGAGGACAAAATGATCCCATTTTTTAGGAACGTCAAAGGAGACAAGAGCTACTCAGAATCCAAAGGCTTCCTTTTCAAGAAACCGATCATGTTGGGAACCTGAGTGTTTCCAATCCTTTGGACGGTGAATTTTCATACATAAATGAGAACCTTGTAGACTTCACTGATGTGAAGATTGAAGAAGAAGCTAGAGAAAGAGAGGTGAGAGCCGACGAAGAAATAAGAGCTCAACTCAAAGAAATCGAGAGACTTCAAGCCAAGGCAGACGAAAGAGTAGCGAAGAAGCCGTAACCTTAGCAAGGTTGGAAGATAGAAACAAAAATAGAATGGGGGATTGTGATCCTGAACATGAACATGATCATGAGACCCGTGAGGCTAATGTACCATGGTGAGGGAACACGAGTGCACCTGGATCTTTCTCAACCAGTCCATGAGCTACCAAGAGGCTCAAGAAAAACTTCCCAAAATTCAGATGGGATGATTCTCAACTCCCTAAAGAGAATGTAGCAGCATTTATCACTGCTTGCGGTGTGTTGGGTGTTGAGGATGAAGATGTGTTAGTCCGACTGTTTGTGGAGTCACTTCAAGAGAAATCATCGAATGGTTCTACATGCTAACCCCGAGGTCCATCACCTATTGGGAGGATATAAGAAGTGCATTCAAACACAGATTCAAGAGCACAAAAGATTGTCAGGATCTTTTGGTCCAATTGGTACAAATGAAGAAATAAACCTCCAAGTCAATGAGGGACTTTGTAGTAAGATATAACAGAGTGATAAGAAGAATCCCTGAAGATGTGGTGCCTCCTGAAAATAATTTGAAGAGATTCTTCATCAGCACCTTGCCATCAGAAGTAGGTTTCTTCCTTAGAAGAAACCAACCAAGAACATTGAGGAAGCTCAAGACCATGCAATAGAAATTGATGATGATCTAATCTTGTCTAGTAAAGTGAAAGGCCCAAATGGGAAACAAAAGGGTCAAAATTCAAACTCAGTCACCATGGATCCAATGTTCCAAAAAATGGCAAATGACTTGGTTTCCTTAAAGAAAAAGCTGTCCCAGATCATAATGCAGAACACTCCAAGGAAACCAAACTCTCTAAATAGGCCAAGGATTGCTCCACCTCCTCATCGGATTGCTCTTGAAGCACCACCAGTTAATGCCATCTGTGACACCAAATGGCTGAAGGAGGAAGTAGAAATTGATGAAACTGAAGAAGAAAATATGGAAGACCATGAAAAATATCTTGAGGTCGAGGAAGTGGATATGCACAATGGCTTAATTGAGTACGTTGATGATGAAGAAGCTCCAAGTTTCTCATGCGATATTTTCACTCGTACATAATCCAGGAAAGGTGATTCATCCTCAACAAAGTGCGGTAAAGGATAAGAAGAATAAAGAAGATTCTCCTCTAGAGGTCACACAAAATAAAATCATTAGCAGAGGATCACCACTACCACCTTCTATGGAGTCGGCCAAAGAAAACCAGACTCACCGGTTGTCAGGATCATGCTACTTATGCCAAGTAAGTCATCTAATTCTTCTCCCAGCTCAAAAGTTTCTAAGAACAATTCTCCTTTAAATGTTGTTCCTGTAAAAACATCTAAGGTTCAATCAAAAGCTACACCCTCACCCCCTTCCAAGCCAATTTCTACACCCAAAAAGGAGATATCAACACCCAAAGTAGCAAAGCCTCTACCATGTAAATTTTATTCCATTTTAGGAACCTCTTCCTCGCTCACCATAACCCCATTTGACTTTGTGGAACATGCAAGCAAAAATAAAGTCCATCTCTCAGAAATAGAATACCTACAAACACACCCTGCCCAATTTGGCAGGTTCATTAATAAATTTTGTGGTGGTAACCCTATATCCTCGAGTCCTAATTATAAAGGCTTACTTCCCACACCATCCACACCACCTTCCCAAAACATGTTAGCCCTCAGTGCCTCCAAAACCAACAGGGTTGAACCTTTCTACCTGTCACTCCTCATTAAAGGCTTCCAGCTAAATAATTATATCATAGATTCCAGAGCCTCGAGATAATGTGATGCCACCAAAGTTAAAAATTCTTTAGGCCTCACCTTGACTGGGTAAATGGCACCTGCTTACTCAATGGAATCCAAATAAGTGCCATTGGTAGGAAGAATCAAAGATGCATAGGTAGCACTAGTTGATTTTCTAGACAAGAAGGTGCTCTTAACCATATTGGTAGTAGACATCCCAACATCCTTTGGTATGCTATTGAGTAGGAGTTTCTACAGAGACCTGGGTGGGGAGATAAAAATGGATTGGTCATCTGCAACTATCCCAGTAAAAAGGTGAGATGAATAAGTTACTACCAGTAAGAAAGATGAAGTTCACAGTACGAAATTCTGATGATCCGAAAGCAAACATTCTCTTTCAAGATTGTGGTCTAGGAAACTACTTCCTCACATCAAAAAAAGAGGAGAACTTGCCACTTCTCATGGAGGAAGAGGAAGATCAAATTTGGACAATGGAATTCGATGGTAGTAATTCCAGTGTAGGCTCGAGAGCTGGTGTAGTATTGTACTCTCCTTCCAATGAGGTGTACCCTTTTGCCTACAAACTACAATTTGATAATACAAACAACACAACAGAGTATGAAGCATTGCTCTTAGGTATGAATGCAACAGAGGACATGGGAATCAAGAAGATGATATGTAAAGGTGATGCGAGAGATTGTGGTAAAGTAGGCCCACAAACAATATTAGGAGAAAAATACAAGGCCCAAGCATTATAGAAACAGAGTGTGGGATTGCATTGAATCTTTTGATGCATTTTCCATTGAAGCTATTCCAAGGGAACATAGTGAAGAGGCTGATTCTCTTGCAGTATCATATTCCCTAGTGACACCTCATCCTTCTTTTGGTAAAGGAAAAGTGACTATTGAAATGGTATTCCAGCCTAGTGTACCAGACAATGTAAATCATTGGCATGTCTTCAATGATGATAACCAAATTCTATCCTTTTTGGAGAAAAGGGATAATTTCAATAATCTCTTCTTCGAAGAAGGTGAGAATCCACATTGAGAAGCAGTTCCCAAAGAAGAGAAAGAAGGAATTGAAGGGATTGATGATGAGGAATAATCAAATTGAAAGGAACAAAATTCCCAAAGGCCTAGTCTCTTTAGAAGACCTTTTTGATAAACATGACAGATTCATTCAAGAGAAATAAAAGCAATCTTCTCGGTGCCCAACCGATTTTGATAAGGAAAAATTAATACCCCGAGAAGAGGCAAGGATTTTCAATATTGGAAAATGTTTCTCACCTGAAGAAAAATAAGGTTTGTTGCATTACTCAAGAAATACTCAGATGTCTTGGCCTACTCTTATGATGAACTCAAATCCTTCCAGCCAAAGGAAATGCATCACTCAATTCCTTTGAAGTAGGGTGTTAAGCCCTTTAGGTAGAAACAAAGGCCATACAACCCAAAGATTGTTGATACCATCAAGGAGGAGGTAATGAAGATTCTTAACGCAAGGATCATCTTTCCCATCCACCATTCAATGTGGGTGGCTAACATTGTGCCAGTGCGGAAGAAGAATGGTGAAATAAGGATATGTGTATATTTTCACAACTTGAACCAGGCATCACTCAAGGATAATTATCCTCTTCCTATCATGGACCATATCCTATAAGAAGTCACCGGATTTGAAATGATTTCATTACTTGATAGATTCTCAGGATATAATAAAATCAAAGTGGCAAAGGAAGACCACACCAAGACAACCTTTACAACACCTTGGGGCACTTTTGCCTATAGCAAAATGCCTTTTGGTCTAATCAATGCAAGAACTACATTCCAAAGGGCGATGGATTTGGCCTTTAAAGATATGAAGCATTGCATTTTCATATATCTTGATGATCTCATAGTATTTTCAAATAAAGAGATCATATCTATCACTTGGAGCAGTACTTGCAGGTGTAGGAAACATGACATATCACTAAATCCAAAAAGTGCATTTTTGGAAAATTATTAGGGCACATTGTGAACAATCATGGAGCACACATTGATCCCGAGAGGATTAGAGCCATTCAAGCACTATCCCTACCCACAAGTAAGAAGGGAGTTCATTCATTCTTTGGAAAGGTAAACTTTCTTTGTCGTTTTGTGCCTGAGTTTGCTAAATTGACAAAGCACATCACTTCCATGATGAAACCTCAAGAAAGTTTCAAATGGAACAATGAAGGGAAGGCAACATTTGAAGAGATCAAGAAAGCCATTGCCAAGGCTCCAACCCTTGTGTCTCCAGATTTTAACAAAGAGTTCATCATGTATTGTTATGCATCAGAGCATACACTCTCTGTTGTTCTTGTTCAAAAAAATGATGAAGATGTTGAAGCACCTATTGCTTTCATGAGTTTTCCTTTGAAGAAGCATGAGCTAAAGTACAACCAATTGGAGAAGCATGCCTATGTAGTGGTCAAGGCTATAAAAAACTTCAGGTTTTACATCCTCAATTCTCATATAGTGGTGATGGTCCCTGGCAGTGCAATCAAGTCCATTTTGACTCAGCAAGACCCTGGAACTAAGAGGGGAAATTGGATTGCAAAGACTCAAGAGTATGACTTGGAGATTCGACCTTCTAATTTGGTAAGGGGAAATGGCTTGTGTAAGTTGATTGCTGAAGATGAAACTCTCAAAGTTCAACATGGCGAAGAAACATGTACTTTCTCAACTTGTTCAGAAGACAACCCACTGGTTCTCTTTTTCACCACTACTGATGAGTGGTATGCTGATATTGCCTATTACCTGACTTATGGAGAATTCCCTCCCCACCTTGATTACAAGAAAAGGAGAACACTCAAGCTGAAGGCAGCTAAATTTGTGATATGGAATCATGCGCTTTACAAAAGAGGCTTGGATGGTTGTTTCCTCAGGTGTGTAGATAAAGAGCAACAAGAAATTTTTTTTAAAGAATACCATGACCAAGCATGTGGTGGGAATTTTTCAGCAGTGGTCAGTGCACACAAGATCCTCTAAGGAAGGTATTATTGGCCCACCATCTTTGCAGATACTCGAGATTGGGTTTCTAAATGCAAAGCATGCCAACAATTCATTGGAAGACCACGACTCACTGCATTACCACTTAGGCATGTGGTTATTGAAGATCCATTTCAACAATGGGGGATGGACTTAATTGGTGTTCTGAACCCTCACTCAAGTGTGGGGCACACCTATGTACTCAAAACAACAAACTACTTCACAAAATGAGTGGAATCCATTCCGGCCAAACAAGCCAACACAAAAACAGTGATGCAACTTCATCAAGGAGAATATCATAGTCCGTTTTGGAGTGCCACAAAGATTATGAGCAGATAATGCTACCTATTTATCTTCAAGAGAGGCTGACCGAGTTTTTCTATAGTAATGGAATCTCCCTAGCTCATTCTTCTAACTACTATCCACAAGGAAATAGATAGGACAAATCAAGAAACAAGAACATTGTGACCATTGTCCCAAGTTTGTAGACGAGAATCAAAGGAATTGGCACAAAAGGTTATACGACACATTGTGGGAAGATAGGATCACTCCCCAAAAGGCGATAGATATCTATCCATTCCAATTCTTTGTATGGAGTTGAAGTAGAAATTCCCCTCACAATTGAGATGCCACTCTTAAGTTTCTACATGAAATAGAAGATGGTCAATACAAAGATTCCATAGACAAAAGGATCCTATTTCGGAGAAACTGGAATAAAATAGAATCTGGTGGTGGATCGAATCAAAGAACACCAATTGAAAGTGAATAATATATTTGACAAGAGGGCCAAGGCAAGATAATTCAAGGTTAGATACTTTGTCCTGTTGGGGACAAGAGAAGAGAACCAAAGGGAAACCATGGAAAGTTTGATTCGTTATGGCTCAACCCATTTCAAATTCATGGAGCTTGTGGTGAGAATGTGTATCTCCTCTCATACTTGGATGGAACACCATTAGAATTAACTCAAAGTGGGAAATACTTGAAAATGTATCATCAATGAAAGCGGGTTGTCCCCTACCTTGTACCATAGGTGATTTCTTGGTGTGTTTCCATTTCCATTGTGTGGTTTTGTTTCCCCTTATATTGTGTGTCGTGTGTTTCCTTCCTTTTGTGTGCCTGTGTGTTTCCTTCTTCTAATCTTTATTTCTCAGAATTATACATGACTCTGCAAGGACCAATGGATAAGGCACTGGTCAACGTTATATGGTTTAAAAATTGATATTTTGGATCCTCATACCACGTCTTCGCCATGCTCAGTCCATGCCATGTCCCCAAGTTAGAGCTAGTTGTTGTCTCCCAAAACCGCTTTTCATTTTCCAAGTTAAATTCAAAATTTTGAGCTCTCTCCCTCCTAAAGTATTTAAGCCAAGTTGAAATTGAAGAGATAGAGAAATCCATGCCCTAGAGTTGTTTCAAATCCCCAGTCTGCTCGTTTTGATAAATTTTCTATTTTCCTGTCTGGACACATGAAAATTTTATCGTTGTACCCATTTGAATGAAATTGTCAATCTTTCTATGCCCTGGATCGTTGAACCTTGTATTGTTTTCAATTCCTCGGCTCATGCAAAAGAAATTTGAAAATCAAGCGTGAAATGGTGGAGTTTTCTTCTTCTCTGCATTTTTACGATCGAAATGATGGGCGTTTTCTTCCTCACAAATTTTGGTCCCATCATCCATGGGTATGTGGACATACCTAATTGGAAGTGGGTCGGCGAGAGAAATTTGTGTTCTTGAGCCTCTTTGTAAAAAGGTGAAAAGTTAAAAAGTGACCATTGCCCGATCAAGCTTAAAGAAAAGTCAAATCATGAGCTCGCCATTGGAAAGTCAAAATAGGTAGGCGGGCGATCGGGGAGATTTGAGATTTTGAGCCTCTTTGTAAAAGGTGAAAATTTAAAAAGTGACTTGTGAGCCCGATCATGCTATAAGGAGAAAGTCAAATATTAAGCCCACATCGAAGGTTAAAGCATGTAGGTGGGCCAGTGGAGCAATTTGTGTTTTTAAGCCCGCATTTAAAAAAGGTAAAGTTAAAAAGTGACTGCACCTCCTTTGTTAATCAAGTGAAGCCACGTGTCATGACCATATCAAAAGTGGGTGAGTGAGCCAAAATTTCCAAAATGTTGTTTCTCCAAAAGGCACAAAATGCAAAAGGCATCCTCTGCACCCATTTAAGTAAATTTCTCCCACGTGTACGAATCTGATTTAAGGTTTCAAAAGCAAGATGAATAGTTTAAATTCAAAGTTACAAAACAAGTGTAATGGCTACATTATGAAAATTCTAGTTTTTACCACCATTGACATTTCTTCACAAATCAAGAATCCGAACGGACGCAAATGATTGAAAATAAATTGTAAACCATTTCTTGCTAAAAAGAAGAAGTTGTAACCGTTTCTTGGAGGAGATTTAATGGCTTCTTCACACCATTATAGAGGGGGTGATTGATCTTGTAAACTCATGAGTGCATTGTACTTAGAGAAAACAAAGGAGATAGCCATTTTTCTTCCATTTCCCCCTCTTTCTCAATTTCCTCCATTTCTCCACTATGTACAACTTCTGTTTAAGCATCAATACAAGAAGAAGGATTTTGTAGCCTCTTTGATGAGGAGATTTTAGAAACTTTGAGTTCACAATCTTATCTCATCTTGTTGCCATTTGCAGAGTTGTTTCTTCTCATGAATGCATGTGTTGAAATTTCTAACTAGTGCATGTAGGAATTTGATTTTCTACCTGCAACATTAGTTCTCCTACCTCTTTTCTCACTCCCTTTCCCACCTTCATAGAAATTCCCCCTTGTAGATAACTACAAGCATTTTATGCAGGGTCAGTGGAGTGCCCCTATTGGATCCCCACCAAAAGGCCACCACAGAAATCCATGTTTTTTTACGCATGCATACATGGTAGCTGCACCGGTTAAGTAGAGGGACTTAGATTCCCAAAGCATTGGCAAGGAATTCAAAAATTTGTCCACCCGAAAAATTCCCTCGCTTAAGACATCCGTTTTCAATACCTTCAAAAGGAGTGAAAATGCCATTTATTTTGAAAAGGAAGATATACCCACTTGACAAATCATATATCAAAACCTTCTCCTATTGAAAATTTGCAACATCACTTTTTATAGAATCTTAATATCAATATAAATTCTCTAAATAAATCGAGATATGAACATCAAGATTTTTAATAACATTACTTGACAAGATTTAATGATAATTACATCTGATGCAATAGTAAGGCCCAAAATGTTACGATATATACACCTTATTTATCACTCTTACTAAAAATTTCTCTTTATGAGTTGTTGGTGCGATAAATTCCCTAAGTGAATTCTTGTAAGGGGCATAACTAGGAGTGGGTGTGGACACCAAAATCAGCACAAAATAATTATTACATCATGTTGTTGTTAGTTTTTTATGTATATAAGTTTTGAATAGTGGAACAAGATATTAGTGGCATCAGTCCTTTGTTGAATTGGTCTTTGTTACTTGATTGAACTTAACTTCTTGTTATTTTTCCTCTTTGACTTGATTTTGAATTTTCTTAGAGATCTATAGTAGATTTTTTTACTATTTTATTTTATCCGAGCTTGGTCCAATACTATACTAAAAGGTCAAGACCATACATACGGTCTTGACCATTGTGTATGATCTCGACCCCTTTTATTTTTCACTTATTTTCTCTTCATGTACCCATTTGTCACTCTTTTACATTTTGGATTATATAGATCTTTTTGGTCAAAGTTTCCGACCAGTAAGGTCCTAACTTCACAATAATAACCCATATATATATATATATATATATATATATAAGTTTAACCTAATCATTTATTATGGGAAATCACCTATTTATCTACCACTTATTGAACGAGAAATAAAAAGCTACATGTGCATAATGCATACACAATATTAAGAGCATAATTATGAAGTTTTCATCTACACAAAAAGGTTTTTATTGGGGTGAAGTAACATAGATTTCTATCAATGTTGAGGCACAAGGGCCAACCTAGGTCAAGGGATAGTTGCATGCACCTTTGCACAAAGCACTAGGAGAACTACATTGAGTCTGAAATGTAGTGCAACACTTGGTGATTCACAAACAAGGTGACCGTAAAGGTTAATCTGAATTAAGCATTTGATCTTTATTTTTAGAGTTAATGTTTTCTTGAGTGTGTTGCAAGATGGATATGGTTTGTTTTATAGGTTTCAAGTGCAACATCCAAGGTTTTACATGAATTTGAAAACATCAAAGAGTGAAAATATGACACGCTAAAAGTTATAAATCCTAGCTACCCTGCAGGTCTAAAATCATGTGGTTTTATGAGAACCATACCATCCAGCTTTGATCTCTTTGTGTTGTCCCGACGCAGAAGTTTTACAACTCCAAAAAGTAGTTTTTATAGATTTCGACTCGCCCTTTTCTAGATAACTCATTTACACATCCCGAATACTTTCTAAATCATTTAAGTGCCTCTTTCCATATTTTTGTGTTTGAAACTATATGTGCTTGATCGTATGATTGATTTTTATGATCTAAAGTGTAAATATGAGTACTTTTAGTAGTGTAATATCTATAGTATGACCTCAAATAAAACTGATTAAATTTAGATAAAATTTAATTAAGGGTTACATTTTTTGTGTACTGCTTTCTATCAAACTCTCCATTTAATCTAAGATCTTCCTAGTTCCTTTTGTATCGGGCTTTATGATCTCAAAACCCTAGAATGTTCTATAATATGTGTGCATTGTTTCTTAGAGTATCCCTTCTTCTTTGGGTAGCCATAACTTGCTATAGATATTTGCAAAACAGTAAGGGTTCCTATCCCTCTAACTAGTTCCATACCACTTTTGGTTTTGCAAAATCTAATACTAGTTCTATGTATGTTACTCTTCATTGTACTTTACCTAATGGTTCTTTTTCTTGTCTACAAGCAAAAATCATAAATATGAGGTTTTCCTACTTTTGGAGGTTGTCCCTTATGATGTAGCCCCTAGCTATGATACCTCTATTCATATTACCAGTCATGATGTTATTATTTGTTCAAATATTCTACAATACTCATATAGATGAGGGTAAGTGTAGCAAGTTGGTGGACAAAAAGGGGTCATAAGTGGACGCGGCATATTACAAAAATAGTGAAATATCAACTTGTAGGGATTATTAGCAATACACGCACTCAAAATTAGAAAAAATATTTAAATATGAATCGTAGCATCGGGAATCTAGTTTCTAAACTACTATTTTTTTAAAAAATAGACAAGTATAGCTATATTAAACACTTAAAATTATATGACTTTTTTTTTTTTAATAAAAACCTATAAGATTGTAGTCCGTTTGCTCTGTGATTTGGATGACCAAATCTTGTTTTTTTTTTCATTTGGTGAAAAGTTAGATGTAGTTGTCTATCTTGGGATGGATTTTATTTTGTATTTTTTTCAAGCAATTTTTTTAATGATTTTTTCCGTGAAAGTGGTCTGAAAAGATTTAGAAAATGGAGCGCTTTCCGTTTGCCCGCCATAACTATATCAAAAATATCGAAATCAAATATATATATTTTTAACATGTATAGAATTTCTCCACGCTTGGGATGGTATAAGTTTTATCACATTTTGATAAGTGAAACAAAAGTTGTAGTCTTAAACGTAGACATGAACATTCGTGGGAAAAATGTCTTAAAGACCTATTGTTAGTAAAAATTCTAAAATGATATTTATCTTACTCTATTCACTTTAAAATCAATATTTCTACAAAGCTAACAGTCTCCCCTATGCGATGACACCATTTTTGTGAAATGTTTTCAGATTTTTCAGCATGATTAAAGTCTATGAAAGAGCAAATTTGAAGTTTTTTGACTTTTTACACTTCATAATGACCTTCTATAGCTTTGGTTGGGGCAAATGAAAAAAATATTTCCCAAGCCTTAGGGTTAGATTTGATGATATAGATAGAACCTCGATCGTGGTTTATAAATCGCAATCACGAGGTTTTAAAACAAGAACCGCATTGCGCTTTATAAAACCGTGAGTGCGGTTTTAAAGCATGATCACGGTTCGTAGATCATATTTACACACATCCTAATGCTCTAATTACCATGTGATTTTTACTATTTGAATTTCTTCGTATTTAATTACTCTTGTGAAATTCTGTCATTTTGCATGTTTTTCTTATGACTCAAAGTAAAACATCATGGGAGACAAGAAACGAAGTCAAAAGGAAGTCATTAAGTAAAAACACCAAACGAATTAGAGGCAAATAGATTTTAAAATGCTTGAGCAAATGCAGAATCTTCGTGAATCAAGAAGAGGTTCATATTCAACCCCTACTATTGTAGCAATGAGGAACCGGGTAGTGTTTCTAATGTCAATATTGAAGTTGAATTAAATACTCATGATGAAGATATTTTTACTGTAATGTTGAAGAAGAATTAAATACTTGTGATGTAGTAAATGTTAAAATTGAAGGAGACAATGAAAATGTGAATAAGGAAATTTAGGTTGAAACGTAGACAAGCAAAATTGACAAAAACACCTCCTAGGATTTTCGTAAGAAACCTAATTATTTTATTGAAATTAATGAAAACATTTTGAAACCAATGTCTCTAAAAACTTTATGAATGGAAAATCGGAAGAAAAGCCATTGAAATTTGGGATAATCATTTTGAAAATTAAAATGATTCCCAAAGATGTCATTTGTTGGTTAGTTTGATGAAATTGATTAAAATGAGACCTACATTAAACACCTTAGGATTGATGACATCTAATATGGTGATCACATTGTTGGTGTCAAGAGATGCACTAGGGATAGTAATATTGTGCATTGTGTACTTGCTACTAGTGTTGTAAGTGAATCAATAAAAAAATGTTTGATTACGCAAACAAGTCGAATGTTGCAAGTTAATCGAAAAACTCTAATGAAAGCAATTGAAAGACGTAATATCCTTCAATCACTCAATAACACCAATTTTTGGGTATTTTCTGCTAGAGCACCACGTAAGGACAAATATAATTCTGATGCTATAAGAGAAGTTGTTATTCAATTTTGGCATGATAACACTAGAGTTTCACCTAATATAAGAGATGTTGTAAAATGGAGAGTTGGTTATACTAATCGCAAACCACATCCAAAGCATTTCTTAGATATGACTCAAACTCAATTTTTTCGTAAGTTTGAACAAGAACATCTAGAAATTAAAATTAGTCAACGTTTTTTTGAAATGTTGAAACCATTCTATGTGAAAATCAACCACGCTCGCACCACTTGTTGTTGTAGGCAACATGTTGAATTTGCGATGCATTATGCTAAATTTTTATGTATTCATTCTAATTTTCATTTTGAAACTATGTTATCGAGAATGTGGTGTTCAAGTTCCACCAATATCTTCCAGGATTTCATTCCTACGATATTTTGTGAAAAAGAAGTTAGACAATTTTTTTATAGTCAGGATTGTTTAGATGGAAGTTGTGGTACATGTGGCGGATTACCTAAATTGGAAAGTTGCATCCATGAGAAAATTGAAGGTGCAATAGGACATAATTTAGTTGATTTTGATAAATATAAATCAGTTGCATACCAGTTGAAAGATGGAAAAGAGTTTAAACGGTGTGAGCTAGTTACAAAACATATGCATGTTTTTCAATTTATGAGAAAATTTAAGGATGAAATTGTTTATGAGTATGCTAGGCATACACACAGATATCGATGGTTGGATGAAAGGTTCAAGATATGCAAAGACACATTTCCTATTGGTACTATTGTTTCAGTGGTCAATTTTGCAGAGAATTACACATTGTAGCCACAAATGGAGGTTCAATCACAATATTACAACTTAGTACAAGTTTCCATTTTTGTGCATATAACATTTATACATTCTCCTAACACTATAGAGAATGATCGAATTTATTTAAGAGAGTACTAATTTTATATCGATTATGATCATACTCATTCTACTGAATTTGTGTAAGGGTGTTTCTAGTTATTTTATGAAAACTTATTTGATGGGGACATCCACTTCAAACAACATTATATATGGTCAGATAATTACACATGTCTCAGTTTAAGAATGCACAAATGGTTTATTGGATGATCGGGATGAATGTCAAGATGGGTGTGCAACATATTCGAGTTTCACCGAGGTGGACATGGAAAAGGAGAGCATGACGATGCAGGGGCATGTGTAAAAAAAGCTCTTGTAAGAGAAGAGTTAAAGTACAAAGATGGTGCTAAATTGAAAGATGCAAAGAGCATAGTGGAATGGTGTATTGACAATATGGCCCGAGGTTCTCAAGAAAATTCCACAGTTCGAGAATATTTTTGGTTGATAGAGGAACAAAAAATTGCTAACTACGAGAGTTGTATGACACTCATTGGGTCCAGATGATATGCACTCATTTTGTAGCTCGACGCTACTTTGTGATCCATGTGGACAAGAAAGTTGACATGTTTTTGTGCATCTTGTATCAAAATTTTCACTTCTGAGTGTGATTCATAAGAATGGGTGGATGGATGGATTTGTAGGCCTCTAACTTCGCTCTAGTTATCAACCTCCACAAGCATTACTAGTTTCGTAGATGAAGTTACAACATCTAAGGAATTTGAGGAAATTTTGATTTTGGTGCAACAAGGTATTTATGGTTATTTACTATTTTTGTATTGAGTTATGTCCATTGAAATTTTAATATGTATAATTTAAATTTTAGTTGAAACCTTTATTTTTATAGGACATGTGTTTGCGAGTTATTGAGAAGACAATGGAGAAGGAACAAACTATTCCTTATGTCGTTGCATCGAGGAAAGAAACAAGTTGACTTCTCCTGTTATAGATGGCTAAGACATTAAGTACCCTATAGGGTCAATGGTAGTTACTAGAACTTGGATTCTATGGTATCCATTAAAAAACTCCTCTGTTTGGGTGTTTGAAGACTCTGAGACACACATGAAAATACTCTTATATTCACATCTAGTTCTAGTGACAAATATTCAGCTGTATAGATATCGAGGAAGGCCAAATAACAAGATTCTTTGGAAGGTTTGAGAGTCAGATCATGAAGCAATCTTGTCCTCTATTCAGAGCAGATCTGATCCCGATGGTTCATTGGAATGAATTTACAATTCTCATGTCTGGTATATATAATTTATTTGGTATATATAAATTTGTTAGTTAGATAAATTTAATTTCATATATTTTATTAAATTTGTGTATTTTGTATATATATAGTATGGTTTTGATTTGAAACTTAAATTTCTTTAACTAACACTTTTATGTGCAGGTTAGTGGTGCTAGAAAATCTTCCACCTTCACACGGTTAGCACTGTTAGTAGAGAATTATAAATTCTCAAAGCTAAGAGAATCTTTCATTGTTTTAGAAGAAAAGAGAAGCAATTAACAACGTTTATGTACCTGTGGAGGGTTCTTGCTTCAGAGGAGGTAGCCTAGAAGGACTTGGAGCTTAGAGAACTGAAATGACACCTCCCCAAGTGTTTACAAGACTATCCCTACGTGTGTGCATATTCGGTTTGGTGCCATGACCCACCGTTTGTAAAATATATCATTTGACAACCTTACACTGGCTCAAACTGCACTATTTCATGTGTTTACAAACAATAGGGCAGTGAGAGCACCGATTGGAGAAGGAAAAAACTGAGACATGATATTATAGAGGGTCCTTATAAAGAGGTGTAGGATCAGACGAGATGTCTCTAGGTTCCATGGAGTGCACGTAGTCACCTGTCGAATTTGAATGATTTTTTGGTCTCATGGCTCTTAAGGGACTACGCCCAAATGAGGTAGCCCGAAGCAAAAACGTTGTCACACACCAAAACGATACCTCCTCTAGCATTAACCTAGCCACCCGGATGTGTTGATGTAGTCGGTTCGGTGCCATGACCCACCGTTTGCAAAATATACCATTTGACAGCCTTACACTGTCTCAAACTGCACTATTTTGCATGTTTGCAAACAATAGGGTAGCGAGAGCACCGATTGGAGAAGGAAAAAACTGATATATACTATTACCTAGGGTCCCTACACCAAGGTGTAGGATTAAACATGACGCCCTTAGGTGCCACAGAGTCCTCGTAGTTACCCATCGAAGTTGAACAATTTTTTGGTCTCAGGGCTCTTAAGGGACTATGCCCAAATGAGGTAGCTCGGAAGCAATGACGTTGTTGTGCACCAAAAATACCTCCTCTAGTGTTCACCTAACCACTCAGACATGTTGGTGCAGTCGGTTTGGTGCCACGACCCACCGTTTGCAAAATATATCATTTGACAACCTTATATTGTCTCAAACTGCACTATTTGGCACGTTTGCAAATAATAGGGTAGTGAGAGCACCAATTTGAAAAGGAAAAAAATAGGATATTGTAGAGGGTCCTATGCTTTGAGGTTTAAGATCAAACAAGACGTCTCTAGGTGCCACGAGTCCGCATAGTCACCCGTTGAAGTTGAATGATTTTTTGGTCTCATGGCTCTTAAGGGACTACACCTAAACGAGGTAGCCCGGAAGAAAAAAAATTGTCACGCACCAAAACAATGCCTCCTCTAGCATTCACCTAGCCACCTTGAGGTGTCGGCGTAGCTGTAGCGGTTTAGTGCCACGACCCACCGTTTGCAAAATATACCATTTGACAACTTTACACTGGCTCAATCCTTGCACTATTTCATGCGTTTGCAAACAATAGGGCAGCAAAAGCATCGATTACATAAGGAAAAAATGAGATAGAATATTGTAGAGGGTCTCTACACTGAGGTGTAGGATCAAACAAGATTTTCTTAGGTGCCATGGATTGTGCATAGTCACCCGTCGAAGTTGAATAATTTTTTGGTCTCAGGGCTCTTAAGGGACTATGCCCGAATGAGGTAGCCTTAGAAAACGGCGGCGTTGTCGCGCACCAAAATGAAACCTCGATAGCATTCACCTAGAAACTCGGATGTGTCGAAACAGTCGGTTTGGTGCCATGACCCACCGTTTGTAAAATATACCGTTTTGTGACCTTACATCTGGCTCAAACGCACTATTTCATGCATTTACAAATAATAGGGCAGTGAGATCACCGATTGGAGAATGAAAAAACCAAGACATGATATTGTAGAGGGTCCCTACGTTGAGGTGTAGGATCAAACAAGATGTCTCTAGATGCCACAAAGTCTTTGTAGTCACTCGTCGAAGTTGAATGATTTTTTGGTCTCAGGGCTTGTAAGGGACTACGCTCGAACGAGGTAGCTCGAAAGTAATGACATTGTTGCGCACCAAAACAATGCCTCCTATAGCATTCACTTGGCCACCCGAAAGTGTCGGGGTAGTCGGTTCGGTGCCACACCCACCATTTGCAAAATATACCATTTAACAAACCTTACACTATCTCAAATCTGCACTATTTGGTGCATTTGTAAACAATAAGACAGCGAGAGCACCCGATTGGAGAAGGAAAAAACTGAAATAGACTATTGCAAATGGTCCTGCACCGAGGTTTAGGATCAAACGAAACATCTCTAGGTGCCACGGAGTCCACGTAGTCACCCGTCGAAGTTGAACAATTTTTTGGTCTCAGGGCTCTTAAGGGACTATGCCCGAACGAGGTAGCCGGAAGAAACGACATTGTTTGCGCACCAAAAAACACCTCTCTAGCATTCACCTAGCCACTCGGATGTGTCACTGTGTAGTCGGTTTGGTGCCATGACCCACCTTTTGCAAAATATACCGTTTGTGACCTTACACTATCTCAAACCGCACTATTTCACGTGTTTGCAAACAATAGGGTAGCGTAGAGCGCCATTTGGAGAAGGAATAAACGAGATAGGATACTACATAGGGTTCCTACATAGAGGTGTAGGATCAAACAAGATGTCCTTAGGTGCCACGGAATCTGCGTAGTCACTCGTCGAAGTTGAATGATTTTTTTGGTCTCAGGGCTCTTAAGGGACTACGCCCAAACGAGGTAGCCGGAAGCAACGACATTGTCACGCACCAAAATGACACCTCCTCTAGTGTTCACCTAGCCACCTAGACGCTTCATTGTAGTTGGTTTGGTGCCATGACCCATCGTTTGCAAAATATACCGTTTGACATCCTTACACTATCTCAAACTACACTATTTTGCGCATTTACAAACAATAGAGCAACGAGAGCACTAATTGCGAAGGATGAAATCAAGACATAATATTGTAGAGGGTCCCTACGCAAGGTGTAGGATCAAATGAGATGTCCTTAGGTGCCACGAAGTCTGCGTAGTCACTGTCGAAGTTGAATGATTTTTTGGTCTCAAGGCTCTTAAGGGACTATGCCCGAACAAAGTAGCCCAAAAGTAACTGACGTTGTCGTGCAATCGAAACAAAGCCTTCTCTAGTGTTCACACTGCCAACTAGATGTGTTGGCACGATTGGTTTGATGCCACGACATCCCGAGGCATGACTTATCGCTACTCGCCTCCTTTTAATTCCTAGGATAATCAAATCTGGGCCTCCCTATAGCCCGCCATGATGTGGTGGTCGACACCAATCCGGGCCTCCCTAGAGCCCGCAATGATGTGAATTATTTGACAATATACATTACATACATATTTATGTGTTTTTATCTAGATTGATATGTCATAACATATGTACAAACATCCTAAATAAATATGTAAAGAATGTTCACAAATTCCAAGTGATATATCATTTTAAAATTCATTGAAGAACCTTGAAATTGTTTCAAATACCTTGGAATGGTAAGGATGTGAATTATTTGACAAACCCCTCACAAAAATGTATTTTGGACTAGAAGGATTGTAGGGTATACAAAAAATGGGGTTTTTAAAGTGTGTGCTTAAATACAAAAACATATAGGACTTATTAGGAAGTGAATCTACTTACGATAATCAAATCATGTGTAACTTCTTAGTTGATTGGCATAACACCAAATTATAAAGAGATATTAAGGTGTATCTATTGATCAATGGGATAAGTCCTATTAATGGGATAATCTCTAAAACAATACATATTTAAATGCTTCCCTTAATTTCTTAACAATTGTACCATGCAATGTTGCACCATAGTAACGTTATATTCATATATGTTGCACCATAGTTTTTAAATTTTAAATCAAACATACATATAGAACTAATATACATAGAACATACATACATAGAAGGATATCATGTGCAATGAAATCGAATCAAACATAGAAGTAATATCGTTATGAAAACCAACACATGGATATATAATGTATCAAAATAAGTATGTTGGGCGACGCGTCTCGAAAAATATAAGTTGCTTTCGACGCCTTACGTCTCTTAAAATATAAGTTCATAACATGTGTACATCTCAAAATAAGTGTGTCATACATATAAGACCACATGCGGTCACATAAGGCTATATATACAATGTCCTATGAAGAATCATGAACTAGGACCAGCTGGCCCATATATATATATATATATATATATATATATATATATATATATATATATATATCTATGTACATCCAAATCTTATGAATCTAATCATGAAACATCTTCCCTCTCTTCACCCTGCTAAAAGTAGCATGTCCATGACCTGGGGATATAGTGGAGGAGATGCCACTCTGATTTAATCCACGTGGTCCTAGGTGTCTCTAAGCGGGCTGCGCAACCTAACTGCACATTCATAAATAACAATTTTTAACACCCAGAGTTTTAAAATACATTCAAAATTTAGAAACTTAGAATTTAGTTAAAATGCATGTGAAATCTTACCGCAATATCATGATCTCTATCAATTTTTCGTTGTGCGTCATTGGGACAACAATAGACTCATGAGGGTAAGCTACATACAAATTATTAAATTTCAAATTAAATATTTCATGCACAAAATTTGATATTATAGATTTAAGTAATAAGAAATAATTCCTCCAAAATTTAACAAATTCAAAAAATTATACCTCAGTTAGTGGATCTCAGATGGTATGGCGTATTTACAAAGAACCTCCACAGTCTACATATATGGAGGAGTCTCTATGGCAATCATAAGCTATACAAAAACATGTACAAATCAATATTAATCTACATGAATGCCACCTAATAGACTTAAATCATAATCCACGCGAACTTTCACAATTAGAAACAAAGTGTAAAGAGAAACTAACTCGTAAAATTCACGTGAGGCATCTTTAGTAGCCTCGGTTCCCAGAGTAGATGAAGACCCATCGAGTCCCGCATATAAAAGACAAACATATATTAATATGTACATGTAAAAGTGAAACATTATAATAATAAAAGTACACAATCAAATGACATTTAAAATTAAAGTGCAACTTGAAACTTACATTTGTAACATGCCCAACTGCAGTAGCTAGCATGTCGATGCCGAGATGTTTCCTTCACTGGCTCTTGCTATTTAAAATAAAATAAAATATTATTTTTACATGTATGTACATGACGTAAAATCAAATACATATATATTAAAATCTCAAACATGAATTAAACTATTGTATATATATATTAAATATTTATTTGACATTTACCTATGAAAGACCAAGATCCTTTACACCAGTTCCAAAAACATCTGCCATCATCTCATCTAGAGAAAAGAAATCATGTGATCTAGAAAATGATGTCTCACTTGCAGTGCATATGACACCACATGATCCACAATGGTGTGGTTCGCTAGAACTGATATCTCCACCAACATCACCAGATGCACGATCTACTCACTATCTTTGGGTCGAGTGTCAGTGAGCTCCCTCAATGCATGTAGTGTGTCAATCTCCACAACCTCCTTCACTGTAGGAGGGATAACTGAAGGTAGTGGGGGTTTTGGGGCATGGGGATCCTTGGTTGACCTATGCGTGCACTAAGTCTACTCTATGCAGAGCCACCTCCTCACCCATAAAAATCAGAAAAGTCAAAATAATTTGGGACCTCATTAAGCATGAACTCGCAATATAATTTCTTCAAAAAATAGAGAGAAACCTCATTGTTATTGCATGGTGGATAATAAAAAACCATCCACCATCGGTCCCAAAAAAATTCTCGATTTGGTCATCGTGACACCACTAGATTGAGAACCGTTTGCAAGTAGTTGCAGGGGGGCATTGGTTCTTAGGTCAACAAATAATGCACGAATGTGGTATTTTCCAAAAAATTGTTTTTTACGGCCGCATGGGATAATTTATCTGCATACCACCGCCTACAATCACCTCTAAAGGTATTCCATCTGTCTATTTGGTTGGTTACAGAGTCAACTTCACTAATCAATGTTTGCAATGTGTTGGCTAAAGTCACGCGGGACGGATTTGTGGCATGATTTTGTCTTATAGTCTGAATAAGGTTCTCAATGAAAATTTTATTTTGTCAAATTCTTCCAACGATATCAGCTTGTGTTCCTGTTGGTTCCGTGGGGACAGAAGGAGCCACATGAGGCGTATCTATGTTTGGAGGAGGGTTTTGTAGAATGTTTGGAGGTTTTGATGATTGTTTGGAGGGTTTTGAGGAATATTTTGATGGTTTGCAGGATTACAAGCTTGTTGAGCAACTGACAAAACAAAAAAATTGTATACATAAACAAAAAATTGAAAAACCCATGAAAATCACAAAAAATAACCTAAAATGCAAACAAATTGATCAAAATCAAGGGCTTACCTCTTTGTCTTGGTGGCATGGTTGAAACTATCACGATCCAGAAGTCTGAAGAGCAATTTTTAGGGGGTATTCAAAGCGCGAGTGCCAAAGGTCTAGGAGAAATTACGGTTGGAAAGGAAAAATGGGGAAAATGAGGAGTCACGGGTCTGTTTTTTTGTCTCAGAGGACCGCGATCGTGGTTTTAGGTTTGGAAATCACCAAACCTATAAAAAAAAAATTACATAAGCGCAATTTATAAACCGCGATCGTGGTACCTAAATTTTGGGTTTTTATGTCCACTTAATTATCCACCAACTTTTTGCACTTACCCATGATGAATTCATATTAAAATATGATCAAGAGGATCATGTTGATATGTTTTGAGATTTGTCACCTCATTTGCTAATCCACCTCGGGATATTCCTCCTACTTTAGCTATTGAACCATTCAATGATCTAGATAAATCTTATGAGATGGATTGTGATACTGCCCTAGTCTTGAAGGTAATATAGATACTTGGGAAAGTGAAAGTGACCAACTATATTCCCCCACACCTGGTGATGCTCCTCTTTAGGCCATATATCCCATAGAATCTAGTGATGACGAGACTATTTATAGCATGCATGAGGAGGATGTCCCTTCCATTCTTACATTAATTGATAGTATGCCTTGTATTTATGATAGTGATGTAGAATACACCCATAATGATGATATGCATACTGATTATTTTATTAAAAATAACCTTAATTGTGTTTCTAATCTTCCTCTTGAATACACAATTAATGCTAATAATTTTACTATTCCTATACCTTTTGAATGTGCTTCTACTCATATTTCTATAACTTCTATCAAATGCAAAAATAATGTTACCACTGCTGACTATTGAGATTCCTAATTCTATTCTTGTATACACTAATCATACAATTGATTCTATTCCAATTGCACATAGAACTATTGGTTTAGTTTGTGTTTCTATGTTTTATATTGAAATTAAAATTCATGCTTGTACATATAATTCATGTGGAAATGACATTGTGACTAATCACAATATTATTCCTACTTATCTTAGCATAAATTAACATATTGATGTAAATTGTTTAGCTTTAGCTTCTTCTCCTATTGTAGATAATGTTATTATGGACAATATCCCTTTAGATCTCAAACATGAGCATAAACCCATAGAACCCCAAGTAAAACCCATAGAACCCCAAGTATTACCCAATGTAGTTATACATGAGACATCACCTCATATTAATTTAAAAATAAATAGTGTCCCTATGACTACTATTAATGGAAATGTGCAACCTTTGAGCGATCCTTTATAGAATTATTTTGAACATCCTTAAGAGGCCATTTCCCTTATGCATGTAGTAGATGATTTACAATATAAGGTTCAAAATCTGACCCTTGAGAGAAAATATTTTCATGCTAGCGTCAATTCTAATACTAGCTATGGAAATACCATTCCATGCAAGATCTTCCAATCTCCATTCCATATGAATTTTTCATGCCTACATTTCCATTTTTCGATGAAACATCAGATCCCAATTTTCACCATAAGCATTAAAGGTCACTTATGGCCTCATATAGAAATGATCGATTATTAAATCTTTCCATCACAACCTCAGAGGAGATGTTTTGTATTGGTTTACACATTTACCTAACGGGCCTTTAAGTACTTTCTTGGAACTCGAATATGCTTTCCTATCTCACTTTAGCTTCAATAAAGGCCCTAAATCTACATATGAGTGTTTACCCTCTTTCCATTAAGGTGAAAACAATCTTGTATCTGATTATATCTTACGATTCAAAGCTAATATGCACTTGTTGTTATACCAACCCATTGATTTAGAGATGCAATATATATTTTGTAGAGGCCTCATCCAAACCCTCAAAGAATGATTATTATATGATACTTTTGATTCTTTCATTGAGTTATTCTTTTGTTATATGGACTTAGAGAGATATTTTATCCTCCCAAATCACCCAGAGCATATGAATGTGGATAATACAGTTGCTTCTATTTCAAATGATTATGATCCATTGTCAAAGAACATTATTTAATAATAATCAAATTAATATTTTACATCATGGAAACACTTCTTATCAACCTCCTCTTAAACATAAAGTTGTCATATAAGATCCTCCTTTCTCTCGGCATATACTAGTTTAATTTGATACGATTTTGATTGATTGCATGATATTCTACTTTCCCTCATGGATAAGAGGCTGATTTGTTTACCACATAACAATCATCACCCTCATCACCAACTTACACAAGAAAGACGATGCTATTTTTATAACTTTAATCACATTAATAGGAACAATGACAATAATTTTTATGCACTAGATCAAAAACTCAATTTCTTAGAATAAAAATGCATAATAAATTTTAAGACATGAAATTATTATAGATCTACTTAACCCCCTCCACATTATTGGTGTAAAACAAATGTAAATATCAATCCTCCAATCGAAGCAATAAATGATGCTTCTCATAATGAAGTAAATCCTCCAAAAGATCCTCCAGAACCCACATAAATATGGATTTTCATGGATTATATGTGGGCATCAAAATTTACACACATGACTTCCACCTCTTCCTTAGAACCATCCAAAACATGTATGGTTTTGCTAATTGTCACTTATAGTCTAAAGTAGTGCTCTCTTGGTAGCTAAGAATGCCCTATCATTTCTCACTCATCATGTATTTACTTTGTACCATGATCTAACCCAATCCTTTCCTTCATGCCTATTTCTCTTACCATCATGTTTATTCTTATTAATCCCCACATGGCATATATGAGGATCTCCCTTCCTTCTTTCACGATAATAGGTTTCCTCACCTTATGTGACTAGTTGAAATTATGTGGAATCCACACACACTATACTCTTAGTGTTTAACAACTTATTGTTCACCACATCATCATCGACCAATTCACAACTATCTGAGTCGACCCATGCTCTAAAAGTAATGCAATCCAATCACACACATTAATAATATAAAAATGGTATCTATAATCTAAATTCTAATCATACAAACATCATGTTATCAACAAAAATAGTACCCTCTAATTTTTCATGTATGTGTGGATGAGAAATCAATGTTTTTGGGTAACATGGGATTGTCTCTCAAGTTGTGGGACTTTCTACTTGAGAAAAACCTCTAGAGAAGGTTGGTTCCTCTACCTAATCCTAATGCTAAACTACTCCTAAGGAAATAAATGCAACTATATAATCCTATTATATGATTCCAAGGGACCAGGGGAAGAGAAAGATGCATGAAAAGGGAAATCCTAAACTAAAGAGAGGTGATAGCACTAAGAAAAGGGGTGGAGATACTCTAATGAGGGAAAGGGAGAGGGAAAATGGGTAATGGAGAGGCCAAAATGAAGTGACACATACCCAAGAATTCATTCACCATCTATTCTCCATGAAACATAACTAGATGAGCCTGTAAGTGAGAAATAGATGCACATAATACCATAACAAGAATGGAGAGGAAAGAAAATGCAATAAAACATAAGTTAGGGTTGAGAAAACACCACAAAACACTGATTTTTATTGCTTTCAAAGTATGCACAGACCATTACATGTGAAGAAGAAGGAAAAAAACACTTTCCAAGTCCAAATGAAGGCTTACAACTCACAGGTGCACATAAACCATTTTGGCAGAGTTTATTTACATTAAATAGAACATCCCCCTCAAAATTAGAGGTTTTTACAATATATAGAAGATGAGAGAGAGATAATAGAGGGAAACTCAAATTACCCTTTTCAACCACCAACACGTTGCATTAAATCTCTGAAAACAATCATGGGCTACCTGTCAAACCCACTCCCCATGTCATTTTACTTGTTGGAGAAGCCAATGCACCATATCTCACCAAATCTAGTTGTTGAGCTACCTAGATCCACATCTTCTAATGTTGGGGTGTATTTCCTATTTTTGACCCATCTAACCTCACCTAAATTAAGAAATCAAGTTTGTATGGTGTAGAGGATGCTGAGAGATTTTAAATGATATAAATTTTATCAAATTTAGACAATCTGGGTGAAAGTTATGCCCATTTATAGTTCAGGGGGTTGGGGTTCCACACGGGTTCTCCAGGCACTTCCAAAATAGGCATTTATTTAATTTTATCCTTTCATGTGGGTGGTTTAGGTATGCGAGGAAGTGAGGGAATTGGGGAAATTTTCTACTTGTGTCATTTTCATCTGCACCGCTTTGCATTACTCTTGTTTTGTTTGATGGTCGAGTTTCGGTCGCGGGAGGAACCATGGAATGGTTCCACATGAAAGCTTAGTTCTGTGGGATTTATTTCCTCCACATCACCCCAAAACCCACACTATGCTATCCACAACTCCTATTTTCTTTGTGAGAAATTCCTTGTGGGATAACTTTCGTTCCGTGAGGAACTAGTTCCTCATGTTCCAATTTTGTCCGCTTCACTCACACAAACTCCTGCCTTAGCTTTTTAGGCCAAACCATTATGTGGGAACCTTGGTTCTCAAGGATTTCTCATTCTACCCGTACTTAGTTCCTCCTCACCCCTTCATCCGTGAATCCTTTGTTTTGTGGCCAAATTGACAAATCAGGGAACTCAGGGAACTTGGGAACTGTTTCGCTTGGGCTCCAAATATCCACACTACACTATAGAGGCCAATATTTTCCTTTTTCCAGAATTTTCTAAGTCTTTTTTACAAGTATGGAACCAAGGAATTATGCAAAGGAAAGGGGAATCCTTAGAACACTTCAATTTCTAATTTTTACTCAATTTCACCCTTGCATAAGCGAAAATGAATGTGCAAGTTACCAAAATTATCGAAAGGGGAATTTTGGATAACCATTTGGTGACTCAACAGGGAAATCTTCCTGCTAGATTGAAAAGATCAGTGGCCTTGAATCATCCATTAGGCATGGAGTTATCCTACTTATTTGAAACCAGATCCATACTTAAAGAGCACACCGTTTAATCTGCTCAAGCACTTCCTAAACCCGAAGCTAATCACAAATCTTGCTTTGACTATCTCATTATAAAATTATTCTGAATTAAGCTTTATGAGAGTGGAAAATTGTTTTGAGTCCGAAACCTCACCATGTCTCCTCTGCAAATGATACATTACGAAAATAATGAGCATATGAAACTGTCCCAAAATATGATTTTTCCAAGTTTGAAGAAGTTAGAGAACTTGGTCCTTAATAAGATTGGAAAATTATTTAAGACTAGACCAAAACATTGATTTCTTGGCAAGGATGAAGCATGAAAACTTAGAATGTATGCTGATTTGGAGATGGAGTGTATGCACTTTGGAGCTACCCCAAACACTTTACTTTCACCTTGAACACTTCTTCCCGAAATGGACTATGCAATGTGAAACACGAGCATAAAAATTAGGTACAAAGGGAATACAATACATGTTCTAATTGGAAACATGTAGAGTGTGCACAAGCACTTCTTTTGCTGAAAAAGAAACCCACTCTAGCCTAATCTAACCAGAGGAAAAGGAAACTCAAATAAATCCTGCAACATGTAGGGAGAAGTAGTTACCTTTCCTCAAAATTTGAGACCATGTGACTGATTTGGCACTGAACATGGTCTTGAATGAGAGTGAAAAACTATCATGTAGCTAATTTTCCACCCTCTTCCTCAAAGTATAAAAAAAAAAACAAAATAAATACCTCATTTAGTTGCTTTGAATTTGGATTTGGGAGGCAATGTTGCTTACCTTTGGTGCATTGAAGTTCATCCAAATGCTCTTAATTGAGCATGATTGGTTGTAACTCTGTCTTTGGATCTAGAATAGCCATATATTTGATTGAGCATGGGCTGATTCTTTTGGTTTTCCCACTTCCTTGAAGTAAAACCCCATGAATAGAGGTATCCTTTAGACTCTCCTCTGAAGGTTTCTATTTGCGAGTTAAAGCGCATTGTATTTTCCCTCTAGAAATAACTCTTCCTCTTTCAAAACAACATACTCGAGCCTAACTAAATTCCTTTGGAAATATATTACCTTCTTTGTTCACTATGTCCAATCTCATCTTCCCAATCAAATTAATACCACTTTTTAATAGTTCTATAATCATCAAACATGAAGAGTCAGTTTGGGGATGACACATAAACGAGGGATTGTTGATTTATTGCACTATTAGACACAAAAGATGTGGAAGAAGATGGAAGAAGGGGAAAAGTTGGAATATATTTCCTTTTTTCATCCTGGATGAGGCTCCTCTCAGCTACTATAAGAATTTAAAATTCTTGAGGAAGAGTACTTCCTTCTAAATATTGTATCAATACAACCAAATCAAAATCAAAGGCCCTCAAATAAAATAAGAATGCCATACCTTGTGAGGGTCTAAATTCTTGAGGAATTATATGCCAAGTCCTCTCAAATATGATGTTGAAATCTGAGATGTATTCCATTGAAGATCGTTGTATTTTTCTAAGATGTTCCATGAGGCAAATGACATCTACATTCTCCTTGAACCGATTGCAAAATTTTTCTCCTAGTTGATCCCAATTGGAGATGGATTGTGGAGCCAAACTACTGTACCAATCTCTTTCTTTACCTTTGAATGATAGAACAAGAAGTCAAAGAAAAAAATTTCTTCAATAACATTATGAATGGAATAGTGGTTGACTATGTCTTTAATATGATCAATGGGATATTGATCTCCATTTCCATGGAAAAGAGGCAAGTTTATCAAGGCTATTTTAGGGATATCATCCCACTGCTGCAAGTGAAGGGGAGAAGAACTGAAATGCAAAAATGGAAGAGCTCCATGAAGAGCCATGAATGAAGTGGAAACATAAAATGAATGGAAGGGTGAAGGAAAGGAAGAAATGTATGAAAAAATAAGGGAAAGATCTAAAATTTTGAAAATGGGTTGTTTAGATTACTAGAGTCGCGAATGTGTGTTGAAAACATACCTCCAAAGGCTGAATACCATCAAGAACACATCAATCCTTACGGTATAAAGTTATAAATTTCTTAAACCTATCCCACTAGGCATCTAGAACTATTAACACCAAAAAGCAACACCCTCTAATTTTTCATCTATGTCTAGATGAGAAATCAATGTTTTTAGGTAACATGGGATTGTCTCTCAAGTTGTGGGACTTGCTACTTGAGAAAAACTCTAGAGAAGGATGGTTCCTCTACCTAATCCTAATGCTAAACTACTCCTAAGGAAGGAAATGCATCTATCTAATCCTATTTTATGATTCCAAAGGACTAGGGAAGAGAAATATACATGAAAAGGAAAATCCTAAGCTAAAGAGAGGTGATAGTACCAAGAAAAGGGGTGGAGATACTATAATGAGGTGAAAGGGAGAGGGAAAATGGGTAAGGGAGAGGAAAAATGGGTAAGGAAGAGGCCAAACTAAAGTAGAACAGGACCCAAGAATTCATTCACCATTTATTCTCCATGAAACACAACAAGATGAACTTGTAAGTGAGAAATACATGCACAAAATACCACAACAAGAATGGAGAGGCAAGGAAATGCAATAAAACACAAGTTAGGGTTGAGAAAACACCACAAAAAATAGATTTTTATTGCTTTCAAAGTATGCATAGACCATTACATGTGAAGAATAAGGAACAAGAACATTTCTAAGTCCAAATGAAGGCTTACAACTCACAGCTACTTATAAACCATTTTGGTAGAGTTTATTTACATTTTAGAACACCCCCTCACAAATGAGAGGTTTTTACAATATTTAGAAGATGAGAGAGAGAGAAAAAATAGAGAAAAATTTGAATTCCAGTTTTCAACAACCAATAAGGAGCATTAAATATCTGAAAACAATCATGGGTTCTCTTGAAACCCACTCCCATGCCATTTATCTTGTTGGAGAAGCCAAGGCACCATATCTCACCAAATCTAGTTATTGAGATGCCTGGAGCCGCCTCTTCTAATGCTGGGGTGTATTTCCTATTTTTCACCCATGTACGCTCACTTAAATTAAGAAATAAAGTTTATATGGCCTAGAGGATGCTAAGAGATTTCCAACGATATAAATTTTATCAAATTTGGACAATGCGGGTGAAAGTTATGCCAATTTAAAGTTAAGAGGGTTAGGGGTTCCACACGGGTTCTCTAGGCACTTCCACAATCCACATTTAATTAATTTTACCCTTTTTTGTACGTGGTTTGGGTACATGTGGAAGTGAGGGAACTATGGAACTTTTCTAGTTGTTCCATTTTCATCCACCCCACCCATATTACTCTCATTTTTTTTATGGTATGAGTTTTGGGTCATGGGTGGAACCATGTAACGTTCCACCTAGAAGCTTAGATCCTATGGGATTTAGTTCCTTCGCATAACCCAACATCCACACTACGATATTTTCCACTTCTTTATTCTTCATTTGAAAGGCCTTGTAAGAGAACTCGTGCCTGAGAATTAGCTCCTTGTGTTCTAATTTCCTCCAATTCACCCGTATAACACTCCTACCTTAGCTTTTCGAGCCAAACCACTCTGTGGGGAACCTTGGTTCCCATGGAACTCATTCCTCTTACAATTAGTTCCTCCACACCCCTTTATCTAGTAATATTTTTATTGCGTCCAAATCAACAAATCGAGGAACTCGAGGAACTTGGGAACTATTTCGCTTTGAGGCTCAAAATATCTACACTACACTAGAAAGGGCCAATTTTTTTCTTTTTCCAAATTTTTCTAAGTCTTTTGGCTAATTATGGAACCAAGGAATTATGAAAAGGAAAGGGAAATCTTATAACACTTAATTTCCCATTTTCACTCAATTTCACCCTTTCCTAAGCCAAAATGAATGTACAAGTTATCAAAATTACCTAAAAGGGAATTTTGGATAACACATCCTAATTCAATACAATCAAATAGTCATAATCACATATCAAGTAATAAATTCATAATCATGACACATTTTTACTCATCACATCAACTACAAATTTTACATAAATCATGAGATCCATGCTCATATATATCAAAAGTTTTACAAAAATGCCATATACAATCTATCGAGGTACAAACCATCATGCGAGTCACTCATCCTCCTCACTACTCTCAATAGGAACTAGTCCTCATGAGACCTAGCCTCCTCCCATGCCCTTGCACTATCTTGATTATGATATATCCTAATAATGTGATAAGTTCTCCTAAAATGTGGCATTCTCCATCAATACCCATACATACCATGCATGTGACTCCACCAATTACACTATCAAATCTTGTGCTAGATCGGACCACTGTATGTGGTTTAGGATGTCAAGATAGTTCTACTTGAATCTTATTCTACTCACTCTAAAAAATATTACAGGTGGATACAAACATTACCATTGGATCAAATAAGTAGGCATGCCCACCTACTATATCATCAACATGCTCTAGCATAACATCTATCACCAAATCCCTAGGAACATTATGGAGCAATGTCCACATGGATTCATCCAAAATGGTAATCTAATAAACATCACGTGCAATCAACACAATATTTATATTAGTTCCTATACACTCAACACTATGATTATTTCCACTTAATTCAAATAAAAATATCATACAATACTTTTGTTGTGCCACAAGAGTCACCACTTGCATCTTCATAAGGGGCACCTCCCCATTTATTTTCCTCTCCATTTTTGGGTGGAGGTATGGCTGCACCACTTACATTACTAGGTACCATACCATACCCTAGATCAACCAATACAACTGGGAACAATAGTACCCATTGGGTCTCAACCTACCACTTTGTATAGGTTATGTTACACCTTGCATCATCATGGTCACTCAACATGACCACCGGATCCACCTCATTAGTTGGTGGTAACAATAAATCTATGGTGGTTAGACCTGGTTGAACCACCTCTCTATGTGCTACATGTGTGGACCTCCTTCATGGTATGATGTTGGAGGAAACTCCTGCATGATACCAAACTTCCATATAACACACTCATACTAGAATAAATCCCCTTGGAGTTGAAATCAATCCTCTAGCCACATGGTCGGCATATCCACCACATCTCTAGATTATCCTTAGGTCACCCTCTATAGTCCATATATGACCTTCAAATAATATATCATGGTCACAATTTTTGCAGAAATGATCTCATGTCATAATATATAACCCTCGTTTCCATGACATGCTCTATCTTACAACAAATATCTCTATGTCATCACAATCTAGATCTGGTCAACTAATGTGTCACACAACTGCAATATTCTTGTATTCCCACCCATGCAATAGTGTCATGAATTCTATGCCACCACCACATAGTTTTCCAAAGTAAACATGTATAGATCCTTGTATAAATGGGCTAGTTCTCACTAACCCCATGTGTATTGTCTCCCATGCTCATCTATGGCCCAGAAAATAGGCCACATCTTATAGGATATGTATACTCCTTTACAATCTATTACCATGAATGATGCTAAAAACACAACAATATATTTCCACAATAATGGAAGACTAGAAGTCACAATTGAGCTCAGTCTAATAGTAGGATCCCCAAGACCACCACAACCCACCCACAATATTTGTTACTATATCATGTGGGGTGTCATGTCTGGGGGAAATACATATACCCTCTCACCTATAATAGGTAGCCATAATATCTAGTATACATCCTCCAATGTCCCTATCATCTCCTTTGTTGGGATCCAAAATGTGCAAGCATTAACATTCCAATGCTCACACAAAGTTGTAATCAAATGCATATTTGGGGGCACTTCCCCCAATCAAGCCACATGGCATAATTTGACCCTATCAAGCACATCCCATCATGCATCATATAGACCTAAAGTAAATAAGGTCTTCATGTATCAACCACCATAGAAATCACGTGTGTGGATGTCCCTCTAAAAACACAAAATACACAACAAAAATTGTGTTAGACCACCAAAATACTAAAAATCTAAACATACATCAATAACAATGCACAAATCATATCCACATCACTTACAATAGTATACCCTAACATTTTGGGTTCATTTATGAATATTCAAGTCTAGATTGTATGGATCCTGGTTAGGATTGTATGGTTCATGGTCTATAGCGTATGGTCCCGACCTAGGTGTAAAACAAAACCATTAAGTATAGTCTCATCCATATATGTAAAATTTAACAAAATTTGGAAATTTAAAAAAACTAGAGAAACCTACCCTATTTTGTTCAAAATAAACAACATTAAATGCACTTACCAACTCATCCTTCATACGTGACTAAATATTATCTCTCATGTACTCAAATCGTGTCTACATGACCTCTTTAGCTCTTAGTATCCTCACAAAGTTAGAGCTCCTATCACACTCAAAAATCAAATAATGAAAAGTACCTTTTACTTATTTAATTTACTATTTATAACACTTGTTATTGGTAGCATTTACACACCCTACTTTATTATCTACTCAATCTAACAAGTTAGGGATGCTAGCATTGTGTAGTCCATATCTTGGGCTCTATTTTCCCATTCTACACATAATTTGTAGTGTTGTGATCGTGCTTCTCACCATTTCCACATTGATACATTAGTACCTAGTTTACTACTATTATCTAAATCTACACATTTATTTTGATTATTACCTATAATATTTAATACTATTTTCGTGCACTTATAATGTATTGCCTATCATTTTATCTTTCACATGAGATCAAAATTCCCATTACACGCTCTATAATTCCTATTTGTTGCACTACCAAATCTCTCAATCTTGCTCATTTTCTTCACTTTCACCTCAAGAAATCATGTTTTACACTCTTCCTTTTGTTGAAAGGGGGGTAAATATATGGGGATGACTATGCAAGGTCACCCCCTCTGTTACATTTAAGCACAAATAACTAAGAAAGTATAATGGGATAATTATACAAGTCTATCATCTCCTGCTCAAACTTCATACAAATTTAGCAAGTTGGTTATGCAAGGATAATTTTTATCGCCTAATACAATGTAATCTCAACACCCAAGTGGTTACTCATGATTACCCAAACACACTAAGCACCAAATGCCATTATATTTATTATGAATATAGTAGGCAATATAAAAATATACAAATATAGTATAAACACATTCATATCATAATACATACCTATATAATGCATGGTGGGGGAAATGAGACGTCATTCCCTTTCACCTTATATGGGTTTTTAGTAAATTTTGAGACCTAGATTTATCTACAACAGTGTGGTCCCATTATTGGGAAGCATTATTGGGGGCAAGCTAAGTATCCCTATGACACTCTTCCCTTGGTGTTAGGGGCACTTAAGTCCATGTCATTACAAAATTAAGAAATTCATTGGGGATTTGATCAGTTAACTATACAAATCCATGAATTTCAAATCTCCATGTTTGCGAACACTTCTCTCTACATCTATGATATCCCCTTTTGACACCTACTACACACTTATCCCTTATCTCGTACATGGGTAATATGATGATGCACATTGTTTTCCATGATTTGTTATTTTATATTTGTATGCTTATATTTGTTTCTTCATTACTCTTATAGTTCTGACTCTCTTTTCCTTTACACAAGTAATTTTCATTCATTAATATAAAGGGGGAAAATATAGACACCAAGATCTGTAAAAAACATTATTACATCATGCTTTAGTTAGTTTTTTATGTACATGAGTTTTTAAAAATGGAACACGATTGTAGTGGCATCAGTCCTTTGTTGAATTTATCTTTATTAATTGATTGATCTTAAATTCTTATTATTTTGCCTCTTTGATTAGATTTTGAGTATTGTTACTGAGAGATCTCGGCATCTTGATTTTAATATTTGATTTTACTTGAGCATGGTCCAAGACCATACAAAAGGTTATGGACCAGACATATACGGTCTTGACCATTGCATCTGATTTTGGATCCTTTTTTTTTCACTTATTTTCTCTTCATGGGCTCATTTATCACTCTTTGGGTTGTCCTTTTCGACCACTAAGGTCCTAATTTCAAAATAAGAACTCATATGTATATAATTATAACCTAAACATTTACTATGGGGAAACCACCTATCCAAGTATCAGTTATTGACTTGCTAAAACATGGACTACATCTGCATATTGGATAGACAACATAAGAGGGCATAATTATGAAGTTTACATCTGCACACAAGGGTTTCTATTGGGATGAAGTAACATAGAAAACTATAAGTGTTAAGGCACAAGTACCAACCTATATTAAGGGATAGTTACATTTACCTTTGCAAAAAGCACTAGAAAAATTATATTGAGTCCAAATGTAGTGCAGAGACTCGCAGATTCACAAATGGAGTGACTCGCCAAGGTCAGTCTAATTCAAGTATTTGCATATATATTTTTAGAGATAGTGTTTTCTTGAGTGTGTTACAAGATAGCTAGGGTTTGTTTTATAGGTTTTAGGTGTGACATCTAGGGTTTTATGTAAATTTGAAGACATCAAAGAGTGACAAATAGTGACATAAAGTGATACTTGAAAGTTACATATTATAGCTACATGAAGGTATAAAAACTCATGGTTTTGTAAAAAAAAGTACCATTTAGTCCTAATCTAGTATTTCTACATCTATATAATGTGTCCTGTTTGATTTTAGACTTCACCCTTTCCTAGATCACTCATCAACACATCCTAAATAATTTTAAGACTAGATAATTTCCTATTTCCATATTGTTTGTGCTTCAAATGATATTTGATTGATTAAATGATTTATTGTTATGATATGAAGTGTAAATATGATAACTCTCGGTAGTATAATATCTAAAACATTACTTCAAATAAAAATGTTGGTGATAAAATTTGTTAGTTAGACAAATTGGTGGATATCCATCAACTCTCTAGAACTTAGGTCTTTCTACTTGAATGGTGCAGCTCCATTTATTGTGTGTGAATGAAAATAAAATATATGGGTGGCCTAGAGTCTAGGGATCCAACACGAACACTCTACCGAACCCGTGGTAAATTCTTGCAAAGGAGGATTTTTTTGAGTATATGGGAAAAGGGAGTGGGAAATTAAGGAGAGGGGATTAATATCATAGGTAGAAAATCATAAGCCTACAAATATTAATAAGAACATATCATCACACATAATAAAAAAGAAACAAGTTTGTTCGACACTAAGACAAGATAGAATTACGAACACAAAGTCTCATTAATCCCCTCATCAAGAAAATCAAGAAACACATTTCTTCTTCATTGAAGTTTTGGACAAGTTATACATTGAGAGGAATGGAAGAATATGAGATAAAGAGAACAAAATAAAACTACTATCTCTTTTGCTTTTCACAAGTAGTTATCTACTCTGAGCATACAAAATTGACAACCCTTAAGAATGGGGAAGTCATTATAATTTATAGAGTTTTGAAAGACTTTTCACCACCCCCAACATGATTTTTCATTTGTCCCTCACAATATGTGAATTTTCATATTCCTAGGTTTAGAATTAAGTCCCATTTTATTAATTAATGGTGACTTATTACAATATTGAATATAGTCACATTTAAATGAATAGGAAAAATAGGAATATGACAAAATGAAAACTACAACCCCAACGAAGAAATAGAACATGAAGGAGGAGGAAGGTGGAGAGAAGAGAGATATAGATTAAGAGAGATAACTAGGTTAATGAAGATGCTGACCTCGCTGATTCTACCTCATCATTTGATTGATCCTTTCCAAGCTCAACTGAAACATTTCCACTCTCTAAACTATTTACTATCTATGGGCCGCCAAAGATATAACCTTATCTTCTCAAGGAATGCAAACAAAATTTAGGGACTCGATCCAACCATCGAAGATATCATTGATGTTATTTATTTTAACAAACCATGAATGATGTTTCTGGTAATGTCAAAAAGTGTGGCTTTGATCTCAGAAAAAGACTCCAGTTTTTATTCATTGAAAGAAAAAGGGTCCCCGACTTCTTTTTATACATATTTCTTAAATGGCCTGAACAATTCATTTGCTGAGGTGCTCTCATCAATGGTTGGAAATCTAAGCTTTTGTATCTTGGAATTTACATCGTCTTGTATTTTGGAGGCACGCTCGTCATTTGAGTCCAACTCATTAATAGCCGAATTCAACATTTCATATCAAGAGACGGGTCATCACCGAAGAACGTGATAGGTTCTCAGAGCAAGAATCAAACACTTTCCTGATTACCAACACCTGAGAATAAGCCTCTCCCATTTCTATCACGAGTGGATGTACTTGATCTCAATGTTATTTTTCCTTTTCCAATCCTTCCCTTTTTATCTATACTTTATCAAAAATGGCACACATGTACCTGTACAGTGAGGTCATTTTTGGAAGATACAATTTTCCTTTCTCCATGATCTTTTTAACAACTTGTCATTGGTTAATATTTACATGGTGAAACCCTATGTTTTTCAAATGGAATACGGATAAAATCTATTGAAGGGAGTAAATTATTCTATTGGGAGTGATGAAGGAGCATTCGGGTCCATGAAATGTTACAAATACAAGGAGAGTGTTCACACATGGTCTTCAAACTGATCGATCTTCTCTTTGTATTCCCGGTTCCTTGCGAGGAGGTGAGTGAAAGACTCCTAGAATAGATGTGCATCTCCCTCGTGAGTGGCTAGGCCTAGGGAAATTGTACTCATCTCATAGTTGGATGGGGTCATTTCTTTAGTGGGATTGATTAGCCTTGGCTTGACTACTTGTACACATTGATTACCTATAGAACCACTAAAATAGTGAGAAGATGATTGAGAAAATGTTTTCTTCTTCCCTTTGACCAATGATGATATCATTGAGAAATCAAGGATTCTCACATGCTAGACTATGCAGGAATCCTTTGTGATAATTTATTTCATACATGGAAACATCTCATCTGTCTCATGCTCGAAACTAACATGACAGTTGTTTTTTCTTAAGATGAGATGGTACATTATATGTAAGTGGAAGAGTGACAGTGAAAGGTGGAAATCTATGGGGATGGTGAGGAGCTGAATGGTGGGATGGATCACTTTCCCTAAGATCTATTTCTACTTCAGTTCAAATTTTGATCTAACTTTCTTGTGTAACCTCTTGCATAGGAGGCTTCCAATTCCATTTATTTTCACTTTATACTCTCTCCGTAATGTAATGAGCTCAAAGTTCTCTCTAAGTCCTTTTAAGAAGAGTGGTTCCCGCCTCTGAAGAGTGGGGAAACTTCATGATGTGATGGAGGAAACCTTATTCTTTTGAATTATTCCTTTGATCTTCTGATTATGACCTTGGTTTTCTCACTTATGTCTCCCGATTCGTGGACACTTTGCATGTCACATGTGGAAGGGGCGAAGCCTTCACTACTTGATATTTATGATCATATAATTATGTGCATTCATCTTTAATTCCTTCCTCATACCATTCAAACTCTAATATCTTCATTTACCCGATGGTCGTCTCGTATATATTCACTTTCCTTAATGTCAAAGTCATCTATTCAATTCACCCGATAATATTCGATCTGGGGAACATGATATGAATCTGCAAGGTGGAAAGTGTCCGTTCACTTGAGATGTCAAAATATACCCTTTAAGTATATGAATAGATGATTAGGGGTGCGAAGGAAGATTCCGTGTGTAGCATCACCAAAACTATCACAAGTGAAAATTCCAAGCGAGATAGGAAATGAGACATTCTTCCTCTTCCAGTTCTTGAGATTACTATGAACATGGGAAAGATTTCTACATAGTTCAAACAATATGATCTTGTCATTGAGATACTAAGGTAGCCTTCATGGAGCAAGATTGAATCCAGATACTTGGATTTAGGAAAAAGTGGCAAATTGAATGAATTATAACCCTTATTGTTTTTTATCAAAGAAGCCACTTGTGGAAAAAACCTTGAGTCAAGATTCCCCTCTAGTGTTATGATGGAAAACATGGTGAAGTCATCATTTACCCTCATGAAAATGATGATTTCTCTCCTTCAAGACCAATTGTGGATATATTTCAAATGTTGGAGCCTTAGGAGAGATGTTTTGTGCAAGTGACAACCCCTTGAATGGTTTCAAGCTCATGAGAGCATACACCAAATATGAAGTCATAGTGAACTTCTTTGAGACTAGTACCTGGAGCAATGATGGTGCAAGTTGTCACTAATGATTTTCCCCAATAAATTATTTTCCTGCGCTTCGATGATTGTGAGCATAAATAAGGCCCTCCCATCTTGAAATTCCATTATGGTTTCTTCTCCCATCACCGATTGAAAAGGATGATTACATCTAAATATCCTTCATGAAATTCACTTCGCAAGAGATACTTTAGCACACGGAAGGCTTTCTTACTTTATTTAACTAAAAACCTAGTGCGAGAACCTAAAGGTAAGAATATATTTTGGTCCATTTTATTTCTACAACATCTTTGAATATGATGACCATATTGTTCCAAGTTGGAATCTGCATTGAACTAGAGATGGCTTTGGGACCAAGCACTACTAGGGCTAAGTTATCATCTACTCGAATGGTTCAGGTGTCTAGATCATAGTGATGAGAGAAATACAAAACCAATTCTATACTCTTTATTGACACTTTGAGTTCCCACCTACTGCGTCTGACAACCTACTTGTGAAAAACTTTCCCTCCACTAGCTCTTCCGGGGTCCATCAAACATGCAATCTTTGAGATCTTCTAGGTCCATGTGGGTGACATAACTGTCTCCCACACCTGAGTACTATGATGAGAGAGATGAGACTAGTTTGAGGCCCACAAATTTGAATTTCATGGCTAAAAATGACACTCCACTACACCGGAGTGGGATATTACTATTTTTAGTAAATGGCCTTTTTCACTCTTTTCACTTTCAACCACCTTCCTTGTTGCCCGGGTTGTTCCTGTGAACACCGCTTTGAAGAAATTTACCCAATATGAGAGTATTATTTATAGTAAGTGCTTGTATAGAGACTTACTATTTTTGGAAATTTCCTTTCCACACCTCATATTTTTCTGAAACCACCTCTATTGGGATAGGTTTTCTCTTTCGATATAACGTACAAATTTTCAACTAGATCCAATCTCGAGAACAACAGGAAATAAAAAATTACAAAATTAAGGCACAAAGTCTGGGTTTTTTTCTGTAAAAAATATGGTCCCTGCATGTCAATGATATCACTTGTGTTTTGAAGGTGTGTAGAAATAGTGAATAACACAATAAACCCCACCTCGATCCGTGCACCAGTTTGTAAGATATGAGAATTTCTCCTTTATCAAGCTATGGAGTCAATATGGAAAAAATTTTACCTAGAGCTTTTAAAAAGTTGTAATTTTTATGGAAATATTTTTTTGTGATCATGGAAATATGGAGGGATGAATGCAAGAGGAAAAATGGAGGTGGAGGATTCTAGAAAAATTTCGCTAGAGTTTCAGGTAGATTTGGAGCAAAATGGGGGGAGAGTGAAAAAATGGATAACTATGGATTTTATTCTTTGAGGGGGTGAATTTTTATTTCCCCCTTGTCCCCTGGAAAGGGATTAGGGGACAAAAAGTTCTCCCTAGTCCCGTGGAGGACAAGTGGAAAACATGCGGTGGCGGAGGAGAGAGAGGAAAGGGCTCAATTTCAACTTGGTGGGAGCAAGGTGGGGGTGAATTTTAATGTCCCCCTTGTCCCCTTGGAAATTCAAAAGGGTACATAAAAGTGCACCTTAGCACCTAGGTGACAAGTGTCAAACATGTATGGTAAAGAGCGAGGGATAGAAATTTGTCAAAAAGTGCTTATCAGAGTCTCCTAGGGTCATGTGGTGGGTCCATGAGGTTTAAGGTGGGGGCATTTTTTCCCCCTTGTCACCTTAGAAAGGTAAAAATGTGACAAAAAGTGCACCTCAGCCTCATGCTACCACGTGGCACTAAAAATGGCTAAGGACGAAGCTTGTGCCTTGGAGAAGAGATCGAAAATGACGTTGTCGAGCTCCAAGAGGTATTTTTAGCACTTCATTATATTAATTTGACTGAAAAAATCATTTTGAGAAGAATGATATGGGTCTCAAGGTATGATTCAACTTGCAACCTTCTCAAAAGTGGCCTTTTTTTATCGGGATAACTAGTTATGCCTGCAAAGAATGAGTTGTGAAAAGAAATGCATGTGTTTTGTAAAAGATCTAAAATTACAACCATGTATAAAATTGAATCATATTTTCATTTATATTTTTTTACCTCCAAATCATTCCAGAGCTCCCAGAATCATCCTTTGAAGCTCATGTGTGTTTTTGCAGTGAAAGCTTCTTTGGCCTCAAAAACCCGCTTTTGTTGAACTTTCTCAAGAATCTATGAATCTTTCCTAAATCTTCCTAAATCACTTGCAAAATGATTGTGACTCATTAATAAAACTCCTTGATGAATTTAGGACTTCAAACCTACTACAGAGAATATGTACCAGCCTTAGAAAGGCTAAAAATAGACATTCCTAACCTTATGAAAGATCATCCTTAAAAGACAATGTCTCAAAAGAGTCTTGTGATCTTGTTTTAATCTCTTCAACACATGGGAAAGGTAAGAAAAAAAACATGAGCACTAAATAGATGGGGATAGGACTGAAACATGGGATGAGCTGATTTGGAAGGGTGTCCTGGAAGTTCTACAATGAATTTTTTTCGACACTAGGGTAGATTTGTCCTATTTTCAAGTTGAATTTTTCCCTTGCAAAAACACAGACAACAACACAAAGCACAAAGAACTATTAAAATTACATTGATTCTGAAATGTAGTGCAACACTCAATGATTCACAAATGGGGTGACTATCGAGGTCAGTCTAACTCAAGTATTTGCATATTTATTTTTAGAGCTAATGTTTTCTTGGGTGTGTTACAAGATAACTAGGGTTTGTTTTATAGGTTTTAAATGTGACATATAGGGTTTTATGAAAATTTGAAGACATAAAATAGTGGCAAATATTGACACTAAAAGTTATATATTATAGCTACCTAAAGGTTAAAAATGTGTTGTTTAGTCAAAACTGTCCCATTCAATCGTGATCTAGTATTTCTACATCTATAGAATGTGATGGTTCCATATTTTACAATCCACCATTTCCTAGATCACTCATTAACACATCCTAAATAATTTTAAAACTAGATAAGTGCCTCTTTCCATCTTGTTTTGCTTCAAATTATATTTTCTTGATTATATGATTTATTTTTTTGATATGAAGTGTAAATTGGAGAACTCTCAGTAGTGTAATATCTATAATATTACTTCAAATAAAACCTAATTAAATTGACTTAAAATTTAATTAATGTTTAAATAGTGGGGTTTTTATGATTATTGGTAAATTTGGGAGATATATTTTGTACAATCCCATATGCCTTAGATATCCTACCCTTTACCACATCCTCTATCATCTCCTTACCATCCTATTATAACCTCCTTCACACCTTTAGATCCTCATCGATCACTTTCACATCTTCTCCCAAGTTTTTTCTCCAATCCTACATAATTTACCCTTTGGGACCCTCATGCTAGAAATTACAAGCTAATAGTATCAACCATGGCCAATTCTATATGGCAAGTATTTGATAACAACTAATTGCATTTACCATTATCTATACCATTGGCTATGTGAGTTTACGACTTTTGATTCTGAAATCCTTTTTTAAGGTGTAATTGAAGTTGTTTCTCCATAATAATATCATTTATATTACTTGTCTTGCACTCTCTAAGTTTATCTTAATGGTCTTCCGTGTTTATATGTAGTGTGCTTACACTTCAAGCTCTATTTTTGGAGCATCATGTCTAAGATAATTGAATAATAAGAGATGCACAATAAATATTCACCAATCCTAATTTGTGTTTACTTAGGTCTTATTCCTATCCTTCTTGTGTTCCCCGATTGGGCACAGGAAAATGGATAAGTGTTAGAATTATGTAGAGGTTCATGTGCGCATAGAAGGTCCATAGAAGAAACACACAAAAGGATATATCTGGTGAGTTCATTGGAAGGACAAGGTTTTGCATGTGGAATAAGGAAGGAGATGTGCACATGGACTATGAACAGAAAGGTAGTGGACTTAGTGAGTTTTTGGCTTATGGGGCTAAATATAGACTTGGAGTGTGCGACACACAAGGAATATTATGTAGTTAATAAGAGTCTATTTTTGAGGAAGGAACTTGCAATTTGAACGTATGCATAGATCTAATAATAGGATTAGAACTAGAGTTAACTATAGGTAATCTATTATTAGTCGAATATTTCATACTTCCTAGTTGCTTTTGTAGCGGTGCATGGCTATTCTTAGCATGCAACCTATTTTGATAATGCATGGGTGGTGAAGGGAAAGTTCCCCACCCCTATATATATATATATATATGTATGTATATATTGCACGCTTTAGAAGAAATGAATGATTTGTAAGGCTATGCTTTGCTGGTTTATGAGCACGTCTGAGTTATGATAGTCATATGTATGTATTCAACTATTGTATATTAATATGATGGATCATTGTGGTTGGATATTGATTGTGGATGTCTCTATTACTAGTAATTATATGGTGAATCTGATCTTAGTGGTCATGTGAATTATATATTTACTTATTCATTTGTGGTTTTATATTGAGGTCATGGAATTGGTTGTTATAATTATAGAATATATGTTCATAAGTGCTAACTCCTTGTTAAAGTTGACATAAAAGAGGGACAAGTGACCTTCGCACACTTCGGGTGAGTGGTCAAATCTGTGTGAGTGATGTGTCAATGCGTATAGGGTTTTGAGTAAGAAAAAAACTACATTTTGGTTCCATTATTGGGACCTCTTTTCAATATTTTGTGAGGATGATGCACACTGATGGCTTATTGGTTGACTCTTGCGACCATTGAATATTGGGTTATTGATGGACAAGATCAATTTTCTCAAAGATATGGTTCTGGACCTGATTTCAATGCATGCAAGTGGGTTGAGGAACATATTTATCATGAGCTTTATGAGTCGTTCTTTAGCTTCTTCCCTATAGAATTGTACGAGTGGTTGTTCATGTACGCATCAAAGAGGAGATGATATTACAAATTAAGCATTTGAATGCAAGAAGAATACCATACCTTGCTAGATGAAGATGAACTTTGGATGTGTGTTATATATCATTGGTGGGATGGTGTTGTGAACATTTATACTATAGATTATATAGTTTCCACATATTATTTCCCGTTAAGTTGTAGAGTTTGAGTTTCGCATGATCCCAGAGGATCTTACCTTCACGCTATTCCTATAGAAATTAAAATCTTCATGGTAATTTTCAATTTAAAGCACCTTCCCGTGGATAACTAAAATCACCACCGTGTGTGAGGGTAGGATTAGGTGTGGTGAAAGATGGAAGACCTTACAACAGAAAGGAAAAGAGAAGATAAGTGGCTTAAGTATAATGAAGCACGAGAGAGGCAACTAATGAAGTAGTGTGATATTGAGGAGTTTATGGAGTTTTAGAGGATGATGGCTCGTGAAGGATTTGAGGCACACATAGAAGATGTGGATCTGATGCATCAGTGATCTCCCCACTTAGGAAGTGTAGTAGAGAATCCTCCATTTTCTGATGAGAGCACTTCATAAGAAAGTATAATGACCCTAGGCGCGTATCCGATCCCACCTAGCAACCTTACCCTTGTGTTTGGTGTTTAAGTTCATGAGATAGTTATTGATAAGCAAGATAGTGTTGGTGATAGAGTAACAATAGGTAGATTTAATTTATCATTGAGTAAAAATTTAATTAGATAGCACATTCATCTATGGTGGTTCATATTTCATCCTTGTTGTTTGGGGGACCGGTTGGAGGAATATCCTCTGCATGTCATCTGCACAGAGATTGGGTGTGCGTAAATGGTAATACGTCTGGAAGTGGCATAAATTCACGAGATCGGGAGTTAAATTTAGCACAACAAGTGGAATGCAAAGTATATCATCCTCTCGGTCCGATACCTACTATAGGAGGTGGATTAGGAGGATATGGAGGCTTGGGATCTAGAGAATTTGGTGGTTTTAGAGGTGGAAGAAGTACTGGAGGTAATACAAGTTCTGGGTCTGGTGGGCATGGTCTGCACCAACCACAACAAGTCATTTATGGGATGTCCCTTCACCTTCTAGAGTATAGAGGAATTGAGGATGCAACAGAGCATGTTCACATGTGTGAAATTATATGGCATGCTAAAGGGATCATAGCTCCCAAATGGTAGGTAAGCCAATTTTCTAATATGTTGTAATGACATGTGCATAGTTGGTATAGGAAGTATGATTTGATTTAGACCACCGTGGATTACAATGCGCTATGTGATACTTTCTTGGTTAAGTTCCATATACCCAAGTTTAAATAAAAAAGCATCAATGTACTGAAAGAGATTGAGTAGGGCATGAGTGAGAGCATAAGGGATTATGATGCACATTTTAAGAATTTATTATCTAAGGTATCTTATGTCATACATCCTAGCCAACATACATAGTGGTTTGTTGGTGGATTGATCACAACTTTTAGAAGGGAGCTCTCACACAATAATTTTACATCTACGCGAGGCCTTGGAGGCGAGATCTCGCATGCCGAGGTGGTTAGAAGTGTAGAAAGTGGAGTTAGCTCATTTTTGGAATAAAAAAATACATCCATGACAAAGTAGTTATAAAAACTATCAACCAATTCAGCTCATGAGATGTGTAGTGGGATATGGTGTAAAAATTGCGAGGTGGAAGGACATACTAAGGAAAACTTCCCTTACAAGCTGGTGTGCCCCATGTTGTTAGATTTTGAGATATGTAATTTGGACCATGATGCGAGTAGATGTCCCCTCTTACAACGCATGATCCATAAGAATGTATCCATGTATTGTAAGATTTATAAGTCTCATACTCATGACACTATTAACTATAAAATAATTGATCATATTCATGAGGCTATTGAGACAGTGTGTTCCAGACCAAGTGTAGCAAGTGGATCTAAGGATCAAGAGAACAACATAATGAAGGGCACAATAATGGTGATAACCGGAATAGGGGATTTTGTGGAGGATATAGAGGCCGAGGTCACAATAGTGGAAGAGGAGGATTTCTTAGAGGTACTTTCTTTACATGTGGATCACTTGATCATTATCAACGGTGAATGCCCTTAGAATATAATTTTCTCATGGTGTGGGAAATAACATAAGTTTGAAGAATGTCCTGATTTGTATGAGCACATGAGTAAGAAACATAAGCAAGATAAGGGCATGACTATGATTAAAATACAACACGCCAATGGAGGTCAATGGATGCCAAAAGTTAGATTGGTTTATGAATTACATCCTTTGTTATTCACTATCCATGTTGAGGAAACATGCATACATGAGTCCCCGAGGAGAAATCCTATTATAACAAAAAGTAAAAAGTGATCACTGCCAAGTACCCTGATGTTGAACATTAGAAATAATTCTATCTAGAGACCATGGAAATTATCAAGAATTTATAAGGAGATATTCAGGGCTTGAAGGAATAGGCATGCATGATGGATAGAGAAAAGAAGGTTGAACTTCCATAGAAAGACATGGATGATTTAAAATAAGTATGTAAAATGTTACAATAGGAAAACATCATCCCCTTACTAGGTGAATGGTTGAGATAGAAGGTTTTGTGCATAGGGCATGAGTGCAAGAGGAAGATACTCTATGCAAATCTACCTCCCCATAACCATGAGTATGATAAATAAATTACACTGAATGTGGTCATAGATGGATGGATCTTGAGTAATATTTTGATAGATATAGGTGTAGAAGTTAATGTGCTCATGTTGGATGCTTGGGATCAGATGGGAAGACCACCATTGCAACCTTCTAAAAATGTGTTATACATGGAAAATAGAACTAGGGACAACCCTATTAGAGTGTTAAAGGATGCTACTATCATGATTCAGTGGAGCCAAGTTTACTAGGGACTTTGAGGTATTGGAGCTTGTGGAGGAAGATAGTTTCCCAACACTTATTGGGTACCGTTGGTGTTATAAAAATAATGCAGATCTACATTTCAACAAGGGGTACATCATCTTTTAGAACAAAGAAGAGCCCGTCATTATACCATTGACAGATGCAAAGGCTACACCCTATGGTGAGCCTTTGAGTGAAGAATAATTTAATAGAATTTACGCGCTCTCGTCCGGAGAGATCCCGAAGTCAATGAGCTATTTAAGGAAGGAGTGACACGGTGATGATGCTTATTCATTTAGTGACACCACCAATGTTTCTTGCAAAAATTGGGCACATGGTACATAAGTGAAGTAGTAGGATAGGATATCAAGAATAATTTTACTCGAGTAGTCGACGCACATTGTTCAATGTTTGGGTCATATCTAGGTAGCTCAAGATATTGGTGAAGGGAATCCTAACGTATTATTGCACCCCATGGAAGCCCACTAGAAGAATGAAGGAGATAGAAGGAATATACTTGTATATACTCTGCGTGGGACCACAACGTGTTGGTGGACTACGTGCAGAGATAACCTTTTGAGTGGAAAGAAGTGAGAATTGCCTTCTCTATTAGGTTTCTTAGGAACAATGTACCTTCACAAATATGTGAATTTAATGGGAAGTACTATAATTCATACCACATTCATAAGTATGAGAGACTTTGGACCGAGGGGTAGGAGGCCTTGCTAGCATCACTCTATGTACATAATTTCTACACTACATTAGGTGGTTGCACACACACACATGGTATGTGCATGCAAAGTTAAGAAGAATAAAAATGAATTGGCAGGAGATGACCTCAGGTATGATTCAAAATTTTGATTATTTTTCAACTAATCCTTCAGTTAATGAAGCATTACAAATTCTGAAGTGCTTTACTCTGGGAGATAGCACAAAGGCAGAAGATATTTTGTCGGATATGTTTGGAAAAATGGATTTGGAGGCACGCCTTGATCTTGAAGAGACTGAAGAAGAAGAGATGGTCCATTCCTGGGAAGAAAAAGCAAAGGGTAAGTTGGTATGTGTGATAGATGGATAGGAAGATGATGAAAAAAACTCGGAGGGTAACCATACTAAAGGTATGTGCGAGTTAATGGACACAACAGATGAAAAGGCATGTTTATATCATGAACATATGAAGAAAAAGATGGTTAATATTGGGATAGATTCATAACCTAAAGAGGCCATTATTAGTGATTATTGTTCTCGAATAGGATGTAGCTAATATTATAGAGCTTACGTGTGACATTCAAGATATGTTTCCTAAATGATATCATGAATTGAAAGGGCTACACCCTTCTTTAGGAGAGATGTGAATCAAACTTAAAGGAGTGCACTCAATTAGGAAGAGGCCTTAATTGATGAATCCTAATCTACACGTTAAAGTAGAAGAAGAAATTTATAAAATTTTGAAGTCTAGTATCATTAAGCCTATTAAGGAATCTGAGTGGGTAAGTCCCATGGTCATCAACATAAAGAAATATGGTTGGAAAAGGATTTGTGTTGATTATAGGGATTTGAAAGCTTCATGTGTAATTGATCCTTTCTCCACACCTTTTACAAAATAGATACTTGAAGGAGTTGTGTGCGAGATTTACTCTTTTAGAAATGTGTTCTCTAGTTATCATCAAAGCGTATTCTTTAAGGAATATTAGGAAAAGACAAATTTCCCCATAGATTGGTGAAGTTTTGCATACAAAGTGATGCCTTTTGGATTAAAAAAACCTGAAGTGTTCTTGCATATCATGGTACAAGTGTTTTAGGACTTCATTCATAAGTTTTTACTGATTTATTTGGTTGATTAGACTATAAATAGTCTAGTAAAGGATCACTGTGACAACTTGAGACTCATGTTTGAGAGATGTAGGAAGTTAAGCATCTCCTTGAATATTAAGAAGTGTATTTTTTCTACACCCTTTGGAACTTTGTTGGGACATATTATTTACAAAGAAGGCTTATTGGTAGATCTTGCTAAGGTTACAGTTATACTAGGCTTGAAGGATCCTACCAATTAGAGCAAGGTGCGTGGATTCTTATGACACACCTAGGTTATTACAAGTAAGTTCATTAAATGATATGCTAAAATTGTCATGACCTTAGAGGAACTATTGAAGGGTAAGGGAAATTTTTATTGGGATGAGGCGTAGCAGATAACATTTGAGACATTGAAGGAAAAACTTACTTTTGCATCCATTATGTGCTTTCCTTCTTAGGATAAACCATTTCATGTACATGTTGATGCTTCTAGAATGGCCATTGGCGCAGTGTTGGCACAACTTGGTGAAGGAATAGTGGACCACCCCATTTATTTTGTGAGCATGAAATTGACACTAGCTGAACAAAATTATACAACTACTAAGTGCAAAGCTTTGTCTATGATTTACTCTCTGCACAAATTCAGATAATACTTGTTGGCTACACCTTTCATATTCTTTACAACCATATGGCACTTAATTATTTGGTCAACAAGCCTATTTTACAAGGGCACATATGCAGGTGGATCCTGCTATTTCAAGAATTTTATTTTATAGTTGTGGTAAAACCAAGAAAAAGTAACTCAAGACTTGACCACTTGTTAAGGATCAATTCTGTAAGGACACGTAGAGCATTGTGGACACAATTCCGATGCACACATATTTAGATTGAATCAAGTGCCAACTAAACTCAAGGACATTATATTATTCTTGTGTACTAGCTAGGTGCTCATGGGATGAAGAACTTAGAAAAGAAGCAAACTTAATACGTGTGGCACCCTACCAGATGATAGGTGGAGATTTTTATAAACTTGGTCATGATGAGGTTTTGCATTGGTGTGTTTTGGAACATGAGCGCAAGGGAATAATGGAAGAAGCTCATGGTGGGATTGTAGGTGGAAATTATGTTGAGACAACACCGCGTGTAAAATTTTGATGGTTGGATTATGGTGGGATACTTTCTATAAGGATATTAAAGAGTATGTCAAGGTGTGTGACCATTGTCAGTGCCTTGGGAAGCCTAGAATAAGAGATGAGATGCCTTTGAGGCCTATTGCAAGTGCTGAACCATTTGAAAAATGGGAAATTGACTTTATGGGTCCTATTTCTCCACCGAGTTGTAGGACTGACACACACTACATCATAACTTATACATATTATTTGACAAGGTGGGTAGAAGAAACACCTATAAAGGATTGTAATGTAGCTACAACAACAAGATTCTTATGGGAGAACATTATCAGTTGTTATGTATGTCCATTAAGTTTTCCAAGTGATAAGGGCACACACATTTTGAGTGAGAGTATCTAGATATTATTGGTAGAGTTCATGGTGGCACATCACAAGACAACTCCCTATCACCTACATGATAATGGAACCACTGAGGCTTTCAATAAGATATTGGGACATACATTAAAGAAGATTTGTGATGTTGGAAGGAAGGACTGGGATGAAAAAGTCTTTGATGTGTTGTGGGCATATTGAACTACCTATAAGAGGTTAAATAAGGCCACACCCTTTCAGTTGGTGTTTGACATATGGGCTGTGTTACTAGTTGAGTTTATGTTTCCCTCTCTATGTATTATGCATGCATGAGGCCTAATGCACATTTAAGTTAATGCAAGTGGATGAGCGACATGCATTTACTCGATGGATTTAGAAGATAGAGAAAGAAAGACATAAAACATGGTATGATAGGCATATCAAGAATAAGGAAATTGAGGTGGGAAAGATGGTTCTTCTGTATGATTCAAAGTTTACATGCCACCCTATGAAGATGAAATTTCATTGGTTGGGACCATTTGTTGTAAAAAACATATTAGAATCGGGAACTTGCCAGCCATTCTGCATCGATGGTACTTTATTATCTGATTACTTCAATGGGAGTATGTTGAATCCCTACTATAAAAAGTCTTGTGGGTGTTTGTAATAAGGCAAATGCGTTTCCATTCGATTAGGTTTTCCTTTAATGTATTTATTTTTCTATGTGTTCCCTTTCATCATTACTATGATTTGTCAATTTAGTTGTGTTTTTTTGTAATAAGCATGCTTGCACACTTGTAGTTGATTACTCTCTATATGAGTTCATGTGCAGAGGACCACACATACAATTAGTGTGGGGTAGAAGGAAAGTAAGAGCGCATGGGAGAGAGTTGAGATTTACAAAGGCCTAAGTACCAAAGGAGCATGCGTGTCATTGGTGATGTTGGTTGTTGAATAATGGTGATCAGGTATCAAAAGAATAATGGTGATAATAAGGACGATGCCAAAGGAAAATCCACGTACAGTGAATGAGTGCGTAGTGTAACACAAGGTAGGTAGTGACATGGATAGCTACTTGGTATAAGGCATAGAGGTTGATGTACTTCTACGTATGGAGCGCACGAAAGGAGGTCTCATGGTTAGAGTAGTTTGCGTGCTATAAGGTTACAGCTAGAGTGTACAATGAATGCACACATTGAGCGTAATGAGAACCGTGGAAAAGTTCGGACAAGTGGAAAAGAAGAATTAAATGCAAATGACAATGGTAGTTGGTAAGAAATAAATGCGGTAAAAGTTGAACGCCTATAAACAAAATGTCGTGGTAAAGATATTTTTACCTTATCTTGAGACGAATTTGTGAATTCTTTGTGCAACCTAGGGAAAACTTGAGATATTTGGAGAGAAATAAAGTACCGAGTTGAAGAGTCTTGAACCATAGGGTGAAGGAGAACATGCCCATGGGTAGAGTGAGTTGCATTGGAGGGAAATCTATAGATTGAAATAGTGTGGTAATATTTCTAGTTAAGGTTTCAAGAATTAGGGCATGAGACACATAATTTAAGCATATAAGTATAGAAATGTTATGCAAAAGGTTTATGGTAAGAGATTTTGAGTCATGTTATCACCAAATCACTACACCCTCTATATGGCCAAGTGATGGATAAGACATTCAATGTGATTGGGTAACATGGGATCCCCTCACAAACTGTGGGACTTGCGGCTTGAGGTTAACCTCTAGAGAAGGCCGACTTCCTCTTCCTAAACTAAACACAACACTACTTCTAATGTAATAAAATAACTAACTGGACCTATACTAATATTTTTATGGGGATTAAGTAGAGAGATTTGTAAGAAGTAAAACCTATAATAGAAGTGGTTATGTACCAAGAAAGGGTGTTTCTAGAAATGTTTTAAGTGTTCCAAAGGTGAGGAAGGATGAAAAAACACCACAACCCAACGACATACAAGAATTCACTCCTAGATAAGAAAAAAACTCCCAAAACCTGCAATGGAGACTTGAAGTTGCACAATATACCTCAGTAAACATGAGAAGGGCACAACGAAGAAAAAAAAAGATGAAAGGAACAAAAATTACTCACAAAACACACTTTTATTAATCTAGTCATGTGCACAATGCATAATTACATAAGGAAGAAGCAATGTTTTCCATTACAATATTAGAAAAGAGGCTTGAAATTTCCCACAATCCACAATAAACTAGCTTGTAGAAAGAGAGAGGAATTTGGAAAATATGTCTAACCCTTTGGAATGAGGTTCTCCTTTACATTTATAGAAAAACACCCTATGAGAGAAGAAAGAAGGAATCCTAAATTATGGGAACTTGGTGTCCATGACTGATTACATCATTAATTACACATTGAAGACATACATCCATTATTTCTCTATAAATTCAAAAAATCAAATTTATCTTCCATTTAATTAAAAATATATTAAATATTTTTAATACAGATCATTGGTGCTTTTGGTGGGACCCAAAAGGTTTTACTTGTGTAAAATTGGGGGTCTTAGCTTATAAAGGTGGTCAATTTGGTGAATGGTTTGCCAACTAGCTCACAGAGCTAACTGGCGAGCCCCTCTTCTTGAATTGGCGGGCACTGCTTTACTTATTCTAACCACTGAGTTATTTATTACTTCCACGTGCCCACCGACCAACGCCTCTAACTACTTCAATGACCCCAACCTTCAGTGAAAAACTCATGAACATCCAAGATCATTATCTCCTTGCAACGAGTACCTTACACCTTTAACTCGATGGATGACTCGGTCGTGTATTGAACACATTTTTTAACAATCCGAGTGAATTGGAAGCACTTGTCATGTCACATGACAATCACTTGATGACTTGGTCATCTTTATGAGCATGTTCCTGGTGGTGAGCTCCATCCCAACACCTCGCTTATCGGCACATTTATTTGGTGGGGTTTAGGTCTCTCGGGCATTAGATCCTTGAACACCCTGGCCAAATCATTTCAACTCTCCACTATGCCATGTGCTTGCGAATTTACCACGACGATGACCAAAATGTGGGATCTCATTGCTATTTTTCTAAATCGATCGAAAATAGATAAAAATTCCCCAAAACACCGTATTGACATTTGAAGTGCGGGATTTGGCTAGTCATCTCAACACTCACCCGGATGATGATCCAACAATCTCCCAATCTTCCAATTTTTCTACACCTCGGCTCGGCTCGGTTGAGCGAGCTAATTATTTCGTGTCCTCCCATCAAGTGGGTTGCATACCAATTCTTACTCACCATTTTGTGCTTGACTTTGATCATCTCATTCCACCCTGAGTGAATCATGCATGAGGTTGTGTCATCTCCACGTGAGATTTGTACCGATCTTGACCCCGATCTTATATTCATCAACGAATGGTGAATCATTGCTTGTTAAGCTCGTGAGTAGTTATTCTCTCCATCTCGAGATCACTTGTTGTTAGTCAATGCATTAATCGCACCAAGTGACTCGACTCGAGATCCTCATCTTCTTAGATATCCTTTTAGAGCCGCTAGCTCCATTTCCTTCTCGATCAAGCCATTCTCCCTTTACTTTCTTTTGAACTATCACAACAAAGTTCAATGAACCTCGCAGAGCTTCGAGCTTGATCTCACTAGCTCACTTTCACACCAAGTCGCAAGCTCACGTGCGTACCAAATTCGACATTGAATTGATTTCTCATGTGAGTTCTTTGATTCTCAATCAACCAACTATCCATCCCTAGTACGTTGTAATGCCTATGAGCTCACTATATTTTGCAACAGTGAGCATGACCAAAACCTCTCACCGTAATGGTCTCTCTAAGCTTCATTACTTTGAAAAAGAGCTCGTCACCTTCCAAGAACCCGAGTCCTCTTCTCTCGAGTAACTTGCCTAACCTTTCCTTCCATACATCCCAACCGATCTCTACCGGATAAAATTTTCAAGCCATCACCAAAAAATAGACCCCGACTAATGCCCGAGCCATGTGTGAGCTCTTTAATGGGTCAATCTTCGCCTCATTGTATTAAATCTAGTTGCTTGATTCTCAATGCTTCAACCCCAAAAAAATTCACCTAAAATATTCTCCGTGATCCAAGCTTTTTGATTGCAATGCATGCTTGTGCTAACTCACTTGGTTCCTCCTTGAGACTCGCCGAGATTGAAGTCTTATGACCTCGGCTTACCTATCTTTACCACCGTTTAAGCTCACCGAGCTGGAATCCCTCACACCTGGGCTATACTTGTAACATCCACTTTTTGTCACTTTGTCTCTAGAATTTTTATTTAACTTTATGTAGCTAATTTAAATACCCATATATTTAAATCTACATAAACCTTAATGCTATCCATTTTCGATAACTATCATGAACCATGTGTAGCTATATGAGAGAATGCTGAACCTACTCATTCTCCCTCAATGCTCTATGTGATCCATACATAAAATTTAACCCTTTGGTTCCCCTTTAATAGGATATGATATATAAGTGAAAACCCCTAAGTGTGTACCTAGGTTCCACCTATGAAATCCATAGGCATCTCACATCTTAGATAATGGTGAAATCTCGATAGTGTAATCAACAGCTTACACCACTTTGCACAAAGTTTCTAAGTCATGTATGCCATGCTCAATTCTATGATGGAACACTCGCCATTGGAATCTTGTCATCTCACCTTATTCACTTGTTAAGTTATATGGATTCACAAAAGTTAATTTTGTAAACAACTACAAGCCTTAAATGAGGTACAAACCAGTTTAACCTACACGAGGATGTACCTCTATGTCATCCTATGATGCCTATGGGGATAAAGTGTTCTAGTAACAATTCATCTTATTACTCACCCACATATCTACCCATAGCCATCATAGGTTGATATAGGGGTGCGTACCCAGGAGGTCCAACATGTCTTGTAACTCTATCAAGGTTTGTACTTAGGACAACACCATACTACAATCCAGTCTCTTGGTGAGACAACTCATTACATATGCTAAATGGCAGTATCCTAATGGTGACAATCATCACCATAAAGATGTGACTGTGTATATATGCAATGAGTTCAATCGCCTAGAATTCTATATTGGTGCATGGTGTTTAATGATTTTGAGGTAATCATTATAGAATAGCCTAGGACTTACAACACCTTCTCCACAAATGGGTCGTACCTAAGGTCTGGATTGAGTTGATCCCAGGATCCCCAATCTCTATAACATTTTAATTACCTTTCAATATCTCATACCCATGTTAACCATTGATGGAAATAATACAATCAATGTTAATGACTATTATTATAGTTTCAAAAATTCCCACTTTAACATTTAGGCTAATGCTCCTTATTTCATATTCTAGGGATATGTACTTATATGAAACTAAGTATTTAGGTATGATTCATTCCTTGAATTAAGTGCCATAGGCTATCAATGCTAATCCTCTTTTCGTTTAAGCATGTCACTTCTCTTAATTACAACTCAATAAAGAGCATTCCTTTATTTTACTATCTCCAACAAGTAAGATAAATATGAGGTAGCCTATATGATATATTTTTATGAACCACTTACCCAATTATCTTTCTTTTCATATTATTTTAAAAGATCACTCTCTAATCCTCTTTAGAGATAATTACAGTATTGGTTAGGGATGATATTTTTAATACTATGTTCTTTTTAACTTAGTATGCATGTTCCCATCTTACTTCCATTACATCTGACATGCTTATGTGCTCATAATGATGCATCATGGGACAATTCCTAAATAAAAACATTTCATCTCATTGAGAAAATATTTCATAACTCAATTTATCACAATTATGCAATTCCCAAATAGTGGAACCATACTCAATATATTTTCATATTAGATTACCATAATCCCTTCCTCTTATTGCTTCTATGTGTCATCCTTGCATAGGACTTAATGTTGATTTCACTTAGAAAACAATATTACATTCTCATTTCTTTGCTATGAGCTAGAATAACCTGAGTTTATAAAACAGTCATAGCACAAAAGTACCTGATTATCATAACCTTACCATGGTTTCATGATAATCTACTACTTACTTAAGCATTGCCATTAAGATTAGACAGTCATATTTCTAGATATCTTTGACTGGTTGAGTACACCCTATACAAAACCTTTGGAGAACTTAACACAACTTTACAAGTAGGTTGATATATTGCATTTTGTAATGATGTCGTTATCCATTAGCAACCTTAACTATTTCAAAGTATGCTTAACATATGGTTCGCTAGAACATGATATTCTTAGGAAACCTTCCACTCATAGTTCCATATATGTTCCCTAGCATACGTATGTTGTGTTTATCTCTTACTACTTGATTTATACTAATGTTTATTACAATAGTATTGAAGACACTAAATAAATATCTTGTTAGATTTCCAACTCATAAAACATCATTTGCCAATCACTCTCTTATAAATCAATATATTACAATAGAAAATATTTCTTAATTTCATTCAAGAGATAAGTACACTCATGTCTATAAGCATGACCAAATATTTCATTTCATTGAATAAGACAGTTACATTAAATAAGCAAGTCCTTTCTCATTTTCAAGGAGAAGTGATTTCATTTAGGAACATCCAAAAATAGTCGCATCTTCTGCCTTTCTTCGATCATAATAATATACAAAACTAAATACATCACCCTCCTTTCTTGGCATTTATTTGCAAAATTGTTAGCATAAGTCAGTTCACATGAACTAAGCATGATAAGCAACAACTCATCATAATAAAATACTCTACTTAATTATTTCATAAAAATAACTCTCATTATTTTTATGAATTAACATTACAGATCTCAAGAGGGTAACCAATTCTTTCCAAGCATGCCAAGAGAAACCAATTTAATGAACCCAGGAAATAATCAATTTCAGGCTTTCATTTAAATACAACTTATTCTGCCAATCATAATCATTCAGTTAAGTTGTGGGATAAACAATTAAATCAAACCTATTCAAAGCAGACTAAATTATAAGAGTAACATGCTTTTAGTCTAGCGAATCCCATACTTGCGGGGCTAAAATCATTTACTCCATAATTTAGTATTCATATATATAACAAGTATCATAGTCAAGCAATCTCACTAATCTTACTCAAAGGAGCCATCAAAGAGATTCACAATATCACGATAGGTCAAAAGATCTAAGTAGTCAGGTTATGACTCAAACATTTTTATTACAAGGAAGATAATAAATGTTTACCCTACATGAGAGTAATGGAATCAAAGCATCATGCAAGTAACGAACTAGTTAAATGTAAGAAACAAGTCACATAGCCAATTCATACCTTGACTCTAAGATTTAATTAAACATTCCAAGCTTAGGAGAAGGGAAACATAATACCACAGCTTAGTTTGGTTATCAAGCTTATCAAGACCCCATAAACAAAATAATTTATAACAGTCCCTATGAGAACAGTTTATCATGTAATCATAACGAAAAGGAGTCGTGATAAACATGACTGAAAAAATCTAACTATCCCAACAGGACATTCAATTTTCCATAGCAACATTCAAATAATAATGTGCCATTATTCCGTAATGAGGCAAGGATTCTATCCTATCAATAATTTGATCTACTAACCTATTTTACTGAAAGAGGTTAGGTCATACCAACCTAAATCCAAGACATAGTCCAAAAAAGTTAGTAAAGACCATTTTCAAATGTTATGACGATACTGAACTTACTAAGGCAAACAAAATATAGTTTTCTAGGAGAAAGAGAATCAATTCCGGGTGAACTAGAATACCACAAGATTTCATAAAAATACATCTCACCCATATACGTGCTATCTCGATCTTAGATCTCAAATAAATGACAATCCCATCTAACATGTCCATAGGAGGAGTATGTTGCTTGTAATGTTATGACCTTAAGTGGGTTTCAACTCAAACTTGACACATTTTTTTCAATTAAATATCAAATTAAGGTCATCTAGTTAATCGAGCTTTGCTCTGCATCGATTACAATGAAGGGGAAAATAACACCCAATTTTAACACTCCTGCATCATTCCGTAAAGTCTTCCTAAACCTACTATTAATTGATTAAATGGTAGTTTTTACCATTGATAAATAATCATTATACCTTCAATACAAATTTTAAATCCAAGAAGAAGATTCTTAGTCATACTCAACTTTTCTTTCAAACTGAACATAGCATTTTGGGTAGAACAACCAAGCTTTTAAGGAAGCCAAAGTGATAAAAATAACTGACTTAGACCTCAGGATAGCTAAAAGTTTTCATAGGAGCACAATAAATTCCCAGTTATAGAAGGATTTACAAAAGCATCTGAGTGCTAAGAGAGATAGAATTTGTCTCGAGAGGAACCAACCTTAGAACATAATAAGTCCTCAACTTTGTATTGAACTTAAAAGATTCGAACACTAACGAGTTTAGAAGAAGAAAAACAAAGATCAATAAAAATAAACAGTAGAGTAAAAACCCGAGCACCTCAACTTGATGAGTAACTAGCTTCAACTAGATTCAAACAAATAACTTTAGTTAGCTATTAGGAGACTCAACATTCTATCAAGCCACCATACAGAGCTCGAGGACTAAAACATTAACGTCATTCAAGAAAACCATTCAAGGGTTGAAGATCTCACTTAGTATTTTACTGTTGCTTGCTTGCCCTCATTATCTTGACTAGGTATTATTATTAAATATAGTTGTTTGATCCTTAGTACAATTATTTACTTAAAATAAAACTAGGTCGACTAATCATAACGATACCTCCTACAATACCAACATGATTCCGTAGGAATTGTTTTCTTTAAAAATAAACATACCCAATTTCATAAATATTATGATTACTGTGGGCAAGGAAAGTCATCTACATTGAAAACCCCAAGACACCGGTTTCTAGTATTAAATACAATTGTCTTTGCAAAATCTATACTACCCCAAAAGGATGGGTAGAAATTAAAACTAGTTTTCCATGGATTAGTTACCTATTAAATTCTCAACTTCAATTAAAATTCAAAACAATACTGGCCTGTCAAGCCAAAACCCAATGATGATTATAGTTAACTTCTCATTCATCCCATGAAATACGTTGTCTCATCACAATAATAAATCACATTGAAACCAACAAACATTACTTTGTTTCCAAACAACATTCATCACACTACAAGATCAAACAAATTCTACAAAAGTAAGGATTAAATTGATTTCACATCACCAAGGATTAAGAATACAAATTTCAATCCGGTAAAGTTCTATTTGTGAAATGACTAAATAGAGCAAGAAATTATGATGGGTTAGGGCATATCATGCATGTTACGCCTTCCTTTCCTTCCTTGCAAAGCTTTCATGATTCTTCAGAAGATCTCAAACTTGGAAGTGAATTCCTTCATCCAACAGATTACAATGCTTCCTCGCTATTTATTGAGTCTGGTAAACTCACTGTCTAACCAATTTAACTGTTGTTTACATCATGCAACTTACAAAGAAAACACATAGTTCCATTTTTGCAATGCAGAGCTTCTGCAAAAACTTGGAACTAAAGTGAATCTACACCTCGACCAATTTTCCTTTCCCCAAACCATCCATGCTTTACCCGAGAAATTTGCAAGTTTATTGCATATTAAATGCCATTAATGCAGTGGTTGAAGGAGCTTGCCGCCAAATTTATCTAACCAGCCATTTTGGTTTCCAACTTTTTAGAAAAATTCCCTCCTCATGCCATGCAAGTGAATTTAAATTTAGTTAACCCATAATATTTCCCTCAAACTCAGTCGGTGGGATCAATAAATAAAACAATAAAGAATTCAGTACAAATGTATTGGCGGTGGGGTGCCAACTCACCACTTTATTCAATTTGAAAAACATTAGATTGTATATAGCTTTTTAAAAGACCAATCAATATCTTATGCAAATAATAATTTCAGATGCCCATCCCTTTTGTGTATAAGGACTCACACAAATAATTATATTTATACATCCTTTCCAAATATCCAGAGTTATATCAACTCTAAATTCACAAATAATAAGTTCTCATGTTAGGTTAAGAACCATACCACAAGATTAGATTGTCCCTTCCCTGATTACACAAAGTTAATACATCTCCAATAGTAGTTGTTTAACTACTTTAAACTTTACAAATTCCCTTTTTGTAATATATATATATGTATATGTATATATATATATATATATATATATATATATAGATGTTATAATGTTAGCATTGATCAAGAAAGTTTCTCATGTATACTTCATGGAAGTTGATGCCCTTAATCTCAATAATTAATTCCTTGACTAAAGACTGTAGTCATTCACCCAAGGAAATACAACCATGCTTGTATTAGCCATCAGGTGACGTAAACTACTGAATGGTTGGCTCAAAATCAATTACTAGTCGAAATAAAATATTATTCGAGTTCCAATTTTTGGTCGTTAAGCGAACTATCCAGCTGTAAAAGCCTTAACATACATAGTTAAAAACTATTATGTTCACAATTTATTAGAGATAAACGGCAACATCGTAAATCACTTTAAAGGCTTAAATTTACACTAGAGATTGCATGACATCCTACATTACAAATGATGTAATGTCACTTTAACAAAATAGTTCATCATTAAGATAAACTCTAAATTAACAGGGTTAACATCAAGTTTCCATTTAATTTTTGATACACAAAAGTGCCAACAACAAAGGATAAAACCATTTGTCCTATCATTCCTTTAACCACAATAATGAAAGTACGGGGTGTTACATACCTCCCCTCTTAAAAGCATCATCGTCCCGATGATGTGGTCCTTGTCAAATGAAATCAAATAATTCCACACAGGATATAAGAATAATTTATACAAAATAGTTACTATTCCCCCTAAAGTTTATGGTTTTCAGATTCAAAATTTAAATTCAGTAGTTTGTATTAGCTTATCGATCAAATAGTCATGCAGTCTGAATTATGTGATGATTAATTCACTAGAGTAAATCATTTTTGTACAATATACATATTTAATATATAGAGGATATAGTTAAAACAAGCTTACCTAGTACCTTTTAAGGAATAACTATCCCTTTCTTCTAGGATTATAGCGTGTGGATCTGTGGTAGCTCATTCAGACATATCACTTTCCTCAGCTCTGTTAAAGACTTTTTGATTTGAGGTTCCAAAACTCTACAACATTAGGTCAAAAGATAAGGTACCAACATTCATTTGTTCAACTAAACTTGAACATTTCTTATTTCAGTTATCAACTAACTCAACATATTTTACACTTTTTATCTCCTATAACCTAGTCCAAACAAAGAATGTTGTCAACGTGGTTATCCAAGCTTACGGATCTACCAAATTTGTTTATTTAAGAAATTTTTTTAACAAATATTAACTCATGAATGAGTACTGACAACACATTTTCTTGTCCTCAAGCAAGAGGTTTACAATTTTATAGATGTTTGAGAAAACCGGCTTGCCAAAACCTCTCGAAGTATTTAAGTAACAAAGTTACCTTATTAGATATAGACTTCGACATCCTCAATTTTTTTAATTCCACTATTAAACCTCCTCAGTGGATTCACAAAATCGATACTGATCCTATTATTACCAAGGTCATGCAAAAATTCCACTTGGTTTGCATGAGGGTTTCAAATAAGTAGTAAATTGTTTGTAAAATATTTTACCTTAATACTTAGAAGTATGCAAATGACTTACTTATGTTATTCAATGACTTACTAAATTCTCTTGGAAGCTCAAAACAGTCCTCCGACTTACAAGTCATCGTATCTTTTTCCCAACATAATATAAAGCATATGAGTTAAGTCTGAAACTCTATGGGCTCAAAGACACCATGCAGAGTTACATAGAAACTATCACAAGAGAGGGATTTCACAATACATCCCTTGATCCTGAACCTACACATTTCTCTAGCAGGGTTCATATTAGTGAAGTATGAATTCCCTTATCTGGGTTCAACTAAAAATACCGGAATCAACCACAAAAACCCACGAAAGTTCATAGCAATTCATAACTAGAATTTCCACATAGCTACAACATGTCATGATAGGTGAACAAAGGGAAAATCATGTCGTGATAGATAACATAAAATAAATCTTGTCTCGAGAGGTACAAGATATTACCAAAAGCTAAATATAACCTCATTCTATCTATGATTTTAGATGAGTCGACCCAGAATGAACCATCATCAAACCCTTTTGAGTATATTAAGCGATAGCTTGCCAAGCTCCCAGGTTCAAACCTGAGATCCTCCTTACAACGTGATGATACTCCAAAAACTTTGGGTACTTGAGTAATACAACCCAGAAGTAACATATACCAAAATAAATATATACATAACATCCACTGTTAAGAGTCAACAGATAGAATATAATATTTTCAGTTTCTTGGAATTGAAATATTAATTATCAAATATTTTGATAGAATATAGAACAATCACTCAAATCAATGCTACCTAACCAGACATAAGCTGAAAATTGAGCATTTTTATTCCATATTGCTAGAAAGAGTTAGGCTTCACAATTGTTGGAAAGTTTTTCATCGGGTACAACCAATCCATATTTTCTTTCTTTTAGTATTGAAGAATACTAATCTCATGGATCTCTTCACAATTTTCTATGGATCCTACTAGGGATACATATTCTTTTCCCATGTTGTCTACTCTTGCAGCATGCTTCATCATCCGATGTTTGTTCCTCTTCTTTAAAGGACATTGGCTGGCATAATGTCCATTGCCACACGTGAAACATCCACCAATAGGTCTGATTTACCACCTTTAACCTTGCCATTTGCAACAGTACTATGCTTCTTCCTGTAAGTTATCACTATAAGTTTTTGGGCAAATTTATTTTTGGCAGAACACATTTTCTTGCTATGCTTTTTCCACCAAATTTTCTTAGCATTCCAAGATGAAGAATAATTATCATTCTTATGACCCTTTTCATTTTTATGAGAGGGAATATCTAACAGATTTGGTTTTAGCCCACTGGCCTTTCCAAATTTCATCTTGTCGGAAGAAGATCCAAGTTTATCCAATGCTTCCCCCAATTTTGGGTTCAGTTCATCTTTGGATTGGTAAGTCCAAAACTTGCCACAATTGATCAGTTCATCATTTAAACAACTCTTGTTGTTCATTAGTAACAAACTTAAGTTGTCCTTTATCCAACTTATCATTTTCACCCATCACCAGCTGCTCCAAGGCATCTATCCAGTTTTGGGTATATTGAAGGATTTCCATAATTTTATCTAACTTTTACATCGTTGAAACCACATCAAAATTAGACCCGGTTCTTTCTTCTTGGTGCATCCTTCCCATTTCCATTTTATTCTGAAAACAAAATAAAATTTTAATTAGCGTAAGGACCTAATAAGTCCAAGAGTTAAACCTTTAGCTCTGATACCAAAATGTAACATCCACTTTTTGTCACTTCGTCTCTAGAATTTTTTTTTTAACTTTATTTAACTTTATGCAGCTGATTTAAATACCCATATATTTAAATCTACATAAACCTTAATGCTATCCATTTCCGATAACTTGTCATGAACCTTGTGCAGCTTGTATGAGAGAATGTTGAACCTACTCATTCTCCCTCAATGCTCTATACGAGCCATACATAAAATGTAACCCTTTGGTTCCCTTTAACAGATATGATATATAAGTGAAAACCCCTAAGTGTGTACCTAGGTTCCACCTATGAAATCCACAGGCATCTCACATCTTAGATAATGGTGAAATCTCGACAGTGTAATCAGCAACTTACACCACTTTGCACAAAGTTTCTGAGTCATGTATGCCATGCTCGATTCTATGATGGCACACTTGCCATTGGAATCTTGTCATCTCACCTTATTCACTTGTTCAGTTATATGGATTCACAAATGTTAATGTTGTAAATAGCTACAAGCCTTGAATGAGGTACAAACTAGTTTAACCTACATGAAGACGTACCTCTATGTCATCATGTGATGCCTATGGGAAGAAAGTGTTCTCATAACAATTCACCTTGTTACTCACCCACATATCTACCCATAGCCATCATAGGTTGATATAGGGGTGCGTACCCAGGAGGTCCAACATGTCTTGTAACTCTATCAAGGTTTGTACTTAGGACAACACCATACTACAATCCAGTCTCTTGGTGAGACAACTCATTATAGATGCTAAATGATAGTATCCTAATGGTGACAATCATCACCATAGGGATACGACTGTGTAGTATATGCAATGAGTTCACCCACCTAGAATTCTATATTGGTGCATGGTGTTTAATGTTTTCAAGGTAATCATTATAGAACAACCTAGGACTTACAACACCTTCTCCATGAATGGGTCATACCTAAGGTCAGGATTGAGTTGATCCCAGATCCCCAATCTCTATAACATTTTAATTACCTTTCAATATCTCATACCCATGTTAACCATTGATGGAAACAATACAATCAATGTCAATGACTATTATTACAGTTTCAAAACCATCCCGGCTTTAACATTTAGGCTAATGCTCCTTATTTCATATTCTAGGGATATGTACTTATATGAAGCTAAGTATTTAGGTATGATTCATTCCTTGAATTAAGTGTCGTAGGCTATCAATGTTAATCCTCTTTTCAGTTTAAGCACGTCACTTTCTTAATTGCAGCTCAGTAAAGAGTGTTCCTTTATTTTACTATCTCCAACAAGTAAGATAAATCTGAGGTAGCCTATATGATAGATTTTTATGAACCACTTACCCAATTATCTTTCCTTGTCATATTATTTTAAAATATCACTCTCTAATCCTCTTTAGAGATAATTACAGTATTGGCTAGGGATGAGATTTTTAATACTATGTTCTTTTTAACTTAGTACGCATATTCCCATCTTACTTCCATTGCATCCGACATGCTTATGTGCTCATAATGATGCATCATGGGACAACCCCTAAATAAAACATTTCATCTCATTGAGAAAAATATTTCATAACTCAATTTATCACAATTATGCAATTCCCAAATAGTGGAACCATACTCAATATATTTTCATATTAGATTACCATAAGCCCTTCCTCTTATTGCTTATGTGTGTCATCCTTACATAGGACTTAATGTTGATTTCACTTAGAAAACAATATTACATTCTCATTTCTTTTCTATGAGCTAGAATAACTGAGTTTATAAAATAGTCATAGCACAGAAGTACCTGATTATCATAACCTTACCATGGTTTCATGATAATCAACTACTTACTTAGCATCTGCCATTAAGATTAGACAGTCATATTTCTAGATATCTTTGGTGTTGAGTACACCCTATACAAAACCTTTGGAGAACTTAACACAACTTTACAAGTAGGTTGATATATTGCATTTTATAATGAAGTAGTTATCCATTAGCAACCTTAACTATTTCCAAGTATGCTTAACGTATGGTTCGCTAGAACATGATATTCTTAGGAAACCTTCCACTCATAGTTCCATATATGTTCCCTAGCATACGTATGTTGTGTGTATCTCTTACTACTTGATTTATACTAATGTTTATTACAATAGTATTGAAGACACTAAATAAATATCTTGTTAGATTTCCAACTCATAACACATCATTTTCCAATCACTCTCTTATAAATCAATATATTGCAACATAAAATATTTCTTAATTTCATTCAAGAGATAAGTACACTCATGTCTATAAGCATGACCAAATCTTTCATTTCATTGAATAAGATAGTTACATTAAATAAGCAAGTCCTTTCTCATTTTCAAGGAGAAGTGATTTCATTTAGGAACATCCAAAAACATCACATCTTCTTACGCCTTTCTTCGATCATAATAATATACAAAACTAAATACATCACCCTCCTTTCTTGGCATTTATCTACAAAATTGTTAGCATAAGTCAGTTCATAGGAACTAAGCATGATAAGCAACAACTCATCATAATAAAATACTCTACTTAATTATTTCATAAAAAGAACTCTCATTATTTTTATGAATTAACATTACAGATCTCAAGAGGGTAACCAATTCTTTCCAAGCATGCCAAGAGAAACCAATTTAATGAACCCAGGAAATAATCAATTTCAGGATTTCATTTAAATACAACTTATTCTTCCAATCATAATCAGTCAGTTAAGTTGTGTGATAAACAATTAAATCAAACCTATTCAACAGACTAAATTATAAGAGTAACATGCTTTTAGTCTAGCAATCCCATACTTGCAAGGCTGAAATCATTTACTCCATAATTTAGTATTCATATATATAACAAGTATCATAGTCAAGCAATCTCACTAATCTTACTCAACGGAGCCATCAAAGGGATTCACAATATCATGATAGGTCAAAAGATCTAAGTAGTCAGGTTATGACTCAAGCATTTTTATTACAAGGAAGATAATCAATGTTTACCCTACATGAGGATAATGGAATCAAAGCATCATGCAAGTAACGAACTAGATAAATGCAAGTAGCAAGTCACATAGCCAATTCATACCTTGACTCTAAGATTTAATTGAACATTCCAAGCTTAGGAGAAGGGAAACATAATACCACACTTAGTTTGGTTATCAAGCTTATCAAGACCCCATAAACAAAATAAGTTTATAACAATCCCTATGAGAATCAATTTATCATGTAATCATAATGAAAAGGAGTCATGATAAACACGACAAACAAATCTAACTATCCCAATGGGACATTCAATTTTCCATAGAAACATTCAAATAATAATGTGCCATTATTCCGTAATGAGGAAAGGATTCTATCCTATCAATAATTTGATCTACTAACCTATTTTACTGAAAGAGGTTAGGTCATACCAACCTAAATCCAAGACATAGTCCAACGAAGTCAGTAAGGAACATTTTAAAATGTCACGATGACACTGAACTTACTAAGGAAAACAAAATACAGTTTTCCAAGAGAAAGAGAATCAATTCCGGGTGAACTGGAATACCACAAGATTCCATAAAAATACATCTCACCCATCTACGTGCTATCTCGATCTTAGATCTCAGCTAAATGAAAATCCCATCTAACATGTCCATAGGAGGAGTATGTTTCTTGTAACGTTATGACCTTAAGTGGGTTTCAACTCAAACTCGACACATTTTTTTCAATTAAATATCAAAGTAAGGTCATCTAGTCAATCGAGCTTTGCTCTGCATCGATTACAACTGAAGGGGAAAATAACACCCAATTTTTAACACTCCTGCATCGTTCCAAAAGTCTTCCTAAACCTACTATTAGTTGATTAAATGGTAGTTCAATACCATTGATAAATAATCATCATACCTTCAATACAGATTTTTAAATCCAAGAAGAAGATTCTTAGTCGTACTCAACTTTTCTTTCAAACTGAACATAGCATTTTGGGTAGAACAACCAAGCTTTTAAGGAAGCCAAAGTGATAAAATAAACTGACTTAGACCTCGGGATAGCTAAAAGTTTTCATAGGAGCACAAAAATTCCCAATTATAGAAGGATTTGCAAAAGCATCTTGAGTGCTAAGAGAGATAGAATTTGTCTCTGAGAGGAACCAACTTAGAACATAATAAGTCCTCAACCTTGTATTGAACTCGGAAAGATTCGAACACTAACTGAGTTTAGAAGAAGAAAAATGAAGATCAATACAAATAAACAGAGTGGAGTAAACCTGAGCACCTCAACCTGATGAGTAACCAGCTGAAACTAGATTGCAAATGAATAACTTTAGTTAGCTGTTAGGAGACTTGACATTCTATCAAGCCACCATACGGAGCTCGAGGACTAAAACATTAACATCATTCAAGAAAACCCATTCAAGGGTTGAAGATCAGACTTAGTATTTTACTTGTAGTTGCCCTCATTATCTGCAGCTAGATATTATTATTAAATATAGTTGTTTGATCCTTAGTACAATTATTTACTTAAAATAAAACCAGGTTGACTAAGCATAACGATACCTCCTACAATACCAACACTGATTCCATAGGAATTGTTTTCTTTAAAAAGAAACATACCTAGTTTCATAAATCTAACGATTACCAGGGAAAGGAAAAGTCATCTACAACCAAAACCCCAAAACACCGGTTTCAGTATTCTGCAAGTGTCTTGCAAAATCTATACTACCCCAAAAAGGATGGGTAGAAATTGAAACTAGTTTTCCATGGTTTAATTACCTATTAAATTCTCAATCTTGAATTAAAAATTCAAAACAATACTAGCCTATCAAGCCAAAACCCAATGATGATTACAGCTGTAACTTCTCATTCATCCCATGACATACGTTGTCTCATCACAATATAAATCACATTGAAACCGACAAACATTACTTTGTTTCCAAACAACATTCATCACACTACAAGATCAAACAAATTCTACATAAGTAAGGATTAAATCGATTTCACATCACCAAGGATTAAGAATACAAATTTCAATCCAGTAAAAGTTTCTATTTGTGAAATGACTAAATAGAGCAAGAAATTATGACAGTTAGGGCATATCATGCATGTTACGCCTTCCTTTCCTTCCTTGCAAAGCTTTCACGATTCTTCAGAAGATCTCAAACTTGGAAGCAAATTCCTTCATCCTATATTACAATGCTTCCTCGCTATTTATTGAGTCTAGTAAACTCACTGTCTGACCGATTTAACTATTGTTTACATCATGCAACTTACAAAGAAAACACATAGTTCCATTTTTGCAATGCAGAGCTTCTGCAAAAAACTTGGAATTGAAGTGAATCTACACCTCGACCAATTTTCCTTTCCCCAAACCATCCACTTTTACCCAAGAAAGTTGTGAGTTTATTACATATTAAATGCCATTAATGCAGTGGTTGAAGGAGCTTGCCACCAAATTTATCTAACCAGCCATTTTGGTTTCCAACTTTTTAGCAAAATTCCCTCCTCACGCCATGCAAGTGAATTTAAATTTAGTTAACCCATAATATTTCCTCAAACTTGGTCAACAGGATCAATAAATAAAACAATAAATAATTCAGTACAAATGTATTGGCGGTGGGGTGCCAACTCACCACTTTATTCAATTTGAAAAACATTAGATTGTATATAGATTTTTAAAAGACCAATCAATATCTTATGCAAATAGCAATTTCAGATGCCCATCCCTTTTGTGTATAAGGACTCACACAAATAATTATATTTATACATCCTTTCCAAATAGCCAGAGTTATATCAACTCTAAATTCACAAATAATAAGTTCTCATGTTAGGTTAAGAACCATACCACAAGATTAGATTGTCCTTTCCCTACTTTACACAAAGTTAGTAAATCTCCCGTAGTAGTTATTTATCTACTTCAGACTTTACAAATTCCCTTTTTGTAATCTATATATGTATATGTATATATATATATATATATATATATATATATTATAATGTTAGCATTGATCAAGAAAGTTGCTCATGTATACTTCATGTGGAAGTTGATGCCCTTAATCTCAATAATTAATTCCTTGACTGAAGATTGTAGTCATTCACCCAAGGAAATACGACCATGCTTGTATTAGCCATTAGGTGATGTAAACTACTGAATGGTCAGCTCAAAATCAATTACTAGTCGAAATAAAATCTTATTCGAGTTCCAATTTTTGGTCATTAAGCGAACTATCCAGCTATAAAAGCCTTAACATACATAGTTAAAAACTATTATGCTCACAATTTATTAGAGATAAATGACAACATCGTAAATCACTTTAAAGGCTTAAATTTACACCAGAGATTGCATGACATCCTACATTACAAATGACGTAATGTCACTTTAACAAAATAGTTCATCATTAAGATAAACTCTGAATTAACAGGGTTAACATCAAGTTTCCATTTAATTTTTGATACGTAAAAGTGCCAACAACAAAGGATAAAACCTGCTATGTTATTCCAAGCCCAAGTCACCGGCGAGCTTTCCTTCGTACAACTAGAACCGATCGGTAATTACCTTAATGCCCATCTATTTTGAAAGATGATCCAAATTTTATGCAACCTGACCCCTTTATTTTTCAACTTAGCTCACCCAAAAAAATCAATTTAGCCTGACCGAGTTGAGTTGAATGTTAACCCCTATACATTGTGTTAGTTGGGTGAGCTATTTTCATCTCATAACCCCCTTTTCACCTTAAAATGGTTTCTTTTGCCATGATTTTAACTTTTGGATTTCTCCCTTAGAATTGGGGGATGATGGAAACATAATAGAACTCCTTCAAGCATAATTTATCAAATTTGAACATGTTTGGTCGTGTTGATGAAGATAGACCCACGAAGACCAATTTCATCACTATAAGAAAATATTATGCCTCAAAATCCTGTAAAAGGAAGAATATCTCAGGATGACTATGAAATTACCCAAAATTCCATAAATGTTTCTCAAATGTAAAATTCACCCGAAATAACCCGAAATACTCATGAAGGACTTTTACACTCTCACGGTTCATAGGATCCCGTTGTCCATTTTTTCCCTAAGGGAAAAATGGATAACAAGTAATAAGGAAAACAAAGATTAAAGTAGGATTTTAACTTTACACAACTAAGATGACACGAAGGAAAGTGGTAACTATGTCACCGAAGAAGAGAGGAAAGGGAAAAGACAAAATGGTCCCTCTGATAGACATTCATGAGGAATGGTACTCAAATATGTAATACCCAGATGGAGTGTTAATGGGAAAAGAGTGGGCATCCCATGTTAGGAGCTTGAATGTTAGCGACTATAACCATCGAATAAATTTGTGACAGAGCACAACATGGAAATAGAGCTTATTCAACCACGAAGTAAAGAACCTCGGATGATAAGCCGATAGATGATGAAAAGGTGAAGAGGGTGTTGAAGAGGGTTGGACTATTGTAGCTATATGAGCTTCATTATTTGGGAAGCCTGAGAGGTTATATCAATGGTTGATGTCACACATACATGAGGAATATTTCTATTTTAGAGGTAGAAGGATGCACATTCTTGCGCAGTTGATTGAAAAATATACTTTGGGAATGATTACTATTGGGAACTCCTTTGATGATGACTTAGCTAATGATGTTGAGATAAAGAAAGTTGTAGTGGAGTTTGAGTACAAGAAAGGTGGGTGTGCATTTGATATTGTTAAGATGAATGCTCCTATCGTGAATATGGCCACGCGCCTACTCAAAAAGCTAAGTGGGCAGGAAATATGGACTCAAGAGAATAAGAGATGGCTCTATAGATGCAAGAAAATATCATAAGGAACCATATACAATATTTATTCCTTTATAAAAGAGGATATTATTGATGATGCGCATGATGGTGATAAGATTATATTTGGAAAAATCTTACTAGTAATAGTATTCTCTGAGATTGGCGTGCCTAATGGGCCGAAAGACAAGATATGGGAGTATCATGTAGAAGATACCTGCCCTAAAAAATGGTTTGCTAAGTATACTTGTGATACGATGACACCAACATATAAGGTGTGAGTGGAAAATGGTATAAACAGAAGTGTAGTGCATTCAGTGCTAAGTGGAGAATTCTAGAATAGTTTCCTGCTCTTGTAGACAGAGTTGCTGATTTTGTTGTTTATTAACAATTTTGTATTAGGTAGTTTATGTTAACTAACAATACTAAAAGCCCATGGTGCAAACTCCCATTTTCTTTCATAGTGCAATACTTTTAGAGTGTTGTGAATAGGTTTAAGGAGGTGTAAAAATTGATATTTGATTTGAGTGAAGTGGATAAGGAGCACCATGAGATGCTTTGAACACTTTTCTACCCCAAGAAGTGCACATATGAGGAGAAGTATGTATCAGAAATCATACATTTGTTAAAACCAATCACATTACCAATAACTTCGGTTGATGCAGCAAGGATATACATTTATCTAAGACCTTTGTTTGTTAATGGAGCATTCGTGGAAGATTATGTAAGTATTCATGAAGATCCCTCTACATGGAAAAAGGTAGAACTAAATAAGTGATGGTGTGAAAATACTCCTTCATTAGTAGAACCAAATGGGAAACTAAAGATAAAACTCCATTTTCAAGTGTTCCCATAAGACAAACTTCGAGTGAAAGGAGACAGGGAAAATGCCTATGTCAAAAGTTTTGTCGTAAAATCACCGCACCCTCCGAATGGCCGAATGCAAACAAGAAATTTGGTGTGATTGGGATGCATGGGATCACCTCTCAAGCTGTGGGAGTTGGGCTCAAGGTGAACCTCCGGAGAAGGCCGACTTCCTCTTCCTAAACTAAGTTCTATACTACTCCTAGTGCAATAAAGTGGTTATTAAGACCTATGCTAACATTTGCATGGGTTTCACGGAAAGAGATTTGCATGAAATCTATACTAGGGATGGTGATGCACCAAATCAAGGGTGTTTCCATACTCGGAAGGGTTAATTTGAAGAGGGTGTGTGCACCACAAGTCAACTTCACCTCTGCTGAACTTAGAGAGGGTACAAAATACCACAGACTAGGAAGCACATGTTCCCTTTATTAAACTCGATCAAACAAACAATTTATCAGTCTTCCAGGTGAAGAAGGATGAAAAAGTACCACAACTCAACCGCATGCAACACTCCACCACTTGATAAGCATAGATCTCTAAGAACCTATAATAGAAATGTGAACTTACATAGTGTACCTATAAGCATGATAAAAGGGCACAAAAAAGTATAGAAGGATGAAAGGACCACGATTAGTCATAAAACACACAATTTTACTACTTTAATATCGTGAATAATGCATCATACATTTAGAAGAGGAAATGGTTTCCATTACAGTCTTGAAGAAAGGCTTGAAATCTCTCTCAACATAGAAGGACAACTTGTAGAAGAGAGAGGACTCTTGAAAAATTTGAACTAGTCTTAGATATCTAATGTCCAACCTTGTTGGAACCCCTTGGAATGAGCTTCCAACTTACATTTATGGAAGAAGTTGAGAGAGAGGAGAGAATTATTCATAAATTCCCTTCCTAAATTGAAGGCACATGATGTATTTATTACAGTTGGTTTAACCACTTTGAGTAGATTCCATCATGTGTCACTAATGCCCGCCGACCTAATATTCTAAATTAATTAAAAGAATATTTTAATAATAATAATAATAATAATAATAATAATAATAAATATTATTAATAAAATATTAAAATAAAAATATTAATTTAATTACTATTTTTGGTGGGCACCCATATTGACCGGTTTTGCGCTTAGAGGGGGAATCATGAGGAAAGGCTAAAAAGAGCCCAACTTGGTGGTTGGCTCGCCAAGCCAACTCACCAAGTTGGGTCCAAGATCCTATGACCTATATATTTTCAGAGTCCATCACCATCGCATCGATCCATGAACCCACTCCGGAAACTCCCGATTATCTACTCCATTGGCTTGACTCTCTGAAGCTCCGCAGAACCTCAACGCCAAGCGAATCGGCCTTAACGCGACTCATCCCGAGTCTCTTCCCAAAAATGATCACTTCGGTGTCCTTGAAATTAATGTAGATTCCTAATAACTCACATTATTCTCAGCTCGATGTTAACTCGGTGGTTGGTGAGTCAACTTTTTCCCTACGTCGGCTTACCTTTCGATCTTCACATCCTATATTTCCAACTCGCCATCATTCTCAAGCTTGCTCACCAATTATGAGTTTCAACTGATCCATTCTTTATTTTGAATTGAATGTGTGGCTTGATCACCCTTCGAGTTACCATGTTTGAGCCTTTCATCAATGTGACTGAGCTAAGCCATGTTCTCTATTGTCACGAGTGAGCTCTTCCATCGGCCTTGTACTCCAACTCTGTGACCATCGCTCACCTTGTATTGGCCAAACTTGCTCGGTCTCATTCACCAAGAGCTCCATGTATGATTTCCTTACAACCCCCATGAGCTCTCTTGGTTTGATTCCACAACCCCACTCCAAGTTCCCCTAATGTCGCAACATTAACTTAGAATGGCAAGCTAATCTCTTTAGGAGTCTATCGAGCTTGTGTTTACCTTAAATGGCCAAGTTCCTTCTATTTCGTGAGTGCTTGGTTCATTGCCAAAATATCTAACTCGGCAAGTTGGATTTAAATATATGCTCTTCAACTATGGCTCCGGCCTCACCATATTCCACAATTCTTCTCACTTGGATGAGTGAGCTAACTTGCAACTTGGACCATTTATTCAAGAGTCATGTCTATTAGCTTGAGCATTCAAGCCACCGCATTGACTCTCTGGCTGACTCACAAGTTACGAGATTATGAACTCCGAATTGATTCATTGAGCTACCCTCTACTAAGCCCATCGTTTTGAGTTATAAGTCCATCATGGATGCCTTTGTCAAGCCACTCTATTCCTTGATCATTTGATGATGCATTTCCTAAAAAGTGTTGATCCTCGCATACCTTATGATGACCATGTCTAGACTCTTCTATGACCTAAAGAGTTGTGCTATCCGATGACCCGATTCTCTTCCACGAGTTATCAAATTTTGAGTTCACAAACTCTGCACTACCCATGTCAACATCTCATCACATTTCACTCTGCATTCTATCCCTATATCTTTCTAGTATCTCTTTACTTATCTCGAATGTAACTCTATTTATATTCATGGTGCTCAAATCACATGAACTTGTCGTGAAATCCATGAGCTCGCCATCTAATAGTTCTAAGGTCATTTTTTCACTAGCTCAACCTTGTCTTACCTTATCATGCTTGGAAAAATAACTCAATCCTTCTCCAATCGATCCAAGTTAGCTCGATAACTCACTCGACTATTTTAATAACCTAGCCATGTAAACCGAGTCACCGAATGAATTTCCTAATAACTTGGCAATGAACTTGGACTCCCCACGACTTGCCAAGATCATTAAATATTACTCACCTTCATGCACTAATTGGATGTTTTGGCATCCAAATCGGTTTATTAATGGCACATTTATTTGGCGATTTCTCTCTTGGGTCGCCATCTCATGATTCCCACTTAGCCATGCTCCTACAAATTTCCCATGGCGAAGAATTAATGCGGAATTTCGACACTACTCATCCAATTCAACCAATAAGAGACCCAAAAATTTTGCCCACTTAGATTTCTATATCAGCTCATCCACCTACCTGGTTCAAAATTTCACGATCCCGCATGTTTGGCAACATCATCCCTCGTGTCCCGACATCAACTCCACCACTTCGCATCCGAACACCCGAACTATCAATCGTCCCAAAATTTCACTGAGTCATGCCCGGAAAAACTATAATGTCAAGCTCACCAGTGAATCATACTCTCTGTTGACACGAACTCATTGTTTTTGAGATTTCCATCCTTTATACATATAATATGAAAGCTTAAATCTCTTTCGATGATCTCTACAATCTCAAGCTCACCTGTGCTTTTACTTCTAACTCGGTCTTACTATTCATGACATTCATGCCCATTCCATTGTATCACCTCCTATATCTCTTCCGAGAACTCACCCGAGTCCCTCCAAAGCTCGATTCAATCCTGTAGTGCTCAAACTTCTCCACATCTACATGATCTTCCACACATAGTATTGATATCAGCTCCATTGATCTCCCCCTTAGCCATGTTGCTTAAAAAATTCACCACCTGTATTACATAATGAAAATTCCCATCACCATTCTCCAACCAAAGCTTGAAACTAAGCTCACACTCACCTGAGTTTCACTACCTTCATGCTTTGAGTTGTTTTCATAAGAGTTTGCCAAGGTGTTTCCAAATGAATGAACTCTGCTTTGAAGTTCCTTGTAAGTAAATCGAACAAGCTCTCCTTTGATTTTTGGCCGTGTGAATCCCTTGGGCCATTCGCTCTCCCATGGCTCATCGATCCATTTCCTGTGAAGCATCCCAAACACTAAGCTTGAGCTAGTTAGCCTCGGCCTTCCCACAACCGAGCTAGGTCATAACTTGCCTCTTCAAAAAAAAATTCTCCCCACTTCAAGCATTGATCAACAGAGCTCTGAACTCAACTTTCACTGCAACACCATTACTCGATGTTGAGTAACTCAGCTAGCTAAACTGGACTCAACCTTTCAATAGCTCACCTTGATCCATTTAACATGTCGTACTTTATTTCCTAGTCAATGCTACTCGGTTTTCATCCAAACTCGACCATGAGATTCTTCCACCCACATGGCGAGCTACCTTTATCTTGTGACTATGGTGCCCTCAATGTTCGAGTTCGATCCTTATTTTGATCCCCTTGGGGTCTTTCTAGAAAATGGGGAAATAACGTGAACATAATAAGACCTCCCTAAAATAATGAATTATCAATTTTAATCATTTTTTCCTGAGTTGGACAGAAGTGGGCCCGTGGGGGTCAATTTTCACACTTTGAGTAGACCTTGAGCCTCCAAGATTTGAAATGATTCAGAATGTCTCACGAAATCCTTTTCAATGCTATCTAGCACAACATCCCCGTCGTTGTTCAATTTTTCCCCAGGGGCAAAATTGGATATCTTTTTGGTGACTTCTCAGGGATGATTACTTGCTAAGCATGATTCTAGTAGCCTTAACTCATCCATGTGGCATGGATTCTATGTTAGAGTCCTTAAGGTAATTTGATCTTCTTTGACACATCCCACAATCCCCTTGAGTAAATCCAATCTTGGACCTCCCTAAAATTCTAGGCATGATGTATACTAAATATTTTGAATGCTTGGCATCTATGGAACACTGCAGAATTTTGAATGAAGTATAATTATGAAACTCTTATGGAAACTTTTAACTTTCCTTCCCTTGAGAAAATTCTGAGGATGATACAATGTGCAAGAGCAACAACAACACACAACACATGCAAAGAAAAAGAACACACAACAACAATGTGCATAAGAACTTGGAGAAAAACAACTAACTAAACTGTACAGTGGAATGATCTCAAAAGAAAGTTTTGAGATGTATCCCATTCACATGAATGGGTAGTTCTTATCCATTGTTCCTGGATAGAAAAAATTAATTCACCTCTTTGTAACTCGTGATGATGTATGGCCCACTCCAGAGAGAGCGTCAAACTTGGTGTGCTTTCCTAGTTTGGCCCGTCTTCATCCCATTTGAGGACTAAATCTCCCTCTTGAAAATGCCTTTCAAATGCCTTCTTGTCAAAATATTTCTTAACCTAAGCCTGATGTTCCTTTAAATTATTCATAGCCTTGTTTCGTACTTCCTCTAACTCCATGAGTTCAGCAAACCTTACTGTTAGTGGAGCACTCTCCATAACTTCAAGTTGATGAGCTAACTCCAAAGAAGGTAACTCCCAAGAGAGTGAAAGTTTTGCTTCCCTTCCATATACAAGCATGAAAGGGAAGCCAAGTTTTCTTGTGATCCGATCTTCCCATAAGGTAGTATTAAGCTATGATCCGATCTTCCCATAAGGTAGTATTAAGTTGTGTATGCCAAGTTCTCTTGTTAGTTTCCATCATGCGCTTAATAATCCTTATGAGGTTTTTGTTGCTAGACTCATCCAATCCATTTCCTTGTGGATAGTAATTGGATGAAGTCTTGAGGTAGACCCCATTTTTAACATCCCATTCACTTAACTTCATACCAAGAAAAGCCATTGCGTTGTCTGAAATGACTATAAACGGAACACCGAACCTTGTCATTATACCTTCCAAGAAATCCAGAACTACCTTCTCATTTCTCTCTTTCAATGCTACCACCTCTGTCCATTGAGTAAAATAGTCTATTGCAGTAAGGACCCATTTATGTCCATCACTAGATGGAGGATTAATCATTCTGATGAAGTCTAATCCCCATTGAACAAAGGGTTGATCCACTTGAATTGGATGCGGGAAGAGCTACCAACTTCTTCTTACCTATGAAAAAGGAACATTCCTTACACTTCCTTACATAGAGATGGGCATCTTTGAAAAAATATGCTAATAGTATCCGGCTCACATGATCTTAGTAGAATTTATGTGTGTAGAATAATTTCCTCTAGATAGGCCATTATGAAACTTTTCTAGTATCTTACTTACCTATTCCAGTCTTGCACACCATTCAAATCCTTTCAAAAGAGAACGTTATCTACTAAAACATATGGAATAGATTGAAGATGGAAAGTCCGTCTTTGATTTTTATCCATGTTCATAGGATATACTCTTGAGAAGAGGAAATTCTTCATTTTGGATAACCAGTCAACTTGATCATCACTCTCATCAATGTTTAGGAGCATCGCATCCTCATCACCTTTTGATTCCATGTCTGCAGCAAGTTTTGAAACAAACCTTTACCTCTGACAAGTTTGGTAACTTTGATATGTATGTCATACTCCATCACCTTTGTGATCCATCCAACACACTTTTCATTCATCTCTTTGTTCAAAAAAATCCTTGACACCTAGATGAGACACCATCAAATGAATTTTGTTGTTGGACAACATATGCTTGAATTTCTTCAAATCTCGAATAACCGCAAAGAATTTTTTTTCAAAAATGAGTATTTGAGTTCATAGTCTTTGATGGATTGATTGAAGAAAGTAATTGGTTACTCCATCATGTTGTTTTTTTGCTAGGTGAGGATAAATGAAAGCTCTTTTGACCTACAAAAGCATAGAGAATAAAATATTTATCAAACTTGGGGTTCACCAGGTGTGGAGGTTGAGAAATGGTCGTTTTGATGGCTTCAAAGCTCTCTTGTCCTTCCTTTTTCCATGAGAATGGCATGTTTTTCTTCAGCATGGTTGTCAGTGGTTTATCTAATGTTGTGAATTGAGGGATGAATCTCCGCACAAAATTTATAGTTCCTAGAAAACTATGGAGACCCTTCCTATGACTTGGGAGAGATAAGGACATAATTGAATGAATCTTTTCTAGATTGATTGAAATTCCTTTCGCTGAAACAACATTCCCTAACAACTTTCCCTCGTGCACTACAAAAATACACTTCTTGGGATTAAGTGAAACCCTAAATTCCCTACACCTTTAGAAAACCTTCCTTAGATGCGTGATGTGATCATCTACATGCTTAGAATATACAATTATGTCATCTAGGTAAACCAAGATGATATCATTGATTATTCCTTTAAACGCCATGTCCATGGATCTTTGGAAAGTAGCCTCGACATTGGACAATCTGAATGGCATTTTGTTGTAGGCATATGTGCCCCACTTGGTAGTGAAAGCCATTTTGAATTGGTCGGATTCTTGACTAGAATTTGATTGTAACCCAAATATCCATTGAGTAAAGAAAATATTTGGGCTCTTGCCACCATTTGAAGAATCTACTCCATTGATGGGAGAGGATAATGGTCTTTCAACAAGGCACGGTTCAAATCCCTAAAATCTATGCACAACCGAATCTCTCTATTCTTCTTCCTTACGGGCACTAGATTGGCTACCCAAGAGGAGTGCTTGATGGGAAAAATTATACAGCCTCGATGAGTTTGGTTAGCTCCTTTCTCATTAGTGGCTCAATTTTGGGATTAATTGGCCTTTGTTTCTAATGAATTGGCTTGGAATTAGGATCCAGTTTGATGGTATGTTGTGCTAGACCTAGATCAAAACCACACAGGTATTTATAGATCCACATAAAATGTCATGATACTCTTGACAAAGTTTGATGAAAGCTTATTTCTCCTCGAAGTACACACTTTGCCAATCTTCAGAATCTTTTCATTTTCTACCTCGACTTCCTTAAAATATTCTTCTTTGACCACCATGTCAGAGATTTGTCTTTTGACTTGATCATGTGAATTGAAAATGGATTCCAGAGTGACTAAGCCTTTTGGAAGTTTTTTGCTCTTAAAAATGGATTCCTAACAACAATGGATTACTTCATGAAATGGGTGGAGGCCATACTTGTCAAACATGCCACTTTTGAATTTGTTTGCAACTTCATCAAGGAAAATATTATCTTGAGATTTGGCATCCCACATAAAATCATTGCTGATAACGCTTCTAACTTCTCTTCACGAGAAGTAATCAATTTTTTCTATGGATACGGGATAACCTTAGCTCATGCTTCTGATTACTATCCTTAGGGAAATGGTCAGGCAAAATCTAGCAACAAGAACCTAGTAACCATCATACGGAAGCTAGTTGATGAGAACCAGCGATCTTGGCACAAATCATTATATGATGCCTTGTGGGCAGATCATATCAATCCAAAGAGATCTCTCGGCATGTCACCTTTCCAGGTGTTGTATGGGATTGATGCCAAATCCCTATCTCCGTAGAACTTCCTGCTCTGCGCTTGGCTCGAGCAATCAAAGATGAAACTTTTCAGAGTTCTCTAGAAAAGAGAATTATGTACACAGAACTTGAATAAAAGTGAGTGAAATTGGTCGACAAGATCACCGAACATCGAATCAAGCCAAGAGGTTGTTCGACAAGAAAGCTAGGTAGAGAGATTTCCGGGTAGGGATTTGGTCATTCTCGTGGGACAAACGAAGAGAACCAAAAGGTATGCACAAAAATTTGACTCTCTTTGGAGAGGGCCATACAAAATCAAGTAGCTCAAAGGAGAGAATAGTTTCTATCTCTCATATCTGGATGGAACTGAGCTCCTGCTTCCCTACAATGGGCAGCACCTAAAGATCTTCAGGAAGTAGAGCTTGCTCTCTTCTTTAATACTTTGCTTTCATTGTGTGTTTTTGCTTTTGTCGTGTGTTTGTTTCCTCTTTGTTGTGTGTTCCCTTTCTCCCCTTTTTGGTCGCCCTTGTTTTTGACTCTTTGTAACCCAATGGATAGGCATGTAGAAAATTGGGATTCTCTACCCTTAAGTTTTACTTAAAAATAGTCCCCAGAAAGAGCCAGCTGTTATCCTATAAAATTGACAAGGGAAATTTTATAGGTAACCATACCAAAATTCCATTTTGGTCCCCTGAAGAGATCTGATAACATTCAAAATGGCCTAAAAATCCTTTCCGAAATCAAGTTTGAAATAACTTAGCCATTTTCACCTTTTTAAACTGGGCACAAGAAATATTGTGTCGACACAATGAAACGTCGCCCTTAGAAAATCCTTTGGTGCCCTAAATGACATGTCGACATCAGAGAAGTTGCACCCCTTTGGCATAGGGAAGGACATGTCAACATAGTTAAACATGCGCCTAAAAAGTGTGCTAAGGCGCTAAAAATGATGTCAACACATAAAAATATGCACTAAGTAGATTTCCTTTGGCGCTAGAAACTACATGTCGACATCATGAAAAGGCTCTGCCTTGAAGGAACCATCCTTTATGTATTTACTTACTGCCTTGCATGAAATCCCTCTCCTCCCTACCATTTTACAAAACCAAAGAGAGAGAAATCTGAGAAGTTGTGAAAAAGTGCAAAATCATTTATCCTTTGGCACACTATTTTTACACGTTGCACTCCCCACAGTCGTGCCTTGGTGCACTACCACCGCATGCAACATATCCATAACTGCGCACCAAGTATTAACACTTAAAAAATTTCCTAAAGGCGCAGGCACATCCTAACCAACATCAACATTTGATGTTGTGTCCCCCAAATCTGCACCAAGCAATCTTCCTTTGGCGCATTGAGCTTCTTTGCAACATCTTCAGAAACTATGCCTTGGGCACACTTAAAACTTGTGCAACACCAAACTTATCTCGCACCCCTTTAAAGCTCTCTTCTTAAAGTGCTGGCACCATTTCTATAACACCAACACTGCATGTTATGAGTTGCTTACCTATACCTTGCACCTTTCTCTTTAGCGTTAAACCTTTTATGCAACACTCTTCAATAGTGTTCCCTTTATAACCCTTTGGCGCACCTTTTCTCCTGTCAACACAAGCGCACCTTTTTGCATGTTGACATCCATAAAAGTGTGCCCATCCTTTTTAAGCCTCTACAGTATGCTATGAACTTGCGCCTTGCACCCTAAGCCTTATAATATCTCATTCTTCTTTCTGTAAGCTTTCATTATGAATAAAATGATGGTTGACATGGATCTTCTATGTTGGACCTCCTTAATTCTCCTTGCAGAACAACAACAACCATTCTCGAGCTCACACATGTCTTCATCAAGCAAAAAGCCAACCAAGTCTAAAGGTAAAGCTAAGTTGATAGAGCAAGAAATGAAGTATAAATATCAGAAAGTTAGGATGCCTGACTCATATGCAGAGAGTGATCTCGATATTAGAGACTCCAAGCTCGGGCACATTGATATGGAAGACTTCTAGGCAAGGACCAACGGACCTCTTGTGGTCACTTTGGATGAACAAACCGGTGGGCGGTGGATTGCACTTTCTAGGTGGGCTACCAAAGTAAGTGCTATTAGTAATGAATTTATCATGTTGGTTGCTGTTATTACAACAAGGACACAAGATGTGTTGAGGATAAAGAAGAAAATACGGTCATCGACCTAACTACTCGTCACTTTTAAATAAATCTGGGCATTCCTCATCACAGGTAGTACGTCGCCATAAGCCTAGAAGACTGCAAGAAGGAATGGGATGAAAATGAGGAAAAGTGTATGCAATTGATGAATGAGCTATATCTTAAAAACAAAAAATTTGGTGAGTGATGGCCACAGACCATCCACCGCAGTGATTTCAATGAATAATTGAGTGATACAATCACCTTCTTGAGTAGAGTGTATGGGCTCCCTGATGCCCATCATTTCCATAAATGGATGTTGAGGTACTTAGAGACCATGAGTAAGAATGTTCCTAAACAATGTTTTGGCTGGGGAGAAATCATCAATGACACCATCTCCCAACAACTTCAACAGGTCATGACAACTGGGAAGTTCTATATGAATTCCTATGTTGTATACGCTGCAGCATCAACGAGAGATTTAGCGGGCCTGGCACGAAATAGGGTATGGCCCCAGGTCAAAATATACAAATACTACCCAGAGCTAAGGCTCGAGAACAACATCCCTCAATTCTCAAAAATCAATGATGCCTTCTTCTATGAGGTGATCTTCCTATTGAGGCTGAATATGAGACATGGTCGAACTAGCCCCAGTGTGGTCATTGTCACAAAGAAGTGGGGAGCATTGTTCACTCAGTTTCCCATGTTCACATACCTCAGGGCGGTGAATTTTGAGGGTGAACTGACCAAGCTACCAAGGTATGCAGGACCCAAGCTAATTCTCTTAGAGTTGTCAAGGCAACTAATCACATACCATGAGAGATGCATGAAGAGAAAGAAGGGAGGGACTATATTCCCCCTTACAATGGGCCGATACACTTGCACCACACTGGTCAAGGCATGGGAAATGTATGCCAAGCTTGAATTGTTGAATCTAAAGCACAAATTCCCAGCCAGACCTACCTTTGATTGCCGGGGTTGCCTCCCAAAGGCAAAAATTGATCCTATTCATGTCCCTAAGATCGAGGACATCTACATTGACCTGACACATGAAATAGATCTCATACGGAAGGATCACTCTAGGCTGGCTCTGGAAGAAATCAAACACTATGGCATGGCCATCATTCTAAAAGGATTCCAAGAACCTGATCAAGAAATTTATCAAGTTTACCTTGACATGGATGGGGACGATTGGCCGTTCGCAGAAATTGACAGAGCCAAGGCACCAAAGACCATTCAAGAAAGATTCAAGCACATGTTGTAGCACATTGAACATTGGTGCAAACAGAATGGTCTTACCTACCTTGGGGTAGATTTTACTACTTCTCCATCAGGTAGAGTGCCTCCAAGGCTAGCCCAAGTGCCAAAAGGAAAAGGAAAAGATAAAGAGGAGGAAGGACCAAGCAAACAAGAAGAAGCTCCTGAAATCCCTCCTACTACTTTTGAGAATCAAGTGGTCGACCTCGTGTCTCCAGGAAAAGAAGAAGAGACCAGTGAAGTTTCGACAGGCACATCTACTTAAGATGTGATCACAGCTACAACCACCGAGTTACCCACCATTCCTTCTTCCGCTCCTTCTCCTCCCCCTGTTGTTGAAACATCTATCCCAATGGATGTTTCTTATTCTCTCCCTTCCTCCCTTCCATCTCCCACCTCTTCCATATTCTCCTCTCTCATGGATCTGTCACCTAGTGTTCCCTCCATCCCATTACAGATCCCTTCCACCTCCATGACATTTTCTTCTCCTGTAGTAACTCCAGGCTCTACAAGCAGTGGCGCGTTAGACTCATTGTTGATGCCACCACCAAGTGTATCAACGTTCTTCCCTATGGCCTCTTCAGTTGCTTCCCCTTTCACCCCCATTTCTTCTTCCATTCCCTCTACTCCTTCTCCCATAAGTCCAAGCTAGATTTCTGACCATTTGGGTCAACTCAAGAGAAATTTTCCCATAGCACCCATGGACTTCTCTATCATTCTCAAGAAGAAACAAAAAGCTATAACTCGCTTCTCAAAGAGCACTTCGGGAGAGAGGGTCATGGAGATTGCATATCCTGATCCCACCAAAGAGAAAAAATATCTGTCTCCTACAAACTTTACAGTGACCCAAGTCATGATGGGAACCTCAACTGAGAGCCTGCAAGGAGAGGCTTTGTCTGTAGTAGATGCCCTCTGTAAGAAGATTCGTGAAGAAAAGGAGGAGGAGAAGATACTAAAGGAACAAAAAAATCTTCTCCAAGCATTGCAAAGAATGGGCAATGCACCTCCTATGATTTCCGTCGAGCCTCCTGAAGTTCTCAATTAGGACAAGATAAATGAATATGCCAAGATTGGTGAACAAGGCGCGACTGTGTCTTCTGGATAGAGTGAATCCTCAAAGATAGTGAGGAAATAATCAAGAAATTCACAAGGCTCTACCAGAGTATAGATCAGGTAAACAAGGAGCTACAAGCGGTAGCAGGATCCCTCTCTCGAGGAGTTAGACAATGCCAGATTACAACATGAAACATTTTAGGCAATGGTCGACTACTCAACTGACAACCTATTAAAGGTCGACGTCATTGATCACCTGTGGGCACATCACAAAGCTCTCATTGCACTATATTACTGGATTGATCAAATGGAGTATATCCTAGAAAGGATAGATAAAATCAAGGAGGAAGCCCTAGATGCAAAACACAACATGGAGTAGATGGTTACAAAGATGGCTCGAGAGATGCTCAGTGCATCATTCACCTTGAGGGAGGAAGACGATACAATCCAAATATTCAAGGCTATCACAACCCAAGTTTTTTTGCTAGAGGTCACTTTTGATCAAGAGTCTATCAATAACCTTCTGGCTTGTCATGATTTCATTGGATACTTGATTGAGGAAAACAAAGAGTACGCCGGCCTACCTGACAAGCTCAAGACTGAAAAAGAAACTTACGAAGTTATCGGTGACCATTTCAAGAGTCCTGATCATGATCAACTTCAGAAAATGATCAGAAAGTTTATGGAGTACCGAGCTTAGTGTCACATCGCCTCTCTTGATTAGAAGCAAGACACTCCTTTCAAGCAAAGAGATGACGATGAATAGTTTCTCTTGTTGTGTATGCTTTGATCTTTTTGTAAAAATATTTAAAAAGTATGTTGGCATTTACGATGACATCATCCATGTTGCACCATGGGATGTTTCCATCCACAAACTTGCCCAAAGTCAACTTTTGAATTTTTAGATATTTTGTAAATATCTTGTAAGATATTTTGTAAATAGTGGTTGGTTTATTTTTGTCTTCTTTCTCATTCTTCTTCTATAAATACTAGAATACTTGTTGTATTCTAGGTGGACATTTTTGTATGAAAAAAGAGGTGAAGAGAGAAAGACTTTGTGCCTTCTTGTAACATAAGATATATTAATATATATGTTAAGACTTTGTGCTCAATATATTTGTTATCTACATCAAATCTCTCTTAAGTTAAATCTATGTTTCTATTCTATTGGATTCATTCTTATTATTGTCATATGTTCATCAGTATTGCTTTTTATGTTTATGTAAGTAAGTTTGGCTCTGTTTACTACCAGACCAAAGCATAAACCCTCCGACCTTTCTGTCTTGGAATTCATTTCTTTTCTCCCTTCAGATCTACCTTCCTCCATTCCTTCCCTCTTACATTTCTATTCGCAGTTGGAACTACCTCTATTGGGATGAGATCCCAAACCCCTGAAGTTAGAATAGTGTATATTTGCATAGATTCCTGCTTGATAGAATAACAATAAACCAGTTTCAATTTACTGTCTTAAAGAGGGGCTATGCCCCTGCACACCGCTGGCTGTTTCCCCATGACCTGTCTAATTGATATATTTTCAAACCAACAGTCCCATACTCAGTTCTTGTATGATCTTACACAATGATTTTTGGATGCACTACGTGCCTTTGTTTGATGAACAAATAACTCATTATCTCCAAAAATAGTTGGGGCTTTGATTCCCTTCTATTGGGCTAGCTGAATTCATTGCACAAGGGTCTCATATTCAACAAAATTGTTAATGCAACTAAACTACATCCGAGAAAGATGAGAAGTACTTATCTCCTTTTGAATAAATTAACATAACACCAGCATCGGATCCATTCTTACTCCTTGAACCATCGAAGAACAATTGCCATAGTCCTTCGAATTGCTTGGTGTTTTGAAAAGTTGCAGTATGATTGTATCTTCTTCATGAAAACAATAGGTACTTAATCCCATTTCTTCTAAAAGTAGCAAACCAACTTATTCTTTTCCAATACATCGGGGTAAGGATCATACTAATGATCTCTACTTACTTCATCTAGTAAATTATTAGGGACTTCTTCAACAAGAGTGGTTGGTTCATGATCATCATCTTCCTTTCTTGGATCTCCAATGGTATAATTCCCCTTTATAGGACTAGCGGTGTAGGGGTCTACATGATTATGGCAGATTGGTTATGCTCTTATAGTCACTTTGGTTCCGTATCGAGTCCTGAGAATCATATGTGACCAATCGGATGATAGATAACCACCCATCTTGGCAGTGAAATATCATGATAGGTAGATGACAAAGAGAGGAGGAAGATCAATGACTGATATGTCTTGGGTGAACGATAAACTCGGGCATGCATGGATGGTAATTTGAAGTCCTTTGATAACTCCAAAATTCTTAACAGCTATGCCATCTAGCTAAACAACTCCTCTTGCAACTGGCACATATTGTATACCTAGTACATCTGTAATTTGTTTGGGCATGATTGAACTATTGACACCATAATCGATCATGCAATTATGCACCAAGTGGTTGCCAATGATCAAGGAAATATAGAATGGTGGTGGTTTTTTGGCTTTAGGAATACTTTTCCCTTCTAGTTGACACAAAATTGTAGAAGTTTCTACTCCACAACCCCGCGATCATCGGTTATACCAAAACTATTTAGAGCCTCTCGTAGCAAGTTCCTTTGAGAAGGAATTGAAAGTGTGTCCCACATAGTAACACTCAGATTGGTTTTCTTCATTTGTTCTACTATGTGAAGGGAATTTCTCCTACTTTTCTGACACTTCTTTAGGTATTGGGTTCTTCCTTTGGAAAATGCTTGTTGGGTATTGTGATTCCTGAAGAACCTTCTTTCCTCATAGCTTAGCTAACAGGTGTTTTTGGCGGTTTCTTTCCCACATCTTTATAAACCGCCACTCACGTTTGAGGCTCTGAAGTGGATGCTTGATCAGCTTTACAAGGTTGAGGTTCCATTTCTATCTTTTTGGAATAAGTGTTTTCCGCCACTGATGAGGAATCTGTATTCAACCCGCAAAAATATTCTGCTTTCCAATTTAACAAAGTGGTTTCTTCAGGTGCTTATTGTTGATCTGATGTTTCTTGCATAGATAAATTTTTTGTTATCTCTAAAACAGAAGATACTATTTAAAGCATAAGGTTCTAACTAATAACTCCATTGGGACAAATATTTTGATTGTGGGGTTGAGAACAAGGATAACACCATTCATAGTCTTGAACTAGATTATTCTAGACAAGTACTATGGCTCTAGATGAGCTAGCAGCAAGAGGATTCCAAAATTTCAAAGGCCTAACATTTGTAGCTTGACCTGCAGCTTGATTTTGAGGTTGATTGTTCCCTTGAAAAGGAGGACGGTTAGCCTGATATTGCTGGTTTTATGGTTGGTATGGACAATTATATTAAAACCGTTACCTCATTAGTACAACGAGTTCATTTCCAAAAGTTTATAGCAGTGACTTGAATTCAAATAGATCATTCAAAGAGGCAGGGGTAGACTTAGCTGGTTGATTAGAGGCTACTAGAATAGGATAAATGATAGGCTGATTTTTGGAAGATCCGGAGACAACGACATTGGTGGTCGTGGAGCTATCTTTCCAACTTGAATTAAGGAATTTTCCGCTCTTATGGCAACGTTGTAGGCATCAGGTAATGTAGTCCCTCCCATGGACTAGATCATAATTGCTACATCAGTATTCAAGGATCACAAATAGTACAAGAATGCATTATTTGGAGAAGGATTTATGAGTGTTGAAATCCTATTCCAGGTCCTCTAGAATCGGAAGTTGAAATAACTCATGTATTCTTGGGGAGATATCTTCATGCTAGTGAGTTGTTCCGAAACCGATAGGTGATCACTCTTGTCTTCAAACTTTTTATAGAGTTTTTATCCTAACTCATCCCAAGTTGTTATAGTGTCAACACTTAACCCTAAAACCATTGAAGTGTTTTCCCTTAAAAGAGGTAGAAGGAGTCTAACCGTAACATTGTCCTCTGTGATATTATACACTCCAAAAATGTTGGCTACATCAATAATATGTTCCATTTGGAGTAACATGAGTTTCCCCTATGTAAAAGGGTAAACTTTTGAGTTCCGCAACTAGTTTAGGGCCATGTTGTGCCAACAAGAGAGGGTTGATTTCATTGAAAGGGGAAACAACTTGGTTTCGTGTGATAACAACAAGAGGTTAATTGTTCCTTGGTAGACGAAACCTTCCTACAAAGGATTTGGATGACCCCTATGAGGTAAAGCTATAACTGGTGATGTTGAAATGCCTCTTCTTCTTCTCTTTGGAGGAGATAAGGAAAGTTTGATATGCTGATAATTTCCTTTCTTTGAAGAATCTCTTGTCTGAATTCTTTGCATAAGTTAACGCACTGATATTTGGAATCAAGAGATATAGAGTCGCGGTACTTTGACTTGTGTATGTGAGAACATAAGTACCATTTTTACCACCGGGCATGTCAAAAACTATTGTGTTGGTAGCATGGTGGCTAAGATATTACAATAGGATAGTTGTGAAATGTAGAACTTTCACCTATTGACCCACCGAGCGTGCCAAAAATTGTTGTCACCAAATCACTGCACCCTCCGAATGGCTAAAATGTGAATAGGGTGTTTGGTGTGATTGGGACACATGGGATCACATCTCAAGCTATGGGACTTGGGATCGAGGTGAACCTCTGGAGAAGGCTGATTTCCTCTTCCTAAACTAAGTGCTATACTACTCCTAGTGCAATAAAGTGGTTATATAGACCTATGCTAACATTTTCATAGGTTTTAAGGAAAGAGATTTGCAAGAAATGAAACTATACTAGGGATGGCAATGCATCAAATAAAGGGTGTTTCCAAACTCGGGAAGGGTTAATTTGAAGAGGGTGTGTGCACCACAAGTTAACTTCACCTACTGGAAACTTAGAGAGGGTACAAAATACCACAAACTAGGAAGCACACATTCCCTTTGTTAAACTCGATCAGACAAACAAGTTATCAGTCTTCCAGTGAAGAAGGATGAACTTGAGAAGGATGAATAAGCACCACAACTCAATTACATGCAATGCTCCACCACTTGATAAGCATGAGCTTCCGAACCTGAAATAGAAAGGTGAACTTACACAATGTACCTACAAGCATGAGAAAATGGCACAAAGAAGTATAAAAGTATGAAAGGACCGAGATTAGTCACAAAACACACAATTTTATTACTTTAATAATGTGCACAATGCATCATACATTCATAATAGGCAATGGTTTCCATTACTGATCTTGAAGAAAGGCTTGAAAGTTATCTCAACATACAAGGACAATTTGCAGAAGAGAGAGGACTCTTGAAAAAATTGCACTAGTCTTAGATATCTAACTGTCCAACCTATCTAACTTGTTGGAACCCCTTGGAATGAGATTTCAACATACATTTATAGAATAAGTTGAGAGAGAGGAGAGGAGTCATAAATTCCCTTCCTAAATTGAAGGAACATGATGTATTTATTATATTTGGTTTAACCACTTTGAGAAGCTTCCATCATGTGCCATTAATACCCGGTTGACCTAATCTTATCAATTAATTAAAATAATATTTTAGTAATTATAATAAATATTATTAATAAAATATTAAAATAAAAATATTAATTTAATTACTATTTTTTGTGGGTCCCCTATTGACCGGTTTGTGTTGAAGGGGGAATCGTGAGGAAAAGGACAAAAAGAGCCCAACTCGGTGGTTGGCTCACTGAGCCAACTAATCGAGTTGGGTCCAAGATCCTCGGCCTATGTATTAGATGAGTCCATTGCCATCGCATCGACCCATGAACCCACTCTAAGAAAATCCCACTTATCTACTCCATTGGCTCGAATCCACGAGCTTTGCTTTGCGCACAGTTTTCCAACGTCAACGAATTATCCTCAATTATCCTCAACTTCTCATCCCGAGTCTCTTCCCATAAATGATCACTTCAGTGTCCTCGAAATTAATGTAGATTCCTGATGATGCACATTATTATTAACTCGGTGTTAACTCGGTGGTTGGCGAGTTAAATTCTTCCCTCCATTGGCATACCTTCCGAGCTTCACATCCTATCTTCCCAACTCGCCATCATTCTCAAGCTTGCTCGCCACTTGCGAGTTTCAACTGATCCATTCTTTATTTTGACTTGACCGTGTGGCTTGATCACCCTTCAAGTTACCATGTCCGAGCCTTTCATCAACACGACCGAGATGAGCCATGTTCTCCATTATCACGAGTGATATCTTCCATAGACCTTGCACTCCAACACTATGACCATCGCTCACCTTGCATTGGCCAAACTTGCTTAGTCTAAACTCGCCAAGAGCTCCATGCATGAGTTCCTTACAACCCCACGAGATCTCTTGATTTGATTCCATGCACCCACTCTGAGTTCCCCCAATGTCGCAACATTAACGTCAAATGGCAAGATAATCTCTTTAGGAGTTTGTTGAGCTAGTGTTTACCTTGAATGACCTAGTTCCTTCTAATTTTATGAGTTCTTGGTTCATTGCCAAAATCTCGAACTTAGCAAGTTGGCTTTAAATCTACTGCTCTTAAACTATGGTTCCGGTCTCACCATATTCCACAATTATTCTTAGCTTGGATGAGTGAGCTAACTTGAAACTTGGACAATTTATTTCAAGAGTCACGTCGCTTAGCTTGAGAATTTGAGCCACTGCGTTGACCCATCCACAGACTCACAGAGCTATGAGATCGTGAACTCCGAATTGATTCATTGAGCTACCCTCTACCAAGCCCATTAGTTTTGAGTTCAAATTCCATCATGGATGCACTGTCGAGCCACTCTATTCCTTGATCCTTTGATGATGCATTTCCTCAAAAGTGTCGAGCCTCACATACCTTATGAATCACCATGTCTAGACTCTTCTATGACCTGGTGAGTTGTGTTATCCGAAGACCCGATTCTCTTCAATGAGAAATCAAGTCCTGAGCTCACAAACTCTGCACTGCCCATGTCAACATCTCATCATTTCACTCTGTATTCTATCGCAATATCTTTCCAGGATATCTTTACTTATCTCAAACGTAACTCTATTTATATTCATGGTGATCAACTCACATGAACTCGTCATGAAATCCATGACCTCACCATCGACTAGTTTCGAGCTCATCATTTTCACCAGCTCAAAATCAACTCACCTTGTCATGCTTGGAAAACTAACTCACTCCTTTTCCAATCATACCGAGTTGGATCTAATAACTTGCTTGGTTGTTTGTATAACCTAGCCACCGGGTCACCAAATGAATTTCCCGATAACTTGGCAATGGAGTCGGACTCCCCATGACTCACCTAGCTTGTTAAATATTACTCACCTACATGCACTAATCGGATGTTTCACATCCAACTTGGTTTATTGATGGCATGTTTATTTGGCAGGATTTCTCTCTTGGCTCGCCATCTCATAATTCCCACTTGGCCATGCTCCTACCAATTTCCCACAAACAAGACTTAATGCAGAATTTTGACATCATTCAACCAATTCAACTGGCAAGAGACCCAAAATTTCCCCACTTGGATTTCTATCTTAGCTCGTTTACCTACACTGTTCAACATTTCACGATCCCGTGTATTTGGAAACATCATCCCTCGAGTTCTAACATCAACTCCACCACTTCGCATCCGAACACTCGAATCAATCATCCCAAAATTTCACCGAGTCATTTCAAAAAAAAACTATATAATCAATCTCATCTAGGTGAATCATACTCTCTATTGAAATGAATTCTTTGACATCAATATTTCCATCATTTGTACACATAATATCCAAGCTTAAATCTCTTTCGATGATATCTACAATCTCGAGCTCACCTGTGCTTTTACTTCCAACTCAATATTACTATTCATGGTGTTCATGCCCATTCCACTGTGTCACCTCCTAGATCTCTTCCGAGAACTTTCCTGAGTCCCTCCGAATCTCGATTCAATCCTAAAGTGCTCAAACTTCTCCACATCCACACAATCTTCCGCACATGGTATTGATATCAGCTCCATCGATCTCCCCCTTAGCCATGTTGTTTAACAAATTCACCACATGTATTACGTAACGAAAATTTCCTGTCACTATTCTCCAACCAGGCTTGAAACTGAGCTTGCACCACCGAGTTTCACTACCTTCGTGCTTCGAGTCATTTTCACAAGAGGTCACTAAGGTGTTTCCAAATGAGCTCAATGAACTCACACTGAATTTCCATGCAAGTAAATTGAACGAGCTCTCCTTTGATTTTTAGCCATGTGAATCCCTTGGGCCATCCACTCTCCCATGGCTCATCGAGCTATTTATTGTGAAGCATATGTTATCCATATTTATCCCCTAGGCCAAATACCGGATTAGCTACGACCCCGCATAGAAAGAACCCGAGAAAAAATGTTCGAGATCTGTAAATAGGTCACAGAGGATTCAACAACGGAATAACATGGTTAGAAAAGAAGGGCAAGTGCATGAGAGGAACCAAGAGCAAGAAAGGGAAGAAAAAATGAAGATCTCAAGTTCTTGGGTACAAAATAGTTTAGAAAATGTCCAAAATTGACTAAGTATGGAGGAGGTAGTGGAAAGAACCACATGTCCTAACGACACTTCTCGAAAGATGAATCCTATAAGAGAACCCCAAATGAGCACTAGGCTTTTGCGTGTCCTAGGTCAAGAGATATACCCCGCCAAGCAAAATATTTAGCTAAAAAGTTACAAAATGGGCCGCAACTCCGCCCAAAGTGATTTCAGACCCGCGGAACCATTTTGTAGACTGGTTTTTTTGCCATTTTTGCTCTAATTTAATGTAAAACTTTAAAGGGGCATAAATTTTGAACCAGTGGTTCAAATTCAGTGAATTTGGTACCGTTGGAAAACTCTAGACCTCCACTACACCATGGAAGCATAAAATATCATTTTTTGCATGCCTTAGTGGGTGGAAAATAGGAAAATGGATTTCACACCATAAAAGCGAGATCCGATTGCTTCCACTACCCATTTTGATATTATCTGCCATCCTTCCCTCCCTAATATGTAAAAAAACAAACACGGGAAACCAGATTTGGCGATTGTGGGTGGATTTACAGGACATTAATGACTCGTGGTCGAGCTCAATCAGATTTTCAATATTTTCCTCTATTTTTGGCTCGTTTATGATATAAATTCCATAGCTTTCTTTGCGTAAAGGGTTGGACATTCCTTGTTTTCCGTGCTCTATTTTTCTTCTAACAAAGGATTTTATGGAATTTCAAGCCTTCCATCAAAGTTGTAATATATTTCTTGCCTCCTAGGTTGTTTTGTAATGTATTGTATCAATCTACAGAGCAATAAAACACGTTTGTGATCGATTCTAGATCCTTTCTGTCTCTTTTTCTCGCATCTGGTCTTTCGTTATAAATTTGGTTATCTATACTTGATTATTGCATTTTTGTTAGTTTGTATCTATTAGCGAACTAGTGTTCATCATTCCTTCGGTGCATCACCTTGTAGTTTAGTTATTGATTATTTCTTGTACCCCTTTTTCCTTGTCTCCTTGGAAAGTTTTAGATTAGGTATAGAGAGAAATCCTCTGCAAGCTCTCACATATGCACCTAAACAGAGGAATAGGAACCAACCTTTAATCTGGAGAGCTTTCCCACTTTTTAAAGGTCCCACACCTTGGGGAAATTTCAATGTTATGCAATCACACTAGATGATTCTACCTTAGAAAAGCAGATTTTTAGAACTCATTTGGGGTGTTGTGATTTTACACTAATAGTTTTGGCATGCCCGATGGGATAGAGAAGTCTCCATTTCATCACAACAAGATTGATGTGCACTTGTTGCAATCTTCAACTTATAAGAAGCTTCAAATTTGCATATCTGGCGACTCCAATAGAGGAAGAATCCATTGGTTTTAGTAGCCCAAGCTTGGGAGATTCATGAGAAAAACCCGGTCTAGAGAAAGGAAAGAAGGTATATTTGAATACTTGCATCTATCCCCAGGAAGAGAAAGGAGAGGAAGAAGAGTTCAGAGGTATCCATCTCCACCAAGTAGAACCTTGTCAACACCTCCACCTATAAGGCCTTTCTTTCAGTCTGTAAGGGTTCTTAGTTTGTAGTGCCCACTTCCCTTTGACACTTTTAGATACTTGATCTTGATATTGTTGATCATATGATGACACTATTACGTTTTGTTTTAGTATGATGGTTAGATGTTAGATCATGGATTATTATTGATCTGGATTCAGTTAGTATGCATGATGGTTACTAGAGACATTTTGATATGTGGATGATGATAGACTGTTGACATGGACATATTATAGATGTTGATTTGGACTTGTGACATTTGATATTTTGAGTAGACCTAGTATGGAATAGTATAGATGATGATATAGTTGATTTATGAATTAAAAATGATAATGTTGAATTCTTGATATTTTTGTGATTCATGTGTTTAGATGATCTTGAAATGTTGTTTATATCATTTTGGATGTTTTGATATGGCCACGAGGCCGAAGGAGGTATTTGCATTTTTGCAGGTTAAAAATCACAACAATGTCGAGGGACTGGAGACTAACCATATTAGAATTTTGGGTGAAATCAACAAGGTCACCATGGCAACTATTTTGTGTGTGTGTGTGTGTGTGTTTGTTAGGGATTCCCATGGGGGATTTCCATTATATGTGACCATGGGATATGTATTTTATTATGTGTTCCTTCTTGTAATTAATTTAAATGTGGTAGATTAATGTGAGAGATCATATAGTTAAACTTTAATTAAATTAAATTGGGATATGGAATGTAATTAATGAAGTTGTTGATTTTAAATGTTAATGTTGGAAGAGTGTGTAAGAAATGTGTAAGAAGGTGTAAGGGATATGTAAGAGAATGTAAGATAGATTTTGGAGTGTTAAACACTTCATCCTCTTAGGAATTCGAATTTTTCCTTGGAGGCTATATTTGGAGGCTTGTGGGACAAGTTAAGCTTGTCCCACACCTCTTAAAATTATTCACCAACCATACCTATGGTTTGGAGGTTAAATTTAGGCCTTTTAAATGCATTTTGAAATGACTATTTGTAAGTTTTTATTGCACTTCTCTTACATGGTTTTAATTCAGTCCTTTTGGAGTATGGGTTATTTTGGAGTGTGTAAGTGAATTTGTCATTTTTATTTATTGTGTTTTGGTGAATGATGTTGAATTTCCTCTTGGGGTTGAGGAAGAATGATGTGGCATCCCACATGGATCCACATCATCCTCTTCTCTTCCCTCTCCTTTAAAAGTGCCACTCCTTGCTTATTTGTGGTTGTTGAAACTTTGTTCATTCCTCTTGGGGGCACATTTTTTTGCTTGCTATTTTGGGAGCTTGTGGTGGAAGAAGTTGGAGTCATTTACATGCTTGAGCATTGCTGGTTTTGAACTATTTTTGGGCATTTGGAAAGCTTGTGGATCTTGGAGAAAACTCCATTATGGAGAGGTAGGATCTTGAGCTTGTTTTTAAATGTTTTCTTTCTCTTGCAGGCATGTTTAAATGGTGAATGTGTTTTGTGTTCTTGGCTGGTTGGGTAGACTGCTTAGGACATGGTGTAGGAGAAGGCTATGGGGATTTCCAATGGGGGGCATAAGGGATTGCCAATGGCACCAATTTTATTGTGGAGGGATTTTGGATTGGGATCCACCTTGGAAAAGAAACTGCTTGCATTTCTTACTCTTGGGGGCATAAGGGAGAAACTTTGGGGGGATAAGGAGGGGTTGGGAGGCATAAGGTTTATGGGATTTGATATGTTTATTGGTGGTATGATTTAGGTGGATGCCCAATTCCAAATAGGGAGGCATAAGTAGTTCCCCATAGTTCCTTGCTCTTGTTGGCTTGTTTGATCAAGCCTATGTTTTGTGTGAATGGTTTCGAATCGTAGTTATGAACTGACTTTGCTTGTTTGTTGTGGAAGCCATTGTTGCCATGAGTTGATTCTCATTCTCTATTTTAATATGGTTGGGGCTCGGGGGCCAATGAGGAAGGATGGCTTCTCCCTTCTCATTGGATGTCTTGTATGGGTGGAGAGTGTTGCCTTTACCCCTTCCTTGTTGTGATCAAATGAAAAGATGAAGAAATGAAGCTTGCTGTTGTTTTGGAGCAAGAAGAATATACAGTTTGACAGTCCCATCCTTTGAGCAAGTTTATTGTGATCCTTCCCACTTTGAGTGGTTGAGTTGTATAATAATTGTAATGTGAAACCATTTGTATTGATACTGGAAGATTGAAATTGGACTGAGAAATGTAAAGGAGATTTATATTTGTTCTCTGTTTTGGAAAATAAATGTAAATGATGTTACATGCATTGTATTTGTATCTTTGAAACCAAATGGAAAGGAAAAGTTGTAAAGATGTAATTGTTGATCAATAAAATATTGCCTTTTTTACTCAAATTTGTATGGTGTATTGGATTTGGATTTTTGTTAAAGTTTGGAAGTTGTTGTTTGAAAAAAGAAGCATGCGTATGAAATAAAAGACAGTGTATTGTTCTCTTGGAATGAGTTGAATTTAGAAATAAGGCTCTGCATAATTATTATTGAATGGTTGATTTAATTCAATTATTTTTTTTTTACTAGTTTAGGAATCCATATACACATTTAAATGATAAAATTAATAGACAAACTCAAAAGGAATAGTTCACAGTCATAAACATCAATCTAGCAATTCACTTTTAAATAAAATGAACAGTTCATACTTGCACTTAGTAATCAACTTAAAAATTTTATAAGTTAACTTGCTAAGACATTATTGAACCCAACTTGACAAAGAAAACTCAAGAAAACAATATAACCACCGTTTGTAAATTGAATCAAATCCTTTCCTGGTCATTTTTCTCTCTTTTGTTAAAAAAAATTCAAACTTGAATCAATTGGAAAAATCAACTCTCTGAAAACACTCTAAACCCTCCCTAAACCAATCCTCCATGTCTGTTTGACATGTTGAGTGAAAGAGGAAATCTAATTTAACCAAATTGTGAAGTTGAAAACTGCCAGTTCACTAAATAAAACCCTGCAGATTGGTTTCTCAAAATTTACCCCTCAAACTTCATCAAATTTCAAAATTTATGATTTCGTATAAAGAGGGCATCGATAGATTTCCGAAAAGTTCTCGTTTTCTCAAAACCGAGCTTTCTAGCTCAAGTTATGGCCATTTGAAGTTTTACTTCAATTTGGCATTCAAAGGGTAATAAAATTTAATCTAACTATTAAAAATTTAAATTTTAAACTTTGGAAAAATTTCCCTAAAAAGTCTACCACCCCACCATCCCTCAACCAATCGGGATCTACCACGTGGCACCTTGGAGGGGTAGACCAAATTTTTAACTTGTTGTTTGAAAATTTTGCCTTGGGAAATTTTTCCCATTTTACCCCACAACCCCGCTGGCTGCATGACCAATCATGTCTTTGCCCACGGCACGATGGAAGGGCAGAATCTTTCTGAACTTTAACTTATCTTTTTAAAATTTTGACCTTGGAAATTTTTCACTTTTTCCTCTACCAGCCCACAGCCAATCAGAGGGCACCACGTGTCCTCAAGGGGCTACGGTGGAGCGTGGTTCTTTTTGAACTTAACTTTTTGAAAATTTGGGGAAAATTTTCCATTTTGGCCCCGCAGCCCACAACCAATGAGAAGGTGCCATGTGGCACTTTGTGGGGGTGGATAGGTAGGGCGAGCCCCTTGTCATTTTGATTTTTGGCCTTTGGAAAATTTCTTAAATTCTTCCCGCGGCCCGCAACTCCACCTTCTCCCTCGGATTCTCCTCTTCCGCGGGCGCGCGACTCGTGCATCCTTTATTTCATTTTTCCCCTCTCGGCGCAAGGTTCTAATTTCTTCTTCCACCTTGTTTTCCCTTTTCTCAATTTGCGTATGACACATGGTAACCTCATGGCGTTGGCGTAGGCACGGACCAATTTGGTCCCTTGTGAAATTTTGTGAAAGAGGCTTAAAGCCTCAACCCGCTCCACTGGCCCGTCATTTCTTGCAACCAACTAGGTAGTGACATGTGTCCCTAGTAGACCCATGAAGGCATGGGATGTTTTGAGACCTTGAGCTGTGTAATGGGAAAAATTCCCTAAGCTGCCCCGCGACCCGTCAACCCGTTCAAGGCGCTTTCCTCTCCTCTTGACACGTGTCCCCCTAAGGGAAAATTTTCCCTAGGAACTCCGCCCACTCATATCTTGAGTTCCACAAGGAGTTAGGAGGACTTCTTTATATCACCGAAAAGGTGAAGAAATTTTCCTATCCATTGGGAATGGTTTATGGAAATTTTGGAATCGTTAAGTAGGAGAAAAATTTAGTTGAATCTTTGAGCCTGTTAGAGAGCAGGCATGGGGGTAAATTACTCCCTGAACCTAACTAAAACAAATAACCCTAAAATTTGAACCTTGTGAACTTGATATTAGTTAATGAAGGAAAAAAATAGGTTGTAGTAGTTTGGTCTTGTTCTGGAACCTGTTAGTGTAAATTGATGTCTTGCAACCTGGTTGTAGACACTTCAAATCAAAAAAATTATCCCCTAATTTTTTCTAGCTAACCCTAGGTTGTTTCTTAGGTCTCAAGTGGTTGGTTAAACAGGCACTACATTAGGCCAATTAGAATGGCACAACCAAATTCATATGTCAACTTCACTTTGGAAGTAACCCACTCATCTTGAATGCACAAAATCTGATTCCGATTGTAGCATTAAATAGCATCCCATATTTCACTAGAGAAACCAGACTTCTCCCGGTGATCATGTCCAAGATATTGAAAATATCGTAGAATCTATAAAATCCATGAGATGGAAATTACAGTCAAGTTGCTTTAGCCTCTTCACTCAAATTTAAAGCTTCATAATGGTTTAGGAGCCTTGAAGCAGGCTCTATTCAAAACTGGAACCAGCTGTGCATAGCTCTTCACAACTAGTTTAGAGAAAAAGGTGATAATTTGTCTTTGTTGGAGCAACTGACAACAATCAAGAAAGCCCCGAATGAAAAACTAACAGATTTCAACCTCATATTTCAACGGACTGGACAGATTCCATAGCAAGTAAAGCCCACTAATGAAGGTGCCTTCTTATACTTTCTTAGGGCTTTAAATTATGATATTTCTTTGATGATTCAGTCAATGGGGGACATAACCTTACCTACAACCTATAGCCTTTCCATAGGAGCTGAGATTCATTTGATTCAGGCTGACAAACTTACCCCTAGGCCATCCAATCCCCTTTATCCTAAGTTAGGAAACCCAGGTACCATCCAAACACCCGCATTAGCTCCTATACCCACCCCTAGGAGTCAAAGTTTAACCAAGAAGCCTCCACTTAATTATCTAACACCTCAAAGGAGCTTCAGGAAGTGACGAAAGAACTAAAAACCTGGTAAATGAGCTAGTAGCCATCAAAAGATAGCAGGCTCGAGTTTCGAGCCATATCAGTCCCAGGCTCGTATTAGGCCGAGACCCCCATATCGGTAAAATAGACCACCAGCCCAAGCTGTAAATCAGAGTCAACACCAAGGGAAACCTCAAACTACTAGACCTTTTAGGTCATATGACCCAAACACAGTTTCAACATCAAGGGGATTGGTTCTAGCACATAATAACATGGCGAGAACAAGAATATGAATGGTGTTTCGCATGTATTCAGCCATATAATCAGCTGATGTGCTTCAGTGGTGCATTAAATTAGGCTCTAATGGTGCAAACCATTGGTGTGTCACAAGAACTTAGCCATGAAGAAATTCAATAGCAAGGAGCTCAGCAAGAGGGACCCCTAAATGAAACTATGCTTGTCAATTGGCAGGCTGAAGACTTATGTGGAATGAATCAGACTCCTTCTCAAAGTATAGCTGCCAATACATGGTCTAAAAAGAAAAATATTGGAGAAGGAAATTCACCAAGCTTAGATGATCCTCAACCATCCGTCACTCACCAACGTATTGGCATTCAAAATACAACTCCCAATGTGTAAAGTCAATCCAATCCACCTTTAAAACCTACTCAGGCATTGGTTGTAACAACCCAGGTGCAAGAGAAAAATGTGCCTAGGAAGGGGCAGCAAAAGGATAGCTCATTCAACATCATCGAGAAAATGAAGAGGACAAGTGTGAACATTTCACTATGGGAGTCACTGGCCATTCCAAGGCAGAGGGATTTGTTGCAGACGCCATACAAAATTGGTCAAGCTCAAATCAACCCCCTAACCAACAAGAGAGAGTGTTTGCTAATGCAATTCAACCTGGGAGGAACCATGGAGAACAATAAGGTAAGAGCTTGAGACCTCCTCCATTCTATGTCTCATTGATTATTGGAGACAAATTGGTGCACAATTGTATGATTGATTATGGGGCTAGTAGTTCTGTGATGCCCAAACAAATAGCTGACCAACTGGGTCTCCAATATGAAGTCATCTCTAGAGGGGTAGTGCAATTAGATGGGACAACAGTGAAAATTGTTGGAATCATCAAAGATCTAAACCTCACTTTGCATGCCTACCCCAATGTGACTGTTTTACAAAACGTATCCATCATAGATTTGCCACCACATTTTGCTTTGTGCTTGTCCAGGGACTTCACTGCCAAAATTGGAGGCTATTTTTCTACTAATTGGTCACATATGCTCTTTAGAACAAGGTATGGGGCAAAGGCCACAATCAGATCTGAACCCATTACCAATTATCATATTGAATCTTATGTGCCTAGCCCAATCAATGCCAAATACTCAACTTTTGATCAAGAAGACCTCCTAAGAACTTGTGAAGTAGATACCAATGTGGGATGTATCCTAGATTTGACTCTCGATGACCGGGCCAACAATATAAAGAGATGGAAGAATCTGAGCTAGGTGTCTATTATCTACATGAAGAGAATCATCCTCTTCCCCAACTAATTAAGCCATAATATAAAGATGAAAATGAGGTATGGAAGTTTTTCTTTTATGACTCAAGGATTAGACAAGGCGCTGGAGGAGGAGCCATGATTGTGTCCCCCAATGGTATGAAATATTATTTAGCCTTCGATTTTAGTTTGCCTGCTCAAAAAAAACTATTGAATACGAAGCTTTAGACCATGGTCTTCATTTTGCAAGGAAGCTAGTTATCAAGAACTTTCAAGTGTTTGGTGATAGTGAAATGGTTGCCAATCAAGTCAGAGGACTTAATGTTGTTAAGAATGACCTGCTCAAGAACTACAAGAGTAGGGTATGGGATCTCATGGAGGATTTCGAGGCCTTCAACATTGTGTCCATACCTAGAAGGAGAACAAAGTTGTTGATAGGCTTGCAGTAGTTGGAGCAATGTTTGATGTGGTTGACAGCATCAAAAGATACAAAGAACAACCACATATCCATATAGTTGTGAGGCCAGTAGTGCTAGATAACAACACATGCTAGCAAGTGTTTGAGAATGATCAATAGATCATTAATTTTTTAAGAAGAAGCTGAATTCTCAGCTAGAAATCAAAGCAGAATAGAAAAGCAATACGGGAATCAAATAGTACAGCTACATACAAACAAGCTTCCCAAAGTCTTAGTGACATTGGAGTCTATCTTCAATCCTAATGATCAGTTTAGAAAAGATAAGGCTAACATACAGATCAAAGGAGAAGATTCAGATTCAATCCTAGTTGGAGAAGAAAAACCACTTCAAATTGGCAAAGTGGCCACTAAGTAAGAAAGGTATGAATTCATACAACTTTGCCAAGAATTTCTAGATGTGTTTTCTTGGAGCTATGAAGACCTAAAAGGGTTCAATCCAAAGCTAGCACAACACACAATTGAACTAGATCCAGTTGCTCATCCCATTAGGAAAAAGTAGAGACTAGTCAACCCACACATTGAGCCTCTGATGAAGAAAGAGATGAACAAGATGATAGAGGCAAGTATCATATTTCCAATCAAACACTCAAGTTGGGTTACAAACCTGGTCCCATTCAGGAAGAAAAATGGAGATATTAGGTTGTGTGTATATTTTCGAGACTTGAATAGAGCCTCCCTCAAAGATCACTACCCACTCCCTTCAATGGAGAAGATCTTGCAAGTGGTGTCTGGATTAGAGATTCTCCCTCCTAGATGGATACTCATGGTACAACCAGATCATGGTGAAAGAAGATGATCAGTTCAAAATAGCTTTCACCACCAAATGGAGCACCTATGCCTACAGAAAAATGCCATTTGGATTGTCCAATGCCGAGCCACTTTTTAAAGGGAAATAGATATGGCATTCAAAGGACTGATCAAAAAAATAGTACCGATCTATCTGGATGACATTACTGTATTTTCCAAAATGCAGCAGACCACCTTTTCCACCTAAGGTAGGTGTTTCTAAGATGTAGAAGTTTTGGGGTATCATTGAACCCTAAAAAATGCATATTCTTGACCATGAGGGAAAGCTTCTAGGAAATATTGTATCAAAGGAAGGATTGTTAATTGACCCGGAGAGAGTTAAAGAAATAAGAGCATTGCCATTGTTAAGCCAAGAAATCTCTTCAAAGCTTCCTAGGAAAAATCAATTTTATCTGCAGGTTTTTACTAAGCTTTGTTGCCCTTGTTAAGCCAATAACGTTGATGCTGAAAAAGAGCTTAGCATTCGGTGGATAGTCAAGGAAAAGCAAGCTTTGAGGTTATCAAAGAATCCATATCACAAGCTCCAACTCTTGTGAATCCATAATTTTTCAAATACTTCATATTGTATGCCTTTGGTGGCAAAGTGATATGATTTCTACAATCTTGGTTTAGGAGAACAGAGAAGGCACGGAAAAACCAATTACTTTCTTCACCCGCGAGTCTAGAAGATTATGAGGTGAGGTACTCCTTCATTGAGAAGCAGGTCCTAGCGGTGATCAGAGGATTGAAGAAGTTTAAGCATTTGGTTTCAAACAACAAAATCTAACTATTGGTCTCCCATGTGGGAGTTAAAGAATTCCTTCTCAGCAAGGACCTGAATGAAAAATGTGCAGGATGGATCACTCATGTCATGGAATATGACATTGAGATCAAGGTCACTAATCTGTCATGGGAAGGGGTTGTGTGAACAGCTAGCCTCGTGTCAACAAGATGAAACAAACAACGAAAAGGAGGTTGTTTTTGTTCTATAAGATGATCAAGAAGAAGGGAGAGATGATGTACCTGCTCCTTGTTGGACCCAAGACATGGTGCACTTCCTTCAAATAGGCCTATGTCCTCATGGGATGAGTAAGACAAAAAGGATTCATTTCGGTTACGTGCCATTCCATATGTTCTTATTAATTGTTTCTTATTCAAAAGAGACCTCAATGGCATTTTTCTTAGATGTATTGAGACATATCAGATTGAGAAAGTGCTATAAGAATTCCATGTTGAAGCATCCGAGGCCATTTTTCTCCAAGAGTGACAACACTCAAGATCATGAAGGCGGGTTATTACTGGCCCAAAGTGTTTAGTGAAGGATCACATGCATAAATTAAAAGGTGTAATAATTGTGCATTCTTCAAAGGAAAAGAAAAGCTAAAGCAGCACTTCCATTACACCCAATCTTAGTCAACTAACCTTTCATGCAATTGGGATTGGACTTCATTGGAGTCATCAATCCAAATTCAAGCCAAGGCCACAAATGGATTCTCTGATGCAATGACTATTTCACCAAGTGGACCGAGGCAATAGCACTCAAGGAAGCTAATGAGTCTAGTATCCTAGATTTCTATGAAGGGATAGTGACCAAATTAGGAGTGCAAGCCACCATTATATCGACAATGCATTGACATTCATAGGTTCCAATATCACGGATGGGTTGTTAAGAATGGGACCTACTTGATCACTTCATCAAACTATTAACCTCAAGGTAATGGCCAAGTTGAGTCTACAAGCACAAGAACCTACTAAAGATCATCAAAGAACTCTTGATGAAAATTAGAGAACTTAGCACACAAATCTCAAATTAGCCTTATGGGCTGATAGGATAATGCCCCATAGATCTACATGCATCTCTCCATTCGGACTTGTCATGGGAAAGAGGCGTGTTGCCTATATCACTTGAGTTGCCAACATTGGAGCTCGTGAAATAGCTAGAGATTTTTGAATTCAAACCAATGGAGGCTAGGTATGCGGAGTTGATAGAATTAGAGGAAACTAGAGAGCTTTTACTCCAAGCAATAGAGAAGGATCAAGCCTCAATCAAGAGGTGCTTTGATAATAAGGAAAAAGTAAGGACCTTCCAGGAAGGAGACTTGGTTTTGAAATGGGATGTAGATCGAGAAAAACCAGGAAGGCATTCCAAGTTTGACACCCTCTGGAGTGGCCCCTATATGATCACAAGATCCAAAAGTAGCAACACTTTCCAATTGTCTACATTAGAGGGCGAAGAGTTGCATATTCCAGTGAACGGGATCTATCTTAAGCACTTTTACTAACTGGGGAAATTCTCACCCTTTATATATTAGTTTAGTTTCTCTTTCCTCTAAGTGCTTGTGCACATCACATTATTGTAGTGTAGGTTACTTTTCTCCTAAGTGCTTTGCACACTCTGCATGTTCTATTTGGAGCATGTATGAATTCAAATTTTGTAGATAGTTGTGGTGTTGTTTTGTTTCTCGTATGCAGTCCATTTGGAGAAATAGATGAAGCCATAAGCCAAAACAATTTTCTACTCTCAGAAACCTTCATTTCAAGATTTCTTATGAAAATTGAGAGTGCAAACAGCTGGGCTCATGAATCAGAGGTGAAATTAGTATCAGACAGTCATTCTCAACTCCATGCCCAACATATATGACAAGGCAATTAGTCGTTTCATCTAGCAGGTAGATACCCATGTGAGTCACCAAATTGTTATCCATATTTTGCCCCCCGGGCCAAATATCAGATCAGCTACAGCCCCACATAGAAAGAACTTGAGAAAACTTGTTCAGATATGTAAATAGGTCATAAATGGATTCAACAATGGAATAGTAGGGTCAGAAAAGAAGGGGCAATGCCACAGAGGAACCAGGAGCAAGAAAGGGGAAGAAACGGTGAAGATCCAAAGTCCTCGGGTTCAAAATAGTTCAGGAAAGGTCCGAAATCAACTAAGTATGGAGGAGGTAATGGAAAGAACCATGTGTCCTAACGGTGTTGCTCCAAAGATGAATCCTAAAAGGAAGCCCAAACGAGCTCCAGTGGCAATGTCCCGTGTCAAGAGATATGCTTCGCCAAACAAAATATTTAGCTAAAAAGTTGTAAAATGTATCGCAACTCAGCCCAAAGTGATTTCGGGCCCGCAGATCCATTTTGTAGACTAGTTTTTGCCATTTTTTCCCTAATTTAATGCATAACTTCAAAGGGGCATAAATTTTGAACCAAGTGGTCCAAATTCGGTGAATTTGGTACCGTTGGAAAGCTTTGGACCTCCACTATGCCATGGAAGCATAAAATATCATTTTTACATGCCTTAGTGGGTGGAAAATAGGAAAACAGATTTCACGCCATTAAAGTGGATCTGATTGCTTCCACTACCCATTTTTTATATTATCTACCATCCTTCCCTCCCTAATATGCCAAAAACAAACATGGGAAACCAGATTTGGTAGATTGTGGGTGGATTTGTAGGGACATTAATGACTGGTGGTTGAGCTGTCAATCAGATTTTCAATCTTTTCCTCTATTTTTGGGTCGTTTCTGATATAAATGCCATAGCTTTACTCTTGCAAAGGGTTGGACATTCCTTTTTTACAGGCTCCCTTTTTCTTCTAACAAAGGAATTTATGGAATTCCATGCCTTCTATCAAAGTTTCAATATATTCCTTGCCTCCCGGTTGTTTTGTAATGTATTGTATCAATCACAGAGCCATAAAACAAGTTTGTGATTGATTCTAGATCCTTTTTCTCTTTTGCTCACATCTTTTCTTTCATTATAAATCTGGTTATCTGTGCTGGATTATTGCATGTTTTTGTTGGTTTTTGTCTATCAACAAAACTAGTGTTCATCATTCCTTCGGTGCATCACCTTGTAGTTTAGTTATTGATTATTTCTTGTACCCCTTTTTCCCTGTCTCCTTGGAAAGTTTTAGATTAGGTATAGAGATAAATCCTCTGCAAGCTCTCAAGTATGCACCTAAATAGAGGAATAGGAACCAACCTTTAATATGGAGAGATTTCGACTTTTGTAAGGTCCCACACCTTGGGAAAGTATGTAATCAAACTAGATTTTTCTTCCTTAGAAAATAAGATTTTTAGAACTCTTTTGGGGGTGTTGTGATTTCACACTAACAACATCCCAAGCACTAATCTCAATCCAATTAGCCTCAGCCTTCCCATGACCGAGCTAGGTCATAACTTGCCTCTTCGAAAACAAAATTTTCTCCCCGCTTCAAGAATTGATTGAAAAATCTCTAAACTCAATTTTCATTGTGACACCATTGCTCGATGTCAAGTAACTCATCTAGCTAAACCTGACTCGACCTTTCAATAGCTTTCCTGAACCTTTAACATGCCATACTTTATTTCCCTATTCAATGCTACTCGTTTTCCTCTAAACTCGACCATGAGCTTCTTCCACCCGCATGGTGAGCTACCTTTAGCTTGTGACTATGGTGCCCTCAATATTCAAGTTCGATCCTTATTTTTATCCCCTTGGGGTCTTTGTGGAAAATTAAGTAATGACGTGAACATAATAAGACCTCCCTAAAACAATGAATTATCAATTTTAATCATTTTTTCCTGAGTTGGACAGAAGTGGGCCCGTGGGGGTCAATTTTTGCACTTTGAGCAGACCTTGAGCCTCCAAGATTTGAAATGATTCATAATGTCTCACGAAATACTTTTCAATGCTAGAGAACAACATTCCCCCTATTGTTTAATTTTTCCCCAAGGGGAAAAATTGGATAACAAAAAGGAAACATGTTCAAAGAAGCTATATAGTGTAGAAGAAACATAAAATAGTCCCTATCTTGATCTATGAGGAGATAAAGAGCCAACATGAATAAGAAGAAGCTGAAAGTGTCGAAGATATGGTAGGAAATTTGATCCCACATGTGCATACCATTGAAAGAATCAGATGCAAAAAAAAACGAGCACTTTGAGGATGCACATGCAATGGATGTGGATGTAGAATGTGTTGGCACGACCAACACACATGTTACATTGGAAAACTTAGAACCAATTATAGAGCATGAGGATATGTGCACTCCTGACCCTGAGCTAGAGAGCAAAGTAGAGAAGGAGGTCATAAAGATCATAGAGCATCTTGTAGAGCATGAGGTTGTGCGCAGTGTAGAGGAAGGGAAGAGTGAAGAAGAGGAAGGGATCATGGGTGGAGAATCAAGCCTTATTGTAGGTTTCCCCAAGGGTGTTTACGGAAAGAATAGGAGACGAGTACATCCCCAAGGACATATAATGCAGTCTATGAGGATCCCATCAAGGTTATACGCACAAGATATCAAAGAAAAATACCTATAGATCAACTATTTTTTTGGTCATCATTCGATAAGAAGGGTGTGCTACCGCGCACAAGGAAGATGTTGTCTTGGGAATTTGAGTCTCATATTAAGGAGCCAAAATTTGAAGTGAGCGCTCATTCATTACTAGATACCCTTGAATCAAAAATTTCAAGGGAAATTTATCCGATAGTTGATTCCCAAAATTAACAGATGAACAAGTGTGCAATGTGCTTAATAAGTTATCGGTGGAGGTGGGTTCCGAATTTTTGACAAGAACAACAATATACGGTTTATGTAGAGGGAGTTGGAGGAGAAAAATAAAGAGATAAGAGAAAGGGATAAGGAGATAAAGGAGAAGGAGTAGATTATTGTGTATTTAAAACAAGAGCTAAGGGATGATAAAGGGCAGATGCACACACTTATAAAAAGGCCGAACACATAGCTGATGTGATCTTACTAGCACACCCAGATCTGGCCCCTCCTGATACAACCAAGTATGAAACTTCCTTCCATTGTTTAGAATATTTAATGTGAGTAATCATGACTTAACAAGCACCCCTTGCATTAGAATCTACAAAAGAAATCATGATGTAGAAAAACTAGCAAGAAAGAGAACAAATTGAAGCCACCATAACACAATATACTGAGTTAATTGAATCATTGAAAGTAGTAGCTCATATGGTAGAAGTTTTCTATGACAATTTTGATGATAAAGATCATGTAGTGGGACTACTTGTTGTAAAATATGAGGTAGATCTAAAATATTTCCAGGCCAAGAACAAAGGAAATAGGGAAAATGGTAGAGAATCTTGGTGGAGGTTGAGCAGAAGCACGAGGAAATTGAATAACTAAGGGAATCAATTAAGAATAAGTTGAAGGAACTCTAACCTCAAGGTACATGCAAGATAAACACACTAGCCGATGTAGGAAAAAAATGGAAACTTTGGTTGAAATGCTTAAAGAAAACAATGAGGATTTGACTTGAGGAGGTTCCCGATATTCTAGGTAAGGATTTTACTCGTGTGAGCATTGAGTTAGAAGGGTGGAAGACATTAGAATCATTAGTAAATAAGGAATTCCCCCTCCTTTTTCACAAAGTAGCACTTGGATTATTTCATTATTTTGTGCAAGAAGATCAAAAATTCTTTCATTCTTCGATTATTGAAGGATTCTTCAACATTATTGGGTAATCAAGAATAGTGTTTCCGAGACAGGACAACATACCTAGTGTGGGATAATGTTGGGCATAAGAAATTGGCTAAGTGTTGAAATTATGGAGAGGTTAGCACACGTGGAAGGGCCACGGAAGAAACACACGTAAGGATATATCTCATGAGCATGCTAGAAGGACAGGGTTTTGTGCTTAGAACATGGAAGGAGATGCACGTGTGGACTATGAATAGAAAGGTAGAGGACTTGGTGATTTTTTAGCATATGGGGCTAAATATAGACTTAGAGTGTGTGACATGCAAGGAAGATTATGTTGTCGAAGAGGAGACTATTTTCAAGGAAGGTGTAGACACCAAAATTGGGTCACACTCCCCTGGTCCCTTTTCAAATAGCCAACTCAAGCATAATCATCTAACCATGGCCCCTTCCACCCCACATCACCTTTAATTTAATGAATTAAATTAAATTGATATACATCCACACAATATTTAATATCTAATTACCTTAATTTCTACCCCACCACCTCACCTAGACACCTCATCCAACCACCTCACCCTAGACCTATTCTTGGCATGTTTCCATAACCAACAATAACTAAGTCTTACTTGCCTTAATGAGCTAAGATTTGGTCTAACCCTAAAATCAATCCCTAAAATCTCTCTAACCACATTCCACTCATTAGAAGGGAAGTTTATGTTCTAATCATGAGAATAAACTAACTGGGCCCAAGAAATTAGAAATATCTTCCCATTTTAGTAAACCTAGGGAATCCCACCTTAACCGATGCTAGTCACCCCTAAACCGATCTTTGGTCAACCCGTAACCATCATTGGTTACCATTTATTCACCCAAACAACCTTGTTTTTGGGTTGACACATTTGAGAGCAAGAAAAGGATATCAGAGATGCATGCAAGAAAACCAACATCCTTTCATGTATCCAGACATCTAGAGCCATCACCAGGATAGATATTGAAGCATTGCACTCACGAGAATCATTCTAGGAACCATTACTACGATATCCAACACTACACTTCTGATCAACAACCACCTCCATTCAGCCATCAAAATCTACATCACAGTAAGTATATCTCTACCAACATTGTCCATTTTAGCATAGTTAACTTTTTCATCCTTGTCATTATTTAATAATTTGCATGTTCATTCCTCCATTGGTTAATAGCTTGTAATCCCATGATCTCCCTTACCCACACCAAAAAAATGCCCATTCCAACCTAATATCCATTTTTGAGTGTACTTGAAATCTCCATGGGACTTCTCATTTACTCTCCCAACCTTATTTGACTTCAGATCAGCCCCTTCCATTTGACCTATTTGAGTTTCTTTTACCTCGACCATATCGACGCCGGTTATCCACAACCGCCATTGGTTCTACCTAAACAGACATCGGTTACACCCAACCGATGTCGGTCTTAGTGTTTTATACCTTGACTAAGAACAGACCCAACAATCATCCTACATATTGACCTAAATAACTCGAAATTAGACCACGACCAATCCCGGTACCTTGATAGACACCTCATCTCTCAGATCCAACTATAACCTAGCCTGTTGTGATTAGATTTTCTTATTGTACTTAAATGAAATACCTAAATCATATCAACTATAGTAGGAATTTACTTGTTTCTCACATTAATTTGTTTTAAACAGTGGATTGATAGCCATCTAGGGAGTATCACACTTCCTAGGAACTAGCATACGCTAGGTAGTCCACTATCATATATCATTTAATTATCCTCTTGTGGTCTTGTTTTCTATTACAGGTAGTTCCTCCTAGCCAAAAGGAAGCTCTCACATTCAGCTGTGGATCAAGAAGTCAGAATGCACGCAAAAACCATCAATTGACCAACATTTAATAGGTATTCCTCCTTGGCCCTTACCCTTATCTGTTTCATCATTTTGAAAAGGTAAAGAAAACGGTGAAACATTTTGGCACACCTAGTGGGACCCATCAGGGGTTATTTTGCATTTATTCATTCCTAGGTGAAAGTTGTGTGTTTTTTCCCTTCAAAATCTTCCACATTAATTTTCTTCTTTGGAATCATTCTCCTTCTTTCTATTGTCTAAAAACAATTGTATTTTTGGTGCTTTAAAAAGAACACATCTTCCTTTCTTTTGCATTGCATTAGTGAAAGAGCATCCCTCTTCCTATTCATCACTTGCTACATCGAATATCACACTTTGATTTGGGTTTAAAACACTTGCATTACATTCGATTTGTTGCATTATTATCTCACATTAAAACTGAGGGAAACCTATATGCTGGAAGTCATGCCCAGCTGATGGTTGACACAAAGAATCATAGAAAGCACATTTCTCTCTCTCTCTCTTGTCTTACCAAACTTGCAAAAATCAAAATATACACATCTTTCTTAAACAACATCTTACCCGGAACATCTGTCAGTGATCACATGATCCGGTTGGTAGGTACTCCCCAGCTCATTTCCTCTGTCGAGTCATCATCTTAGAGGATGGCCTACCCCTACCATAACATACCTAAAACCTCTCCTTTTAGATATCCTTCTTCGTAGGACACCTTCCTAACCAAAAAATTATGTTCTAAATACACACAGTCAGTCCTAAATAGCATAAGCTAAACAAACATAAGAAAATCACTGTTAGGATCACACTTTTTCTTAGCATTCTTCTTGGCTTTTTTTTTTGAGGTGTGAGACTATGAATCTCCATTTTTCTTCTTCCTTGCACACTCCACCATCATAGTTGGAGTATTCTGACTTTTCTAAGTGTGTCAGGGCCCCATCTCCTCATTCTTAGGTTTCTGAGTTTGATTCTTCACTTAATTTAATTCACAAAACTAATTTTCTTCATTCCTTTCTAATTTCATAGTCACCGATGTCAGTCCAGTGACCATCGCCAGTTCACATCTGACTGTCATCGGTTAAACCCTAACTCGATGTCAACTTCTAGCTTTCTAGTTACTTTACCTAGAATAGCTTTCATCATTGTTTCTGTTCTATTTCTGGCCCTCGGGCATCATCATATTTCTCCCCTATTGATACTTACTGTCATACATAGTTTTCACAAGTACACATCCAACATTCTTGTTTCATTCTTTGAGACTGGTTTCTTCCACAGTGACCGGTATCGATTTTAGAAACCATCATCGATGCTCCTCAATCATCACCAAATCAGCTTGACCATCATTAGCTTGCCCTCAACCATCACTGTCCGTCAAACCTTTGACCATCATCGGTTGCCTGTGTTTGATTTTAAAAATCTAGACATTGACCAGATTCACCTCCTGGACCCCATTATTCTCTATTTCTACTATTTTCTGTGTCATCTACAGAATACAATCTTACCAAGTTAGCACTTGTTCACATGGTGTTGACTCGCAGCCAGACTAACGCCCTCATATTCCATGCTAGTTATCAACCACTCCCACCTAGTCCCTCACTACCTTCCATCCTGTCACCCATGGATCCAACCTTACCTACCACCATTGCTGCAGGTGACAAAGAGTTTGCACGACTCCTTGATCAGAATCTTGTGGCCTTACAATTCTACCTTTCCCACTCTTCCACCCGAGACTCCTCAGGTCAATTGATATACAACATGCATGTATCCATCTCTCCTGCCCTTATTCCTACTATTGCATTAGCCCCTAATAATGCGGTGTTACCCTCACCTACTTCACCTATGGTAGGTTTCAGTTAGGACCCATACCCACCATGACCGTTGCATCTATAGTTTCACTCGCACATGTCGTATCTGTTGTCCCCTCGTCGACCACCCAGACCATAGCACAATCTACACCCATTGTCTCACAAATACCCATTACAACACAACCACTTGTGGTGTCAATGACCCCTACTCCATTCCATAATCTTGTCCTCTCCATCCCACAAACACTTCCCCCAATCGCTACTAAAGTCACGACGACCATCCCACCTACATACACCTACTATCAACAACCCCTATCTCATCTGTCACCCATTTTGGATATGTTCCTTCTATGTCGGTTCCTTATTCTCAACCTCCCTATCAGGTTCAATATCCACCTCCTTATGCCATAGGAGGTGTCCCTCCATCACAACCTACTAATGACCTCATCAAGTTGATGATGGAAAAGATGCAGACACTAGAAGCATCAATTTCTAGCTCACGCAATTCCCTCACCTATGATGAAATTTGTAATGATCCTATTCACCTGTCCATTCCTATTTGACCATACCCCGTACATTGGGAAATGCCAAAATTCAACCACTTCAATAACAAAGAAGATCCAACAACATTTGCGATCCTTTAAACATGGGTGTTACCTGATTTCCCATGATGACGCTTTCTTTTTGAGGACTTTCCCAATGTCCATGACGTGACCTTCATTAGACTAGTACAGTGGACTACCGAGACACTCTATTTACTCATTTAATCAATTATCCCAAGCCTTCCTAGATCACTTCTCCATCAACATCTTTAAGAAGGTTACCATGACTAATATTTATTCCACACGATAGTATGACGATGATGATGAGTCTATCGCTGAATTCGTTTACTCATAGCGCAACCTCATTAACCAACTCACATTCCAATCACCTCAAACTAATATTATAGAACTATTTACTCAGAATGTGCTAGACACATCTCACCAACCCTATAGGTGTAAAATTTTTTGCACTTTTGACGAGGCATTCACCATGGCATGAAAATTGGAAATTTGTGCTATCAAAGAAAAGAAGATTCAACTTTGTAACAAGAACATCGTGTTCAAATCAAATGATACTTCTTCGTATTTGAAACCCCAAAACAAATATTCAAATCCCAAAGGGTCTGCTAATGCCATAGTTCTCAAATCCAGTCCCCTCATCAATCAAACCTAGCCAAACCCCCTTCTAATCTCTCTCATATCCAAGATTTCTAGTTCAGATGAGAACAATGAAAGTACACTTCCATAGGAGAATATTATTCTTCTCGCTTTTGGAAAATATTGTTAAGGCTGGTGCCATTACCCTTCCACCTATAAAACCACATACTAGTTTCAACCTGAGTGACCCATGCCTACGTGGTATAAGGAACACAAATTTTGCAACTATCATCGTGTCAAAGGTCACAACGATAATAATTGCATCACCTTCAAGAATATCATCCAAGAAATGTTAGAAAATGGAGATCTAGTCTTGGATAGCCCGAATGCACCCACTAACCAAAACTTGCATATCTTCAAGAAGCCATTCCCTAATCATGCCCCATCTTCCAACCAAGTGGGTGATACCTCAAACAATGATAGCAATGTCCGTGAGGTCCACGCTATTTTCAATGACACACTAGTTGCTTCCCAATTGCCTCATGTTCCTTCCATAGATGAAATCTTAGCCTACACTCCCCTACCTACACCAGAATCTATTTCATCTACTCCTCTACCCATAGAGAATCCCCTTCATGTTCCCCTTCACCATGGAAGAGCCTATAATCAACACACCACCTTTGACCCCTCAAAATTCTGAGCAGTTGTTAGTGGCACCTCTCCTACTCATAGAAGATGCAAGTCCACCACCTACACCAACATAAGGAGAGCCCACTTTGGTTGGCCCATCCTCTCCTCTACCCATGGAGGATACTATAGAAGTACCACCACCTATAGATGACCATTCACCATCAGACCTTCAAGATCCCGTTGATCTGCTTTCGGATCTCTTACCCACAGAGTTCGAGGCTAGCCATTTCCCTATATCTCAAACACATTTTATGGGGATTTCCACTTGATCCACGTCCTTGCTTACTAATAAAGATACATTCTCATGCTTGGCCAATCACCTAGACTATGTTGATAGAGCCTTACTTTGGGGCACCTTCTACTTCTTGTTTCAACACAAATGCAGCTTGTCACTCATTGACACCTCCACTATCTATCCAAAAGTGTTTTGAGAAACCAAACCAAACACAACCACAACTATTGCAATACCTTCCACGGCACCACTCATGGCCCAACTCACACCTCTTCCCATAGCCCAACATGCATCTACACCCAAACCCATGCCTATATCATCTCCCTTACCTAAACCTATCACTACCTTAGGGGTCATACCAATAGCTAGCCTTACTCACCCACCCATCAAATTAGATTTAGCTACATCTTCCAAAACTAACACCAAAATTAACTCCGCCCTAAAAAGAAGATCCAATCTCCTAGATCTCATACCCCAACCTCACCAACCATGCCCTTATCACCTTCACCCCTTATGTCCATCCTAGGACCTCACCTCGACCACTGCCAAGAAACCCCCATCAATCGGTAAAACAAGAATGTGACAACCCATTTCCCCATCACAAACCTTTAATATACCCAAGTGACCCACACAACCTCTACCATCACCCATGTAACCTTCTTACCACACATACCTCCAATACCATCAATAACTTCTTCACTACTCACAACGCTTCCTTCTCTTTCACTCACACCTCCTACCCAACCCACACCACCTACCTCCACAACACCTCGGTTACCCCCATGGGTAACCCGCCCTTTCACCATCAAATTTTCCTCCACATCTTGTATGCCTGTATCACCTTTACCCAAAAAGATGCAACCTAAAGCTAAAAATCCACTACCCTCCAATAAGGTAGTTAAACCAACCAAACCTTCCATTTCCAATTCATCTACCATGCCCCTACCCAAGCAGATATGACCAACACCTAAGACCACACCACACACCAAACTAGTAGCCCAACCTACTCCCCCTCTTGTAAAGACTCTTCCTACACAGTCAGTCACACCTGTACCCAAACCCACATTCACCTCCCATTGTGATCCATTAGCAAGGTCCTACGCCAAAATCCTAACCAACCTCCTCAAAACTTTTGTCATCACATTACCACCTCTTAGACCTTACAACCCACTCAAACCCAAACCAAAGGGTTTGACAAACAAATTTTTGCCTACCATCATGTGCCAAGACACGATGTAGAGAATTGTAAGGATTTAAAACCACTTTTGTCTAATTTTGTCCTCCTAAAGAAAACTTTGATGATGATGATCTTCTTGATGAGGACCCCATTTCACCTTCACCAATTTCCACATATCTTCCCTCATTTCCTACCCAATGACCAAGATATCCACCCCAAAACTCTTTGATCCATCCCCAGGTTCAAATTAACATGGTTCACATAAGAGAGTTGGCCAAACCACCACCCAAATGCCAATGTGCCCTACTCATCTCATAAGGCTCATATCCACCACTAGGGTTTTTTCCCTCTTGCCGCTATACCTTCCATGACACACCCTCTTCATCCACCTCCCCTTAGATTAACATGATCAACATTGCCACTTGTGCTCAGAAAGACAAGGGAAAGGAGAAAGCAAGTGGCCCATCAACCAACCCTGTACCCAATATACCATCCACACCCACACCCAAAGTCATCATTCGAGGTCTTGCATATCCCATTTCCAACGGGGTCACACATCACACAATGCTAAAACAACTACACCAATCCCCCTCAAAATGTCTTTATATGACCTCGTCCAAACCTCGAGTCACATCATCAAGCCCTCATGGAGGTCCTTCAATCTATCAAAGTCTTACCAAATGACCCCACACTCGTAGCCTCCATCATTACCCCTCACCACGTAGCCTCTCTCACTAGGTCTTCACCTTCCTCTACACCTCCACCCACTCGCCAAGTGGCCACCCTCAACTTTTCAAATGAAGATATCACTCCCTTCCAGTCTGATGACCCCGACCCCACTCTTTTCATCTTTGTCTTTATCGATAATATACGCATACAACGCATTATGATCAATGGTGGTGCTAGTATTAACATCATCTCCTCCCATGTGTACAACCAAATGCAAATACCTTCACATTTGCATGAATGGTTTAACCCCATTATGTTGTGTTCCTTCAATGATGCCATGACCTCTACACTAGGTACCATTGTTCTCCATGTCCGTGTAGGTCCCTGCACCATCCCAAAACTTTTCTATGTCCTAGAAGGGGAGTTCCAATATAACTTTCTACTTGGTCAACTTGGATCCATGTTATGGGTTGTGTCCCTTCGACATTACATCGATGCCTCAAATTTGAACACGAGGGACATAATTACACCATCCCTACCAACCCCTCACCTTTCAAGACCTGTAACATGCTATATCGACCCAATGATGTGCTTGTACTTGGTCAAGGCATCCACCACCACAACCACTTCACCTCCACCCATGAGCCCATCCACCAAAATTGCCACTACTTCTTTGTGTCTAACCTCGCTATCCCTATTGTAGTTGTAGCCTCTACCACTGGCACCCTTGTCTCCCCTTCATCTAGCGAACCATTTATACCCGCTACCCACATACCAACTACTTGATCCCTTAGAAGGTGTTTTTCAATGCCTCACTCTGGGGAATACCACCTATACAATATCGATACCTTCCTCACCCCACAAGAGTACAAGAATCTACGTCAACACCCCAGTTATGACATTCACATCGGTGACATTTTCCTTATGGCCCTCCCCACCTTCGCACCAATCTAATGTATGGGGACTTGATATGGCCACCTATAAACCCAAACCTCCATCCCAAACCCAACCATTTTCATCCAACCTACACTCCCTCACTAACCACCATTTCTCTCACACTTTCCTCCACTAGTGCACATGGAAAGGATTTGGCTTCAATTTTTTATGAACAAGGCCACCACACTGTCATCTCATGTACCTCTCATAAACACAATGACCGTAGTGGCATTGGTTTTGACGCTCCATCCTCTAAGAAGGTTCACATTGACCTTATCTAGGATGAGAAATCTTCCCCCTCTCATTCACCCACATTACCATCCTCACCCACGAGTCCATAGATCCTGAATCTATACCTCCTAAAAAAATTTTTTTCATAAACACCATTTCCTTGGGACCATTGACCTATCAACATGATGATGAGAGCTCCTCTTCTCTCCCATTCCTATATCCTGACATGATCGATGATGATATGCCTTCAATTAACATCATTCAATGTCAGGACGATGAGTCCATCCTCACCTACCTTGGTGTAGAAGACTCTTATATTCACCGGTCATTACCCTCTGAGACGTAAACCATGTTGAATGAATCGACCATTGAAATCAACATTAATACTCAGGATGACCCACACATTCTAAAGATCAGCCAATCCTTAGATGCTACTAAATAAGAAGCCTTCACCTCTTTCCTTCAGGACCATAGCAATGCATTTTCTTGGTCCTATGCCGATATGCCTAGTATCGACCCAAAAATCATGGTTCACAATATCGTAACCATTCCTGATGCCAAACCCATCAAACAAAAGTTGTGGAAAATACATCCTCACATTTCTCTTCTAGTCAAAGAAGAGCTTCAACACCTTCTCTTGGTTTCCTTCATTCTACCCATTGATTATCCCCAATGGATTTCTAACATCGTTCCTATCATGAAAGTGACAGGGGGACTCCACATTTGCATGGATTTCCATGACCTCAACCTTGCCTGTCCCAAAGATGATTTCCCACTACCAGCATTGACCAATTAGTTGATCTCACTGCTGGCCATGAAATGTTATCGCTCATGGATGGTTTCTCGGGCTACAATCAAATATTACTAGCTCCCAAGGATCAACACAAGACTGCCTTCATCACCCCTTGGGGACTTTCTGCTATCGAGTCATGCCCTTCGGCCTCAAAAATGTCGGTGCTACATATCAATGAGCCATGACTTACATCTTCCATGACATCATGCATCACATATTGGAGGATTACGTAGATGATTTGCTTGCCAAATCCAAGCATCGAACCAACACTTGCCCATTCTTAAAGTCATCTTTGACCACCTCATCAAATATTGTGTTCATCTTCAACCAAAAAGTGTGTCTTTGCGGTACTTTCCAGGAAACTCCTAGGTTTCATCATTTCTTTGCATGGCATAGAAGTTGATCTTGCTAAATTCAAGGCTATCCTTGAAATGTCCCACCCACTAATCTCCATCAACTTCATAGCCTACAGGAAAGTTATAATCAATTCATCATTTTATCTCCCAAATTTCCGATCATCTATCAACCATTCCATCATCTTCTCAAGAAAGATGTTTCATTCAAATGGGATGATGAATGCCATAAAGCCTTCAAGCCTTGAAACAATACCTCCTTCAACCACCAGTGCTCATTCCTCCTAAGGATGACCAGCCCTTCTACCTATATATTTCTACCACTGACCATTCTCTAGGTGCCATGCTCACTCATCGTGATGACCAACACCGAGAGCAAGTGGTTTATTACATAAGTCATACCCTTCTTGACTATAAAACTAGATATACCCACACCGAAAAACTTTTCCTAGCCTTAGTTTTCATCACCACCAAACTCTACCATTACCTACTCAACCACAAAACCTTTTTCATTACTAATACTAACCCATTACACTACATGTATGCCAAACCTTATCAAAATCAATGTGCCACACATTGGCTTATGCTTCTAGCTGACCTCGACCTCTGAATTCATCCATCAAAATCCATCAAGGGCCAAACTATCACCGACCAATTGGCCAACACACCTATTTTTGGGGATCAACCCTCTAACTTCGACTTTCTAGATGAGTCTATTACTACCCTTTCCCTGATGAACCCGCTTACCAAATGACACTCTTCTTCGATGGCTCCAAGTGTCAACATGGGGGTGGGGCTGGTGTTATCCTCATTCCTCTTGATGGTGAACCTATGCCTTTGTCTTTCAAACTTGATTTTGATTATACAAAAATATTGCTTGAATACGAAGCACTCGTATTGGGTCTCTAGGCTGCTTTATGCCTTAGATGTTAAGTCAATCAACATCTTTGGTGATTCTCAATTGGTCATAAACCAAGTCAATGGTATATACCAATGTCGTAATGAGATACTTCAAAAGTATAAGCATCACATGGACATACTTTTGACCACCTTCGACCATTACACACTTCAAACCACCCCACATGTTCTACCAATAAATTTTAGATACCATGGCTTGCTTGGCTTCTCAAATACCTGCTTCACCCACTGACTCTAAAATATTTGTCACCATACAAAGACTACAATCACCCTCTTATTTTCCTCATGAATTCTACTCTATCGGAACCACTTGCTGCTCCTAACCCAAGTGACCTTTGGTATAAGCAATATACAAACTATCTTTCCCTTTCCATTTTACCCACCGATCTCACTCGTAATGGACAACGTGCCTTTCTTAAAAGTGTCTCTCATTATGTCATCATGGGTGGTCTTCTTACAAATGTGGTTTTGACAACATTCTCTTACGATGCCTTACAAGTTTCTGAAATTCCTTACACCATTAAGGAAGTCCACGATGGAATTTTGGAGGCCACTTTAGTGGTCTCATTATCACAAAATGTATTCTTCACCTAGGCTATTACTGGCCAACCCTAAACCATGACTATTGTGATTATGTCAAATGTTGTATAAAATTCTAACAACATGCTAATCTCCATCACACCCCTAGTCATGCCTTACAGGTCACGTGAGACCTTTGGCCTTTTTCTCAATGGGGTTTGGATCTTGTCGTGAGATCAACCCCCATTCTTCACAATGCCACCAATGGATCATAACCACTACTAAATATTACACTAAATGGGTAGAATCCATTCCCCTCATTTCCACCAAATCCGAGAAAATATGTGAATTCATCAACCATCACATCATCTATCGCTTTGGTGTCCCTCACCGCATTATCATGGATAATGGAAAATAATTCAAAAACAAAACCCTACGCAAACTATGTGATGCTTTTGGCATCCAACTCAGTTTCTCATCACCTTATTACCCATAAACCAATGGTCAAGCCAAATCAACCAATAAAACCTTAAAAAAATTCTTATGAAGGTAGTCAATGATATTGGGAAGGATTGGCATATACGCACATTCCTTTCACCTTGTGGGCTTATCACACTAGTATTCACACTTCAACTACTACCACCCCCTTTTCTCTGGTCTATGGTACTAAGGCTGTCTTACCTCTCGAAGTCTAGATTCCATCCCTCTGCATCTCACTACAAGACATGCTCAACGATGATGACTTTTGCCAGGATCATTTGGTGCAACTTGAATTATTAGATGAGCATTGTCTCAACACTCTTGACCATCTCCAAATCTACCAAAAATGTATCAAACGTGCCTATGAAAAATGTGTTCACGAATGAACCTTTCAGTCGGTGACCTCATCCTAAAGGAAAATCAACATGTAACCAAAGAGGAGAAAAGTAAACGGGGAAAATTTTCTCCTAATTGGCTTGACCCTATATCATCACCCATGCCTATGGATCAAGTGCTTATCATTTGTCTTCACTCAAGGTAAACTGAACTTGAGCCCCTTAATGCCTTGCATCTTCAACCATTTTATTGTTGATATCAAGTCCTATATCACTTTTTGTCAATTGATCACTCGTCCCTTGAGCATTGTTCACCTTCCATAATTACCCATTTTGAGGATCCATGACTAAACAAGAATCATGTGATTACCCGTCACCTTTTAGCCTTGTCTTCAATATGAGTACCATGACTCTGCTCATAACATGATTCTCATGGATACTTTTCATCTTCTTCAAGATGGAATCCCATGGTCATTCATCACTTGAAACCACCTCTTTCATAGTTAATCTTTGTGTACTACGATCTTGTCTTCTAAAACAAGAACCTAATCATCCTCTATAGTCTTGTCCATGACTTAAACGTCTAAAAACAAAAAGGGATACAACTCCTTGAGTCAAACTTCTAGAAAAGATGACTCCCTCAAAAGGGACATCTCTTCTTTATATTCTACCACTATCAATAGACTTCTCCCTTGAAGGACAAGCTATATATAGTCATTACAAAAATATAATAACTATTCAGAAGCTTCCCGCATCGATCAGCTTCACGAAGACCTCAAGGAGATAATATACCCATCCCATATAGACTTCCCGCATCATCAGTCTATTATTTTTTTAAAAAATGAAAAAATTTTCATCATGGACTTGCCTATTTTGGATTCTAGGTTTCTTGTTCCAAAATACACGTCATCGTACACTAAGTTACGCTAAACCTCCCATTCTCACCTCCTTTCCTTTTTCACCTAAATTCCTCATTACTCAAGGGACTTGCCACAAATGTGACATTTCGTGATCATGTGACTTTTCTTCACCCTTAGAATAGTCCATTATGCAAGGCTTGTAGGGTCTTATGTTCATAAGCCCATCTAGGGGTATGGTAGACTCATTAGGGTTCTTATCAATTAAGCAGCTCTTTTACCACCTCTTACCATTCACCTTCCTCATTACTTATTGATTATCCTATACAGGACCAGATCCTCGACACCTGTATTTAAAAATCACTCAACCATGCCTACAACCTAAACTCAATCATGCCTATGACCTACATCACCCATGCCTAGCACCTATCAACCCATTCCACTATTTCACCCTAATCTTCCCTAGCTTATGGGAGAACTACATCGGCCTGAGGTCCCTTTTTCACTGGGACTATGTAGAAGCACTCTAGAGGGCATGGGGCCCTTGGAGGTTAGCTCGGCCACTCTCTACCCTAACCAATTCCCTCTCCCTTTCCTATTCACATTCTACCCTAGTTAGTTTCCTTTTATATCAATAATTGGAAATTAAACCACACAAACAACAATTTCTTAACATCTTTACCATCATCACTCATACATTCATTTCATCTTGTCTACCATTTCTTTACCATTATCATACATTTTCCTACAAAACATCTTAACATGATCCACATCATCATTAATTGCACAAATTAATGAATTAGAAACTCAACCATGCCTAAACCAACCTAACTCAACCATGCCTAAACCAACCTAAACTCAACCATGCCTAAACCAACCTAAAATCAATCATCATGCCTAAGTCAACTTGACTCCATCCATGCCTATGACCTGACTCCATCATGCCTGAACTGACCTAACTCCACCATGCCTACACAACCTTGACTCTAGCATGCCTAATCCACCTGATTTCCACATATATATAATAATGAAAATTAAAACATGTACACCATTCATACTATAAAAACCATCATCTATAAATCGAAAGTCTGATATAAAAATACATGTGAACATATATCCCAATAATAATCACAATCATCTCAAATCACTCAGATACATCCTCACATCTTTGCACATGCGTAGTCGGTATATATCATCAAAATCTCAAAACTCTCATGTACATCCTCACTCTCTTTGGCATGTAGGCCAATATATATCAAAAATAAATAACTATAAAAAATAGGAGGTACATATGGCTATCAGATATCACCCTACTGGATATCCTCCATATTTGTCTCACCTGTCTCCTCCTCCTCTCTACCCCCGTACGACATCCAACTAACATCTCACCACCCATCATCGGTCCTAGGCCGGATCTCTAGCTGTACCTCACCTAGGGCTGGCCTCCATGAACTGGTGGCCTCACCCTAACCTTGTCTCAGGGGCTCAATGGCCCCTGTGCTCTCCACACTATGGGTGCATGACCTCGTCCTCTCACTCGAGGCCTGTTGTGCTCTATACTCCCCATAGGATAGAAAATCTATCCCTATGGCCATCAAAATATCCTGATAATACTGGACCTCACCTAAGGAATCTCTCAACCGGCCTATCGGTATTGTCTGTGGTGGTGCCATCAGCCTCGGCCCCTGTACTTGTCTCTCGGGACCCTGTCCCACTGGTACCTATAAAGAGGGACCTTGTCCTTATGCTTGTGCTGTCTCCCGAGGGACCTGTCCCACTGCTTCTATATCTGGGCCTAAAGGTCCGTAACCTACACTGTGCTGCGTGTGTGGCTAGTAGCTGGCCCTTAAACTATAATCTACGCCTATAGGGCGGCCACCTGTACCCCATCTCCATCTCCACCCTATGTGGGTACCTATCCCTATGCTACTACCTAGGCCTGTAGCGTGGCCACCTGCCTACAAAAAATAACCATCTATGCCTCTAAGCCTATCAACTACCCCTACACTATACCCAACTATGTAATCAGAGTCACCACCTGCCCCTATAGGGCATCCCTCTACACTGTGATGGTGGCTAAATCTCAGCTTCCCCGGTCTTGGTGGTACTTGCTCATAAGTGTGTAGCCCACCCACCATTGTCTATATCTATCTGTGACCCCAACATCATCAATCCACTAGTCTCTCACCTACTCCTCCTACTGCCTCCTGCCTGTCACTGTCGGCTATGGTAGAGGTAGAGGCCTCTCCACGTCATCCCTCTTGTACTATGGGAAAGGTGGCGGTATATCTTGAAGTATCCCAAACTGCCGTCTAACCCTATCCATGGGTATCATCTCATGCTCTCCTGCACGATGCCCCTCTATCCATCTAAGTAGTTGTAATCCATCTAACTCATTGGCCATCTATCTGTATGAGGGAAAACCCACATACGGTCTCCAAATGATGTCCACACCTTAGATAACCCTCCAATAAATGCCTATAGTAGGTGACATCATGAGTCACCCTGGTCACTCGACACTCTCCAATAATAGCACCCATCACCTGTAACCCACCCAAACCAAACCTAGCTCAAATGCATCAGCTCTCAGGGCATACCAACTAGGGCACACACACAATGTGCTCATATGCCCAATAATGAAGTAGGAAAGTGCAACATAAGTTGAACCTCTGTAGCCACCCATACACCCATAACTCCCTGTATAGCTACACCAAGAATGTTGGCGCCCATGTAAAATGGGTCTAGTCTATCACCATATCATGTAGGACCCCCATCAATGATCATGGGAATCTCCCACCCTCTGCATCTGGTAGTGCAAAACAACAGACTACCTCCATCAACAACACAACAAGCCTAGTCTCCTCTAGATGGGCCTGGTACATCTCTCCATAGCTCATGCTGGCACTGTGGAACCTCAACTCCACCAACCCCTCACCAAATACTATCAACATCAACTCCTCGAACCACCTATGAGGAGATCAAATATACCTATGCATCCCCACTATCGGACACCACAGATCTCACACATCCTCTGGGTGATCGTGATCTCACCCATCAGTAGATGGAATGTGTTGGTCACCGAATCCCATCTGTCGATGAGGGCGACCATCAAACTCACTGCCAGCTGACTACATGCCGGTAGCATCTAACCCCAATCAAGCTAACCTTTGTAACATGCCACCAATCCTCAACTGTCACACCTCCTCAAACCATCATGAGTAGGGGTGGCACCCTATCTCACATCCACAACTGATCTCTCACCTACATCCAACAAAACATCACATTAATACACCTTGATCATACCCACAATCATTCTTGACACCTCACCTACACCTATTACCCTCCCTCTTTTTCCCCTCACAACTTACCTTCTTATCACATATTCTATCTACCCACCCCAACCCTCACCCACTATCGATCATACCATACCTATTTCAACCTCTTACCCATGCTATGTTTTTCATCAACAACATCTTCTTTTCCCACTATCTATCTCACCCACCCACCCTAGGGCTCTTTTGGACCCTTTTTCTCCACATGATGACCGACTACGGTTACTCCTAACCGACCACGGTCTCTCCCAAACCGCATCGTCACCTTATCCATGACCAATACCAGCTCGACACCATCGACATCAGCCACCCCTTGACCGATGCTGGTCACTATCGCGCCAAAATCCACAACACCCAAACCCCTTTCTTCCTAACAACTCCCTTCTTCTACCTTTCTACCCACCCATTCCTACCTAAATCTACCCTCAACTCCTCCCCACCCCTCATTCACCTAACCACACCTCTCCCCATTCCTATTTTACCCAATTTTCCTTCCCAAATTCAAAATCCCCTTTCCCCCAAAACCCATTTTCCTTACCTAACCTATATACCCAATCTACCTCACAAAACAAGGAAAGGGATTGACTCTTACCTCATCATGCTACCATCTCCATGGTGGCATGTCAGCCACTACACCGGTGGTCCACCCATCCCTCTCCCACCTCTGCCATGTCCAATCACCAAATCCAATCCTCCTGACCTCCACCTAATCACAATCGATCCCCATGCTTGTGGACCCATCTACCTTGGCTCCTCTAACCAACCGGATCTCTCCACCTTAGCAGGATATCATCCCTCATCCTTTCCTCTAGAAGCACAACTCATTCAATGCTCTGTCATTTTCACAAAAGCCAAAATGTACAAATGAATCTATATTATATGGATTTTTTCTTTTTATATACCCACGTCAACATGACCAATGTTGGTTATACCTAAATCGACATCGGTCATGCCCTAGAACACCATGGTCGGTTATACCCAAACCGACATCGGTCATCTACCCTAATAAATCGTGATCGGCTTACCTAGACCATCACGGTTACGTATGACCGACATCGGTTACCTGTCATACTCTTGTCCATACCCTTTCCCCATTTCTGACCCAAATTAACCAACCCCACCACCATTTGGCCTTACCCACCCTTATCACAACCTACCTCCAAGCCTACATTACCTATACCTATCTTTAATTACATTTAGGGACTTGTTATTTTACCCATACCTCGGCCCTACCCATGCCATGACCTAGCTACTTGGACCTGAACATTGTTAGTGACCTATGAACTCATGTGCTCGCTATACCTTGCGACACTTATTACCCATGTTGTTTGACCTAATGACCTTACTTTTCCTATTTTCGTGACCATTTATCCTGACCCAACCTTTGGTGTACCAGAACATACCTAAACATTCCTGCACCTGACCTGTGATGTGCTTCCACACCATATCCTATACCTTGGATACCAGAATCACCTCAACCTTGTTTGGATAAACCTATCAACCTTAGATGATGTAGAGTTTGCATGCTCTTTAACCTGGTACCGTATGATGCCACGTAGTTTATACATGTGTGTGTTTTGACTATTGCTACCTTTGACCTTGGCCCATTACCTAGATTACTCGATTGGACCTTTACCCCATTACCCCCATTGTCCACCTTCCTCTTCATCACATTCACCTTTTATCAAACCACTCACCATTCTATCTTTCTACCTCATCGTTCCTAGTTTGAGGGGGATCACCTTCACCCACACATGGGGCAACCACATCTTATTTTTGTTAGTGTCACTTACCAATACAAGCTATGCAACAAAAAGGGGGCAAAATGTAGACACCAAAATTGGGTCACACTCCCCTTGGTCCCTTGTCAAATAACCAGCTCAAGCATACTCATCTAACCATGGCCCCTTCCACCCCACATCACCTTTAATTTAATTTAATTAAATTAATATATATCCTCATAATATTTAATATCTAATTACCTTAATTTCTTACCACCTCACCTAGACACCTCACCACCACCTCACCCTAGACCTATTCTTGGCATGTTTCCATAACCAACAATAACTAAGTCTTACTTGCCTTAATGAGCTAAGATTTGGTCTAACCCTAAAATCAATCCCTAAAATCTCTCTAACCACATTCCCACTCATTAGAAGGGAAGTTTCCATTCTAATCCATGAGAATAAACTAACTAGGCCCAAGAAATTAGAAATATCTTCCCATTTTAGTAAACCTAGGGAATCCCACCTTAACCGATGCTAGTCACCCTAAACCGATGCCAATCAACCCGGAACCATCATCGGTTACCATTTATTCACCCAAACAACCTTATTTTTGGGTTGGCACATTCGAGAAAAGAAATGGAGATCAGAGCTGCATGCAAGCAAAACCAACATCCTTTCACGTATCCAGACATCCAGAGCCATCACCAGGACAATATTGAAGCATTGCACTCACGAAATCATTCTAGGAACCATTGCTATGATATCCAACCAACACTTCTAATCAACAACCACCTCCATTCAGCCATCAAAATTTGCATCACAGTAAGTATATCTCTACTAACATTGTCCATTTCAGCATAGTTAACTTTTTTCATTCCTGTCATTAGTTCATACTTTGCATGTTCATTCCTCCATTGCTTAATAGCTTGTAATCCCACCATTTCCCTTACCCACACCACCAAATCACCATTCCAACCTAATATCCATTTCTAAGTGTACTTGAGATCTCCACAGACCTTCTCATTCACTCTCCCAACCTTATTTGACCTCAGATCAGCCCCTACCATTTGATCTATTTGAGTTTCTTTTACCTCGACCATACCGACGCCGGTTATCCACAACCATCATCGGTTCTACCTAAACCAGCATCAATCGGTCACACCCAACCAACGTCGTCTCTGTGTTTTATACCTTGACCAAGAATAAACCCAACAATCATCCTACCAATTGACCTAAATAACCTAGAATCAGACCCTGACCAGTCCCAGTACCTTGACAGACACCTCATCTCTCAGATCCAACTATAGCCTAGCCTGTTGTGATTGGATTTTCTTATTGTACTTGAATGAAATACCTAAATCATATCAACTACAGTAGGAATTTACTTGTTTCTTGCATTAATTTGTTTTAAACAGTGGATTGACACCATCTAGGGAGTATCACACTTCCTGAACTAGCATACGCTAGGCAGTCCACTGTCATATATCATTTAACTATCCTCTTGTGGTCTTGTTTTCTATTACAGGTAGTTCCTCCTAGCCAAAAGGAAGCTCTCACATTCATCTGTGGATCAAGAAGTCAAATGCACATGCAAAACCATCAATTGACCAACATTTAACAAGTATTCCTCCTTGGCCCTTACCCTTATCTGTTTCATCATTTGAAAAGGTAAAGAAAATAAGAGTATGTTGTTTTTTTATGAGTGCATTTGATTTATGACAGTCATATGTATGTATTCAACTATTGTGGATTAATATGATGGATCATTGTGGTTGGATATTGATTTTGGATGTCTCTGTTATTGGTAATTATATGGTGAATCTGATCTTAGTGGTTATGTGAATTGTATGTTTACTTATTTATGTGTGTTTCCAAATTGAGCTCATGGATCTAGTTATTATAATTATGTAATATATGTTCATATGTGCTAAATCCTTGTTAAAGCTAGCATAAAAGAGGGACCTCATACCTTTGTGTGCTTTGGGTGAGCACTTATATCTGTCTAAGTGATGTGTCAACGCGTATAGGGTTTTGAGTAAGAAAAAAACTAGCTTCCCCACTAGGACTCTCTCATAAGATTTTACTAACCTTAGGGGGTTAATGCACAAATAGTGTCATCATAAAGGTAAGTATCTATAATCTTAATTTTATTTTATTTATATTTTTGTATCATGTATCTAGACTAATGTAAAGTAACATATTTTTGTATAGCATTATTCTTATTATTGATCCTTGTTGTATGCATGATAAGATTAGCTATGTTAATGAACATGAAATTAAACCTAGTAACTCCATGATATAACTAACTTATCATAAACATCAAGATGAGTGCTAAACAAGATAACTTCTACAATAATGAATTAAACTAAAACACTATCATTTTATCTCTAACTACTTTATGATTACTTAAAAAATAAATTGAACCTAGTTAAACCTATGAGTAATCAAATTAGATTTGTTGTTTTCTTCAATGGAGGTGAAGAGGTCTCTCTAAAATGGCTACAAGGCCAAGTTTAGATACCCTCCTACTAACCTAACATGAAGGTATGGATGCAAGATGGAGGAGTTTCAACAATGGAGGATAGCCAAGATCAAATGCCTTATTAGCTTGGCTAATGCAAATGAGGTCTAATGCCAAGATCTCCAAATGTGAGAGAGAAGGACCATTTGAAAGGAAATCCTTAGGCTTGTATTTATAGTTTTCCATATGGGAGAGTTTGGAATTCTAAGGCATGTGGGACAAAAGTCCAAAAGCACTTTTAGATTAGATTAGGATAAACATGCTTTAGGCTTAGTTAATCTAGGTTTATGCTAGTTAAACTTGATTACCAAGTGATTAGAGAATCTTTTAGAGTTGGGAGGGGTTTGGCTAATCATTTTTTATCGATAGATAGCCTAAGAAGCCCATAAAAGTGATCGAGAGGGAAATAAGAAGATAGTTAGCTAATAAAAGGGGGTTTATTAACCAAATGGGTTGAATATAGGAGGAATATGACCAAGAAGGTGTCATAAATGGGCATATGAGAATTGAGAGAAGATTTGTTGATTAACAAAGTGTCGTCAATTGGTGGAATTGGATGAAACACTAGGTGTAAGAAGATTTTAGGTGTCTACACTTGCCTTACATATAACACTTGGATTATTCAACCCTAGTTTAGATCCTTGTCATGCAATTTCCTCCTTATGAACTCTTGTAATTGTAGTCTATATATCTATTATGCACTTACTATCATTGATTTTATAATATAGGACCTTGTAAGTCTCCATCCCTATTTTAGAATTAGGAATTATAAAACTACATATTTGATAGAGTGGGTATTATCATATTTTATATCCATGACTCATACAATATTAGTTTATATCTAGGCCCTAGAGTGGTACTATATATATCTAATATATATAATTGAGAAAATAAAGAATATAATATATTAAACCTCTTATCCAGTTACCCACAGTACATTATAGTGAACCCAACATGAATCTTACTCCATTGTTGAGTAAGTGATATTCATGTTTCCTTTTATCTCTTATCTACATCTCATATTCACCATAATTACATTATTATGAACCTTATATGAATCTTACTTTTTTTTGAGTGAGTCATATTCATGTTTACTATTATATCTTATCTTCCTCTCTATACATCATCATTACATTCTAATGAACCTAACATGAATATTAATCCACCATTGAGTGAGTCATATTCTCTTTTCCTTATATATTTTATATTCACCTCATTTTTAACATCATTACATTAATGTGAACATGAAATTCATATTACTCCACATTTGATTGAGTCATATTCACTTTCATTTTTCAATTTTATAATTGTCTCATAAGTGTTGGACCCCTGAAGACGCTAAGTAAATCAGCGTGAGGGTTTTGGAAGTGTGGAAGTTATGTGTGAAGGCACACGGAAGAGTAGTGTAGACAATGCGAGAAAAGGCTCACACTCGGGTTACACATATTTCAGACTTAGCCGCATTTTGGGCAATGGGAAAAATTGAAAGATGGATGATTGGAGTAGCAATGCAAAACAATGATTTGAAGATAGGATAAAAGCATGAAGACTTGCAGTTCAAGCCACATATATTTTAGGAAAGAAATCATGTGAAGAAATATAAAGCATCATGCAGAGCTTAAGTTAATAATAGGATTAGAAGTAGAGTTTAAAATAGAAGATAATATATTATTAGCAAAGCTTGCATGCTTCTGTAGTTGACTTGTAATGCACACATAACTATTTTTGGTATGCGGACTATTTTGAGAGTGCATGGGCGGTGAAGGAAAAGTCCCCACACCCTATGTGTGTGTGTGATTTACACTAAACGGATAGACCGTGAATGATTGTAAGGTTATGTTGTTGTTTTGTTTATGCGTATGATCTTATAGATTTATTATTGATGTTTTCAACTTCTGTGTCTCATGGTGATTAATATAATGGATCATTGTGGATGGATTCTTGTTATTGATGCTACTGTTAATAGATCTTACATGGTAAATTTTTTACTTATTCTTGTTTAGTTTGTTATTGCATATGGTTATGATTTTTTCCTTTATGCTTCGATCTCATTTATCTATTGTGGTTATGCAATATATCTTCATGCATGCTAACTCCTTGACAAAGCTAGTATAAAAGAGGGACTTAGTAAATTTGCATGCTTCGGGTGAGCGTTCATCTATCGCTAAATAAGGTGCCGGTGTGCCTAGGGCGTTGATAAAGAAAATGAATAAAATAAGATTCTTATCATAATTTGTAATCATGTCATTACCTATTATATTTTTTCTAGTGAGACCTGATCCATTCATATTATATATGGGTTTATAGTTTTTCCTCCCATGTTCACCATTGAAGTAAATAATTCATGATGTAGTTTTTCACAAGCTCAATATAAACCAACCATTCAAATTAATAGGCGTAAATGATTGTCAAGTCGATGATTCGCAAATCTTTGTTTGAAAATAGGTGAACACGCCCGGCAAGATATGAGATGAGTGCCATGCAAGAGACACAAATTTCAGTTTGTAAAATCAGCTTGTTACCAATTTTAGTCCATTTTTGAAATTTTACAATTTTTAAATTTTTGATTGGTCAGAAGAATTTAAGAAATAGAAGATGACCTAAAAGCACACGAAAATGCCATAGGATGAATAAAAGGGCGTCAGATAGTAGTAGAATGCCCTGATAAGCCAAAAATAATTATTTAATAAAAATAATTATCGCGATGGGTAAAATAGAAGAAAATAATGGAAAATAGCACCTGGAATATTTGTAAACTACCCTAGGGTGAAGAAATGACCGCTAGGTAGCACTTAGTGCTCCAACATAGTAAAAATTAGTAAAAATAAGTATTTCAGTGAGCAGAAGAAGCGTTAGAGTGATCACAACGGCCAAAACATGCCACAGGGGCATCATGACAACTTAAGATACCCACTTGGGAGGGGGTAAACCATCATCAATAGTTCATTCGTAGCGGAGATTTTTCCAATTATCACCGTGAGTGAATTTGTGAGTTGAGAGAGATGAGGAGGCTTCAAAGGAGGAGGAGACAAGCAAACCACATCTAGGATTACCTACAAGAGAATAGTGATGGACCCTTCGTGAGTGCCTATCCTTTCTTGTAAATTTTGTCTTTTTTTGCTTAATTTATTGTTTGGTACTCTAGTTTAGGGAAAAACACATACGCGTAAGCGTATGCACCAAAATGGCAGTGCGTGCTGTGTAGGATTTGAAACACATATGCATGCACATGTGTCCATTAGTTGGGATGCGCATATGTCTTGAGGGTAAAAAAACATACTTACAAGTGCACATGCCGAATGGCATGCATATGTGATAGGATGGAAATGTATGCGTCATAGGGGGAAATGAATACACGCATGCGTGTGTGGTGAAAGGCACATGTATGCACCTTACTAGACGTGTATGCATCTTGTAAATGTTAGAATGGATGGGAGAGAAAATATAGGCATGCATGAATTGATTAGGTCATGTATGCGTCGAAGGGGAGGCGTATACATGTTGGGTACGTATGCGTTGGAATAGGCACGTACTCGTCAAATGGGGTGCGCATGTGCTAAGAAGTAACACTTAAATAATTTTTGGAGAAAAATAAATCAAACATAGATGAACGTAGGCTAGAAATTGGTAGAAGAAAGTAGAAATTAGTAAAAATAGAAGAATGTACATAGAGCTCATTTTTACAAGCAGGATAGGAAGATACTAGATATCCTCTTATACGTGAATGGTTTAGCTTACATGGTCAATATGCCACAAATTACACTTGATCACGACCTCATCACAACCTTAGCTAATAGGTGGCATAATGAGAGCCAGTGTACTTCCAACTCCAGTTGGCGAGATGGCCGTTACCCTAGAGGAAATGTGGCGATATACTAGGTCCCCATCCATGATGAGATGATTCAGTATACGAGCCATCATCCTGATATTGATTGTTGCATTTTAGAGTTTTTTAGAGCTCCAGACATACCTTACCAAGGTATGACAGTTAGATTATCCCAGTATATAGCGATCTAGAGCTGACCAGAGTTGTAGTAGATTTCATGGCTTTTGTCGGTGGATTTTTACTCCCGATAAAGCGGAGCTACCTTCCTAATTGGTCTTATTGGAGTTATCTATGGAAATATTGATGGTCGATATACTACTGGGGACATTACATATTGACACATTTATATTGGGAATCGCACGATTATCTACTACAACAAAAAGATGATAGGTCTTGCCCATTTTCTACATATTTTGGTGTGGGACCATATTGCCATTAGTTGCGCTACATGTGTTTTGAGAGAACATGATTTAGAGGATCATTCTACTATGGGTTGGGTTCTAGTCGGTGATGATGTGTGACCAAACATGGGAGATACATACCATTATCACCGAGAGTTTGATGAACTATAACAGGCTGCGATAGTTTGGAGGCCATACAAACACTTTTAGTGTCACGAGGATGGCTTAGAGCTTAGTACAATGACAATCGAGCACTTTATGTTTGGAAGACACAACTATATGCGGTATTTTTACACATTTGATCGATGCGAGATAGCTAGGTATGGAACATGATGTGCAATCACCATATATGTGTGATGCTCGTAGGGCCCGAGTGTATGTCGATATGGGACCACCAATTACTATGGATAGAGCCATGAATAAATATCTATAGGAGATGCTAGTTCTATAGGTATATTTGAAGTAGGTCGAGAGATTTGACAGGTATAGTAGAGTATGGACCTTGGTATCAAATAATATTACCTCATCAATTGACAATTCCAAGAGCAACATATGAGGTAGGAGTGAGAGCACCTCCAATGGGACCTCCTAGTAGTGGTGATGATGCTAGAAAGGATGATGATGAAGAAGAAGAAGATGATGATGATGATCCTTTTGACGGTCAACATCATGACGGAGGTGGGGGATAGGTTCCTCCACCACAACATTCACATCGGCAGGGGCCTAGGCCTATATAGAGATAGGTGTCATTGACACCTCATATGTAGTTACCTATAGTTCGGATTCCAACTTGTATCCATGTTCCATTATAGCAGTGTATCTACAACAAGGTCTCCACCTCATGCTCCAGGTGGTTATGGATATGATGGACATTTAGTTGCGCTTCAACAACAATTATAGGCAGTGATAGTCATTTAGTTATAGGTGGTGGTTGAGAGACTAGGCAAGCTTCATGGTTACAGTAAATACAACAACTAGCAGCACATGGCACGTAGATATTGAGCCTATTACATCAGGGACAGTCACAAATGTAGGCTACTATTACATATTAGGATCAATCCTAGGCCCAGGTGCAGGGTATGAATACTTAGAGAGATTAGGGAAAAGCTTAGGTCTAGACTATCAGATCAGATAGAGATCGGTTGGTTATCACACTAAGATAGGCTCATGCAGACATTGGTAGACTTATAGGTGAGTGGGATTCCGCCATTCAGAAAACTACTACTTTTGATGATACTGAGATGATACAGGACATTATGAGAGCTAGTGGCAAGGCCTCGTATTACAAGGCCACCTACTATCATGCAAAGGCCATAGGGACAAATAATGACTCAGTTTGATTAGTTGGGTGTGAGAAGGACAAGATCTAGGTCACGAGAGGTTGAGGCGTTCAGTACAATGGACCACCGTTCAGCAGGGTGGTACACCCGGAGCCAGACCATCCAATCAGCAACAACAATAAAAACCTCCATTTCAGCACCCACATCCTAGCAGTCCAGGAGAGGGGGAGATCCCTATATGATACTCTTGGTATATGACACACATTTTATATGTATGTATGCCTCTTATGAAGGCTGATTTTGATCGATGTATGTATGGATGTACCATTTTGATTGTATGCCTCTTATGAAGGCTTCAACATGATTCATGCCCTGTGATGGCTAATTTTGTATTGATGATGTATATTCATTTTTCAGAAAAACATTTTTATATATATATGGACATTTAATGTTATATTTCATCATGTTTTTATATGTCTTTATGATTATTACTCATGCTTATGGATGTGTTACATGTATCATAATGTTGTATGATTTTGATTTCACATGTATGTATCATGATAGATGTTTATGATGTACCATACTTTTATATATTGATGATATATCCTTAGATGATATCATATGTTTTGTACATGAGATACTTATTATATCAGTATATTGGATGATATTGGTGTTGGGGATAGATTTGCGATCATGCGCAATCCCTCTTTCCCTGTTAATGATATAATATGTGATTATTAGCTTATTATACATGCTTGATGTAAAACTTAGCATTTTTGTATATATGATGTTATATGAGATGAATGATAGATGGTAGATGTGATAACAAACAAATGTGCAGAGAAAAACACACAAGCAAAAGATAGGAAAACTAAACAAATATACACCTACAAAACAACACAACAATACGTAACTAGAAATAAAATCATGTAGAAATTAACAAAAGATTAAATTGGTATCCAATCTAAGTACGCAAAATGAATCATAATAGATTCATATAGCATGAAAATATGCTTACAACTAAAACTATACAAACTGAAAACTAAAAGCAATATAATCACTACCTTGTTTTGCAGGGATAACATTGATATATTTTCTAATGTTTTTGGTGTTATCTTGAAAGATAAGTTTTCAAGGCTATTGTTCACATTGTTTTCGGGGTTTCCTTAAGACAATGTTATAAATTTGGTGTAGCTTTGTTCCTAAAGGGGGTTTTCTGAATGTTTTTGTATTTTCTAAGGTCCTGTTTTGAAAGCAATGTAAAGTGACGAAGAAGTGTGGATGCCCCTAGTGTGATGTGGGAATATACAAAATGAATAATTCCACACATGTATGTTCAAGAAGGTGAAATGTGAAGGTTCCCTTAGTGTTAGATGGGAATAGAAAAGGTGATTCCTTCACGCAGATACAAGAACAAATGAGCCAAATCATGGGATTTACAATATAGACTCTGTAGGGTTCCTCAACCTAACAAGGGAAACCAATCCTAGATAGAGGTGAGAGTTACCCATCCAAATTTAAGAGTATATTGTGACTAATGAATCCTCCTTGAGCACTAGAAACTGGTTTTAACCCAAAGACCTGCCCAATGCGCCACAATTGCATGGTTTTCACATGTGGATGACTGTTTTCTTGATTTTTTTATTTTTGCTTGTTTTTTCTTCTCTTTTTTACTTTTTAGGTATTTTCTCGACATCCGCCCGTGCTCAATCGAGAGAACCTCTTGAGGTGCATACCATTCATGGGCTCTGGAAGTTCTTCGCCATCGGGATGTGTAAGTTTATACGCTCCTTATCCATATGTAGCAATGACCACATAAGGTCCTAACCAGATTAGCCTCAAATTTTCCTTTATTTTCTCTGTCCTTAACAGTGTTTCTCTTATTTTATTTTAGAACAATATCACCTATATCAAACTCACAATTAATGATCCATTTGTTATATCCTCTTAAAACTTGGTTCTGATAAACTTTCAGGTGATTAAGCACTCTCATACGATTTTCATCCAACAACTCTAACTCTGTCATTTGAGCAACTCTATAGTCTTCATCTTTATCAAGATAGTCCCAGAGAGATATTCTCAAGGAGGGAAGATCCACTTCTAAGGGTATGATGGCTTTAGTTCCATAAAATAAGGAATATGGGTTCACACCGGAAGGAATGCGAGATGGAGTTTCTATAGTCCCAGAGGGTAGGATATATTTATAAGTGCCAATTATGGCCAGTCTTACTAACCATTTTCTCCATGATTCATACAATATTTTTATTGGTGGCTTCATATTTTCCATTACCTTAAGGGTAATATGGGGTGGACCACTTGAGTTGGATTTGAAAGTGTTGACATAATTCTTTTATTGTTTTATTTTTGAAAGACTTACCATTATCTGTGACATTTGCAGAGGGAATGCCATAACGGAAAATGAGGTGATTCATGATGAATTTAGAGATTTTCACACCAATTATATAAGTGAGAGGCACAACCTCTACCCATTTATTAAAATACTCGGTGGTGGTGATAATGTGGGTATGACCATCTGATGAAGTAGGATGGAGCTTCCCTATGAGATCCAATCCCCATTTAGAAAATGACCAAGGTGTTGCAATGGGTTATAATGCATGTGCTAGTGTGTGTATCAAGTTACCATACTTCTGATAGAGTTCACACTTCTTGAAAAAGTTAGAATAATTTTTTTCCATGGTGGGCTAATAATATCCCACTCTCAATATTTTCTTAGCTAGAACCATGTTGCTAGTGTGTGCTCCGCAAATGCTTCCATGTACTTCTTTAATAGCATGTAATAAATTGGTAATATCTAAACAACATAGTATATTCCCATCATATCCATGATGATAAGGGGTTCCTCCTAGGAGGGTGTAATGGGCTATACGGAAGATAAGGGATTTCTTCTTAGTATGGGTAATGTTTGGGGGAAACACGTCATTTTGTAAGTAGTTAAATATGGGATCATACCAAGGTGAGAGAGGACCAATAATTTCACATGCCAAACAAGACTCTGGCATGTCATAGGAGGGAATCATAAATGTTGTACAAAGAACAAAATCCTACTTACGAGGTGGAATGTATAACAGGATCCGATAGTAGCCATAGCATCCACGAACCTATTATGTGATCTTGGTCATTGTTAAAAAAATCATGTACAAAATAATCCTTCAAGGTCTCAACCAATTTATTATATGGAATGAGCTTCTCATCTTTGACCTTATACTCATCATTAAATTATTTAATGATTAGTTGGGAATCATTGATGACTCATAGCTATCAGATATTATAAGTGATAGCTAACTTAAGGCCGGTGATAAGTGCCTCATATTCTGCAATGTTATTAGTACATGGGAATCCCAAATGAAATGCTTATGAAATAACCTCTCTTGTGAGAGTGATGAGCACTACTCCAGTCCTTGATCCATGAAATGTGAGTGATCCATCAAAGTGGACTTGCTACACAATGGAATATTAGATATACATCATGGATGCATCCATGATCCAGAAAAAATGGTTCCATTCTTGTAAGGGGAGCTTCAACCAATTGATCAGCCAATACCTAACCTTTCAATTATTTCTAATTGATGAACTCGATGTAAAATTCAATAAGGAGAATGATCTAATTAGCCATTCATCCCGTAAGGGTGGATTTGGATAAAAGATACTTAAGAGGGTCAAATTTGGATATCAACTTGGTTTTTTTATTAAGGAGGTAATGGTGAAGTTTCTGAAAGGTAAAGATGACTACTAGGTAGGAATTTTAAATATGTGGATAATTCAACTCATAGGTTATCAAGGTGTGAATGAGATGATAAACCACCCTTTTTGTGGTCGACGTCATATTGGGAAAATGATGCACCAATAACAAACTGGGTGGCTGAAATATATAGCAGGAGGGGTTCGCATGGGGTAGGTGGCATGAGAACAGGTGGGTTGATAAGGTATTATTTAAGCAATTCAAATTCCTTTTGAAAATCTAGTCCCCGATTGAAATTAAGATATTTATTCAATAGATGTGTGAATGGATGACACTTATTTGCAAGCTGTGAAATAAATCGACATATTTCTTGAATTTTTCCATGTAAAATTTGTTTTTTTATATTTGTAGGTGGAGGCATCTCTGTGATAGCTGTAACCTTTGCAAGGTCCACCTCTATTCCTCTCTATGAAATGATGAAACCCAAGATATTTCCGATAGAATACCAAAGACACACTTCTTGGGATTCAAATGGACCTTATAATCTTGGAGACACTAGAAAATACGTCTCAACACTTCATTGTTCTCTCCTCTAGTTTTGGATTTTTCTAAGATATCATCACATAATCCTCCATGATGTCATTCATCATATCATGGAAGATGACTTTCATTATGCATTGATAGGTAATCCCGTCATTCTTCTTGAGCGCGAAAGGCATGAATTTTTAGTAAAACGTCCCCCTTGGGGTGATGAAAGATGTCTTGTGTTGATCTTCCTCTGTAATGTTGATTTGGTTATAACATGAAAATCCATCCATTAAGGATAGCATCTCATAACCAGCAGTGGAGTTGATAATCATGTCGATATTAGGTAGAGGGAAGTCATCTTTAGGACATGATTTTTTGATGTCTCGAAATTCAATGCAAATTTTGATACCCACTGGCTTCTTTTGAATTGGGACTATATTGGATATCCAATCCAAATAGTTGATGGGTTTAATGAAGTCTGCTGCTAACAATTTTTCCAGTTCATCTTTAACAAGCAGTGTAACCTTTGGATGCATCTTCCTCAATTTTTGCTTGATGGGTTTAGCGTTTGGGTGCACAACAAGGTTGTGCATGACCAATTCTGGGTCTAAACCTAGCATATATGCGTATGACCACAAAAATATATCTGCATATTCTTGTAACAATGCCACAAAAACCTTTTGTTCTTGGGTTGAGAGTGAATCTCCCAGCTTTATCATTCAAGGATCTTCTTCTGAACCAATGTTAACGCTAATCATCTCTTCAACAAACATCTTAGAAGAATATTCCATCTATGTAGGATCAGGGGGAAGAGTAAGATCAACTTCCTTAGGTGGCTCATCATCATCTTTATAAGGATACTCCACTTTGTCTATGATTTCTTTGTTTTGTTTGTCTACTAGTGCCTCAAATAGCTTTTCACTAGGAGACTTATGTTTGTTCTTTCCAAGGATTTTCTAAAGTATTCTTTCCCTTTCTTATGACCTTTTTTTTCGGTATCCAAACATCTCTACTTCTTCTCCAAAGTATGCATAAGCATCTAGTTTGATGAAAAACCCTTTCTTATGATCTCCATTCGGAATAGAATCCCTGAGCCCCATGAATTCTGCAAATGCCTCATCGTTCTCAAAGAAATTGATTAACACGTGAAATTATTGATCCCAATCTATAAGCTTGGGATATACAAGGGTAACTTGGTAATTTATTAGGGTGTTGGATTCAGATAAGATAAAAACAACTGAATTAGGAAATATGTTAGTTGAGGCAAAATTATCGTATAGGCTATATTGGGAATATGCATTTCTATCTGAATGAGATGAGCCACCCTCACGTTCTGAAGAGGCGGTGTCTATCTCAGAAGGTGGATCATCACAGTCTTGGTTTTGAGGTCATGTGTTTTTAGATTTGAAACAAGGAATATGAATAGGTTGTAGCCTTCATTGTGCATTTATATAGCATCCAAACCCATTATAGCCCATGAAATACATCATGTGAAGGATTTTAAAATACTGTGGAAATTGATGACATGATGCCATGGTACCTTTAGGTACCCTCTTGGTGGGATCTTCTAACATCTTCTCCTCGGATAGGATACCACTAGGAATAAAATTCTCCAATGGTTCAGGGCAATCTATCCCTAGTACTCTTGAATTAGAAGTATGGTTTACCATGTGTCTTGGGAGACACTGAAAGGTATGATATTAATAAGGTCTGTTGAAGAGTGAATTAATCATCTAGACCATAATTTACAGATGTTGCTTCCCATGATGTGAAGGGATTAACCAATGACATGAAATTATGATTAGAAGGAATGAGTGTATCTAGATCTACACATTCCTTCATAGCCTCTATTTGCAAGGGAACACCAATAACTACTCTAAAATGTGTGAATAGCTCCGGATCACCTAAGATGGTGATTATCGGTCTCTATGATGAAGTTTATACATTCATGGAAAGTGGAGGGAATGACCTACATGACATGGATCCATGGGCATCCTAAGAGTATGTTGTAAGGAATATCCAAGTCAAGGACATGAAATGTTGTATTGTGATGCGTTGGACGTACTTATATTGGAGCCACTATAGTACATGTTGATTCTCACTCTTCATTATCATAGGATGTGATTGTAATATTTTTTCACCCAAATATGTTTCGAATGACCTAGATTTGTTTTACCAGTTTCAATGTGTAGATATTTAGACCGGACCCACCATCCACAAGCACTCTCTTGATCTTATGATGAGTAATGATGACCTCTATGTATAAGGGTAAGTTGTGCTTTGGGTTATTATGTGGGATTGTAATGCGATCAAAAGTAATATGATCATTAAAATCAAGGTATGCGACCATTACTTGCAAGTGTGCGGGATCTACTTCTGTGGAGACTCCTGAACTCTGAAGTATTTTATATAATATGTTCTTATGAGCAGTAGAGATCTTAAGGAGATCTAGGATCGAGATTCTATCCAATGTCTTCTCTAATTATTCTATTAAATTATATTGGCCTTCCTATGGAACGGGTAGGGGATATGGTATTACCAAATGAGCCCATCATGTACCTACAACATAAATCTTCTCTAAGATCCTAATGGTATTAAATTGTTCATCATATGAACATATACAACCTATAAGGGAGTTAAATTATTTATTTTCTACCCAGAGATAAGTGTAGGCAACAATCCGATAATCATTAGAGGCTTGTCCACGATATGAATTCTTATGTTTCTTATCTTCATGATTAGGAAACGCTTATTTGAATATACCCATATTTTCATTAGGTCCTTACCCTGATTCAAATAATGAATCTACTAAAATATTACCCTTGTCGATGAGGTCATGTATATAATGCCACAATCTTAGACATCTATCAGTTTTATGTCCTTTAACACGGTGGAAATCACAGTATTCATGCTCTTTGAACCAAACTAGTTTAGGTGCATCTTTTGAACATGGTACTTTCGTGGTTGGGTATTGTACCATGTTCACTGTGTCTAGTTGTTTAAGTATAACATATAGCAATTCAGTTAGAGGTGTAAACATGTGCTTTGTAGGTGACTTTGGGAGAGGTCCTTGTGAAATCTTTAAAAGTGGACCAATCTCTACATTTTGGAATCTCTTGGAGTTTTCATGCCATCGCCAATGACATTTTTTTTCTTACTAAAAAACTTTGATTTATTAGCATATTTTTCTTATGTTTTTCCTTTGTAATAGGTTTAAGTGTCCCTTTTGCAATAAGAGCCTTTTAAATCGGATTCGTTTCTCTATAACTTCTTTGAAGTTAGAGCCTGTTGCATTTACAAGTGAAAGGCTATTTCCAGGTTTAAATTAGGGAAAAATATGCTTACTAAATGCTTTTCCGAGAAGGACACAAGAGGAAACGAATTTCCAATCCTCGCCATCACTTGTAAGAATCCTACGAAGGTCTCATTAGATTGTTTTCATGTTGCAAAGGTCGTTCATGGTGATATCACTCTCCATGTTGAAAGAGAAATGTCACACAAACTTTTTAGCAAGGGCGGGCCATGTCGTGATCGATCCCTTAGGTATACTGAAGAACCATTCTAATGCCTCTACTCCTAGGCTACGAGGAAATAGACGTATCAAGTAGTTATTGCTATAAGCGACTTCTTGGCAAGCCATATAGAAGTATTTGACATGATTACATGGATCACTTTTACTTTTATACTTTTCAAATTTGGGGATATCAAAATGTTTTGGAAATGGTTTGTGCAACATAGCCTTATCAAAGGGGTAAGGACATAGTTCTTTGTATAAGTATTTTCTATTGTGTCCTACATTTCTCTCTTGTAAAGTAGTAAGCATATTCTTCATTGATTGTAACTCTTGTTGAATGAGTTGTTCCTTTGTGGGTGATAGCGGTCTGTTCACTTTAACAACCTTGAAAATTGCATCATCATATGGATCCATGTGAAACTCACCTAATTTTTTCCTAAGTCTATCCTTATGCACATTCTTACTCGAAGAGCCTAAGTTTGCTAGCTTTTGACTGAGTTTTTGTATCTTTCATTGAATGATCTCTTCTTCGACTAAGGGATCATCTTCATCGTCAAACCTAGGAGGCGGTGAGTCCTTGCGCTCACGTTCAATTTTCACTTTATGTGAAGCCTTAAAGTAAGGTCTTCATGAATCCCATGTTGGTTTATCGGGTCATCTTCAACATTGTTGTTACATTTTCTTGAAGTGGAAGCATACCCTATATCAAAATGGTTATCCATATCTATGAGGGATGGTCGTGGTTGTTCTTTTGTTTCATGGTTAATGGTCTTAATCACCACTTCATGCTCTTGCGAGAATCCTAGATCTGAATTCAATAAAACTTACATGTACTTGGTATTTTTATAATAAAGGAGCTTGTCAAAGTGAACTAAGTCTAACTTGTGTTGGTCCTTTGATGTATCAAAATATTCTCCACTATGATCAACTAGCGGTTCAATGTCTTTTACTTGTGAAAAGAGAGGCGCTAAGTTATTACCAGTGAAGGGGTATGATGTGAAAGGATTTTCATCTAAATCATGCTCGTCTAGTTTAGATGCCATTTTTCATGATTATAGGCATCACTAGTCAAAGTTGTGCTAGGTTTTTTCCAAGTGTATTCAAGTTTATATGAAACCTAGGTGTATGTGATATGAATTGTTTAAAGTCCCACCATCTCAAAAGATTTCCTAAGTACACAAAATATGCAAACACTTTTGTTAGGAAAAAATATGCAATTTCTCTAGTAAATCTGTCAAACACTCAACTATTTTTAAAACACTCTATACCCTAAGCTATGGTTTCAATGATAAGTGCACAAATCAGATAGTGAAAACACCCTATCAATACCTAGGTTGAGTTAAAACATCAACAAGATCTAAGTACCAAAGTTGTATTGACATGATCTTTCCACAGGGGTATACTATGACTAGTTCAAATGCCGACAAAATCTATGTCTTTTTATAATGGAATTTGCAAATGTGAGTAATATAAAAACAATACCCTAACATGTTAATGAAGCCTAGAATAAGCAAGGTGTTAGTATCAATACAATGTTATCATGATACGAATAATGTAGTATCAACACTTTCAAAAGACCTTAGACGTTGTTGGGACTAAAACTAAGTACAAGTATAGTAAGAAGTTGTCAATCATGTGAGAAACATAATGATACAATGAGGAAACTTATATCAAGTTCTCAAGAAATGAAAACAAGATGTAAGTGTCATAATTATATGGCTAGAATGTGGGCAGAGTAACAAATCAAAGGGGAAATGATGGTGAAATGAAATCCTAGCTATGAAGATGATCCTAAAATCAAGATCACATGGCTATCAAGGATATAAGAACATATCCACACACTTTAGACGTTTAACAACTCAGCCACAAACATGGATGAGTGTAAACGGACAAAAAAGTGGCGAACACTATCTATGACAACACTCTTGAAAGATGCCTTCCCTTGTCCCAAATGGGCAACAAGAATGCAAAGGTATAGATCAAAAGATGAAAATAAACTAAGTGTCACTTAGGCAGAGTTTCACCTTGTCCGAAGGTGAGAAATAAACCAAGCTAAGTGATACATCATTTAATTTTGTGATGAGAAACACTTAGATCAAACTTAAGTGGATTCATTATCGTGCTCAAAAATAAGGTTTTGAATCCAAGCAAATTGTCACTTCACGAGGGTTTGAAAAGATGAGATAATGGAATTGAAAAGTGGGCTCCTTAACAAAATGGCTTTCCTAAATGGATCACTCAAGTAGGTGTCACAAGTTTGTTTAATGTGATCTCGCTTTTCCAATATTTCCCAAGGATTATATTGGCCTTACTTTACCCCCTTCTGATACAATGAGCAACTAGTGCGTTCAATTGTATTTTCACAGGGGTCATGATACAGATAAATTTGACCCTAAACTCACAATGTATTACTAGTCAAGTGGGTAAGTGGAGTGCTTCCTATTTCATCCATGAGGTTACTCAGTGGTGGATTAATTTAGGGTTCCTTAAGCCACCCCCATTGTTATAGCTTAAGGTGTTATGCCAAAGGGGTTATGTTCTAGTGAAGCGATAGGGACGTACCCTTTTCCAAAACCCGAAATACAATGTGATGTTTCTAGTGTGTTTTTATCTTGCTTAACTTAATGTGGTTTTAAGTAGCACACCATTTGGCAACCTATATGAAAATATGTATTAGCAGGTTTGTATTTCATAAATCCTTTATTCAACAAATGAATTTGGTCCTATATGCACAGAGGTTAGTAATTTTCCAAAAGGATCACAATATCAAAAGAGAGTTTACGTGTTGTTTTTTATTCCCAAGGTCACCAAAAAGGTGCAAGGGAAGAGCATACACAACATGAAAAACTCAACTATAAATAAGTAATGGAAAATAATTGAAGTAATTTGCACAAATGAATTCATTTTAACCAACTTTGAAAGATTAATCCATTATGAATCCCAAATCAAACGTTTGGAAATAAAGAAGAAGGTTTGGAAGCATTTTTGGTTCATTTTTGGTTCCCAAGATTGCCTATAAGGCATGAGGGAAGAGCATACATGCTTTGAAAACCTCTATCAACTAAGAAATGAAACAATTAATTAAGTTAATCAAAACAAGAATAAAGAACCTTGAAAACAACTGTTAAGAACCTGCAAACAAGTTAGAAAAAACCAAAAACTTAAATCTTATAGCTCGTGAAAAAATTTCAACTTTTAACACTAACTCATGTGCGCCAGTCCAACGCATAAGTGCAACCGATGGATACGCTCCCTTACCAACAAGTATGCATGCAGAAATAATGTGACTTGTGAGGTTTGACACCTATGCATCTAGAAAGATGCATACACTAGGGTTTTTATAGATACACATCCCGGAGAATAGATACACATCCATTGTAAAATGAGAGGAGTGGGTATGCCTACATTTCGACACATACACATGGGACAGAATGGATATGTGTCCCTTTGTAAAAAATTATAGCTCAAAGTATGGCTTGATAAATACATGGCCAGGCTTGACGCATATGTGTTTTTTTACAGAGACACATCCTTCCAAGACACCTACACACACCCTTGTAAAAATTCAAAATTCACGAAATGAAAAAGTTAAAAGAAAAAACAGGTTAGTTTGCAACAATAGAAGTCTATTTCTAGCTTAGAACCATTAAATTCCTTAGTAAAAGGAATAAAAATCCCTTTACAAATATAAAATCCATTAAAAGATAAGATTTTAAAACCTAGAAAACATAAAATGGTTAGAAATGGACATGTAAAGCCTAGAAAAAACTTGAAAAGGACTATGGAGTAAGTCCCACCGGCATGCCAAATGTATGCATGAGAAGATTAGCTATGTTAATGAACATGAAATTAAACCTAGTAACTCCATGATATAACTAACTTATCATAAACATCAAGATGAGTGCTAAATAAGATAACTTCTACAATAATGAATTAAACTAAAACACTATCATTTTATCTCTAACTACTCTATGATTACTTAAAACATAAATTGAACCTAGTTAAACCTATGAAAAATCAAACTAGATTTATTGTTTGCTTCAATTGACGCGAAGAGGTCTCTATAAAATGGCTACAAGGCCAAGTTTAGATACCCTCCTACTAACCTAACATGAAGGTATGGATGTAAGATGGAGCGTTTCAACAATGGAGGATAGCCAAGATCAAATGCCTTATTATCTTGACTAATGCAAATGAGGTCTAATGCCAAGATCTTCAAATGTGAGAGAGAAGGACCATTTGAAAGGAAAGCCTTAGGATTTAATTTATAGTTTTCCGTATGGAAGAGTTTGGAATTCTAAGGCATGTGGGACAAAATTCCAAAAATTAATTTTATATCATATTAGGATAAACATGCTTTAGGCTTAATTAAGCTAGGTTTTGGCTAGTTAAACTTGATTAGAAAGTGATTAGAGAGTCTTTGAGAGTTGAGAGGGGTCTAGTTAATCATTTGTGACTAATAGATAGCCTAGGAATCCTATAGAAGTGATAAAAAGTGAAATAAGAAGATATTTAGCTAATAAAAGGGGCTTTATTAACCAAATGGGTTGAATATAGGAGGAATACGACCAAGAAGGTGTCATAAATGGGCATCTAAGAATGAAGCGAAGAATGGTTAATTAACGAAGTGTCGTAAATTAGTTGAATTGGAGGAAACGCTAGGCGTAAGAGGATTTTAGGTGTCTACACTTGCCTTACATATAAAACTTGGATTATACAACCCTAGTTTAGATCCTTGACATGCACTTTCTTCCTTATGTACTCTTGTAATCGTATTCTAGATATTTATTATGCACTTACTTACTATCATTAATTTTATAATATAGGACCTTGTAAGTCCTCATCCCTATCATAGAATTATGAATTATAACCCTACATATTTGATAGAGTGGGTATTATCATATCTTATATCCATGACTCATACAATATTATTTTATATCTAGGCCCTAGATTGGTAATATATTTATCTAATATATATAATTGAGAAAAGAAAGAATATAATATATTGAACCTCTTATCCTGTTACTGCATACATTTTAGTGAACCCAACATGAATCTTACTCCATTGTTCGGTGAGTGATATTCACATTTCATTTTATCTCTTATCTACATCTCATATTCACCATAATTACATTATTGTGAACCTTATATGAATTTTACTTTATTTTTGAGTGAGTCATATTCATGTTTACTATTATATCTTATCTTCCTCTATATACATCATCATTACATTCTAATGAACCTAACATGAATATTAATCCACCATTGAGTGATTCATATTCCCTTTTCCTTTTATATTTTATATTCACCTCATTTTTAACATCATTACATTAATGTGAACATGAAATTCATATTACTCCACATTTGATTGAGTCATATTCACTTTCATTTTTCAATTTTTATAATTGTATCATAAGTGTTGGAACCCTAAAAGATGCTAAGTAAAGTGACATGAGGGTCTTACACACGCAAAATTTAGGTGTGAAGGAACATGCAAGAGTAGTGAAGACAACGAGTGAAGGATCATGCCCAAGTTGAACATATTCTAAACTTAGCCGCATTTTGGGCCACGGGAAAAATTGAAAGATGGATGGTTGGAGTAACAACCAAGAAATTATTTGAAGACATGATAAAAGCGTGAATACTTGCAGTTCAAGCAACATATATTTTAGGAAAGAAGTGATGTGAAGAAAGATAAAGCGTAATGCAGATCTTAGGTTAATAATAGGATTAGAACTAGAGTTTAGAATAAAAGATAATATATTATTAGCGAAGCTTGCATGCTTCTGTAGTTGACTTGTAATGCACACATAGCTATTTGTGGCATGCATGCTATTTTGAGAGTGCATGGGCGGTGAAGGGAAAGTCCCCACCCCTTATATATATCTTTTTGTGTGTGTACGTGTGTGTGTATGATTTGCACTTTATGGATAGACCAGGATCGATTGTAAGGTTATGATTTTTTTTTCTTATGTGCATGATCTTATGGAGTTATTATTGATGTATTCAACTTCTATGTTTCATGGTGATTAATAAAATGGATCATTGTGGATGGATTCTTGTTATTGATGCTCTTTAATGGATCTTGCATGGTAAATTTGTTACTGGTTCTTGTTTAGTTCATTATTGCATATGGTTATGATTTTTTCCTTTATGCTTTGATCTTGTTTATCTATTGTTGTTATGAAATATATCTTCATGCATGCTAACTCCTTGACAAAGCTGGTATAAAAGAGGGACCTGGTACCTTTGTGTGCTTCGGTGAGTGTTCATCTTTCAGCTAAATGAGGTGCCAACGCACCTAGGGTGTTGATAAAGAAAGTGACTATGATAAGATTCTTATCATAATTTCTGATCACATCATTACCTTTTATGTTTTTTTCTAGTGAGACCCGATCCATTCATATTATATATGGGTTTATACTTTCTCCCTCCCATGTTCACCATTGAACAAAATCATTCATGATGTAGTTTTTCACAATCTCAACATACACCAACCATTCAAATAAATATGGCTAAAATCACCTAAATAAATCTTGAGCTTCTTGTAAAGGCCTTGGAAAATAATGAGCACTTCAATTCCACTAAGATGGATCTTATGTTAGAGTTCATAAAAATTATATATCCCATGGAAAAACATCATTAACATCATCTTCAATCCTCATAATATTTATCCCAAAAATTATTCTAATAGTATTCCTATTAGTAAAAAGGACTCTTCCTTGTAATAGCCAAAATCCACCACTTTATAATAATGATCGTTAAGTTTTTCAATCAAATGGACGTATGAAAATAAATTTTAATATTAACACGGGCCAACTAAAAAAATATATATTGAAAATGGCATATAAACCTCCAAAAAGTGTCATGGGACCTAGTAATTAGTTTTCTACATCCATGTTACCTTTATATGCCTTCCTAAATGGAATACCCTAGCCTCTAATTCACAACATGGCTATGAAAAACTCTATGGAAAGATATGAGCTACGCAATAAATTGTTAGAGATATTTTCATACTACATTCTAGGATCAACATGGCATAGTCATGCGTGTTGATACTTCACCCAAAAAAAAATTTAAGTGCTCACTTGAAGCACACACAACTCTACCAGGTCCCTTCCTTTGTCAACTATCAAGATGAAAATCATGTGCACATGTTTACCACCACATACATGCATACCATATGGAGAATAAACATTCAAAAAATTATATCATGTGCAAAGACAATTATACATAACCTTAAAAGATCTGATTATTCATTCATAAATTATGAACTATTTCATATATGAAAGCTTACTATGACAACTTCACACTTCATATAAAATCAGCACTTATATAGATCCACATCAATATTTAACCAATAACATGATCTTCAATACAATACCGGATAATATATGACTCCTCAAGACTTTATATGACTCTCCATGACACACCAAAACATTACATGACATAATATGATATTCTTTGCTTTGTAGATTATATGGATACTACAAGTATTTATAGGGTGGAAAATTTTCCTTCACTTTGCTTGTCCATGCTTTAGGTCGGAAATAGACCATTACTATACATAGAATGCATGCTCTAAAACTCACACTTATCTATACTTGGACTTAAACCTATGGTTCTCCAAAGGAATTCTACTTTCCTCTAAAGCTCTTTTTCCATCCCATGCACTATATATATCCCTTCTTTATGCATGTGTCAATCTTATCTACAATTAGTCCTACATGGTTTTATCTTATTATCGCCCAATTCTTATCCAAGTTTTTCTATTTCTATCTTGATTTGTGATCAAGTCATATCTTCTTTTTCTTCACAATATATTATTACCCATCACACCTATATGTTTCATATCTTCTCTTGTACACGTATGACAAACCTTCATGCATCCTCCTTCATAAGTAGTCAATTCATCAACTCAAGATTACAACACACCGGGTATATTTTCCATCCTTGAAAAATAATGAATAAGTGAATGAATGAAATGATAATGGGAAATACCCCAAAGAATTCAAATGTATAATCATGAATAAAAAATAAAATTATCCTCAGTAGACACAAAATCATGCACTTTAGACATTATTTAGTCATGGTATCATACTTGCTATTCATATGATTTTTGAGTGAAGAAAGTACTAATTAATCCCCATCTTTTGGCCATTTTACTTTGTTTTCTGTCATCATTTTTTACCTTCACCGAATACATGCCTAGTGTGTTTTTTAGAATTTTTCATCATTCTAGCCTTGATTGGGGAACTTGGGCTAGTACTAGGGTGACCTGTACCTAATCGGGGCTCCCTAATCCTTTTAAACTTTCCCACCACTTTTTGGGAACTTTCTAGCTATTTGAACATTCTATCTTTTTGGTGGTCAGCCTCTTCAAGGTTAATTACAAAATTAGAACAAGATAACCATATAAATACAAAGTTATTAGTCCATAATGAGGGACCAAAAACTAGGCACTACTAATATTGTCTAGGGTTGCATCCATATAAATCTTATTTGCATCAATTTAGCTCCATCACAAGGCACGAGGCTAGTTCATTTTCATCACACTTTGCATATGAGGGAAGTTTATTCTATTTAATCCACCATTTTATTACATTTTCTACACAATTATTTCTCACTACATTCAAAATTGTGACTAGCACAAGAGAAACCTAGGGCATTATTGCACACACACACACATAGAACTACATCGGGTCTGAGATGTAGTGTAGTGCTCAATTAGTAAGTCCACCATTTTGGCTTCTGAGGATAGTTCGACCCCTTCATATACATTTTTATTTTTAGGTTTTGATGCTTGTCTTGGGGTTTTGTAGTTCTATTCTTCATTTTTTATCATCAGTGACATTTAGCACAGAGTAGTGGGTTACATGTGATAAACAATGATGGTTTCACATCATCATCTGACCCTAAAAATCTAGTTTGTGGACCTCCTACATAGACCAGGGCACCCATAATGCAGACTAGGGCACCCATAGGTGCCCTGATCCTCTCAAGGCTCCCCGAGTCTAGCAAAACATCTCATATCTATCCTTTTCAAGAATTTTACATATTTGTTCCTACTTCTAGAATATTAATTTTATTTTATGACATAGTCTAGATCAGCTTGTGAATCAACTAAGTCACTTCCTTACTCTTCTTACACATTAGGGTTTCTATTTTCATTAGCCTAGTTGCTTGGGTCACTTTCCATAATTGATTACTTGCTTTTATTTACTATTATTTATTGTTGTTCCTAGTTAGATTAACTTAATAAATCCAAATTTTAGTTAATCACTCCCATGCAATAAAAATGAAACTAAGATACATGGAGGATTTCCGATAATTCCGCTCCAAGATTTGTCTCTAGATGCTTCCACTCGTCTATCGCATTGATAAACTTCTTGGCAATTCCATGAAAATATTTGGAATTATTTCTAGGGTTAATCCATTGTCATTCTCCCATAATTATTCTAGAACGATGTCTCATTTTGAATCCATTCCCTCTAGGATGTATATATCTTTAATAACCATTGCATGTAACTCCTCCATTATTTCTTCTACCTTAGTGTTCTTGTCATTAATGGTCTTATTTATTCCTTCCATCTCACTACAAAATATGCACACATGTATCTCTATTCGCAATATATAAGGAGGCCTTTAGGCTACTCTGCTTTGTTTCCTCTTCAAATAGGCACATGTCTATGATGGAGGAATATGCAAAATTAATGAACACCTTTTCTACCTTGAGTGAAGTTTCCTTCACCTCCACACCAATGAGGGTCTCATACTCCTTTATTGTCTTCTCCACCTCCTCTTTCCTAGCCATAACTAGTCCCTTTACTATTGGTTTTCTCTTGTATTTACCTTTTCTAATAACAAGGTAACCAATTCTCCTAGCTGACCAATCTATCTATTTTGATTGATCTTGGCACCCAAAACTATTTCTAGACATGAATGCACAATAGTTCAAAAAGCTTGGTCGCTTTAGTGTTAATGGAGGCATATCTCACCTTGACTTTGTTTAGCTCGAATGCCAACTTATTGTTCATCTTACTAACATCCTCAAAACTTTTTTCTACTTTGCACAGTCCACGCTCCTTTATTCATATTTCTGCACATTACCTTCGTAGCAATTTTTATTAGTACATTGGCAGATTACACATATGTTAATTGTGTTGAATCCAAAATTGATAGTTTCTTAGTTGGAGTTCTCTTTCCTTACAACTCATGGATGGCCTATTGTTTTATTTTGAAATTTAAATCCTCAATGTGAGTCTACATAGCAAATGATAACACCTTTCACATGTGGATACAAAGGGCTTGTGTTTTTATAACCATGTCCTAACAATACAAATATTTTGGATCCATAACATGCTAGAATCTTTCTCGATGAAATTTTTGTGTAATTAGCATAGGACATAAATGATCAATGAGGGATTATCCTCCCGACCTTTTTATTTCGATGTTCTAGGTGATGGTCATTACGCACGCTACTCATGTGGTAAATTTTTCACAATGTTATCATATGCATAAACAATTACCTCTACAATTCCTTTTTGACCCTCCTCATTTTCATATCTTTTCTCCTCATCTTCTCGTCCTATCTCCATGTACTTATGATATTTTGATGGATATATATTCTTCGGCATGTTCCTCGTAATTTTCTTACTCTTCTTATTCATCAACTTGTATTATATGTGGACTCCCTTCTCCCTTTGAATCATCACCTATTCTAAGAGATTATTCACCAATCCCATCCTCTCCACTTGGTATTTTCATACATGCTATTTCATTCGGGATATTTGGAGATACCTAAGGGGTGCACACTAAACTTGATCCAACTATTGTTATCTTCCTTTTCCATGTACCATGGTTCAAATTCCCCTCAATTTCATCTTCATCCTCTTCATCTAGCTCAGGCCTACTCTTCTTTTGTCTCCCATCTTCCCTTATTGAAGGGGGTGGTGTAATATTTGTGTCGAATACCTCCACCACTTTCTCCATCTTGTAACTTCGGGTGCAAATATACATACACTCTTCAAGCCTCCTTTCTAATTGCTAAAGTTATAATAGGATTGAGGTCCATCCCACATGAATCCAAAGTTTCAACATAAGGCTTCCTTGTTGCATAACATTAGGTATTATACAGAGTATGACACTCTATGTACACCTTGTCCATGTTAAATTGTAATATTTGTACATCTCTTATCATTTTAACCTATCTCTTGAAGTACCTAGCTGTGAAGGAAAAATGAACTTTGAACCAAGGACCCATTTCTCCATTTAACAACAAAAAAATTGTAGGAAAGAAGTTTCACATTACAAATAAAAATTATTGTCCTGCCAACACACAGGAAACTCCACAGGTATGCATGATTCATTTTAAAATGCTTTGCACATCTTCTAGTACCATAAGTTCAAGTGATCCTTGTATGCATTTGTAATCATTCCAAATTATATTTTGTAAACCTCTGCAATGGGGATTGAGTTTCCATAAGGTGTTCCCATTCACATCCTGGTGGTCCATCTGGGACTCCAATCTCCCAAAATACAATAAGTAGCAAAATTGATCCCCATGTTATCTTCTCACCTTTTTCATCTTTGGATTTAGGATTGTTTTGCAATACTCTTTGCAATGTATAGAGAAATATTGTATTGGCTTCCATTTTCCATCTCATGCTCGATATGCAAAAATTTCTTATTTACATGTGATCATCACTCAAAGGATCCCAATTTTAAATTAACCAAATGCACGACCACTCTTGTCCCAAGGTCCGAGATATTGGCAATATTGAATTTGTGACTTCCCCTTTGATAGTGCAATTTTATAGCTGTCAAGTCCACTTTGCTAATTCATCACACATATCCATCACGATTTCATCACCCATGTCTCTCAATCTAGTCACTTTGTTGATTAATTGGATGGTGATGTGCATTATTATTCTCAAAAAATAAAAGTAGTCCTTATATACCCTTGATACCAACCATTAAAAAAATTGTGCATGTTTTCCAAAGTAGGGAAACTCAAAGAGATGCAACATGCCAAAAATTTCAAATGTCTTGTATACCTTATCATTAATCAAAATTTTACATTCCTTTATGAGCTTGTCTATTTATGCCAAGGTATCATTCCTCATATCCCCTTCATTCCCTAGAGCACGATGATTGTACTCACTTATTTTACACTTCCACACCTTGGACTCCCATTATTTTCCAACGTTGACCTCCTACAAATATTATATTTTAGAGAACCAATCATCAAGGATGCCGACCCTATCTTCTTTCCCTTGGTCATCTTTCTTCTTTGACACCATTTCTAAAATTTACAACTTGAAATCAAAAGTAACCTTGAAAATTACTTTCCCTAGGTATGACAACCCTTGTTTTTCTCATAGTCTCAATTCCTTATCACTTACTTGGTGTCTTCACTAAAAAATTTACTCTTGAATCATAATATTATTTTATTCTCAACCCAATATTCCCTTGCTCTGTAATTTAATCCATGACCAACCCTGCAACATAACCACTTTTCAAACCTCTCAAACTTCACACTTCAGTTCTCCAAATCTATCCTCAGCTACCGCTTTTCTATCTTTAACTTCAAACCCCTCCAAGTGCAAGGAGCTCACAATATCTGATTTTTGGATTCATGATTTCCTAGGTCGTTAATGCCTAAGTTTTCCAAATCACACAAAAATTACAAGAGATATCAATTAAAAAGTGGAAAATACAACCAACTGTCACCCCTTTATATAAATTGTTACTATTGGAGTTATTTAGTGCTTCTCCGTACATGAGCTTTAATGTGTTTATTTTTGTTTTCCCACTTTTCCCATTAAATAAGGTCTTATAAGTCTCCTCTCTATACATGAAATTCATAACCTTATGGTGCACACGTACTTTCCCAATATATATATCCCCTTACACACACCTTCATGTGCCACACCTTTCCTTCCTCTCGTGCCACATACCAAGTAGATGTATTTATGTGCTTCCTCCCTCACGTTATCTTTCCTACTAGATCAAAATTGTTTTCTTCATTACCAAGTTTCCTTGTACACTATTGAGAAAAATAGTCCACCATTTAACACCATTTTTTCATTCACCATTAACCACTTGTTTGAAAATATTTTCGTCTTTACTTGTTCCAAATTAGTGAAAACCAAACGAGAAACCAAGAAACCTCAAAGTATGGGAGGGTTTAGGGAACCTCATGATGTGGATATGGTACAGGTGCATAAGAAATGATCCTCCTTGTAGTGAGTCTTCAAATTGCACAAAAGTAAAAGAATAAAAAAATCACTATATGTGTAGTGATTTGCCTAAAAAATTCAGCTCCATGAAGTGAGAGATTCTATTAGAGCATAAAAGTAGCACCCTAGGATTTGTGCATTACAAAACCCTACTTTTTCATAACATGGGATTGTCTCAAGGTGTGGGACCCATGACTAAGACAAGCCTCCAGAGAAGGCCGGTTCCTCTACCTATCCCTAATGTTAACACTACTCTTATAAAGGAAAAATACGACTACCCTACACCTAACCTAGACTTCCAAGGGACCAGGAAGAGAGAGAAGTGTAGAAAATGTAAATCCTAAGCTAATGAGGGTGATAACACCAAGAAAAGGGGTGGAGAGTTTCCTAGTGAGTGAAAACATGGGAGAAATGAGGTAAGAGAGGGTAGACAGAGGCACCACAGTCTAAAACCACACTCAAGTCTCCATTTTCATAGAACACAACATATTTGGGCCCTGCAAAGAACAAGACATGCAAAAATACCTACAAATATAATAGAAAAGAAAAGAATACAATATAACTGAAGAAAGGGCAAAAAGGCCACAATACATCAATTTTATTGATTAAAATGGTGCACAATATATTACAATGAAAGAAAGAGGTAAGATTCCTTCACAAAATGCCTGGATTTGAGGCTTTACAGCTCACTGAAAAAATTCAGCAGAGTTTCTCTACAAATTCTCCAAAACTCTCCCTAAAAAATAAGGGGTTTGAGTACATTTTATAGCTGTTGAAACCCTAATATTACCTTAATTTTAATTAAATTCCTAACAAGTGGTTGACCAACCATAACCACCAAAATTAATGGTCTTTTCATAGCCTTGGTTATTGAGTTTTCTTTTCATAATTAGATTCCCAATAGGTAGCATTAATTATTTTTCAAATCACATTAAATAACCTAACAGGTAACATTAATTATCTGTCAAATCACACTAAATACCCTGACAGGTAGCATTAATTTTCTATCAAGTCACATCAAATAACTTGATAAGTAGTTGGATTTCCTTTTCATGCATGTCCTCACTTGTGAACCATGAACCACCCCTCCTAAGCTGCTTCATTTTCGAGACCGTGAGATGTCCAGCCAAGTTGGCTTGGATGCTTTCTAACCACACTTTGGGTCATATAAGCGCATCTGGTGACCATTCATCCAATACAGTGACCCATTTAACTAGGTAGAGGTGGGCATCCGTCCAACCCATGGCCGAATGCCTACATCAATAAATGATGCATCTAACTATGTCATGCATCCAACTTGCTCAACCATCTAACCTCTTGTTCATACAATGCATCCAACATAGATTTGACATCATCCATATGCACCAGCGAGCCACCTTACCAACCTTGTGACTCGACTATCCTCTTTACGTATGATGGATGGGTTGAAAAACTTGGTAGGTTGACCAACCGGAAGGGTTTGGATGATGTCCAACCCATCGTCTATCTCTTCCCGTCATCTAGCCAATCGAGGTAAGATGACCATATAATCTCACATCATTCAACCTAGTTTGATGACTATCTATTGCATCAAATACCAAGCCCACCGGACTACTCCTCTATCTCACAACACCGTCGACCAACCTGGTTGACCAAGCGAGGCATCTAACCCATTTTTCCAACCTACGTGTCCAACCCAACCATCCAACCCGTGACATCCAACCCAACAATCAAACCTATCTCATCCATCCGATCGTGCTAACCGGTGTCCAACCTAATGTCTAACCTGTGCATCCAACGCATGCATCGAACATGTTGAACATTTCCAATTCTTTGATGGGCACGATGGCCAACTCAAACATTCATCACGGTGATCCGAGACTAAGTCAAATCAAGCATGTCTTTCTCTTCGACTTTATTGAACTTGAAAATCATTTACACGTCAAATTTTGTACTTCAAATCTGAATAGGTTATCCAAATTTGTAGGGGTGAAAATTTGGGATAACAATATTTAGAGAGGATGTCATCCCACGTGATGATAACAAATAATGATGATTCGATAATGAAATAGAAATGTGGATAACATAATCTAAACAAGTTTATGATAAAGCGAGCTAAGTTGATGTAATGATTAATAATGGAAATGCTAGAAACCTAAAACAAACCACGAGAGGGTTGATGGCAACCCAAGGCCGATAGAGATAGTTGACAACAACCTAAATAAGACTATTTAGAAATGTGTAAAAATGACAAATGGGGATCTTAGATGCTTTAACAGATCACATGATGCTAAAAGGATGGGAAAGATGTTACGAGAGATGGATTGGATGGAAATTATGTGAAATAGGGTTTTAAGCTAGATGTATAGGATGGATAATGAATATGGTTCAAAAAATGTAGGCTATGGGTTGACGATGATTGGGTTCAACTGACGATGACTAGACCTGAGATAAGGGGCTAACAAGAAAGATAATATAAGCTGCTTAGCCTTGATGATGATTGAAGATGACTGAAGGATGAAGAAGAGCTTGACGAACACCTACAAGTATCTACAAAATAGAACAAATGTATACACAGACAAAATCTCCACAACACTATCTAAACTCTAAGCTCTAAATGCCAAGGATCAACAATATGTCTCAATTGATAATAAGAACTCCAAGAACAACTTAGAAGGTAATATTCCAACCATTTGAGAAGAAGGGGTAGGGTTGGTTAAATAGTTTAGTGTAGGTTTGACGATTACAGGTCAATCACGATGGCGGGGCTAGTAGAATGCCACTTGAACGTTGGAATGATAATGGAAGGTAGAAATATGATTTGAAATGGCTAAAGGGAAATTTTAGGACTGTGCATGTCTAAGAGATTTAAATGGGTCAAAGGGAGTGGAAGCAATCTTAGGAAGGGATAGAATGTGTGGGGGAATCTAGGAAGGATTAATGAAGGGTAATAATAAAGAGGGGTGGAAATCCCACTAAGGGTGATTAAATGAGGGTGATTATTGTAGGATTAGGATAATTAAATGGTCATTTCCACACCTAAAAGTGATGATTTGGGGCTTTGGTTTATATAAATGGATTAAGTTTTGGAGTAAAATGGAGGCTAGAGGAGTGGCGAGGAAGAGGTAAAGGACACGTTGGATGGTGAGTAACGAAAAACATGGCTTTGTTTTCTATTATTGTAATGTTTTATGTATTTTTTTCCATTTGTTTTTCAAATTTTGGATGGGCGCTAGGGGTGGTCAATGATGACTAGGGGAGGTCACCATCGACCCATCCTAAAGGGGTGTCAACTTAGATCTAGAGGTGTCGACCCAACTTGAGTCAGCGTTGAATGGGTATAGTATCTTTGAACTAATGATGGTTTCTAATTTTTGATGTGGGTTAGATGAAATTAATTATGGATGAACGAATAGTTGATTGGTTTATTTGTGATTACAGGCCTGAAAGACCTTATATTTGATTACGATTCTTTGCCCCGTATGATTAGATCGGGGTGGATATAGTATATGTTAAGTGGGATCACTTAGCAGTAGTTAGATTGGGGGGATTTAGATACTATCAGAGGATACCATGGGATTTAGGTTTGATGATTGCATTGGTGGAGAGGTGGGATGTGCATACATGAAAATTTTGGCTAAAGATAGGTGAGATGACCATGACCTTAGAGGATGTGTATCGCATTCTTATGATGTTGATATAGGGGGAGAAGATAGTTCCCATCACAGTGGATCATAGATTTGAGACTCGACATGGTGATACCCTATATATTACCTTTGTTTCAGGGGCATTTGCATATGAGATGAGATATGACCACGGGATGTATGGAGCCAAATGATATGCTTATTGATGATGGTGATATCATGTTATACACTACCTGACTCATGAGGAGCTAGATTTCCATGACATCTAGTAGGGGTTCTAACAGATATAGTGGATCATCAAACCGTGGTTTTATTTGGGACACATTTTTAGCACATGTTTATTTATAGATTAGGGAGGAGGATAGGGATTGATTTTGGATTTATACTCCACCGCTGGGATTTTCAGCATATAACAGTCATTAGGATACCATGGATGTCATGGGTCACAGGGGATCATTTTGAGTTTTCCATGGGTTTTTTTGAGATGGCAAACAAATCAGGTCAATGGGGATAAAGGAGGTTAGAATGTAGATTGGTATGTTGATAGGCTTATAGAGTTAGATGTGAATCAAATTAGATGGTGGCCGTATCGAGACTTCCTTACGAGGCCTTGAGTAGAAATTGAGCTGGCGGGGATGAGTAGAACTGGTTGGTGCATGGACATAGGCTTGAGATGATCAAGTCCATGTAGTTTGATGGGGTGTAATGGCACTATGGTATCATGTAGACAGTTTTGAGGGAGCCTATTGTTTATAGGCAAGAGGAGGGAGATAGGGATCTACCGAGTCCCATTATGATGGATCCATTAAAGGATGCTCACACATTGTGGGATGATGATGATGATGAGAGTTGGAGTTTGATTTGAGGATTGGATGACTACTACATGGGTGGCTTGGGTGGTAGGAGAGGGAGGAGAGAGGGATGATGATGTGGTGGAGATGGAGGTAGAGGAGGAGGCAACTCCTGGAGGTGGTGGGGATGGTGATGGGGTGAAACTACAAAGGTGGCACAAATTACGCACAGTTAGATTGAGTTAGTACGAAGATAGAAACCACTCAACAAGAGTGAGATAGAACTCGACAGAGGCACAAATCCTTTAATAGGAGAGGGATATAATGACTCAAGAGAGGTACCAAACCATCTAGGATAGGGATCGGTACTTGAGGCGGAGGAGGCGTACATGGTTAGATTTAGAGACCTTGCCTCTATACTAGAAACAAAGTCAACAAGTGGTGTCTTGTGGTGGCCCCATAGGGTGCGGAAAAATGGTACCTTTTGATATGATCCTGATGGATCAATATAGGGCCCTAGATACAAAGGTGAGATATTATGAGTAGATAGTGGTAAAGAAATTACCATGAACTTTGAGATACTAGGAACACCTGTAGCGACGAGTGGTAGCTAGCTAATATCCATATGGGAGTGTAGTGAGTGTTGTGAAATCACATCAAGATGAGGTCCAGGGTGGAGGAGATGAGTCTTAGAGGAAGATAGAGGGAATTTCCCTAGTGGGGAAAGACTTGAGGCTCTCTGATGTTCATTTTACTGATTTTGATGGTATCTCAGCTTTGAGAGAGGACCCTTAGAGGTCAATGATGTACTTGAGACACTTTATTTTGATGATATATATATATATATATATATATATATATATGATTTTTTCATGTTCTAGCATGTGTCATTTTCATTACTTTGATTGTTTGATTTATGTGGATGATGATGTGATGATGATTATATGTTTGTGTTAAATCTGATGATGATAGTGAATGTAGATGTGTGATTAATGATATGTGATGATAAAAAAATTTGTTTAGAAATAGATGTGATGGATAATGATAGATAGGAACATGTGATTAGATGTGACATTTATTTTGATAGATAGGCTGGAAATGTTGGATGAGATAGATGTTATGGTGATAAAGCAAAGAAAATATAAATGATAGATGTGGAAAATTAGAATAGAATGTGACACAATGATTGATGAACTATGGAAATAAACGAAGTTGCATCATATCAACTAACATGTGTGGAAATGATGCTTCTAAATGTATTAGAGATAAACAAGAAGGGGATCCAGTAACGCAATGCACATGTGACCAAAACATGTGTTAACACATAACCAACATTAGTTAGTTATATCAAAGATCAAGGGAAAACATGGATGAATGAACTTATACACATAGTGTCAACACGACAAGGGGTTTTAGATGCAACTTATATGCGGGAAGAGGGTTCTCCATAGGTTGTTGTTCTTAGGACTATGCCCCAACTCTGGGAGAAGGGAAGAGGTGCAAACTCGATCAATGTGGGAAGTTTGCAATATATGAGAAAGTTGATCAATGTGGGAAGATTTCTTAGGATGCTTATTTTTTATTTTTTATGTTTTATGAAATAGAAGGCTGATCAATGTGGGAAGCCTTCACTGCCATGATATGATAGAGTATCCATCCTTTGAGGGAGTGGTCTACTTTTTTCTTTTCTTTTCATTTTTTTGATAAATAATGACAAAGTATACATGATAGGTTTCCTTTGAGGGATCAATCTATTTTTCAATAAGATAACATGAGATATAAGCATCCAAAATTTTGACATGGGGAAGAGCTGGGTATAACTAAGTAGACCACTTAGGAGGGGATAAAAATATTTACAAGAGACACCCACGAGACCCTTAGTGTGCTTTCAATAGGTACATAAGAAGGTGATGGATGTAATGATGGCGGAGTTCTCTCAAAGAAGGGAGAACCTATCCATAAGGAAAACCTATGGGCAGAGTTATGGTGCCCATATTTAAGGTCAAGGCTAGGAAAGTAATAAAAAACCACACATTTCCAAATCATTACAATGAGAGATGGAAGAGGCTAATGAAGGACGACCATAGATATGATTAATTATATATTGGTATGTGTACTAATAATATAATGGTCAAAGTGCAATGCATTAAGAAGTTTCGTTTTCATTTTACCATTAAGGAAGGCCAAGCAATAGGCTCTTGACCCGTACTTATGGGTAATGATGTACGTCCAATCCAGATTGGGGAAACATTTCCACATTAGCTCCTCTTTAAAGTAGTGAAATTATAATTTTCTTTAAGCACAATTTCATCAATATTGAAGTCACGAGTTCTAAGATGCTTGTTGTAAGCATGACTAATTTTATCTTGATATACTTGATCATGTTGGAGAGAAATAAGGTGACATTCATCTAACAACTCAAGTTGTGCTAGATGATCCTGATGATAGTCCTCATCAAAAATAAAGTCCTGGAAGGGAAACACGCAAGGAAAGAATTTGAACTTTGAGGGGAAGAACAACTTCAGAACTATAGTCAATAAAAAAAGGAGTAGCACATGTAGGGGTGTACATGCTAGTTTGGTAAGCCCAAATAGTGAAGGGAATATGAAAATGCCATTCAACTTGATTTATCAAGGATATTACATAAGATCATATTAGAAGCCTCGGAATGACCATTGGCTTGAGGGTAGTAAGGAGAAGAGAAGCTAAGTTTGATGTTAAAGGCATTGTTAAGCTTCTTAAGGTCTTTATTATTGAAGGAATTTCCATTGTCCATAACAAGCTTATGAGGGATAAAAAAATGATAGATAATGTGTGGATAGATGAAGTTAATGATTTGATTGGATTTGGTTGAGGCAAGTGGAATAGCTTCCACCCATTTGGTGAAATATCTAGTTGCAGTTATGATGGAATGAAAGTGCTTTGGGAAGAACATGGTTTGATGGTGTCAATGAGGTCAAGCCCCCATTATGAGAAAGGACAAATGTCCTGGGCTAACTATAAAGCCTGACTGGGAATGTAAATAAGATTAGAATTTTGTTGACATTTAACACATTTCTTAACATATTTGCAACATTTTTTATTAGGTATAGGTCAAGAAATAGCCTTGGTGAAGAATACACCTAATTATAGCTAAGCCACTAAAGTGTCAACCACGTATATCATCGTTGACCTCCTAAATATCATGAAAGGATTCAGAGGACTTGATGCGAGAGAAGGAGGATACTATCAAATCCATGTTTGTAAATGATTTCACTAAGAATGACGTAGCGGTTAACACGTTGAAGAAATTCCCTTCTACCATTCTTAGAAAGAACAGAGAGGGATTTTAGATTGGGATAGGTAGTCAAAGATATGAGAATACCAAAGGTTAGATGAATTTTCATCAAAATGGTTGACACAAGGAAGCTCATGGGTATGGGATGGATGATCGAGATGATGAAAAACAATGGATAGTTTGGATTCTTCTATCTTCCAAGGGATAAGAGAGGCAAGGGAAGCCATTGTGCCCGGCAAAAAATTATTAGATGATCTCAAAGTATCCTAGATAGAATAAGAGTCAAAATATTTGAGGAAGATGATGACATCCCTATATTTATGAAGGATGTCATATTTACATTGGTAGTTCCATATAAATTGATTAACTATGAGCTGAGAATCACCATAGATGTCTATTTGGACTCTAAGGAGGATAATGGTTTCAAGGCTTAGGATAAGGGCCTCTTACTCAGCCATTTTATTATTACACTTAAAATTAAGCTTATAGTTAATAGGGATAAGGGTACCCTAAGGAGGAATGATGATGACACTAGTGCCTCCCCTTGTTGACATTTGGATCCATCGAAGAAGAGGGTCATCTTAAGAGGGGAAAACTCGTGATCAAGAGTAAGGAAAAAATCATCCAAAAACTATTCGTGAAGGAGATGAGTATCTAGAAGAGGGGAATTTGCAATTTGATTGAAAATTACATGAATCTTAATGGATTTTTCAGAGATAAAATCAAGGTCAAACTCAGTCATGAGCATAAGCTAGTGAGTGATGGAGTGACTATGGTACGACTTAGAATGCATGGTTTTAAGAATATAGAACATGGTAATGATGAAGGTTTCATGATTGAGGAGATAATGAAGAATCTTGGAAGTAGAAAAGAAGAGGACACAACACAACTTTTCAACTTCAGTGTAGTAGGTTTCATAGTCAAGAAGAGTATGAATGATATAATATACAACCTTCTCCCTACTTTTCTCATCATGGTGTGTCAATATGTCACCCGAGCATGATCGGTGGCATAAATATAGAGATAGAAAGGATCCCCCTATCATGGAGGTGTGAGCATACATGGAGATAGGAGATATTGTTTGAGATCATCAAAGGCTTTTTGGAAATTTACATCCTAATTAAATTGGGTGTCTTTATGAAGGAGGTGATGGAAATGCTGACAATGATCGAAGAGCTATGAAATGAACCAACAGATTGATTAGAGATGATCCCGTAGACCATGGATTTTCTTAAGGTTAGAGGGAGGAGGCATCTCAAGGATAGCCTTAATCTTGGAGGGGTCAAATTTAATGCCCTTGATAGAAATGATGAATCCAAGGATCTTACAAGTTAGTACATTGAATACACACTTGGATGGATTGAGGTGAAGAATAAAGTGGATAAGAAATTCAAATAGGATTTCAAGGAATGAGAGATGGTCGTGTTGGCACTTGGATTTACCTAAAAGGTCATATACATAATCTTTCATGGTTCTATAGGTAAGTTCATGGAAGATGTAGGTCATTGCACAGCGGTAAGTGGCCACAACATTCTTCAAGCTAAAAGGCATGACTCAATAACAAAAATTCCCCTAAGGGGTGATGAAAAAGGTCTTATGTTGGTCTTATAGAGTGATTAGGGTCTGATTATAACCAAAGAAGCCATCCATAAGATAAAGTGTCTCATGTGAGGATGTGAGGTTGATGAGTTGATCAATTTTGGGAAGGGGAAAGTCATCCTTGGGAGAAGCAAGATTCAAAACTTGAAAGTTGGTGTAAATGCAAAGATTTCTAGAGGACTTAGCAATAGGTATGCTTTTGGAGACACATTCCAGATATTCAATAGGCTAGATGAAGGTAGCAGAGAGAAGGTATCTTCTTTGACAATAAGGGCTACCCGTTAATGCATGTGAGATAACTTCTGTCTAATGGGCTTAGTGTCAAGGATGGTGATGATGTTGTGGATGATGATGGAGGGGTCAATACCTAGCATATTAGAGTATGAACATGTGAAGGCCTGAATATGTTTAGATAATAAGGAGGTAAATGCTTTGATCTCTTAAGGATCTAGATATTATCCCACCATAAGGATGCGAGGATCTTAGGGAGTTCGATATTGATATCAATAGTGGAATTTTTTTCGAAGGGTAGAAGTGTCAGGAGGAAGGGACTTTTGGATATGATAATCCTTGGCCCCATGTAAGAAATAATGGAGTCATCATCACTTTGCACTCAAGGATGTCAATGGTAGGGTAATATTCCCCTATCATCTTAGGATACTTGAGAGGAAAGGACCAGGTTTTGTTTCCAACCTAATAAGTGATCGGTCTAAGGGAAATAGTGGAGACTAAAAAAAAGCTAGGGGGAATGGATACAATATCATCTGGATCTATGAGATAGTTGGATGGAAAGAATGGATGTGACTCGGGAGAGGTGGGGAGGATAGAGAAGTGCATGAAGGAGGAGTGGAGGGATCTTTGTATCCTGGGAAAAAAATTTCACAAGGTTCATGGGATTGTTTAAAGATAATGTCATGGGAACCTTATTCATAACGTCCTATACTGAATCCTTCCATCCAATGATGGAGATATGTGTAGGAATAATTTTTTTATGAATCCAAAACCACTAGTATATGGTTTGGTATGAGGGTGATCTTTGGTATGAGAAGAAGATCGATCGAGACTGCCGTAGAGACCAGATTAGTTTTGAGAAAAGAGGGGCCAAATGAAATGATGTCCCCAAAATTATATTGATACATAGGGACTTATCTAGATGGCCAAGGTAGTGGATGGAAGGAAGGGAATTAAGGGAGAGGATTTGATACTCTCCCAAGGCAAGGTGTTGCATCACATCATCGACAGATCCATCGTGAGGTAACTTAGATGGAGGAACAAAAGAATTGGTGTATGCTTCAAGGAAGGGTTTGATTTAGGAAAAAACACATCGTTTGGTTGATAATTCATACGACATGCCTTGGAAGGAGGGCAATTAGCGGGAAGAGTGTGAATTTTCCCTTCATATTCATATTTAATAAAGTGGTGAAGGTTAGATGGGATGAAATTCATGACACGAATCCCAGGGAATCCAAGAAAAAAATTATACTTGAAACTCCCCTTCTACAATGTAGAAGATCTCGTGAAGGAGTTTATGTCTAATGAAAATGGGAAGGATAACTATTCCCATTGTAGGGCGACAACGTAATTGAAGGCATGAAGAATGACACGAAAATCGAGACAATGGTGTCAGGGAGTTTAAGTTAATTGAAGGTATGGGAATAAATTATATTGATACTAGTACCATTGTCAATCATGGATTAATATATGAATGTGTTGTTGATGAAAATGGAGATGAAGAGAGAAAGATCATGGTCTTTTGGAATAATTACAGGGATTTTAGAATCCTCAAATGATATGGCAGAGGAATCTATGAGAGTGTTAGCTAGAGTGCGAGGGGTTGAGTCTCATTGGATGATACAAGAATACACTGTATGGATTCAATAAGAGCCTATCTATGGTCAGGAGAGCTTTGGATGATCTCATAGAGGGACATATTGACAGGAGCTTGATGCAACTATTTCATGATGGTTTGTTCGATGGAATAAGGATTAGGAGCATCCAGGATAGACACTTTAACTTTAGAGGAAGAAGGAGGAACTGGAAGAGGATGAATGGTGGGAGAAGTGATGAAAACCTTAGGTTTCAATGTGGGTTGGGATGGTGTATACTACTTAGGAGGATGGATGACAACAAAGGGTTTTGGTTTTATTAGGTTGTCTATTTGGAGTCATGTGAGATAGAACGATTGGTTATTTGAAAAACATTAATAATCAAGAGGGGAACATCCTTAAAATAATTGTCTTTTGACAATGGGACAATGAAAAAGGTTTGTGATGAATTGGGGGACTTGCATAATTTGGTGGACGGGGTATATGTTGAAAGGGTTATGGGTGAGGAGGTGGATGGGGTAGATTGATTTGTTTCAAGGAGAAGGTCATCTTCCTTAATGATGATATGAATAATAGTCTGGAGTGCCTTACAATTATACGTGTTATGTCCTGGGGTGCTATGATAGGAAAAATAAGTTTGGAGTCGAACCATGAGGGCTTCTTGCCATGTGGATCAAAGGCTTTAATAGGAGGGAGTGTGATGGCTGAAATTTGAAATAAGTGTTGAAGGATATCCTCATATGATTCGACTGAAATGTTGAGAGGTGCCTTGTATTTATGGGATGTGATAGGATTTTTAGGTTCCGGTTTGGGTTTGGAAGAATAGATGGATGTTTGAGATGTAGGTGCGGGGAGATGATTTGGATGTTGTGGGTTGTGCTTTAGTGTTTCAAGGTTTGGATTTTTGGATTCATACTTAGTGATGTTTGATGTTCTAGAAGAAGATTCGGATCTTAGAGGAGTGTTAGATTGTTTTGATTTGGATTGATTGGTTGGTTGTGGTGTTTTGGATGAAGGTCCTTTCCCTAAAAGAGATGGGGGTGGTCCTAGGATAGATGATGTGGGATTGAATTGCTTGGTCTCAGGTGGGTAAATTTCTATCTTTTTGTGGGGATAAGAAAGGGACCTTTGAGGTCATATGCCAAGGGACTTAGATTTTTATTGTGATGATGTAACCTTATTAGGGATCACGAAGATCTCAATTAGACGATTAGAAGATTGTGATGTAATGGTAGGTGTTGGGAGAGGGAGTAAATTATATTTGATGAGGTCCAATGATATGGATTGGCTTAATGTGGAAGTGTCTGATTTATTGGACAATGTGGGGATCACTTGAAGTCACGACGAGTTGAGGTGCTTTCAAAAACTCTTCAAATGATGAGATAGATGTAGAAGGAGAAGATGATGTAGGTGAGGTCACAATAGCCAATGTGTTTGGTGGAGGAAAAAGTGTGGAAAGAGGAATTGGGATAGACACTAAGGGGGTATTTGACATGGTAGGTGAGGATGGGATAGATGTAGGAAAGGAAATGGGTATAGTTAAATTGGATGTAAGTGTGACAAGTGATGGAGTAGATGTAGAATCAATAAAAGAAGTCAATATAGGTTTGGATTAGACAGTGTAGAGATGGGGATGAGTGATAATGGGTTTGTAGATATAGGGACAATGTATAAAAAAGAAGTGGATGTAGTATTTGATGTAGAGGGTGAAGTCAGTTGCTGTTGGTGAGGTAGGATCTTGATCAATGGTGTTGGTAGTGTTGATAATGTTAATGGTATGGGAATTTTGAGGTTAGGATGTAAGAGTAATGGTTTGATTTGTTGGCACATGATTAGGGAATGGTTGTTTGAAAACATCAAGTGGTTGATTAGGAGGTGCATTGGGATTATCTACTTGAAGATCATATTGGTCGATAATGTTTTGGAAAATATCTTTAAAGGTTTGACACTTTTCAATATCATGTCCGTGAAATTGATGGTACTTGCAATAATTCTCTTCACGATATCAAGTTGGTTTAGGTCTTGATTCATATAATGGTCGAATGGGGGAAGTGAGATGAGATGGATGCCATCAATTTATCGAATATAAAACTTTAAAATTCTCAAAGGGGAGTGTAATTTGGTGGTGGTCTAGGATTTCTTTGTTGAGGTGATGTGCTAGAAGTCTACAATAATAATATTTAACTACTATGGTATTGGCTACACTTTTTGATTTGTCATTATGCGTATATGGTTTAGTAAACTTGGTCTTTGTCTTGTTTGATCTTAGCTTGAGTTGTAATTTTTTCAAGGGCACGAGTTTCAAGCTTACAATATATAGTAAAGGCTTCCTCAAATGTCTGAAATGATTGGATATGTAGGGTGGATGAGATATTCTTTGTGCAAGAGCATGAAAATAATTTGATAAGATTTTTTTATGAAAGGGAAAATGATAATTGATTTATGATTCCAAGCCATCGTGTGAAAATTTCTACAATAGACTCATCATTATATTGTTAAACGGCGTATAAGTATGTAATGGTGACCTTGCACATAATATTAATTGAGAAGTGTTCTAAGAAGAATTGCGTAAGTTAGGTGAATGAGAACAATGAGTATTGGGGGATTATGTTATACCAATATAATGTAAGACCGACCAAGGACATAGAAAAAGTGTGAATCCTGAGGTCCTAGTCATGGGCAATGAGATAGTAGGCATGCCTAAATGCATGAAGGTGTTGTTGGAGATCTTCCTTACTATTAAATTTAGTGAATTTCATAAGTTCCCAATGAGGAGGATAGGGTTTTATGGGTACCAAAGGATGGATTGGTTCATTACAAATATTCTCATAAGAGAATGTGACCTTGGGTCCCAAGGTAATAGCTTAAAATTTGGCCAACTTACTCATTAAATCATGTATGGGGTCATTTGAAGTGGTTAGAGGGGAAGTAGATGGTGGTGGTTGCATGACGTGAGAAGTGGTTTGATAAGATTGTTGGTAAATTTGTGAATGAGTGGGTGTTTGAGGGATTATTTGATGTGGATCAATGTAAATCATTGGTTGGGATTAGATAAGTTGTTGTAAAGGTTGATATTGAGAAATTGGAATGTGATGTGATTTTTGAGGTATATGACAAGTGGGGATATGTGTGTCGATGGGTTGAGATTTTTAAGGAGGTGGATTAGAGACTAGGTAATGGTAGGTGCTCATAGGAGGAGTTTGATGGGTGTGGGTAGACTCTGTTGGGTGAGATTGGGAGGTGATGACATTTGCATGAATGTGGGATGTGAGAGGTAAATATTTAATATGTTGTTAGGATATAAGGGGTAATGGTTCATATTATTGGAAAGATTAGATAGGCATACTGGTGATGAAAATAGATGTAGAACTGATAGGGAGAGAGGCAGTGGAAGTTGTATTAATGGGGGTAGATTATGAGGAATGGGTGTGACTAGTTGGGTGGTTTGATGAGGTTGATAATTAGTGGAAGAGGATGGATCAATCTCATGTTGGGCCATGGCGAGATCATTCATGGCTCTAGGAAAAACACGAAGTTGTGAAGAAAGAACTTGGGTTTCAAATTTGGAATGATAATCATATATTTGTTGGATAGGTGTCCCATTGATAGGAAGTTGGGTTGATTTTCTAATAAGATAATCATGGAGGGATATGAGATTAGTTTCAAGGATCTCTTGTAACTTCAAACTTCCATGAGGGATAATGGGAGGGCCAAAATCTTCATTTGACATGGCGGATTGAGGGGTGGTTGGTCTAGAGGGAATGGATTGATGATGTTGAAATGGATTGGTTTCCTCATGGGTGGTGGTTTGGATAAGAGGATTTTGATGAGGCGGGTTGATGATCAAAGGTTGGGTGACCATATGAGAAGTAACCAAGGGCATGGATGAAATAATGGTCAAAGTAGAGGTCTATTGGGACGAAGCAAATGGATTGTTTTATGTAAGATTTTGTTCCATTTTCCTATCTAAAGAGCATGTGATAATGGGAATGAAACAAAACAAGAAAAAAAGACTATACTAATTAAATAAAACAAGTCAAGCATGCAATGTTTTATTTATCTTGATTAATTAGAAAATGTGAAGAAGAAAAAAGGGAGGTGGATAATGAGGGTACCTAAGAAATGGCAACCTAAGGCTGGTTTCAGGTAGTTTTGGATGTGGAGTCCTTGATATACCCAAAGGTATGTGAGGCCCAAGTCTATATAGGATTTATAACACGGCCAAAACACCACAACGACTTTCCTATTGGGTGATGAAATCCCAATTAGGTCCACTTAGTAAGGGATTATTTTGATGTGTGAATTTGATGAGTGTGTTTGGATGTGTGTGAAGAAATGTGAAATGCAACCAATTAAACTCCTACTTACACTATATTTGTAAGAAAGAATGCAAGAGGTTTGTTTTAAGCCCAAAACCAAATATGGAAATTTGATGAGAACAACCACACAAAGAAAGGGAAATGTGATGCAAAAAGGAGAAAAAAGGGAAAAAAAGAGGAATACATGGCTTTCACTTTTCCTTTTTATATGATCTTCAAGAGAAAGCAAGAAAAAGAAAGTGATATCCAAGCAACCAAGAATCCCAACATGTACAAGCAAAAGTAAGGCCTTTACCTATAATGTTAGTGAAGATAGCATGAAATATGGAAAATGACAAATGAAAAAAGAAGTGCAAGAGACTCACCTAAGAGGGGGTCCCACTGGGTGTGCCAAATGTTTGACAATATTTCCATGCTACCTGTTCCAGATTAGTGAAAACCAAGCAAGAAACCAAGAAACCTCAAAGTATGGGAGGGTTTAGGAACCTCCTGATGTGGATATGGTACAAGCACACAAGAAATGATCCTCCTCGTAGCGATTCTTCAACCTACACAAAAAAAAAAAAGATAATAAACATGAAAAAGGATTAGTAATATATATGGTGAGATGCCCGAAAAAGTTGGCTTCGAGAAGTGAGAGCTTCCTAGAGAGGATGTTAGCCCATGTGATGATAAAAAGAATGATGATCTGATAATGAAATAGAAATGTGGATAATAGAATCTAAAAAAGTGTCTGAGAAGCTAAGCTAAGCTGATGTAATGATTAACAATGGAAATTATATAAATATAAAACAAACCATAGAGAGTCTACTATGACTCGAGATAAATAGAGACAATCAATGGCGAGATAAACATGACTATTTAGAAATATGCAAAACAACGGAAAATGGGCTCTCGATATGTCAGAACATACCACAATATGTTGACAAGATGGATGGGATGTCACGAGATGGATTGGATGTAAATTATGTGAAATAGGGTTTGATGTTAGACGGATAGGATGGATGGTGAATATGGTTTGTAAAATGTAGGTTATGTGTTGACAGGTGACTAGGTCCAATCAATCAATGGACTTGAGATAAGGGGATAACAAGAAAGATAAGATAAGTTGTTGCAATTGATGATGATTAAATTTGACTAAAGGCTGAAGTAGAGCTTGACGAACACTGCAAGTATCTTTGAAACAAAAAAACACATGCATGGAAAAAATCTCCACAACACTCTCTAAACTCCAAGCTCTAAATGCCAAGGATCAACAAGATGTCTCAACTGATGATAATAACTCCAAGAAAAACTTAGAAGGAAATATTCACAAAGCACACAAGAGATTGAATATTTTCTATCCATTTGAGAAGAAGTAATACGAGTGGTTAAATAGTTCAGTGTAGGGTCAACAACAACCCGGGTTAATCGTCGATGACTGGGCCGAGTAGACTACCACTTGAATGTTGGAATGATAATGGAAGGCGGAAATAGGATTTGAAATGACTAAAGGGATATTTTTAGGACTTTGCACATGTAAGAGGTTTAAATGGGTAAAAGGGAGTGGAAGGAATATTAGGAAGGGATAGAATGGGTGGGGGATCCTAAGGAAGGATTAATGAAGGGTAATAATGAAGAGGGGTGGGAATCCCATGGGGATGATTAAATGAGGGTGATTATGATAGGCTTAGGATAATTAAATGGTTGTGGATAAATTTAAAATTATTTTAGGATTAATGGGATTAATGGGAATTTTTAAAAATGGGGGTATGAGAATTATAAAAGATAAATGAGATAATGAGGTATGGGGGAAAGTAGGATAATTTAGGAGGGAAAGGGTATGATTTTAAAAATAAGAGGGAAACGAGCATGCTAGGAGTGGGTGGAAGACGAGCGCGGGTGAAGGTGCAAGGAGGTGCCAAAAATAAGTGTCTACACCACTATGCTCCAACTATTTATAAATTTCCAAAGGATTGCAATTTCCTTTACCTAATACCTCATACTAAAGGGATGGATGGTCTTTTATGCATCAAACTTCAAAAATATATCATCTTTTGTGTGCTAACGCACTTATTGCAAAAACTCAACATAAAAAAACTTGAAATAGAAAATCTAAGCTAAATGGCAATATTGCCTTATTACAAAAATAATATAAAAATGTTATTTATAGTACAATCGCCTTTAAGCGAAAAGCGTCAAATTCTAAAACCTTGGTTACTTTGAATGGTCCCAACCAATGTACCTTCAATTTTCTTGGGTGGCGTGCAAACTTGAGTCATAAATAAGTACCAGTCCACCAATGAAAAAGACATATTTTGAATATACCTATCGTGCCAAGCCATTTTTCACGCATTCTCTATCTTTTGGCTCCATATTCTAATGGCGCACCATTCATCCAATTACATCAACCCTTCATTGTACACTTTCAATGCCTATTCACCCATGAGTCCTAATGTGCATGCAATATGCAAGGTTTGTAACATAAATTCAATAGACAACACTACTTTTCACTAAATTCCAACTAAAAAGGGTGTGGATTTATTCAACCGCCACATTATAGCCTAGTAAATCAATAGAACATAGTTAGGCGCATTGCGCGCCGACTTAGAAAAAAATGTCCATGTGCTTACCCAAAGCACATGTAACTCCTCCGATTTCCTTATAAGGTGTAAATCAAGACATGGATCTTGCAGACATGATTAACATAGCATGCAATATATATTTCATATGTAAATTATAATATGCATGTAGATAACTGAACATAAGATGATCTTCTATTCATTCACCAACATATACAATTAATAACAAGACCTAAATGCCAATTACACCATGTGAATTCTTTTGTACTTTGGCAATGCATATTATACTATCAATTACAACACATGAATCAAATGTGAGACAATGCACACACATAATCATGCATCCTTACATACATGCTAAGCATAAAGATACATACACATATTCACCACACACACTATATACTATATACTTACAAACATATATATATGGTGGTAGCTTATCCTTCACCACTTACATGCTTTAATATATTAAAATACTATCCTAAACTTATCCTTCATGCATCTTTATCATGTATTTTAGTCCTCATAAACGCTTATTCTATTTATGTATCATGCAATTAATAAATTACTTGATCCTCACACCATAATATATCTAATCGTATCTTTCCATGTGTATTATATCTTTATATAATTCTTTGCATTTTCTTTATCCTCGTCTATGCTATGCCCGCCTTTATCCATGATTTTGTCTAATTATAGCTCTTCCTAGTTATCTATGGAAACCCATGATTTTTCCTATTTTTAGTCTTCATCTCAAATTTATGGCTATCTCCCGATCTTTCTTCCCTTGTGTGTGAACCTTCCATGTGTCCTCTTCTCATAATTCCATGTGCTCCTTTAAGCACTTCTTTAAGTGTGTAAATTCTTCTTCCATTCTTCCATGTGCACCTTCACACATCCTTCTTCCTCATACATATCTTCATGATTGGCCATTTCTTCAATCCAACATTACCCCACACTAGGGATATTTTTCGTCCCGAGTAATACTTGAATGAATTAATTAATTAATGAATAAAGAATCATGTCTAAATAAATAATCTGGGAAATCCCACAAATAATTAAGGAATAATGAATATCTTCAACCCTCGTTCCAAAAATAGGCTCAAGGCATTGGTAAGAGTTCGGGAAATTCTAGGTTGATTGATGTCTCCAAATGCTTCTATTATTCTAGGGAAATATCTGACCTTCTTAGTGTTGATTCAATGATGTCAAGAATCTTCTCTAAGGTTAGTTCTCCAACCTTCTCTTACAATCCTTCAAAATAATATCCCACTCTACATCCATACCTTCTAGGTTATCTACTTTCCTTATTACCATAGTCTACACCTCTCTTAGCCTTGCCTCTATCATATCACGCTTGGACTTATTATATTATTTCTTATCCACTAATTATTGTAACACTCTTTCACGTGTGGACCTATGTCTTTTGTTTATAATGAATCCTGTAAGCGGTCTAATTCCACTTCATCTTCTATGAGGTGCGTTATTATTATTGTGGTGTCTTTGAACTTGACAAAATATTTTCAGCCCTCTACGTGGCTTCCTTCATTATAGCTCCTAGGTCTTTATATACCTTAAGTCTTTGGTCTACCTTTTCCTTGTGTACTGCATAAGTCCTTTGTTATTAACCTTTGTCCCTTATTTTCCTTCTTAATTCATAAGTCAACTAATTATTTTAGGGTGTCAATCTCCCTATTTTATTCATTTCTACCTTCGAGACCACATCTAAGCACAAATTCATGATGCACATAATCAGATTGTGAAAATTTTGTATTTATAGAGGTTATCTCATTATTTTACTTATTCAATTGTACAACTAGTTTATTATTCCTCTTACTCACATCCTCCAAGATCTCCCACCGTGTATGTAATGTTGTACTCATTATTGATATATCTTTGTCCCACTTCGGTAGTGATTTTATTTAAGGTATTGCTCACATGTTTGTTTAACAACCGAGTCAATTCCATAATGGTGAATACTTTTAATGGATCCTTCTTATTACCAAGTAATTCAATGACCAACTCTTTCTTCACCTCAAACTCTAGATCCTCAATGTGGATCGTATCATGAAGAAAAGCATCTTGTGCATGCGACGTATGGGCTTCGTTCTTTTGAACATATCCCAACAATATAATTGTTTGATTTCCATGGGGATTTGAAATATACCTTTGATAATATTTTTTATGTCATCTTGGTATGAAGATCTTGGGATAAGAGGTGACCTAGGGGACCATATCGTGGTTTTCCTTCATCCTAGTCCTAAAGTTGTGCATTGCCTACACAATGTTTTCCATGTGGGACTAGTGTCCTCTTGCTCACCCTCTCCTCTAAGTATTGATCCCATATGTTATTCCTCATACTCTTTCTATTACTCATGGTCATACACCTCTTCACACTCTTCTTCATGCACATGATTATCATAATGAAAAAATCTTCCGTGTTCATACTTCCGTCTTCTTCATTGATAATTTTTCATCACAATGAGATCAATATCTTTCTCTGTTACTTCACCTGTTTAAAGAGTCTCTTCCTCATGATGTTCCTTTGGCTACTCTTCTCCTCTTTGCTATGGAGCGGGAATTTGCGCGCTTCTCTCTGGATAGTTGGAGAGACTCAAGGAGTGTATGATGTGCTTTCTTCATACCACCACACTTACATTCTCTTCCATGCACTATGGTTTAACTTACTCTCTTTCTCTTCTTCTTATTATTCCTTCTATGGTGGCTCACTGCCTGTGCTTTGGTATTCTCAAGTTATATTCCTTGATGGGGGTGGTGCAAGATCTATGTTAGCACTTCAACCACCTTACCATCCCTCAACTTGAGATTCAAGTAGATGTATACTCGAATTCCTCCTTCCCTACCGCAAATGTCATGATGGGGTTAAGGTACATCTGATCGAATCCATTGTTTCCTCACGTAGGGTGTCTTGATCTCATATCCATATGTCTTGTGCAAGGTGTAGTAGTAAACATATACCTTCTCCATGTTAAAATTGAGTGGCTACGCATAATTGATCATGTTAAATACACTATTAAATTATTCAATGATGAATACAAATGAGATATTTTGATCCAAGGGCCCATCTCTCCATTCAACAACAAAAACATTTAAAGGATGAAATTTTGCATCACTACAAAATCTTCCCGCTCTCCTAGCTCTCCTAATTCTTATGGAAATTCTCAGGCATTCACCATTTGTTCTCAAAATGCACCACATAACTCGCTTATACCATTTATCCAAACATATTTTTTACATATTTGTAACAATTCCATCATAATTATACTTGGGAAAAATCCTTGTTAGAGATTGTTGCTCCAGAGATGATTCACTTCTCTCCCCTCTAGCCCATCTGGCACTCCATTTTCCCAAAACACTATGAGAAGCAAGATTGACCCCATGTAATATTCTCTCCTTTATCATGTTGGGTTCTTTCCTCTTCAATGATGCCCTCTGTAATGTATAAGGTGATGTTGTACCTGGTTCCTTGTGCTATCTTATGCACAATGTGCAATAATTTCTTATTCACTTCGGAATATCACTCTAAGGAACCTAGCTTATAGCTTACCAAATGTGAAAATGATCTTTTCCTAGGGTCCACAATGTTGGTAACACCGAATGTGTGACCTCCCTATGATAATGCTTGTTGGTTTTCATCTCCTCCATTATAGCCCCGTCATATATATCTAGAGAAATTTTTTGTGTTGTTGTCATGTACAAAACTATCACTCGTATGATCAATTTCATGGTGATGTGCATCCTTATTTTCGTAAAATAAAAGTAGTCCTTTTGGAATATTTCCATCAACCATTGAATAGGTGCATGTGTTTACCAAGCAATAGGTAACTCAAAAAAATTATAAGACACCTAAATCTACCAAGATATTGCACACTTCGTCATCTAATAAAATTTTCCATTCTATGGTTAATTGATTTATTTCCTTTATAACATCACTCCTAATATACCCTTCGTGGTCTAGTGCGTGGTGGTTATGCTCTCTAATTTTGCACTTCTATATTTGAGATGTCCATGGATTCCTAACTATCACTTCCCATGGGTAATGTATTTATGAGTACCATTCATCATGGGTTTCCTCCATTGAATTCTTGTTCTTTGGTTCCTCTTAACTAGTGACATTGCTTACTTGGTGATCCTTGTCTCGATAAGTTTTCCAATTATGTGCCCTAGATTTTGTAAATAGTTATCGAGCACCTATCACTTGGTTTTAAATTCTTTCTCGATCTTGAACCTTTCAATTTTCTCGTGTTCATATTCTCCTTGAGCCTTTTACTCAACAAAGGTGCCCTATTTCTACAACTTTTCACCTCAACCTTACAACCCTAACACTTCATCATAGTTTTCCAACCCTTCCACTTCTTCCACTGTTATTTCTCCTAATGAAAGAAGTTCTCTGGTTTCTTTTTTTTGTCTTCATTTTTTCCATTCACAATGGTTCACTTGAGATATGAATCACATAAGTTCTCAATTTTCTCTCAATTTACAAGGTAAGTGTTATAACTACACTTTCCCTCCTTTTATGTGTTTCCAATTTTTGATCGTATTAAATGCACCCAACTACCACTAATTTTTAGATTTAATGTGTCTTTTCCATTTTCCTTCCTTTTTCCAAAGAATCGATGGAATCATCATAACTTTGTCTCATGTGTAGTAGTCCATAATATTCTGATGCATGAGTACTTATCAGGCTGAAGATCCTCCTATGTGCGCCCTTCCGTGCTTACATACTTACTTTCCTAGGACAAAAATCTTCTTGCACATGTCGCATCTATCCTTTCTTATATATGCCACAAGCCAATTAGTTTTCTTCCTTCTACACTCCTACCTAATGTTATCATATGCACTATTCCTTCCCATGCACCTTGTTTATTACTTCCAAGCTTACCTCTACATATTTTGAGAAATTTAGTCAACCAAAGAGAAAATCACACCATTACACATCTTAGTCATCATTTTGAGCAATAGTATCAGTATTTCATCGCAACATGAATGCACATTTTTCATGCTACCCCACACTAAAAACATGCATAGTCATTTTCACATCATATCTTAACAAATACATCATCTCCTACACACACATGCCCTTTTACAAAAATGGAAAAAAAATTTAAGAATGGAAACCTATTCTAATGGAAATACTTGCATTATTAAAGTAACCGAAACATGGTGCCATCCAACACTTAGAACCGACATGCACCTAAATCTAGTATGTTGGTTATTGTAAAGGTTCCTAACTAATGGAATTTAAATTTCCTTGGGTAACACATAAACTTTAAATCATATAAAATCATGAACCTATTGACTATCAAAGTAATTTTCTTAATATTTTGGTCATGCCAAACCTTTTATCTTTCCTTTTTTATCTTCTAACTCCATCGAGAAATTGTGTGTCATTCATCTAATTGTATCAATTTATCAATGCACGTTGACTACTACCACTGTTCATCTATGAATCCTCTTACACACGTAATATGAAGGGATGGTAACATCAACTCAACTAGGAATATATCTTATGTGCCAAACACCAACTAAAATGGTGTTACATTGTTTAACCTATTGTAGGTTGTTCCGTACACCCGTAAGACAACTGGAACTTTTTCATCCAAATATTTTCATCCTACATCATAATTTTTTGATCAATGTTTATCCCAAGATCTGTTTGAAATTATATACAATACCATTTTCATGTGGGTGATAAGGGGTAGTCTTATGATGAGGCACCATGAAATCATTAGTATTATGTGGATTGTCTCATTTAGAAAAGGGTTCCCCTGTCATTGGTAAGGATCAATGACAACCATACTTATTAATAATATTCTCCATAAGAAATGTGAGGTTGTAGTGGTGGTATAATCCTTGGTAGACACATCCTATACCCACCTTGTTAAGTAATCAATGTAATTAATGATTTATCACATGCTTTTCCTCCATACAAAATCAATTGTCAATTTTTCAAAAATTTATGCACTTGTTATGGGACACAATGACATTTTCATCACGTTTCCCAAGCTTACCCATCCTCCGAAAAAATGATCAAATTATTTGAAAAATTTTTGGTATATTTGAAAAGTGTTTCCCACCAAAGGCCCACCAAGATTATCTTACGCATGGCTTCTCCTACATAATGTCCACCTAATATTCCACTATGCACTTATACCATGATCGCTTATATTTCATGTTTGAGAACGAATCTATGTAATACCTCATCATATCACATCTTATAAAGGTATCCTCCTACTACCCGATAAGTGGAAACACATATGGCCAATTGCTTCTTCTCCATGGTCTTCATTCTTTCAGCGCAACACCAATGTGTAATATTACCACCATATCTTCTAAATTTTTAGGTATGTGTTGTAGCCTAAACAAATGTGTTTATAATATAGTTTTCTCAATACTTTGAACATATTCTCTTGAATTAATGTGCAAAATATGGTCAAGTCCCAAATTACTCTTCTCGCGGATTGACTATTAGTGTAAATTTGAATTATTGAAAAACAAGATCCATTTGCATATCAACCCCTATAATATTGTCTTGTTGACTAAGTATTTTAACACCATGTGATCAATGTAAAAAACAAATGGTGTCACTAAAAGGTACACACCATTGGACATTCTTCGTGCTTTATTGTGGTATAGTTTTTCTATGTAGGTGTTACTTTTTCTACTCGCAAAACAAATGGGATGATATATCTTACCATCACCAGGTTATGCCAACACAACTCCAATTTTTGTACTTGAAGCATCCACATGTACATGAAAAGGTAAAATCCATGAAGGAAACTGAAGGATGGGTACAATAGTTAATCTCTCCTTCAATTGATCAAAATCCCTCTACTGCACATCCTTTCGTTAGAATTTCCTTTGGCCTTCAAAAGTCCTCTAATGGTGCAATGATCTTGTCATACCCTTGAATAAATTTCTTTTAATAGCTTGTATGGCCAAGAAAACCATGTACTTATGCTCTGATTAGTTTGTTCGACGATCCCAATATCACTGCTACCATGGATGGATCAACTAAAAGATCCTCCTTACAAATTATATGCCCCAACAATGTGCAAAAGGGTGTTATAAAGACACACTTCTTGATATTAAATGATATGCACAATTTCCTACATATTTCAAACGTCATCCTTAAATAGTCATAATACTATTTAACTAGACCATACACTATCTAGTCATCAAGATACACCTGTAAGAATTTATGGATAAAGTCTTCAAATTCCTAGAAAATGATGCGCAAAAATATTAATGTCGATTCTTCAGTCCAAATGATATAATCGTACATGCATATTATCGACACTATAGAAAAATTTGTCTTAGGATGATCCTCACACACTATACGTACCTAATGGTATCCGAGAGAAACCATATGTAAAAGAGTAAATATCGTGTCTTACCACACCTTCAATAATATCTTCAGTAAAGGGTGTGGGAAAAGGATCAATGACACAAGAGGAATTTAATACCCTATAGTCCACAAAAATCCTAAGTATTCCATATTTTTTATATTGATGACCATTGGAATGATCCAATTTGATTCTTCTATTGGCTCAATAATACCTTCTTTGAGAATTTTGTCTATCTCATCTTTCACCTTAACGCGTAAGTTGGGATTCATCTTATAAGGCCTCTTTCATATTGGTCGCGTGCACTTCCTTAACTTGATATTCACTTACCAGAGTGAGGGATGTACACCCTTCAATTCATGGTATCCTTGAGGAAAAAAATGTTAAAATTCACACAAAAATTTCTATAATATTTACAACTTTATATTCGACCGTAGTCATGAATTATTACCTCTTTAGGTACATCATTTTTCTAATGTTGAATTTATTTGTTTTCAAGGGCTAGTGGTATGCGTACACCTATTCATTTACTGTGGCCAAGATGTCATGCTCTCCCAAAGTGTGTTCAACATCTAGCTCTTCTACGTATTCATCATCAATCATGAACACTTTATTTCCTTTTTCTCTTTCCTTCTAAGCATGCTCTAAGAGGTATTCATCTGATTTTGTCCCATTAGAGGCATTCATGGACTTAGTTAGAAGAGTATCACCTCTTATTTATTTGTGTAGTCTCCCACACTGATGTTCTTCATCAACTGAAAATATGTATGCATATGGGGTTTAATAGAAGAGTAATCAAAGGTAGGTATCAAATCTAAAGTCGGTACCATCAAATCTGTGGACCCCTCGCTTTAGCTCGAATATATATACCATACGTCTCCGTACACTTGTGCAACATGGAATATTAATTTTATACCCATAGAGATGGTGGTGATGCATCGGTTCTATTGTCATGTGATTTTTCAAGGTAAAAATTCCAAATTGAACCATGAAAACCAAACCCAAGTGTCAAAAATTTACTTCAAAACCCTCCTGAAAACCTCTTGAATCATCTGCCCTTTATATCATGTTCATCCTAGAATTACAATACCTATAAATTGTTTGTAAAAAATTTCCATAATGTTTTAAATGTTTTTGTAAAGCCATTTAACTCATTTAGTGAAGTATTTTTAGAAGAGAAATCTTTGGTAAGCCTAGAAAGGTTATTTTTAGCCTTTCTAAGACAGATGTGCATCCTCCAGACTAATATGAAATCCCAATATAGTATGGAGGTGGTGTTGAAAATTTTGGAAAGTAATGGAACTTATTTTGGAATATTTAGGGAAGTTTCAAAGGTTTAGGAACAATTGCAGTGAAAGTGTGTTTTTCAGGGTTAAGGAGCATACAATCAAAACTGCACTGAACTTCACCGGATGATTCTGGGAGGAGTTAGGATTCAATTAAATATTAATTGGAAATATTGAAGAGTATTATAAATAATGAGATCATTAAATATTTCACAAGACATGTTTACTTCTCAAGGAAGCTCAATTTGTGCAGACACACCATGATGTCTCGAAGAAAAAGTTGAAATTTCAAAGAGTTATAAGAAAAATTGGACGATGAGACCCTCCCATTGTTTTTGGAATAATTTCAGGAGTTAAAATAATATAATAATTCACTAAAAATACTTCATGTAGCTCCGGTAATCTCTTCTTCAAGATCTCTCTCTCAAGGTATGTTTCTTATACTTAGCCAATTTTGGGTGAGGACACTTATCACCTCCAAGTTGAGGTGAAATTTTGTGTCCCTATTGTCCCCATTCCCAAGGGGATATAGGGGACACAAAAATTCACCCCTCCTCAATCCTTCCTCCAAATTCTTCACGTGAGCATGAAAGGAACTCTCAAGGGCTTATCTGGCCCATCTCTCTCCCCTCCCATATCGCAAAGTGGTGGTGAAAATTGTCAACAAAGGGTGATGGTGCATTTTATTTTCCCTATTATCCTATTTCCAAAGGGGATAGAGGGCACACAAAAATTCACCCCACTCTATCCCTTTCTCTCGGTTTTTCATATGATGATTTTCAAGCCTACGAGTGCTAAAACTAGCTTTTCCTCATAACCTCCTCATCGAATCTTGTGTCGCCACTTGAAAATCCCAGGTTAGGGCCCATTTTTTTATCCCTCCTATCTTTATTACCAAATCTATACAAGGTACAAGAAAATTTTCCCCATTCTATCCCCTTTAAAGGATTTCCATATGACCCATACCCAACCCCTAAAGTGCTAAATGGTGGTTTTCTCTATTTCCCAGTCATGCGAATCAAAAGGTGACTCTTGGAAATCCAATGTGAGGAGAATTCTATTTTCCCAATATCCCCATTCCCAAGGGGAAAATGGGAAACAAAAATACACCCAAAAAAAGTTAAAACCCTAATCTTAAACTACATGCTTCTATTTCACCAGTTAAGCAAAATACACCATTGTTCAAGCTAGAAACTCAAAATAATTTCCACTCACCTCATTTCTTCACCAACTCCATTGTTTCTAATCCAAAACCTCAAAAATCTGTAATTTTACCAAGTATACTATCAAAATCCTCCCATGGCATCCATGAATGTAAAATCCGTAAAAAAAACTCATAACTCTCAAACCTGCAGCCCGATTCCATTGAGATTTTCTCAATGAGTTCCTCATTCCAAGAACCTTAAAGAATACATTTAATGAAATTTGGGTGATGCATTAATCATAAAAACCTATTTTTCACCCTAGATGCTATTTTTTCAATTTCTAAGCATTCCGAAACGGATGGATCATAGAGAAATTTGGAGTACGGGGTCCCTGGAGATGAGTTGAATCCGGTGAAGACATTTTAATTGAAAATAGACACGGATGAGTGATATTTATAAAATTAGTAATTATCCGGTGCCATCACTTATTAAAAATCATAACTAACCAAAAATAGTGTTATCCCGTAAAATTGACAAGGGAAATTTTACCGATAACCATACCGAATTTTTGTTCCGATCCCTCGTTAGGGATCCCTTGCGTTCGAAACGTTGTAAAATCCCTTCCCGGGAAATCTGGTTTTTCGAACTTAGTCTTTTGAGCCTTTTTTGGCTGGGCGCATGAAATTGCTATGTAACACCAACTTTTGGTGTGCCCCCTTTAAAGCCTTTGGTGCATGATTGTTAGTGTCAACACACCTTTTGGTGTGCCAAAGTATGTCAAGCCTTCCCTGCGTGCGCCAAGGCGCATGCGCCTGTGTTGGCACAACGTTTGTTGCGCCCCTTTTTGGTGCGCCAAAGGGCGCACATAATCCGTGTCGACATTTATTTTGGTGTGCCAAAGGCGCGCTTAATTTCATGTTGGCGGGCGCTTTGGTGCGCGAAGGGCGCACGCTTTCTGTCGGCGCCATAGCTTTCATGTGCTTTTCACAAAGTGGGTGGCGCATTAATGTCCAGCTAACCTATATATATATATATATATATATATGGTTCGCGCGCCAAATGTCATTATCATCAGACACATATCATGTGTTGTTTATCCTCTGAGCCTGTCAGCCTCTGCCTCGTCGTTTTCATGCGTTGTGGACCCGTGCTCAAGATTTTCACTATTTATTCGGGTAAGTGCTCCTATCTCGTCCATGTGCTTTGTTGATCGGGTTTTTGCTTGCTGATTGGTTTTTGAGATGCATCTTTTGAGTTAGCTCTTCCCCCTCGTGCTTTCTTTCCTTGTTTTCCTCTTTCCAGATCTGCTGGAAGAGGATGTTATCCTGAAAAACTTGGTCTGAAACCCCTTTGGCTTGAACCATTATATCTCTCGAACCAATCTCTCAAAATGAAAGAAAGGAAGGGGGTTTGACCATATGAAAACACTTGTTTTTCCTTTTGGGCGCACTAGTAACGTCTTGTTACACTATAGACGATTCGCCCACATGGCGCATCGTCCCCCTACAACATGACCAAAACCCACGCCATAGCGCACCCATCATGCTTGTTGCATCAAGTTTTCATACGCCCTCAAGGCGCGCCTCTTCCACATCTTTGCCTGAAAGCTAAACTTGTGCTCCTTTGGCACACCATCATTCAAGTCTTTGCATAGCCTTTCCATGCGCCCTTGGCGCCCAAAGATCTATGCAACACAAGTTCTATCTGCGCTTGAAGTAAAGTCATAAAAGCGCGGCGCATCCCCGATGCTAATAACATTCGTGTTGTGCAAACCCTCCGTGCGCCACGCCATATTTCCTTTGGCGCATGAAAAGTTCCTGTTACACACTTTTCCCATGCGCCAAAGGGCGCACCAAATCCCAATGTAACATGAAAAGTCCATGCACCTTTGGCGCATCCTGTCTCCATGCAACACGATGTTCTCATGCGCCCTTTACTAAAATGCACTCTGCAGTATGCATGCGCCATGCGCCTTTGGCGCCAGTTTAACCTTTGCAACAGCCCTTTCCCGTGCGCCCTACCTATTTAGCCCTGTAAGCTGCAATTTTCATGCGCCTGCGCCCGAGCCTAAAAATCTCTAACTCTTTCTTCTGCTAACATTCCAATGGAAGATCAAATGGCTAATTCAACTTTTTCGGATTGGGTCTCGCTTCTTCTTCATGCAGATCAGCAGATAAACTTAGAAGAACATATGTCTACATCCAGCAAGAGACCCACCAAATCGAAAGGAAAGGCTAAGCTTACTGAGGAAGAGATGAAGTATAAATATCAAAGGGTCAGAATGCCCGAGTCACAGGCCGAATGCAGCATGGACGTCAGAGACTCAGAATTGGGGCATATCGACATGGAGGAATTCTGGGCCAGAACTCAGAAAGTTACAAGGAGTCCATGGATGGACAAATTGATAGGCAGTGCCCTGCACTTCACCGGAGGAATCCCCGTCAGCACAGTCAACAATGAATTTATGATGGTGGTTGCTCAGTCTTACAACAAAGACACAAGATGTGTCGAAAACAGTAAGGGCGAGGTAGTCATTAACCTCACTGCCCGTCATTTTGAGATGATACTTGGCATCCCTCACCACCGGCACTTCGTGGCCGTCAGCCAAGCAGAGTGCATCAAGGCCTGGGAAGACAATGAAGACCAATGTATGCAACTAATGAACGAAGTCTACTTGAAGAACAAGAAGGTGGTAACCCGGTGGCCCCAAATCATCCACCGCAGTGACTTCTCAGAAGAGCTCAGCGATACCATTACCTTCCTGAGCAGGGTCTTCGGGCTTTCTGATGCCCATTACTTCCATAAATGGATGTTGCGCTACTTAGAGACAATGAATAAGAATTTTCTTGATCAGCGCTTTTGCTGGGGGGAAATCATAAGCAGCACCATCTCCGAACAGCTACAACAGTTCGACCTGGCGGGAGTATTCCATATGAACTCCTACGTGGTCTCTGCTGCCGGCGTTAGAGAGGGATTATCTGGGCCTAGCACGAAGTTAAAGTGGAGTTTGGCCTCAGGTCAAAATATATGAGTATTATCCAGAATTGAGGCTGGAGAATAGCATCGCCTAATTCACCAAAATCAACGATGCATTCTTTTATCACATCATCTGCCTATTGAGGCCAAATCTGACTCATGGTCGTACGACCAAAAACATAGTGGCAGCCACGGAGTAATGGGGGGCCATGTTCACCCAATTTCCTACATTCACCTATCTAAGGGCTGCCAAATTTTTGGGAGAGCCAACAAGGCTACCAAGGTATGCTGGGCCTAAGCTGATTCTGCTGGAACTATCAAGGCAGCTAATCACATACCACGAAAAATGCCTGAAAAGGAAGAAGGGTGGAACTCCTTTCCCCCTCACAGTGGGCCGATATACATGCTCTACCCACCACAAGGCGAAGGAAATGTTCGCAGAGCTGGAGTTACTCAATTTGAAGCATGATTTCCCAGCCAGGCCTACCTTCGACCCAAGGAGCTGCCTGCCAAGAGCAAAGCTTGATCCAATCCACGTTCCTCAGATCGAGGACATTTACATTGATATCATCCATGAGGTAGAACTCAGAAGAAAGGATCATTCTCGCCTAGCCTTGGCAGAAATCATCCAATATGGGGTAGCCATTGTCCCCAAAGGCTACCAGACTACAGAAGATGAAGTGGACAAGGTATATAATGATACAGATGGGGACGATTGGCCCTTTCCGGCCATTGATAGAACTAAAGCTCCTCAGACAATTGAGGAGAGGGTCAAGGAAACTTTGCGGAGGACAGAACACTGGTGCCGAATGAACGGGCTAATCTACCTCGGGGTAGATTTCACAACCTCCCCATTGGGCAACGCACCTTCACGATCCAAGAAGCAGCTTAAAGGCAAAGGTGTAGAAGGTGAATCCAGCACCATTCAGGAAGAAGCCCCTGAAAGTCCTCCTTCCACAGCGCCAGAACAAGTCATAACTCTGGAGGAAGAAATAACAGAGGATAGTCCCATAGGCCCATCCACTCAGGATGTCGGCACTGTTACCACAACAGAGGTCCCTTCTATCCCTTCTTCTTCTCTTCCTTCCCCTCCCCGAGTGACTCAAGCGACCATCCCTTTGGTCGGTTCCTCTGTCCCTTCTTCTACTCTTTCCCCTGCTTCTTCGTCTATCTTCTCTTCCCTCGCTGATCTTTCCTCCTCCATTTCTTCCCTCATCTCCGAGCTCCCTTCCCTTCCTATGTCTTCCGTAGCTGCAGTTTCCCTTCCTCCCGTGGACACTTCTTCGGCTATTCTCTCAATCGCGCCGCCGCGTGTCTCCACGTTTTCCCCTCTTCCCTCTTCTGCCGCAGCTGTCCCTCCTCTCTGCTTTCGGTCCTTCTTCCATAGGACCAGCTGGATCTCTCAAAGAGATGAGCTAAGAAAAAGAGAAAAGTTCCCATCACTCCGATGGACTTTTCATGATCCCACCAAAGGGGCGAAGAAGCAAAAAGCTTTGTTGCATGCTTCTCTAAAAGTGTTTTGCAGTGAGAGAATCATGGAAATTACATACCCCGATCCTTAAAGAGAAAAGGATCTGTCTCCGACAGATTTTACCGTGACCCAAGTCACAATGGGGACATCTTCAAAGTCTCCGGGGGAAGCTCTTTCCGCGGTCGCGCCCTCGTCAAAAGCTTCAAGAAACAAAAGAAGAGAAAAGGCTACTAAAAGAGCAAAACCAATATCTCGCTCCAAGCCTTACAAAAGATGGGTAGTGCGCCTCCCACAATCGCGCGAAACTTCTCGAGCTTCTCGGCCAGAGAAAATCAACGAATATGCAAAGATTGGCGAAGCGAGGTATGGCCGTTTCTGCTTGGAGGAGCCGATCCTGGGCAGGTGAAAGAGTGATCACCGAGTTTGTCAATTTGTATCCGAGCATCGAAAAGGCGAACAAAGAGCTCCAAGCATTAAGCGGGACCCATATCGAAAAAGCCGGATCATGCCGAGACTCCAACACGAGACCTTTCAATGGATGTTGATTGTTGGTCGAAGATCTGGTCAAGTTCGGTGTCTTCGGCCATCCAAGGGCCCTCAACAAAACCATGTCCACTCTGGACTATCGGATAGATCAGCTTGAATTTATTCTGGAAAAAATCGACAAGGTAAAGGAAGCAGCCCTGGATGCAATGCATCAAATGGAGCGAATTGTTCTCAACATGTCTCCAGGGTTGCTCACTCCTTCCTTCACCTTTAGGTCAGCTAATGAAACCATCCGGATCTTCAAGGAGATCGCTTCTCAAGGAACAGGGCCAGAGGTCACGTTTGACATTGAATCTATCAACAACCTGCTGGCCTGTAGGGACTTCATCGGGTTCCTCATTGAGGTGGAAAAGGATTATTCCAAACTCCCAGAGAAGCTCATAGATGAGCGGGAGACTTGTGAGGCGATCAGCGAACTGCACAAGGATCCTTCTCAGGATCAATTTGGGCCAATGATTAACAAGTTTTTGGAATACCGCGCTCAGTTCCATATCTCATCACCTGAGCAGCATCAAAAGCAGTCTAATCCCTTTCGGCCGCAGGATGATGACGACGAGTAGCTGCTCCTCCTCCTTCTTCTTCTTCTTCTTCTCTCTCTTCTCCGACTTTCTTGTTGGAATGTCTAAAGTGTGTTGACACAAATGATGACATCATCCATGTTGCATCATGGGATGATGTCATCTATCAAGTTGTAAAAAGTCAACATGACTTTTAGATATTCTGTAAATATCTTTGTAAATAGGTGGTTGGATCCTTTTTGCCTTCTTTCCTCTCCCCTTCTATATATATTGGAATACTTGTTGTATTTAGTGTGAACATTTTTAGATGAAAATAGAAGTGAGGAGAGAAAGACTTTGAGCTTTCTTGTATGTGAAGAAAACATCAATACAAATATTGAGACTTTGTGTTGAATACCTGTGTTGTGTGTCAGAACTTTCTTATGTTAGATCTGATACGTGTTTATTCTGTTAGATTCATATCTACTTTTCTGTCATTTGCTCATCAGTATTGCTTTGTTTATTTATGCAAGTAGGTTTGGCTCTGTTTACTACCAACCCAAAAACATAAATCTTCTGACCTTTCTACTTTGGAATTCATTTCTTTTCTCCCTTCGGACCTGTTCCTTCTTCCTCCTCTCTTCCATTCCTTTCTCTTGCAATAGGAAATAAACCTCTTTGGGATGAGATCCCAAACCCCGGCGTAATCTCGAGATTTGCATAGATTCCTGCTGGTAGAATAGCAATAAACCGGTTTCGCTTTCACGACTCAAAGAGGGGCTATGCCTCCACACCTTTGTTGCTCGTTTATCCATAGATCTCACCAAGCGGCATTTTCGGACCAACATTTTTGGCGACTCCACTGAGCAACGAATAGATCATCGGATCTATGATGGTGGTAAAGTAAAAAATCAGAAAAATCAGAAGATTGCTGCTTGTTTGCAAATCTGAACTTTTTGTTAAAAATCCAAAAATTTACAAAAGTGCTCGAATTGAAAAATTTTCTTCGAGAGTCATAGATCTGGTCCGGTTAAATATCTTTAGTTATTCGGGCCGAGTTTTCACAAAAAATAGTATTTTGCCGTAGATCTGAGTTTTTGACTGTTTGCTAAAAGTTTGAAACCCTCTGGAAAAAGTCAAGGTCATATCCGAAAATCAGCTTACTAATCTTCCCTGCCATCTTATCCTTGTTTTTATTTGTCATTTAACCGCATCGGTTTAAGAAGAGGATAGTTTTAAATATTTAGAAAAGTATTTGCTGCTGGTTTTGTCGGAAAAACCAGAAAATCAGCTAAGATACAACCAAAAAGAAAGTTTAAATCTACGCCGTAACATTGCAGATCTGGAAGGTACATTGGCAAGTGAACCTTTTACGCGCAGCAGGAGAGCCCTGGAGAAGCTGATCCTACTTTCGATCTGCTTCAGAGGCACAATTTCAGCGTGACACCGGCACGTTTTTTGCGCTAAGCTCAATTGCTTGGGTCATCCAGAGTGTCTCACCTTCACGAAGAAAAAGTCTTTTGCAGGGAGCATCCACATCCCTTTGTAGTGCCTTGTTACTCAGCGGAACCACACTTCCAGCTCGTGTTCTCTTTCCGGCTTTTCAAATGGCGGTACCATGGGGAAACGCCATGGGTCCTTTGGCCTTACCACATCCAGTTCACGCGCTCCCTCACGGAAATCGAAAGAATTTTCCTAAATTCGACGAGAGAAGAAATCAAAGCATGGACTCCCACATATCTGCATTCATCATGTCATGCAGTATATTGGATGTAACTCACGAAGATGTGTCGGTTCACCTTTTTCTGGAAACCCTACAAGGACTGCGCAATGAATGGTTTCAGCATTTGCCGACCGGGTCTATCACACTGGGCCACCTTACGGGATGCTTTCAAGACAGATCTGAAGCCTTCGGAGGATGCATTTGCATTATTATCACGAATCACTCACCTGAAGAAGGAGGCAAATGAGACCATGCGTGATTTTATCACCCGGTTCAATGCACTAATCAACCGTGTCCCTGTTGCCATGCTTCCGACGCCGGAAAATCAAAAGTGTTTCTTTGTAAACGCTATGAGCTTGAAAGTCAGTTTCTTGCTCCTTCAAGAGCGAGTGGCTACCTTGATTCTCGCCTAAGCCGCTGCCATTTGAATAGAGGATAATCTGATAATATCTGGCGAATTGAAAAAGGAATCAGCCAAGCCTAAATCTTTGGGCCCTTCGCCCACTACTTCGTCTGATCCAGCCTTTCAAAAGATGGCAAATGACTTGCTTGCATTGAAGAAGCAGTTGGCCCAGGCCTCTCCCAGTTCCTCATACCGGGATATTCCGCGGAGGAATTTCATTCCTAACAATGTTTCACAAAGACCGCGCTTACCTACAGCTGCTCCGCGGTTGGCGCTTGAGGCTCCTCCGGTCAACGCTCTGGCTGAAATTGAAGAAGAAGAGCAGTATTATGAAGAACCTTCGTCTCAGGGTGAAGATGATCAAGATGTCGGTGAACCGACTGGCGACTCTACTATCGGGTATATGGAATTTGATGAGGAAGAATCTGATGAAGAAGAGGGTACCCAGGGATATGCAAGCGGACAGTCATATGCTGTTTTTACTCGCTCGCAAGGAAAAGAAGCGGAAGTTGCTGCCCATGTCTAGCAGGAGAAGGCCGTGTCAAACGCGCCTCCGATCATTGCTAAAAGAGGTAATCCTCTTCCTACTCAACTCCCTGGAAAATCTTTTACAAGGAAATATTTTCCCCCTATCTCTCCTCCAAATCAATCCTCTCACATTCCTACCAAGACCACCAATCCTATTCCATCATCGCGAGGTGAGGGACTCATTCCTTTACCAACGCAACCCTTGGCCGCGTTTGATATTATAGATCATGCAAAAAAGACCAAGATCCAAATGTCTGAAGCTGAGTACCTTCAGTCAAACCCCGAATAGCTTGTAAGATTGACTAAGTATATCCAAAGTCAAGTTTTGTGTCTCAAGCGAGCTTCCCCAAAGGAATCCTTTCCACTCCCCCGAATCCCATATAAATGTTGCTTTAACATCTGCATCGAGCAAGATAGATCCTTTATCTCTCCTCCTAATCAATGGACACAAGCTGAGTAACTGCATAATTGATTCTCGGGGCTTCTGATAACGTCATGCCGGAAAAAGTCACCCATGCTCTGGGCCTCACTCTTACCAAGCCTTTTGGCAGGTGTTATTCCTTGGAAACTAAGCGAGGTTCCGTTGGTTGGCCAAATCAAAGACGCGCAATTTGCATTTGCAACTTTCCGGATAAAAGAGTAAAAATGACAGTGCTCGTTGTTGACATTCCAAAGCAGCCTATGGAATTTTTCTGGGAAGAAGTTTTTGCAGCGAGGTTGGTGGAGAAATTCATATGGACTGGTCTAAAGCTAGAATTCCAGTCAAAGGCATAATGCAGACCTTGGAGCCAGAATCACAAAAGAAATACTTGGTTACCAGCTCTGAAGATCCCAAAGCTCAAATCCTTTTTGAATCATCAGGGATGGGGAACTATTTCTTGTCTACCGAGTCGGATAAAACGGGTGTCCTCGTTCAAGAGGGAGATCTTAATAAGATCTGGACATTACAATTCGATGGCAGCTGTGCAACTAGTGGATGTGGCGCTGGGGCCGTGCTGATATCTTCCGAAGAGGAGGTGATTCCTCTCTCTTTCAAATTACAGTTTTTCAACACTAACAATACTGCTGAGTATGAATCTCTCTTACTCGGTATGCAAGCCGCAAAAGAAAGAGGAATAAAAAATCTAAAAGTGCAAGGTGATGCAGAGCTAGTTGTAAATCAAGTCAAAAGGATTTACCAAGTAAAAATGAAAGGCTCAGGCACTACCGTAATGTAGTATGGGACAGCATCGAAGAATTTGATGCTTTTTCAATAGAGGCGATTCCAAGAGCCCAAAATGACATGGCTGATTCATTGGCCGTTTCAGCATCTCTCATGCTCCCACACCCAGGTTTGAAAATGAACAAATACACCATTGAGGTGGTTTTCCACCCGAGCGTGCCAGACAATTCTCAGCATTGGCAGGTGTTCAACGATGATAATCAACTCATTGCTTTTCTGGAAAAGGCTGAAAATTTTAAAGAATTGCACTTTGAAGGGTCTACTTCCACTTGCCGTGAATCAGTCACCGATCAAGGCGATGAATCCAAAGGGAATGACAGCATATGTCAGCTCAAAGGAAATAAAATTCCAAAAGGCTTGGTTTCTCTGGAGCGCCTGCTGTTAAGCATGACTGCTTTTGTAAAAAAGAAGAAGCGGGACGATCCTGACTCATCCCCAGAAACTGAACCGGTCAATATAGGTTCGGTAGAGCACCCGCAATTTGTGAACATTGGCAAATGTTGCATGCCTGATGAGAAGCGAAAATTTGTCAAGTTGCTAAAAAAATATATGGACGTATTGGCATGGTCCTATGCCGATTTAAAGTCCTTCAAGCCAAAGGATGTTCAGCATGACATTCCATTGAAAGACGATGTCAAAGCCTTCCGCCAGAAGCAGAGGCACTATAATCCCAAGATTTCGGGTACCATCCAGGCCGAAATTCAGAAGATGCTGGATGCAAGAATCATCTTCCCTATCCATCACAGCACTTGGGTAGCAAATATTGTGCCAGTACGCAAGAAAAACGGCGAGATACGCATATGCGTAGACTTTCAAAATTTGAATCAAGCTTCGCTGAAAGACAACTACCCTCTTCCGATAATGGATCAAGTTCTGCAAGCAGTAACTGGATCAGAGATGCTGTCCATGCTCGACGGTTTTTCAGGTTACAATCAAATTGAAGTTTCACCTGAAGATCAGTTTAAAACAGCATTCACTACTCCCTGGGGTACATTTTCCTACAGCAGGATGCCTTTTGGCCTAACTAATGCTGGCGCCACTTTTCAGCGGGCCATGGATTTCGCGTTCAAAGGTATGATGGGGAAAGTCATTGTGGTTTACCTAGATGACTTAACCGTGTTCTCTAAAAAATGAAATGATCATTGTGATCATTTGGAACAAGTGTTGGCCAGGTGCCGAGAACATGGGATTTCCCTAAACCCAAAAAAGTCTGTTTTTGGAGTCACGGAAGGGAAGTTGCTAGGCCATGTGGTTAGCAAAGAAGGAACAAAGATAGATACTGAAAGAGTTAAGGCTATTCAAAGCCTTACTCTGCCTACAAGCAAGACTGGTGTTCATTCTTTCTTTGGAAAGGTGAACTTTCTCAGGTGTTTTGTTCCTGACTTTGCTGAGAAGACCCGTCACATATTGAACATGATGAAGGGGTCACCAACTTTCAGATGGAGCGAAGAGGGAAAAAGGTCATTTGAAGAAATAAAAGCTTCGTTGCTCATGCACCAATCTTGGTATGTCCCGATTTCTCCAAGGACTTCATCATGTATAGTTACGCATCTGAGCATACTGTGTCTGCAATCTTAATGCAAAAGAACTCGGAGGATGTTGAATCTCCAATCGCATTCATGAGTTCTCCCCTCAAGCCTCACGAACTAAAGATGACTCAACTGGAAAAGCATGCCTTTGCCGTTGTCAAAGTAGTGAAGAATTTCAGGTATTACATTCTAAACTCGCATACGGTGGTGCTGGTTCCGGACACGGCGGTGAAATCAATTCTAACTCAGCAGGAGTTAGGAAGCTTGCAAGGAAATTGGATCACAAAGGTCCAGGAGTATGACCTGGATATTAAACCAACCAAGCTAGTAAGGGGCAGGGCCTGTGTCAGCTTATGGCTGAAAACAAAGATTCGAAAAACCATGATGAAAGGGGTGACTACACCGATGAAACACAGGACCGGCAGGAAGACCCTGATTCTCTACCTCTGGTTTTATTTGTTCTGCACTAGTGATAAATGGTACTCGACGACATCACTTTCTTCCTTACCTACGGCGAATGCCCGATGCACCTAACTGCAAAGGAGAAGCGCACTATAAAGCTCAGAGCGGCTAAATATGTCATTTGGGATGACGGCTTATATAAACGTGGGATAGATGGCATCTTTTTGCGATGTGTTGACAAACCCCAACAAGTAAAACTACTGGAAAGTTTTCACAATTCAGCCTGTGGAGGGCATTTCTCTTCCTCATGCTATCGCACACAAGATCATTCGAGCAAGGTACTATTGGTGGCGCTCTTTCAAGATACAGCCATCTGGGTGGCGAAGTGTGAACCCTGCCAGCAATTCGTCGGCAAGCCCAAGTTGGCTACCTTTCCCCTAAGGCCGGTCATTATCAATGAACCATTCAGGCAATGGGGAATTGATTTTATTGGCACACTCAATCCTCAATCGAGTGCCGGACATAGCTATGTCCTTACAGCAACGGATTACTTCACCAAGTGGGTGGAAGCCATACCAGTCAAGCATGCCACTTCTGAGGTGGTTTGCAATTTTATTAAAGAAAATATCATTGTCAGGTTCGGCGTTCCAAACAAAATCGTTGCTGATAATGCTTCTAACTTCTCCTCACGAGAAGTTATTAGTTTTTGCTATGAATATGGGATAACTTTGGCTCACGCATCCGACTATTACCCTCAGGGAAATGGTCAGGCGGAATCCAGTAACAAGAACTTGGTGACCATCATACGGAAGTTAGTAGATGAGAATCAGCGAATGTGGCACAAGTCTTTGTACGACGCTTTGTGGGCCGATCATATTACTCCCAAGAGATCTCTCGGCATGTCACCTTTTCAAGTGTTATATGGCACTGATGCCGAACTTCCCATTTCTGCGGAACTTCCTGCTCTGCGCTTGGCACGAGCCATTGAAGATGAAACTTTCCAAAATTCTCTTGAAAAGAGAATCATGTATCTGGCAGAACTTGAAGAAAAGAGAGTAAGGGTGGTCGACAGGATCACTGAACATCAGAATCAAGTTAAGAGGCTTTTTGATAAGAAGGCCAAGCAAAGAGATTTTCAAGTGGGAGATCTCGTCCTTTTGTGGGACAAGCGAAGAGAACCAAAGGGCATGCATGGAAAGTTTGATTCCCTGTGGAGAGGGCCCTTCAAGATCAAGCAGCTCAATGGAGAGAATAGCTTCTATCTCTCATATCTGGATGGAACCGAACTCCCGCTTCCTTATAGCGGGCAGCATCTGAAGATCTTCAGGAAGTAGAGCTTGCTCTCTTCTTTGTATAGTTTGCTTTATGTTGTGTGTTTGCTTTCGTCGTGTGTTTGCTTTTGGTTTGTTGTGTGTTTCTTTTGCTCCCCCTCCGGTTGCCCTTGTTTTTGACTCAGTTACCCAATGGATAGGCACATGAGAACTGGGATTCTCTACCCCCGAGTTTGCTCAGGGATAGTCCCCAGAAAGAGCCAGCTGTTATCCCGTAAAATTGACAAGGGCAATTTTACCGATAACCATACCAAAATTTTGTTCCGATCCCTCGTTAGGGATCCCTTGCGTTCGAAACGTTGTAAAATCCCTTCCCGGGAAATCTGGTTTTTTCGAACTTAGTCTTTTGAGCCTTTTTTGGCTGGGCGCATGAAATTGCTATGTAACACCAACTTTTGGTGCACCCCCTTTAAAGCCTTTGGCGCATGATTTTTAGTGTCAACACACCTTTTGGTGCACCAAAGTATGTCGAGCCTTCCCTGCGTGCGCCAAGGCGCATGCGCCTGTGTTGGCACAACGTTTGTTGCGCCCCTTTTTGGTGCGCCAAAGGCGCACATAATCCCGTGTCGACATTTCTTTTGGTGCGCCAAAGGCGCGCTTAATTTCATGTTGGCAGGCGCTTTGGTGCGCCAAAGGGCGCACGCTTTTTCCTGCCGTCGGCAGACCACTTTCATGCGCTTTTCACAAATTGGGTGGCGCATTAATGTATATATATATATATATATATATATATATATATATATATATATATATATATATGGTTCGCGCCCAAATGTCATTATCATCAAACACATATCACGTGTTGTTTATCCTCTCGAGCCTCGGCCTACGCCTCGTCGTTTTCAACGCGTTGTGGACTCGTGCTCAAGATTTTCACTATTTATTCGGGTAAGTGCTCCTATCTCGTCCATGTGCTTTGTTGATCGGTTTTGCTTGCTTGATTGGTTTTTTAGATGCATCTTTTGAGTTAGTCTCTTCCCCCCCGTGCTTTCTTTCCTTGTTTTCCTCTTTCTAGATCTGCTTTGGAAGAGGATGTTATCTGAAAAACTTGGTCTGAAACCCCTTTGGCTTGAACCATTATATCTCTCGAACCAATCACCTGAAATGAAAGAAATGAAGGGGGTTTGACCATATGAAAACACTGCTTTTCCTTTTGGGCGCACCAGTAGCGTCTTGTTACACTATAGACAGTTGCGCCCACATGGCGCATCTGTCCCCCCTGCAACATGACCAAAACCCGCGCCAATGGCGCACCCATCATGCTTGTTGCATCAAGTTTTCATACACCCTCAAGGCGAGCCTCTTCCACATGTTGCACAAGCTAAACTTGTGCTCCTTTGGCACACCATCATTCAATGCTTTGCATAGCCTTTCCATGCGCCCTGGCGCGCCCAACATCTATGCAACACAAGTTCTATCTGCACCAAGTAAAGTCATAAAGCGCAGTGCATCCCCGATGCTAATAACATTCGTGTTTGTGCAAACCCTCCATACGCCGCACCATATTGCCTTTGGCGCATGAAAAGTACCTGTTACACACTTTTCCCATGTGCCAAAGGGTGCACCAAATCCCAATGTAACATGAAAAGTCCATGCGCCTTTGGCGCATCCTATCTCCATGCAACACGATGTTCTCATGCACCCTTTACTAAAATGCACTCTGCAGTATGCGCCATGCGCCTTTGGCACCGCTTTAACCTTTGTAACGGCCCTTTCCCGTGTGCCCTGCCTATTTAGCCCTGTAAGCTGCAATTTTCATGCGCCCTGCGCCCTGAGCCTAAAAATCTCTAACTCTTTCTTCTGCTAACATTCCAATGGAAGATCAAATGGCTAATTCAACCTTTTCGGATTGGGTCTCGCTTCTTCTTCATGCAGATCAGCAGATAAACTTAGTTCGAAAGAACATATGTCTACATCCAGCAAGAGACCCACCAAATCGAAAGGAAAGGCTAAGCTTACAGAGGAAGAGATGAAGTATAAATATCAAAGGGTCAGAATGCCCGAGTCACAGGCCGAATGCAGCATGGACGTCAGAGACTCAGAATTGGGGCATATCGACATGGAGGAATTCTGGGCCAGAACTCAGAAAGTTACAAGGAGTCCATGGATGGAAAAACTAATAGGCAGTGCCCTGCACTTCGCCGGAGGAATCCCCGTCAGCGCCATCAACAATGAATTTATGATGGTGGTTGCTCAGTGTTACAACAAAGACACAAGATGTGTCGAAAACAGCAAGGGCGAGGTAGTCATTAACCTCACTGCCCGTCATTTTGAGATGATACTTGGCATCCCTCACCACCGGCACTTCGTGGCCATCAGCCAAGCAGAGTGCATCAAGGCCTGGGAAGACAATGAAGACCAATGTATGCAACTAATGAACGAATTCTACTTGAAGAACAAGAAGGTTGGTGACCCGATGGCCCCAAATCATCCACCGCAGTGACTTCTCGAAGAGCTCAGCGATACTATTACCTTCTGAGCGGGGTCTTGGGCTTTCGATGCCCATTACTTCCATAAATGGATGCTTCGCTACTTAGAGACAATGAATAATAATTTTCTGATCAAGACTTTTCTTTGGGGGAAATCATAAGCAGCACCATCTCCGAACAAACTACAATTCGGCTGGCAACGGGAGTATTCCATATGAACTCCTACGTGGTCTACGCTGCAGCGTCAGAGAGGGATTATCCGGGCCTAGCACGAAGTGGAGTTTGGCCTCAGGTCAAAATATATGAGTATTATCCAGAACTGAGGCTGGAGAATAGCATCGCCCAATTCGCCAAAATCAACGATGCATTCTTTTATCACATCATCTGCCTATTGAGGCCAAATCTGACTCATGGTCGTACGACCAAAAACATAGTGGCAGCCACGGAGAAATGGGGGGCCATGTTCACCCAATTTCCTACATTCACCTATCTAAGGGCTGCCAACTTTTTGGGAGAGCCAACAAGGCTACCAAGGTATCTTTGGGCCTAAGCTGATTCTCACTGAACCACAAGGCACTAATCACATACCACGAAAAATGCCTGAAAAGAAAGAAGGGTGGAACTCCTTTCCCCCTCACAGTGGGCCGATATACATGCTCTACCCACCACAAGGCGAAGGAAATGTTCGCAGAGCTGGAGTTACTCAATTTGAAGCATGATTTCCCAGCCAGGCCTACCTTCGACCCAAGGAGCTGCCTGCCAAGAGCAAAGCTTGATCCAATCCACGTTCCTCAGATCGAGGACATTTATATTGATATCATCCATGAGGTAGAACTCAGAAGAAAGGATCATTCTCGCCTAGCCTTGGCAGAAATCATCCAATATGGGGTAGCCATTGTCCCCAAAGGCTACCAGACTACAGAAGATGAAGTGGACAAGGTATATAATGATACGAGATGGGGACGATTGGCCCTTTCCGGCCATTGATAGAACTAAAGCTCCTCAGATAATTGAGGAGAGGGTCAAGGAAACTCTGCGTAGGACAGAGCACTGGTGCCGAATGAACGGGCTAATCTACCTCGGGGTAGATTTCACAACCTCCCCATTGGGCAACGCACCTTCGCGATCCAAGAAGCGGCTCTCAAAGGTAAAGGTGTAGAAGGTGAATCCAAAGACCATTCGGGAAGAAGCCCCTGAAAGTCCTCCTTCCACAGCGCCAGAACAAGTCATAACTCTGGAGGAAGAAATAACAGAGGATAGTCCCATAGGCCCATCCACTCAGGATGTCGGCATTGCTACCACAACAGAGGTCCCTTCTATCCCTTCTTCTTCTCTTCCTTCCTCCCCGAGTGACTCAAGCGACCATCCCTTTGGTCGTTCCTCTGTCCCTTCTTCTACTCTTTCCCCTGCTTCTTCGTCTATCTTCTCTTCCCTCGCTGATCTTCCTCCTCCATTTCTTCCCTCATCTCCGAGCTCCCTTCCCTTCCTATGTCTTCCGTAGCTGCAGCTTTCCCTTCCTCCGTGTGACACTTCTTCGGCTATTCTCTCAATGCCACCGCCGCGTGTCTCCACGTTTTCCCCTCTTCTACCGCACTGTCCCTCCTCTCTGCTTCTCGGTCCTTCTTCCATAGGACCAGCCTGGATCTCTCAACAGATGAGCCAGCAAAAGAGAAAAGTTCCCATCACTCCGATGGACTTTTCAGTGATCCCAGCCAAAGGGGTGAAGAAGCAAAAGCCTGTTGCACGCTTCTCTAAAAGTGCTGCAGGTGAGAGAATCATGGAAATTACATACCCCGATCCCCTTAAAGAGAAAAAGGATCTGTCTCCGACAGATTTTACCGTGACCCAAGTCACAATGGGGACATCTTCTGAAAGTCTCCAGGGGGAAGCTCTTTCCGCGGTCGACGCCCTCTGTCAAAAGCTTCAAGAAACAAAAGAAGAGAAAAGGCTACTAAAAGAGCAAAACCAATATCTGCTCCAAGCCTTACAGAAGATGGGTAGTGCGCCTCCCACAACTGCCGCCGAAACTTCTGAGCTTCTCAGCCAGGAGAAAATCAACGAATATGCAAAGATTGGCGAGCAGGGTATGGCCGTTTCTGCTTGGAGGAGCCAGATCCTTAAGGACAGTGAAAGAGTGATCACCGAGTTTGTCAATTTGTATCTGAGCATCGGAAAGGCGAACAAAGAGCTCCAAGCATTAGCGGGACCCATATCAGAAAAGCTGGATCATGCCAGACTCCAACACGAGACCTTTCAACAGATGTTCGACTGTTCAGTCGAAGATCTGGTCAAGTTCGGTGTCTTCGGCCATCCAAGGGCCCTCAACAAAACCATGTCCACTCTAGACTATCGGATAGATCAGCTTGAATTTATTCTGGAAAAAATCGACAAGGTAAAGGAAGCAGCCTTGGATGCAATGCATCAAATGGAGCGAATTGTTCTCAACATGTCTCCAGGGTTGCTCACTCCTTCCTTCACCTTTAGGTCAGCTGATGAAACCATCCGGATCTTCAGGAGATCGCTTCTCAAGAGCAGGCCGGAGGTCACGTTTGACACTTGAATCTATCAACAACTCTTTGGCTGTAGGGACTTCATCGGGTTCCTCATTGAGGCGGAAAAGGATTATTCCAAACTCCCAGAGAAGCTCATAGATGAGCGGGAGACTTGTGAGGCGATCAGTGAACTGCACAAGGATCCTTCTCAGGATCAATTTGGGCCAATGATTAACAAGTTTTTGGAATACCGCGCTCTCGGTTCCATATCTCATCACTCCGAGCAGCATCAAAAGCGATCTAATCCCTTTCGGCCGCAGGATGATGACGACAGTAGCTTGCTCCTCCTTCTTCTTCTTCTTCTTCTTCTCTCTCTTCTCCGACTTTCTTGTTGGAATGTCTAAAGTGTGTTGACACAAATGATGACATCATCCATGTTGCATCATGGGATGATGTCATCTATCAAGTTGTAAAAAGTCAACATGACTTTTAGATATTCAGTAAATATCTTTGTAAATAGGTGGTTGGATCCTTTTTGCCTTCTTTCCCTCTCCCCTTCTATATATATTGGAATACTTGTTGTATTCGGTGTGAACATTTTTTAGATGAAAATAGAAGTGAGGAGAGAAAGACTTTGAGCTTTCTTGTAACAGAAGAAAACAGCAATACAAATATTGAGACTTTGTGCTGAATACCTGTGTTGTGTGTCAGAACTTTCTTATGTTAGATCTGTACGTGTTTATTCTGTTAGATTCATATCTACTTTTCTGTCATTTGCTCATCAGTATTGCTTTGTTTATTTATGCAAGTAGGTTTGGCTCTGTTTACTACCAACCCAAAAACATAAATCTTCTGACCTTTCTGCTTTGGAATTCATTTCTTTTCTCCCTTCGGACCTGTTCCTTCTTCCTCCTCTCTTTCATTCCTTTCTCTTCGCAGCCGGAAATAAACCTACTGGGATGAGATCCCAAACCCCCAAGGCAGAATCTGTGAGACTTGCATAGATTCCTGCTGGTAGAATAGCAATAAACCGGTTTCGCTTTTTGACTCAAAGAGGGCTATGCCCCCACACTGCGTTGGCTCGTTTATCCATAGATCGACCAAGCGGATTTTCGGACCAACAAATAGTAAGTTTTATCGGATCGGTGCATTGAAAAATAATGAAGATGCCAAACTAGGTCAAACATGCAGTTCACTCAAAAAAGCAAAAAGTAACTTTCCAAAAATAAAAACTTTGAAAAATAAAAAAATAAACATCAATGAAATTATTTTTATAATGTTAGGGGTTTCATAAATTGAAATCAAGAAAAAGGAATTTTCCCAAAAATCATCCCCTGAACCCTACCTACTAAAAATAGAAAGTCTTTGATTTAGTTACAAAAGTTGTTATCATATTCATTTTCTCTCATCTTGTTGATTTTTACAAGCATGAAGTTCAAATTTGCTAGTCTAGATCCTGTTTCAGCCCTAGTATTAGAATATCTAGGAGTGGGTGACAATGATGTTGCTCATATGGACTTAGAAGATCTAAAGAACCGAATGCTTAGAGGTCCTAGGGAACCAATGGAAGACAAGGTGTTCACAAGTGGATTATATGTTTCTTGTGGTGATCCCGCAACTTTCAAAAGTATTTATTTTGTACTTGAAATGTGCTCATCACTACGAGATGTAATCAAGAATCATAAGGGCATACAAAAACTTAATACTAGCAGTGCTCACTCTAAAGGGAATTTCATAGTGTATATAAATCTTGACAAGGAACAACATGGTCATAAGCATGAAGTAATTTAAATCAAGTGAATGGCTAAAAATATAATCCTACCTCCAATGTCTTGCATTGGTGTTATGGTTGAAGCATAGAAGGAAGCCATCTCACATTGAAAAATCTCTACCCGTGTCATTTTGTTGGCCGTGTGAAGTATTGCATAACTATTAAGAGTGCATTTGATAGTGGTGCAAAGTAAGGGGGTGTGTGAAGAGGTATGAAGGTGTGATAGATTTTTGCCTTATGGTTTCATGCCCAAACCGAGAAAATTCAGGACATAGTCATTTTTACATCTTACGGGCTAAAAATAGACATGGAGTGATGAAATCACATTGGATAAATACATGAAGACTTGGAGGATACACAAAATCTATTTCAGGAAAAATAAGAAGTTCAAGTGTCATGCAAATCTAAGCTAATAATAGGATGTAAATTAGTGTTAATTATAGATAAACTATTATTAGGCGAATCTTGCATGCTTCCTTAGTTTCTTTTGTAGTGGTGCATGGCTATTTTGAGCATGCAACCTATTTTGAGAGTACATGGGAAGTGAAGGGAAATTCCCCCTTACTATATATATATATATATTATGTATGTATGTGTGTATGTATGTATGTATGTATGTATTTATTTATTTGTAGAGTTTTGGAATCGTGGTCATTGGTTTGTATGTGCTAGATCTATGATGCTAGTTTATGAGCATGCATGACTGATGAAAATACTATGTATGTATTCAGATTCTATGTTTGATGATGATTTAATATAATGGATCACTATGGATGGATATTGATTGTTGATGTGTCTTCTCATGGTCATTATGTGGCGAATATGGTATTAATCCTTATGTGATCTTTATGTTTACTTATTATGTGTGTTTCTAAATTAAGTTCATGGATCTTATCGTTAGAATGGGATATGCACTTTGAGATCTATTTATTATGAAAAATCATGCTAACACCTTGGTAAGACAGAACAAATAGGAACCCAAAGACCTTTGTGTGATTCAAGTGAGCGCTCAAATCTATCTCGAGTGATGTCCCAAAGGTGCGTCTAGGGTTTTTAGTGAGAAAATAAGACTATATTTTGGTTTGGTTGCTTAGCGAGACATCTTTTCAAACTATTTACCATGATGATGTGTGATGATGTCATATCAATTGAATCTTCCGTCCATTGAATATTAGATTATCAAAAAACAAGATTAGTTTTCGAGATATATTCTCGGACCTAATTTCAATACGCGCATATGGGTTAAAGAACATATTTATCTTGAAATCTATGAGACATTATTTTTCTGATTTCCAATAGAGTTGTATGAGCGGTTGTCATCGTATGTATCAAAGAAGATATGGAGTTATAAACCAAGGACTTGGACACAAGAAGAGTATCAGGATTTTTTTGATGCAATTGAATTTTGGACAAGTGTTGTAGATCATCGGTGGGTAGGTGTTGTGGGAATTTATACTTTGGAATACATTGTGTTGACGTATTCTTATCCATAAGTTACTGAGTTTGAATTCTTGCGTGAGCCCAAGGGATGTTACTTATGTGCTATCCCTTTAGAGATTAAAATATTTATGGTGGTGTTGAGTTTAGAGTACCTCCCTATGGATAGCTAAACCCACCACCATGCGCGGGGAAAGACAAAGTGTGGTGAAATATGACCGAACTTATGACAGATAGGTAGAGATAATAAATGCAAATTAAGTATAATGAAGTGTGGGAGAGGGAATTAGCAAAGAAGTGTGATATTAAGGAGTCTGTGGAGTTGTAGAGGATGATGTCTCGTGAAGGATTTGAATCTCACGTGGAATACGTGGAGCTAGAGCATTAAGCTCTCCCCCACTTAGGAAAGCACAATAGATAATCCCTTCTAGATTCCTCGATGAGAGCACGTATGATGAAGAAAGACTAAGGAGCACAACTATGCATCTGATCCCACATGGTGACCTAGCCATTGCGCTTGTTGTTCGAGTTTTAGAAGTATCTATTGATAAATAGGAAAGTGTAGGCAATCCAGTGGCTTCGGGTAGATATCATTTTCATTTGATATAGAAGTGCAACAGACAACATCTATTTTTTTGAGGATTGGAGGAGTATTTTTGGTTCATCATCAAGACAAAGTGTGAGTGTGAAAAACATTAGAAACATATCTCGGAAGTACTACAACTTTGTAGACAGTGGGAGTTCAGTTTAGTACTATGGTTGGGATGCAAGGAAGTACATCCAATAGTCTGGTGTTTGTTGTTGGAGGGTCAAGAGGTTATTCAAAAGGATCAAGAGGCTTGGGATCTAGTGTATCTAGTGATTTTTGAGGTAGAGGGAATACTGGAGGTAATCCGGGTTCGAATCGGTGGGAATGGTCTGCACTTTGACCACAAAAAGTTTATTACGAGATATCTCTTCACCTACTAAAGTACAAAGGCATTGAGGATGTAGTGGAGCATGTGCACATGTGTGAGATACTATGGTGTGCTAAGGGAATCATAGCTCCTAAGTGTAAGGAAAGTCAATTTTCTACTACTTTTAAGGGCACGCGCATAGTTGGTATATGAAGTATGATTTGGATCAAACTATTATGGATTACAATGTGCTACGTGATGCCTTCTTAGCTGAGTTTCATATACCCGAGTTTTAAAATAAAATAATTAGTGCACTAAAAGAGATTAAGTAGGGCATGGCTGAGTGTAAGAGAGTATGATGTGCATTTTAAGAATTATTTATCAAAGTTGTCTTATGATATTCACCTAGCTAGCATGCACAATGGTTTTTGGTGGATTGATAACACCTTTTAGAAGGGTGCTCTCTCATAATAAATTTATGGATCCATGTGAGGATTTGGAGGTAGCTCGTGTGTCTTGAGGAAATTGGAAGTGTGGATACCAAAGTTAGTCCATTTTTGGAGGCACGAGATAGCATCTATGGTGAAGAAGTTGGAGAAAATTTCAGCCAATTTGGCTCATGAAAGATGTAGTGGAATATGGTGTACATGTTGCGAGGTTGAAGAACATACTAAGGATAGTTTCCCTCATGGATTGGTGTGTGCCATGTTGTTGGATTGTGAGATCTATCACTTGGATCATGATTCAAGTAAATGCCCACTGTTGTAGTGCATGATACGGAAGAACGTGTCTTGTTACTATAAGATTTGTAAGTATCACACTCATAATACAGATAAATGTAGATTGATCGATCAAATTCATGATGCTATTGAGACTATTGTGCATTAGAATAGTGTAGCGTGTGGGTATAAGTAATAAGGAGAACAACACAATGAAGTGCGTAATAATGGGGATAAAAGGAATAGAGGCTTCCATGGTGGTTATAAAGGCTGAGGTCACGATGGTGGAAGAGGAGGATTTCCTAGAGGAATTTGTTTTACTAATGGATCTCCTGATCATTATCACCATGAGTTCCCTCATAATGTGGTTTTCCTGGTGTGGAAAACAACATAAGTTTTAAGAATGCCCTGACTTATATGAGCATATGAGAAAACAACACAAGAAAGGCAAGGGAGTAGATATTATTAAGATACTAAAATGAACGATAATAAGATTGTTCCAAGCCAAGATCTCAAATGATAATAGCACACCACATTAGATTTGCAAAATAGAAGAGCTAAAAACCATATATGGAAATCCGCCATAATCCATAATGCTCAATACATTACAATAGAATGACTTGAATTATTCAATAAGAAATATGTACATATAGGAGGAGGGAAGTGAAACTACTACCTAAATCGGTGGTGAAGAACTCATACTAACGATCTTTGTAGTTAAGTTAACTCCAAAAGAGTAGTAAGCTAACTCCACATAACTAAGAAGCTAATGCAACACAACTAGTAAGTGACTCCACACAACTAGTACACCTAAGCAAGCTAACCCAACAAGTGTAGGGCTAACACAAGTGTAATAATTATCCTGATAAATAAATAAAAGGATAAATAATAACCTACACTAACACCCTCCCATAAGCATAGCTTAGGTAGGTGAAAAAGAAGGTGGGTCCTAGCAACAAGGCCTGATGAGGTACCCACATACAATAACTGGGAAAATTGGACACCGCAAGGTACCCAAAACCAATAATAACAAAGTAGAGAGAGAAAAATCCTACTGTAAGATATCCTCAGAAGCTCAGCTCCAAAACTTGTACAATGTTGAAGAAGTGTGGTGCGTACTATGGTCTGAATCCACTACTCAATCATATAACTCAAAAAAACTAACACTGGGCTGCACTAGAATAGCTCCATGCAAGGAGACTGTCAATGGAGTGATGTCAAAATGTAAAAAAACACCAAACATAATTTGATCAACTACTACAAATAGGTGTGCCATGATCCAAGAACAACCAAGGCAACAAGGCAAGGACACGAGATCCAAATAAATAAGAGTGCCACGATCCAAGAAAATCCAAGGTAACAAGGCAAGGACACAAAACCCAAAGAAGTAGTATCAACACCATACCCTCCCATACTACTGAATGAGTAGAGTGATACCATAGATCTATATGAGTTGCCAAAATCAACTACTCAAACACTGACAAACTAACACTGGGCTTCACCAGAATAGCTCCCCCACAAGAGAGATTGTCAACATGCCAAAAAAGTGTTGAAAATACAGATCCAAAATATCTCAACAAACAAGAGAGATATAAATGTATACACTCATAGATACAATAATGCAACACCCAAAAGTTTAGGACGTCGAGCTCAACCGAAATTGCATCCACAAGTGATCACAACACCCTCCCAAATTTGGCACTTTATAATTGAGTGCATGTAAATATTATAATGAGTAATAGTACCTTTTTCATTTGAAATATGTGTATAAAAATATCACCAATACGTAGATCTCAAAAAAATACACAATTTCAAAGCAAAGATCACCTTAATCCGAGCTACAAATCAAAAGTTATGAGCTTTACAAGGTTTTGCTATTAAAATAATATTTTAATGCTGATCTTTTTAAAGGGTACACATGACACCCAAATGTCTAAAGGGTAAAAGAGTGCATCCACATGATACATGCTTGCGACCAAAGGATAAAATCCTGCTCCCAAAACCTAAATGTCCAAAGGGTAAATCATTACATTCAAAGGATACACGTTACTACCCAATGGATAAAAGAATGCACTAGAGGGTACAGATCTGTGTCCAGTGGATAAAAGACTACATCCAAAACTGAAATATCCAGAGGGTAAAAGAATGCATCTGGAAGGTACACACTTATATCCAATGGATAAAAGAATGCACCAAGAGGGTACAAATCTACGTCCAGTGGATAAAAGACTGCATCCAAAACCGAAATATCCAGAGGGTAAAAGAATGCATCCGGAAGGTACACGCTTATATCTAATGGATAAAAGAATGCACCAAGAGGGTACAGATCTACGTCCAATGGATAAAAGATTGCATCCAAAACTAAAATACCCAGAGGGTAAAAGAATGCATCCGGAAGGTACACGCTTATATCCAATGGATAAAAGAATGCACCCATAGGGTACAGATCTGTGTCTAGTGGATAAAAGACTACATCCAAAACCGAAATACCCAGAGGGTAAAAGAATGCATCCGGAAGGTACATGCTTATATCCAATGGATAAAAGAATGCACCCATATTTGACTGTCTCAAAACATGGTCGAGTTTATAGTCGATTCTAGGGTTTTGGCACCTTCCAAATCCAATTTCGCACTTTGTTTTGCATAAAAATGCATGCTGTAAAAAATTGCTAACAAATTTCATATACATGAAAAAAATAAACCCTTGCTTGCAAAGAAAAACTTATTGGATGTCTACATCATCTATGGCTCTGATACCATGAAAGGAATGATAAGAAGATTGTTCCAAGCCACGATCTCATATGATAATAGCACACCACATTAGATTTGTAAAATAGAAGAGCTAAAATACCATATATGGAAATTCATCATAATCCATAATGCTCAATACATTACAATAGAATGACTTGAATTATTCAATAAGAAATATGTACATATATGAGGAGGGAAGTGAAACTATTACCTAAATCAGTGGTGAAGAACTCCCACTAACTGATATTGGTAGTTAAGTTAACTCCAAAAGACTAGTAAGCTAACTCCACATAACGAGAAGCTAACTCAACACAACTAGTACACCTAAGCAAGTTAACCCAACAAGTATAGGGCTAACACAAGTGTAATAATTATCATGATAAATAAATAAAAGGATAAATAATAACCTACACTAACGAGATACAACGAGAAGATGGAGATAAATGGATGTCGAAGGTTGGGTTTAATTTTGAATTATAGCTTGTCTTAGTTACCACATGCACCAAGGCTATGCACACCCGTGAACCACCAAGTATAAGTCGACTATAAAAAATAAATAAGTGATCAATGGAAAGTAACCTAATGTTAAACATTGTAAATAATTTTACCTAGAGACTATGGATGTTATTAGGAATTTGCAAGGAGAAATTCAAAGTTTGAATGAATAGGCACGCGTATTGGAATGAGATAAAAATTCTAAAATCCTGTAGAAGGGCATAAATGATTTGAATAAAGTATTTTGAATTTTGTGTCATTAGAATATAATTCCTCTATTAGGAGAGTGGTTAAGAGAAAATATATCACACACGAGTAATGAGTACGAGAGGTATATCCTCCATGAAAATCTGCCTCCCCATAATCACGAATATGATAAAGAGATTACATTGAATGCAATTATTAATGGATAACTTCTAAGAAATATTTTGATATATGCAGTGTAGAAGTTAATGTAATCACATTGGATGCTTGGAAAACATATTTAGGGATAATCCTATTGGGGTGTTAAAAGATGATACTTTTATAATTCAAGGAGCCAAGTTTATTAGGGAATTTGAAGTATTGGATCTCGCATGATAGGTAGATAGGATCCCAACGTTACTTGGGTTCCCCGGTGTATACAAATAATGTAGATTTGCACTTTAATAAGGGGTACATTAGCTTTGATAAAACTAAGAGAACATGATTATACCTCTAACAGATGCAAAGGCTGCCCCGTATGTTGAGCCTTTGAGTGAGGAAGACTTGAACAAGATATACACATGTAAAATCGAGCCCTTGAGGTAATTGAGCCATCTAAGGAAGGAGTGATACAATGGGATGATGTTCATTTAGTTAGTGATAATACAAGTATTTCTTGTGATAACTAGGTGTATGGGATGTATGAAGTATTTGGGTGAGAGATCAAGAATATATTTACTCATGTGATCAAGTCGCACACCATTCGGATCTTGAGTTATAACCAGGTACCTCAGTACACTAGTAAAGGGAATCTTGATGTATTTTTGTGTGCCATGGAAGCCCAGTGGAAGGATAAGGGTGATAGAAGAAATATGATGGTTTATACCCTATGTGGGAAAAATTGCATTGGCCTATTAGTATGGTGAGAGGTGAGAATCACCTTTTCTACTAGGTTTCTAAGGAGCAATGTACCTTCACAAATATGTTAATTCTATGGGAAGTATTCTACTTCACACCATGTTTAGAAGTGTGAGATAATATGAATAGGGGGTAGGATGCCTTACCACCATCAATCTAGGTACATAATTTCTACACCACCCTAAGTGGCTACACGCGCGTGTTATGTCCATGCGAGAGTTGACACGGAGATGGTTAATTGGCAAGAGATGACCTCGGGTATGATCCATACTTTTCATTCATTTTTTCAACAAAACCCCCATCTATGAAGCACTATAGATTATGAAGTGCCTTACTCGGGAGATAGTGTGAAGGCTGAGGAACTTATTTTAGACATTTTTGGAGAGCTAGATTTGGAGGCGCACCTTAACCTTGATGAGACAAAAGAAGAATAAATGGTTGGCACCCGAGAAAAAAAAGAAAGGGGTAAACTGGTATGTATAGTGAATGATGATGAGGATGAGGACAATAACTTGGATTTTGACCATGCATGAGGTGATGGAAACAGATAGATGAGAAGGCACATGCGTATCACAAGCCTATGAAAAAAATAAGGTTAACATTGGGATAGATGAAGAACCTAAAGAGGCCATTATTGATGATTATTGGTCTATGCAAGAAGTCTGCAAAGATTATTGAGCTCCTACATGAATTTCAGGACTTATTTCTAAGGGGATATCATGAGTTAAAAGGAGTACACCCTTCTTTAGGAGAGATGTGAATCAAACTTAAAGAAGGCATGTCCCAGTTAGGAAGAGACCTTACAGGATGAATCCTAATTTGTGCATCAAGGTGAAGGAAGAAATTGATAAGATGTTGAAGTCTAGAATAATTGATCCCATTAAGGAATCTAAGTGGGTGAGTCCCATGGTCATTAGTATTAAAAAGGATGGGAGGATAAGGATCTGTATGGACTACAGAGAATTAAATTCTTCATGTGTTATTGATCCTTTTCCTACCCCATTTACGAGGAGATCCTGGAAGGATTTGCAGGCATGAGATCTACTCTTTTACTAATGGACTCTATTAATATCAACAAGTGCACATAGCAAAGGAATATTGGGAAAATACAACTTTCACCACTGAGTGGGGAAGTTTTGCATACACAATTATGCCCTTTAGACTGGAGAATGCACCTGTAGTCTTATCATGCATTGTTGTGCAAGCATTTTAGGACTTTATTCATAAGTTTTTACAGGTGTATCTCGATGATTGGATAGTGTATGGTTTGGTTAAGGACCATTTTGATAATTTTAGTCTTATGTTTAAGAGGTGCAGACAAATAAGCATCTCCTTGAATATTAAGAAATACATCTTTGAGATACCTTTTGGAACTTTTTTGGGGCTTATTATTTGCAAGGAAGGCTTGTTGGTGGATCCATCCAAGGTTGATGTGATCTTGGGCTTGGAAGAAACTACCAATGAAATTTAAGTGCATGGATTTCTTGTTCATACAGGGTATTACAGGAAATTCAATAAGGGCTATGCAAAGATTTCTATGCCCCTGGAGGAAATTTTGAAGGCTAAGGGAAATTCCATTAGCATGAAGCACAACAACATTTTTTTGGGACACTATAGGAAAGGATGAACACTACACCCATTTTGCACTTTTCTTCATGGGAAAAACCCTTCCATGTTCATGTGGATGATTCTAGGATGGCGATTGGCACCGTGTTAGCAAAACTAGGTGAAGGAATAGTGTACCACTCTATTTTTGCAAGCGGGAATTTGACGCTTACCTGAATAGAATTATATAAATACGAGCATGAAAATTTGTCCATGATTTACGTGCTACATAACTTCGAGACAATATTTATTGGCTACACCATTTATTTTATTCACGATCATATATAACTTAAGTATTTATTCAACAAGATTATTTTACAAGGGCACATTTTCTAGTAGATACTACTATTTTAGGAGTTTCAATTTACTGATGTTGTGAAATCAAGAAAAAACAACTTAGGGTCTGATCATTTGTCAAGAATCAATTCTGGTGAGGATGCGTAGAGCATTAAGGACACAATGTTGGATGTACAAATTTTTATATTAAATCACGTGCCCATCGATTTGGAAGATATTGCAGTATTTTTGCGCACTAGCCAGGCACCTGAGGGAATGAAGACATTAAAGATGAAGTAAATTACAATACACATGACACCTTACCGGTTGATTGGTGGATATTTTTATAAATTAGGTTGTGATGAAGTTTTGCACCGGTGTATACTGAGCATGAATGTGAGGTAATAATGGAAGAAGCTCATGGTGGAATTACAAGAGGTCATTATGCGGAGATTCCACTATGCGCAAGATTTTGCTGGTTGGTTTTTGGTGGAAAAACTTATACAAGGATATTAAAGAATATGTCAAGCCATGTGATCATTTTTAGTGCCTTAGGAATCTTGGATCTAGAGATGAGATGCCTCTGAGGCCTATTGCAAGTGTTGAACCTTTTGAGAAATGGGAAATTGACTTTTTGGGTCCTATTTCCCCACCAGTGCATAGGAATGATGTGTGCAATATTATAATTTATACAAACTATCTTACAAGGTGGCTAGAAGAAATGCTTACAAAGGATTACACAACACTTACATCAATGAGATTTCTATTGGAAAACATTATCAACATGTATGGATGTCTCATTGAGCTTGACAAGTGATATGGGAACTCATTTTCTTAATGAGACCATCATAATTATTTTGGCTAAGTTTATGGTTGCACATCACAAGACAACTCCCTATCATCCACGGGAAAATTGTGTACTTGTTGAGGCTTTCAACAAGATATTGGGACATAGATTGAAAAAAATATGATGTTGGAAGGAAATACTGGGATGATAAGGTATTTGTTGTACTTTGGGCATACATGGATACTTATAAGAGATTGAAAAAGGTCACACCCTTTTAATTAGTTTTTGGCACAAAGGTTGTATTTCCTGTAGAATTCATAACGTCATCCATGCGTAGGTGGATTAGATGATGAACAAGCTATTGAAGAACACGTAGACAAATTGATGTAGTTGGATGAGTGGCGTGTTATTGCTCAATGGAGCCAAAAGAAAAAAAAAAGAAAGATAGAAAGCATGGCATGATAGACATATTCAGAATAAGGAATTTGAGGTTGGAAAGATGGTTCTTTTGTATGATTCAAAGTTTATACGCCACCCTGGGAAGTTGAAAGTTCATTGGTTGGGACCCTTTGTTGTAACAAAGATATTGGAATTAGGTGCTTTTCAGTTATATGCACTTTGGACGGAAATTTATTACCCATTACTTAAATGGGAGTAGGATGAAGCCCTACTATAAATAAGTCTTCTTGGTGTTTGTAATAAGGTAGTATTACCATTTATCTTAGGTTTCCCTTTAATGCATTTCTTATGTGTTTCCTTTCATCATTGTTATGCTTTGTCAATTTATTTATGTGTTGTGTTGTAATAAGCGTGCTTGCATGCCAAAATATTAGTATTATCTACTACATTCATGCACAGAGGACCGCACATACTTTTAGTGTGGGGTGGATTGAAAAGAAGAAGTGATTGGTGCCTTGATACAAATTGGTGTGTATTATGAAATTACAAGTGTTCAAAGTGAAGATGGTTTTGAAGAGAATTCCAATGAAGTTTTATCATATTGAAGACCACGCATAGATGGATATACGTGAAGTTTAATACAAGGTAGGAAACAATATGAAAGACTACTTGGTATGAGGCACAATGGTGAAGTACTTCGGTGTAGGGAAGCACACGTAAGGAGGTATGTGGCCAAGAAGTAGTGGGCACGCCTTGAAGGTTATGGCTCGGGCATAGAATAATATGACACAACGCATGGAAGAGTGAATGAGTGGAATTAATGCCACATATAGTGGTAGTTGTGGAGAAATTAATGCGGGGAATTTTGAAAAACCTATAAGAGATGATGCTTGTAATGTTATTCTTACCTTGCATCCTTTGAGTTATCAAGTTGAGAAGTGTAAAGAGAAAAAAATGATAGGTTGAATGATGAACCAGGTGAATTTACGACACAAAATTAAAAGAGCTCCATGTGAAGGTGTGTTTGAGCTTGTTAGGTGGGTGAGGAAGGAAGGTTCACACAGTTAGGGTTTTAAGGAGGAATATTTGTGGCTAGGGAACGCTAGGGCATGAGAAATATAAAGAACCAGAGGGGATCAAGGAGTGCAAGGGAAAGGTAGTGGAAATATTATAGTTTTCATAGCACATTATTACTTGAGCAGATTAAATGTAACCAAAGAGAGTATGGTGAAGGAACTGTAATAGAAGAGAAACCAAAAGAGTGGTTCATAGATATGAAATACCCAGGTGGAAGTAATTGAAGGAAGTTTGTGGACATCCCAGTTGGCCAAATGTAAGATTAGTGATTTCAATCACCAGATGAATAAACTATGAAGGACTTAAATGCAAATACCATATTTAAAATGAACATGAGGACTATTAATGGGAAAAGGGTGATGGATAATTTAATATACAAACTATTGGAAAGCATTAGAATAATTTAGTTGTATGAGTTGTTGTTCTTTGGAAAGCAGAAGTTTGTACTAGTGGCTGATATCGTGTGTACATGATTATTTCTTTTACTTCACATGGAGATGAATGTGAATTACAATGAATTTTGTCAAAAAAGTTATAGGTTTGTGTAGCTCTAGGTTAGAAATCGCGGGAGATTTGTCTGATGATGAGGGAGTAGAGGTAACGGAGGTTGTGTTCCATTACCAAAAGGGAGGTCAATATTTCAATGTTGGAAACATAAAATACCTAGCTATAAGAGTAGTGGCGCAACCTGTTCAATTGTAAGTTTGGTGCCCTAGAGAGGTGGAAGGAGGTGAAAAAGTTCTCTTTGTACATAGCAAAAAAATGGTGAATAAGATGAATTACAACATTGCAAGATATGCTGCAGAGAGCTTAGTGGAAGAAGTGCGCATATAAGTAGATAAAGGTGAGAGTATACTTGGGGTGAAAATTTACTCTTGATTTTGTTTTGTGAGATTGGTGTGCCCGACGGGATGAAGGAGAAGGTATGGGAGTACCCCTTGGAGAAAATTCCCTAAGGAAGAATTTTGTGAGCTATACATGTCACAGCTCAATTTCTAATACCTATAAGCAACACCAGGAGAAATGGTATAGAAGGATGTGCTATGAATTTGAAGGAGAATGGCGTATACCATGATAGTTTCCTGGTGTATTGGAGGGACATGTGGAATTCGTAACTTATCAACATTTTTGCTTGGGTCACAAATTACATGATGACAGGAGAAAATAGAATTTGGTGTAAGCTACCTTTCACTTTCACAACATGTTATTTTAAATATTCAATGAACCGACTACATAACATGTGAAAATTTAAGTTTTATGTCAATAAGGTAGGCACACATATCCATATTCTGATGCAAAACATATGTCTACCCTAATAAGGAGGCGTATGTGGAGACAATGGAGTCAGATAATATTGATATCACTCCAAAGGTCATGACAATAGGGAAGATTGAGCCCACACGTGTATATGTGTATTTAAGGCCAAGGTTCAAGGAAAGAAAAGTCATTGTAGGTGAGGAATTTTCACTGCCAGGTCCTCCAAAAGGTAAACATATTGTGGGAACGAAGGGGCCGCTTGAAGAGACACTCTCTAGGGATGTAAATAAGGGCTTAGAGAATGTCCTTGTGCGTGAAGAAGAAGAACATGTGTATAGTATTGCGCTAGATCATGGTAGAAGAAAATTGTGCAAGGATCATAAGAATGAAGATGTGGGCATTGGGACTTCCCATCTTGTACGAAGGTCATTGCGCGTGAAAAATAATGAGGAAGAGAGGAAAAAAAGGCACAAGTACATCCTAGTGAAGGATAGTGATGAGGAGAAGTCATAAAGTGGGAGTGCACATAATGTGGTTTATACACCTAGCCTTGAATTTGGGAGAGATGAAGGGGCTAGTAGTGAGCATCCAAAATTTGAGACGTAAGTCCCCAGTAAAAGCATACATGAGTGTGAGGAAGAGAACTATGCTTGCGGAGATACAGAGATAGAAGACAGTGTTGCACACTCAACTGGTGGACTTGAGGAGAAAATTGAAGAAGAGAATCAAGAGGGTGCTTTAACATAAGAACATACAGAGATCACACTAGTGAGAAAAGAGATGAAGAGATGGTGCAAACACAGAACCTTGGGTACATCAATGACCCTACAAATATTATACGCACCAAGTTCCATAGCACTATTGCAAAGGAATGGTTATATGGATGGGAGATGATGGATCCGGAGATGGAAAACACATGCACTAGGAAGAAATTATCATAGAACATGCAGACTCAAATTGATGAGCATGTATTTGATGTGTGAAAATATTCATGTGCCTCGAAATAATGAAGAAGGATCTACATTCTAGACATGTGACCATCAAGTAAATGGATTTCTCAGACGAACAAATAAGAAATGCATTAACAAAGATAGTTATAGAGGTCACAAGCCAAAATATTGATAAGGTGGATACTTTAAGAGATTTACTTGAGGAAAATAAGGATAAGGAAGAGGAAATGGTGATCTTGAAGGAAGCAAAAGAAAAGGCAGAGAATAGATAGAGAATTTCATTGAGATTACCGAGGATATTGAGCGATAGATTCTAAAGGCATGGCCATAATATAAGAAACATGAAAGTGGTGTGTTTCCTTCAGCCTGCATTACTTATAGACCTTAGTGCACTTACTATTGGATGAAGGAACTAGTGTGCATGGCCCAAGTATGGAAGAAATACATGCGAAAAAGAGAAAGAGGTTGTCATGGGATAAGAGAGAGTAAAAATCAAATAATGTGGAAGATAGTTGAGTATGATGTCATCCTTGATACATTGAGGGATAAGTTGAAAATGGCAAGTTTGGCACTAAAAATGTGTGAGGATCCTGAGAACATTATTAAAACAAGGACATTAGAAGAGGAGGATGCAGTCCTTGCAGTAAATAATAATGAGACTTTGGGGCATGAGGAGAGGTGGTGATGTTAGAAAAAAAGTGTGACGTGCTCAAAGCAACCCGGGATCCTCATGGTGATAGAATTAAGGAATTGGGGAAGTTAATGGTGTGACATGTGGATGTTATGGATGGCATGATCTTAGGTTTAGAAAATGTGTTGAGGGTGTTGAAGCATAAGGGAAAAGACATGACTTTAGATGAAATGAATATTGTGCTTGGAGATGTTCCCACAAGGGGGAACAAGAGACTCGGTATTGGGAAGAAGAGTTAGAAGAAGACATCAAAAATGAGTACCCGAGATCTTTTGCTACATGTAGAAGAAGAAGTGCAATGATTATTTGATCACTCTTTCAGTATTGAAATTCTTTATAAGTCATTCTTTACTTCTTTATTCTTTATTATTTAAAGAGATAAGGTATGAGTACCCATTTCTGGGGGAAGCAATGATATTAGTGTGGGGTAATGTTGTCAGTGTGAAGTATTTTATAAGTATGAAGAGAAAATTTGATAGATTTGTGCCATGTGGTTTCGTGCCTGTAAAGGAGAAAGTTTAGGACTTAGCCATTTTTGCATGTTACGGGATAAAATAGACATGGAGTGATGATCACACATTGGATAAATACATCAAGACTTGGAGGATACGCAAAATCTATTTTGGGAACAAGAAGAAATTCAAGCATCATGCAAATCTGAGCTAATAATAGGATGCACATCTAGTGTTAATTATAGATAAGCTATTATTAGGTGAAGCTTGCATGCTTCCTTATTTGCTTTTGTAGTGGCACATGGTTGTTTTGAGCATGCAGCCTATTTTGAGAGTATGTGGATGGGGAAGGGAAATTCCCCACTATTATATATATGTATTGATTTTCACGGTTTTGGGATTTTGATCATATGTTTGTATGTACTAGAGTTATGTTGTTGGTTTATGAGTGCGCATGACGGATGACAATACCATGTATGTATTCATCTTATGTGTTTCATGATGATTCAATAAAATGGATCACTATGGATGGATATTTATTGTTGATGTGTCTTATCATGGTCATTATGTGGTGAATTTGGTATTAATCCTTATGTGATCTGTATGTTTACTTATTATGTGTGTTTCCAAATTGAGTTCATGGATCTTATTGTTAGAATGGGATATGCACTTTGAGATTTGATTATTATGAATATGCATGCTAACACCCTAGTAAGACAATAACAAAGAGGGACCTAATACCTTTACGCACTTTTGGTGAGCACTCAAATCTATCTAAGTGATGTGCCAGTGCATCTAGGGTTTTGAGTGAGAAAATAAGACTACACGGTTTCACGAAGGATATTATGATGCATTCATGTTATTGAGAATGGTAATGGGAGAAAAGGCCACAAAGTATTTTCAAGATTGGATGGTGCAGTTCATCCTTATTTTCATTGAGGGTAAATAAAATATTGACTAGGGAAATATAATTAGTGAAAACATTCATCAACAATTGCTACTGATTGTAGGTAATTAGGAGTTCTTGATAAAATCGTGATTTAACAAAAATTATAAATTTATTAAACCTTAATTTTAGAGTTATATATGATAATAAATGCTAAAATACGGTTTTGGCACAAACAATAAGCAAGTACAAAACCTTAAGAAAGAGGTATAGAAAGAACAACTTTGTTGATTTACACACTTTGTCTAGAACTTATGCGAACTAGGAAAATTGCTAAACAAGAATTGAAAAGTGTCATGAATGCTCGGGATAAATTATAGACTACATAAATATGCCTAGACATGGGCGTTGTAATCTAAAGCCCCCTCTTCACGTCATTTTGATAACTTACATATTTATTTGGACTTGGGCAAGTATAAATTGATCAAAAATAGAGAAATTCAATGTTTGGGATGTTTCTTTGCCCCTTGCTAATCTCCACATTTCCATACTTAGCTAAAAAATTAAAAAAAATGGGTCTTTTGGGGTGTATTGCAGATAAATCAGGCTTGGGAGGAACAAATGGAACAATTCCTTCATTCCTTTTATTCCCCGCATAGACGCATTGACCACAACAAGGGAATTGGGGGTTGGAATGGTGTATTGCAAGTTAATCATATTTTTTGGCCATTGAAATAATGGTTCCCACGGGTTTTGAGTTCCACACATCATCAATTTGTCCGCGTGAAAGGTTGGGATAAGTGTAGTGTAGATATAACGAGTCCCGACAAAATAGGCATAACAGTTCCGTTAGGATGTTGGTTCTCCGATCACATGATTCAGCCAACTAATGAAGTAAGGGAACCAAAAAACGGTGGTAATAGAGAGTTTAGATAGAGTTTTGGGTGAAGTGGACATTGTAGGGACCGATGGAGTGGGTGGAACTATTACCTAGTTCCACCCCGAACCCAAATCTCCACCCAACACACAAACTAGCGACTAATGTTGCAAAAATGAGCCTCACAAGAACAATTCCTCTCTTCCGCAAGTTCTCCAACTAGATGGTTCATCCGCAACAGATAATAACTGCATTGATTCGATAGTAGCATCTCGCGAGGAACTCACAACCCATCCCGAGTCCTTGAAGTTAAAACGGCTTTATCTTTCACCCAAAAGTGCCAAATTTCACAAAATTTGTACCATTTGAAAGCTCTCAACATCCTCTCCACCATATAAACTAGATCTATTAATTTAGGTGTGGATAGGTGGGTGAAAAAGAGGAAATTGAATCAAACTTTAAAAGATCATATTTCAAGAAGCTTGATAGCCACATTTGAGGAGGTATTGTACCCATTCCTTCTCCCACAAGAAAAGTATCATAGGGAAATGGTCTTGTAAGGGTACCCATGCATATTTTCATAAATTTAATGCATGTTGTTGGTGGTTGAAATGGGAAAATCTAGTTTCCCTCTCTTTTCCCTCCTCTCCCTCTCTTTCCCATCTACTATATAATGTAAAAATATCCCATTCAAAAAGTAGAATGTTCTAAAATGGAAATGAACTTTGTCAAAAATTATTCTTGAGCAATTGTGAGTTGTAGACCTTCATTTGAGCTTGGAAATGTGTTCTTGTTCCTTCTTCTTCACATGTAATGGTTTGTGCATACTTTGAAAGAAATAAAATCTTTGTTTTGTGGTGTTTCTCAACCCTAACTTATGTTTTGTTGCATTTCCTTTCCTCTCCATTCTTGTTGTTGTATTTTGTGCATGTATTTCTCTTTTTAGGTTCATTTGTTTGTGTCTCATGGAGAATAAAAGGTAAAATTTTGTTTTAGATCTATGTCACTCATGTTTTACCTCTCCCTTATCATTTTCCTTCTTCTTTTTCCCTCATTAGAGTGTCTTCACCCTTTTATTACTCCTATCACCTCTCTTTAGCTTATAATTTCTCCTTTTTATGCATATTTCTCTCTCCTGGTCCCTTGGATTATTAGAATAGGATTATCTTGTTACATTTATTTCCTTAGGAGTAGTGTAGCATTAGGAATAGGTAGAGGAACCAAACTTCTCTAGAGGTCTATCTCAAAGTAGCAAGTCCCATAACTTGAGAGACACACCCATGTTACCCAAAAACATTGATTGCTCATTCATCCATTCATGAAAAATCAAAGGGTGTTATATTTTGGAATAACAAGTGCCCACAATAGGACACAGGCACATGGGTGTTTATGACCTCTATTGGGTGCTTGTGGCTATGAAAATGGCTAGAACTTTATCTTCACTTTGTCACACAAGTGTCACAAATATGTTGTGTTGATCACATGTGTGTCGTAATCGATCATTGAGGTACATGTGACCTATAGAACACATATTCACCTGTAAAACCCACAATACCACATCAAATCCAAAAAATAAAGATGTAATATGGGTAGTCAGACTAACCCTAGAGGTCACCTTGAGAGTGAACATACAACCAAGCATTGCACTACATCTTAGACTCCATGTAGTTCGATATGTGCATAATAATCATTCCCTGGGGATGCCATTGTGCAAGTGTACTTGATAAAATACTATATCTATATGTAATAATGTAATAGAATGTGTCGATGGAATAAATAACTTTCCCTTCCTATCTTTGTGTATAAAGAAATTGCAGTCCCTTTTCCCTTGAATGGATGATAGATGGATGCCTTGAAGCTCTTTAGATGCCTTTGGATGCAAGTTTAGGTGATGAAATTATTTTCCTAGTCTTTGTTCATTTAATTTGAACACATAACTATGTATTTATATGATGTTTTAATTTCGTAATTGACAACTTGAAGACCGACCCATAAGAAAATAAGATTCCCAAAAGATAAAAGAGGCCAAAAATAGCGAGTAAGGTAGAAAGAGGTCAGGGGCACCAAAGGGGACAAAGGTGCTTGACGCTGGTATTTGAAGTCATAAAAGATGAACAAGTAAAGTTTTGACTGGGTTATGGGGTATGAAAGACCAAATAGAAAGCAATAAACAAAGACAAGAGGCCAAAGACAATCATCAATTACTAGTTTTCTTACTTAGGAATTATATGAATGTTAGTATGTATTTAGGACCTAGAAATGTACCCAAGTGTGTGATTTTGTGTCTACATTTTCCCATACTTTATGTTTTTGAATAAATAATCGATAACATGAATTAGATAGAAGAAACGTTTGATAACCATGTAGAGTGTGTGGACAAGAACGTGTCGAGTGGACAAGTAAAATGTGGAATGAGTGCAAAGATGAAGCATGAAAAGTAGGAAGATAAAGTGACCCTAGGGTTGTATGCATATGTGTTATACCATGTTGTACCTATTTTTGTGATTTTTTTGTGCTTGTGATTGCTACTTATTGTAAGGATGGACCTACAAAAAGAAGATCAAGAGAGTAGTCAAAGTTGTGTATATGAAAAATTTGCATAAGTATGTAAAAGTATGTAAAAGTGTGTAAAAAGGAAAGTGTGCACCTGATGTAGAATAGTGTAAAAGGATAGAAATTTTCATGAATATGTTGCGTAGAGCACTTTTTTGGACTATCTCAAGCATAGAGCGATTGTTTTAATTGATATCAAGCCAAGTGTGAGTTTTTTGGGTGATCTCATGCCAAGTGGGATTTTTGGGTGATCTTACGCCAAAGAGAAAGAGTTTGAGAGATAGGTTTAGTATTTCTCTCCTTCCATGACTCTTCCCAATAAACACCACTTCGAGATAGTGTGTCCATATTTTTTCTTATTTTCTGAATTAGTTTAGTTTACATCCAATTTTTTCTGATTGAAATGGATATTAGAATGCATTATGCTTGAGGGAGGATTGTTCTATATTGTAAAAACTGATCTATAAAGTGCTATGAATTATGTTGATATGAGAAACATATTGTATCTTCCCCCAAAACATTAGCTCCTAGGGAGGACACAGGCACCCAGTGCTCCCATCTAAGCTCAGGCACCGGTGTCAGTACTTTGATTCCGACCCAAATTTGATTCTCATCTAGTGTTGTGGACTGTACATGTGCTAATTCTATGTTATCTTGTGTTGTGTTATAGTTACGGCGACTTTATGGGGTTATTGGTTCACCCAATGTATGCCCCCTCTTTTTGGTGCATGTAATGTTGATAGGAGAATGCTTCCCAAATAAAGGACCTGATGTTGATATGAACTATATCCCTATAGGGGAGGGAAATTTTCATGATAGAGACCAAATAACATGCAAAAAAAGTGTCTATATACATTTGTTAGTAGTAAAATTAGCAAACATGTCATAGAAATGAAATGTAACAAGTATACATACAAGATAGACTAAGAAAAGCGGGTTTCAAACATGGGACATCGCTCACAATGTCACAAGAAAATCAAGGTTGAAACAACCAAAAGTATGCAATTAACATACAAGACAAAGGGCATAGCCCGCAAATAATAGTAGACAATAGCAATCAATGGAAAGAAAAATGTATCAGACAACCATGGTGGGATATAGTCTTGTAAAAGTAAATGTTACACATGAAGCACCCATTAGAATGTTAGAAAGATAAAAAAAATTATGTCAAGGAATGTATGTATCAATAGAAGGTAAAGTAACTGTAATGAGAAGTAGTGAAAAATCTAGCAATAGAACCTATGTAGTACATGATAGTAAAGAAAGTAGATGCCCCTAAGAGTCTCGGTGGGACTAGAAAAGGATACGAGTGTCGAGCATGGTATCAATGTGTGAAAATATTTAAGAGATATACATTCACAACTAGAGACCAAGTGAATTCGCATGTGTGTATATAGAAATATAATGACATATTGAGTATCTAACTATCATAGTAAGAAAAGTGCATCATGTAAGTAGTATAAGCAAGTAAGAGTAAGTGCAACCAAGATATGTAAATGTAATGTATGAGTGTGATGGAATGGTATGAAATGTGTGATTATTATAGGATAAGTTTTCCCCAACGAATATGTGTGGGATGAGGTTCATTTATAAAATACCCCTCAACAATCAAGAATGAACCATAGAACAAGAGTGTGTCATCGGAAATGGTTTGAAAAATGTATGCTAGAAAGATAGATCATGAAGCGTAGAATATAAAAGGTGAATGTGGTGAGGTTAACTTTAGATTTAGACCCTTAGTAATCGATTATGAACCATAGAACTAGAGTGCGTCATAGAGTAATGGCGATACAGTGCTTGTATCAAAGGGTTTGAAATTGCTAAGAAAGATGAATCATGAAGCGCAGAGCATTAAGTGTGAAAGTAGATGTTAGAGATAATTTATAGTGCTAGAAGGGGGGAAGTGCAATTCCCCCAAGTGTGCCAATGATGAAGAGCTATGTAGTGATGTGAGAAGGACCATGCTATGGTGGCGGAGCTTGAAATATGTCTTGGCCATCAATATAAGGAATAGTTTGTTTGACAAAATGAATTGGAAACGGAAGTGGAGTAGGGTGGGGAGGGATCTTGAATGGTGGTAGCTTATGTGGGATTGATAATGTTGTAGAATAATTGAGAGGAGGAGGTGTTGGACTGATTTTAAGAGGAATTTGTTGAGAAGTTGGTGACGTGGTAGAAGACTTGAGAGGAGGATGTGTTGGAGTTATTTTGAGAGGAAGTTTCTTAGGTGGTTCTTAAATTATTGTAGAGGAACATTATTAATGATGGTGTGATGCTCATCGACATTTATGAACAAGACTTACGAACCCAATGGGATGTATAAATTGGAGATGAATATGCAATAACATTTTGTGTAGAAAATGAAATGAAACAATGATGCTTAAGGAGGCCAATTTTTCATTTTAGAGGATAGTAATCATTGTCGTTATGTCCATTAGTTTGATGATAAGTGTTATATGGGTGACCTTGGTATTTTGCAAGCTGATAAGGAGGATAGAAATAAGTAAATGACAATTTGATCAATTGATGAGTGAGGAGTTGAGGAAGAATATCATATTGTTTAGAATTGAGATCAAACTTGAGAGGCTCGGGAGAGGTAGTACTTGGGGTTCAACGATACGAGCACATGTGGAAGACATAGAAGTAGAACTAGTGTGGGGTTGAGAAGCATCCTTGAGATGTTAGATTTCATATTTAAGAGATGTAATTTGTGTTTCCATAGTGTGGACTTTGTATTGAAATAAAAATGCAAAGATTGAATTGAGTCTAAGATGGGTTGATTGGATGGAGGATTAGGAGTAATAGAGTCATCAGATAGACGATAAAAAAATAGCACTTAATTTAGAGGGTGATGTACTTTGAGGTAGACACATAGTGTCGTCATAAATGTGGGTGTATTTGAAGTAAGTCATGCAATGCGATTAAAGGATTTTTAGGAGCCATGAAAGAAGAAAAAGAAGGATCCAAGTGTATTTGAATGTAGTTTCACAAAATGATTTAACCAAAATTTTAAATTTGTTAAACCCTAATTGTTGAGTCACATATGATAATAAATGCTAAAATACATATTTGACATAAACAATGAGCAAGTAAAGTATGAAACCCTAAGCAAGATGTATAGAAAGAATGACTTAGCTAATTTAAATGCTTTTTGGAATTGGTTTGAGCTAGGAAAATTTTTGAAAAGGAATTGAATATTGTCATAAATGCTCAAGATAATTTACAAACTATAGGAATATGCCTAGACATGGGCACCCATGGTAGGAAAAGGGCATGTGGGTGATGATGGCCTCTAATGGGTGCCTCTGGCTACAAAAATGGTTAGAACTTGATCTTCACTATGTGTCGTGATATGATCACCTAAGTACTTGTGACCTGTAAAATAGAAATTCACTTGCAAAACCCAAAATACCACATCAAATCCAAAAAATAAATATGTAATATGGGGAGTCATACTGACCCCTGATGGTCACCCGAGAGTGAATTTACGACCGAGCACTGCACTACATCTCAAAGTTCATGGAGTTTTCATGTGTGTGTAATAATTGTGCCCTTGGGAAAGTGCACTTCATAACGGTTGTAGCTAGATGTAATAATGTAATAGAATGTGTGGATGGAATAAATAAATTCCCCTTCATATGTTGTGTATGTAGAAAATGCAATCCCTTGTCCCTTGAATGGATGCTAGATGGATGCCTTGAAGTTCTTTAGATGCCTTTGGATGCAATCTTAGGTGATGATAGTATATGCTTAGTGCTTGGTCCTTTATTTTGAACACATAACTATGTATTTATATGATTCCCTTGTTTTAATTTCATAATTGACAATTGGAAGGCCAACCCATAAGAAAATAAGATGCCCAAAAGATAAAAGAGTCCTAAAAAGAGTGTGTAAGGTGGAAAGAGGTTAGGGGCACCCAGAGGGGATGAGGGTGCCCAGGTGCTAACATCTGGTTTGGTGTTGGTGTCTCGAAGTCATAAAATATAAACAAGTGAAGTTATGAGTGGGTTTTGGGGTATGAAATACCAAATAAAAATTAAGAAACAAAGACAAAAGACCAAATATAGTCATCAATTACTTTTTTTTTTGCTTAGGAATTATATAAATGCTAGTATATATTTAGTACCTAGAAATGTACCCAAGTATGTGATTTTGTGTCTACACATCCTATATGGTCTATTCTCTTATGAGTATAATAACATTTAGAGGCCTGACCCTCACTAAAATAATTTCTTAAAATTCCCCACCTATGAAAATTATCCACAAATGACCCTCAAGGAGAGAAACTATCATTTCTCAAGAGTGAATGATGCATTCATTATGTTTGTCATACTATTACTGGAGGGTAATCCTGAGTCAAGACTGTCTTCTCAAGTTGTCACTTTAATCAAGAGGTATGGGTCCTTTTTCACTCAGTTCTCATCATTCTCAAACATCAGTAGTACCGGGTTTTATATCACTCCATATAATCTCCCAAGGAACCTCAACATTAATATTGTGATATTTGATGTACGTAGAAAACTCACGACATAAATGAAAAAATCAAGAATTGAAAGAAGAAAAAATTTTCATTCCCTATCTTTTTTAGAATATATTCTGTAAGAACAACAATGATGCCTCAGCGTGGAATATTCCTTCATTCCTTTGAACCTCTACTCATACGCACAAAGGGTAGATTTCAACATTTGTAGAAACCCTAAAATAATCAATCTTCCGTATTTGCACCATGTTCCAAAAATAAAGGATTAGTGAGTGAATTTATTAAATAATTTTGAGGTTAGGGAGTGTGATTATATGAGAATGACTAGTGGACAGATGAGAAAGTTAAAATTTGATTATTTCGAAGAGGGAGTTGAAGATGATGGAACTGAATTTAATGATCCTGAGTATCAAGTGGAGAAGGCATCACCTCACCCACAAGTCTCATGGAGCATTCATGAGTCAGTGGACATAAATGAATGAGCCAAATTAGTAATATGGAGATCCAAGGAATTGTTCAAAAATAAAAAGTTGTAAAAAAGCAGACATCTCACCTCTAAAATTTAAAATAAACCAAGAAGACTTCAATCTCTTCTCACTCGGGAGGGCTTGTGAAAATAAAGTCAATGGAATCTAAGGTCTCTCACTACATGAGAATGCATAGGAAGGCAAGAGCAATCCAATATTTTGTAGAGGTTTTGGAGCTGTAAGAAATTTATCCATCGATCCTTCAGCTGTCTCCAAGCATTTTGTCCTTTATAGTTGTACCAACTCAACCAAAGGCAACATGCACCTTCTCACTTAGATCTGAAACAAAAATCATGCCCAATATTGAGCCTGAAACAACTTAAATATTCCCATGGGTGTAAGAGATGATTGGAGGATAGACCTACATGGTTCAAAAAGTGGTGGTTTCAGGATTTCAATCCATATCCACGATGGTAAAAATGAAGAAAGGTAAGAAAGCTCAAGTTTCTTCTCTCTTATTTAGTGGTGCTTTGGGAAATCAATATGTGGAAGTAGCTCAACCAAAGGTAGTCAATCCTATTAGTGAGATGACCCCGTCCTCGACTATGTAATAAGCACCATTCCTAGGGTCGGAAATGCATGAAGGAGATGCCCACTTGTTCAAATAATATTAAAATAACCTTCTTGCAAGAAATGGAGTGTATAAGGAAACAATTAAACAATTGGAAGATCATGTAAGAACTCTTTCTTCATATGTGAAAACTTTCATGGATCTAAATTCCATCCCACCACTCCAAACTTCCTTCTTCCTAAAATTTTCTCATTGTTTGAATAAATGATTAAAAATTCCTTAAAGGAAATGATAACCAGAGATGAAATCAAAAAGATAATGAGAATTGGTACCCGATATTTCCACTTTAAATTAACTGAAATGGGAAAAATTAACTCTTCGTATTGGTGGGAAGAAATGTGTTTGACTCCTTCTAAAGATTTGTCTATAGTTTAGTCTAGAACTCTTGTTTATCGATATGAAATGCTAAATCATGCTCTTGATGAGTTGGACTCATGTGATGAGTGCATTTCAAAAATGTAGGAATATATCAATGTGGAAGTACAAAAACTTGGTCTACCCTCGGTGAGTGAGAACAATTCAAGTAAATGACCTTGTGAAACCATTTGAAGAGTTGGTTAAGAAGGAGGTGGTAGATCCATTTTTTTCAATGAAGAGACGATGGAATATATTCTCAAGATAAGATATGTTATCTCTAACACCATGAAGGAGCATCGGGCATGGTTAAAAAATGTAAAAATACTAATACCACTTTCAAGAATTGGCTTAAGGCCCTGAGTTTTGTATACATTCCCCAAGAAAAAAATGTTACACCTACAACGAATCATTTCATAAGGAGCGTAAAGGGATTGAGATATTTTTAGAAGCAATATCTAAGATTCACATTCTTGAGTAAATCTCCATTAGAAAGTGCATCATCTTATTTTGAGTATCTATCTCATCTCTTCTCTCTTTCCCACCCCCTTCCTATCTTCTTTCATGTTCTATTTCTTCATTAGGGGTTTACTTTTCACTTTTTCATATTCATTAAAATGTGACCTATAGTTTAACTTTGTAATTATTTTTCTCAATTAATAAAAAAGGGACTCAATTTATTTCCTAGGAATATGAAAGGTCACATGTTATAAAGGTTAGTGAAAATTCATGTGGGGGTAGGAAAAGAGTCATTTGAAAAACTATATATTGTATGAATTCCTCATTTCAAGGGGTTGTCAATTTTATGAGTTCATGAGTAGATATCTAGTGCACTATGAAGAAAAAAAGGTAACATCTCTCTCTCTCTCTCTCTCTCTCTCTCTCTCTCTCTCTCTCTCTCTCTCTCTCTCTCTCTCTCTCTCTCTCTCTCTCTCTCTCTCTCTCTCTCTCTCTCTCTCTCTCTCTCTCTCTCTCTCTCTCTCTCTCTCTCTCTCTCTCTCTCTCTCTCTCTCTCTCTCTCTCTCTCTCTCTCTCTCTCTCTCTCTCTCTCTCTCTCTCTCTCTCTCTCTCTCTCTCTCTCTCTCTCTCTCTCTCTCTCTCTCTCTCTCTCTCTCTCTCTCTCTCTCTCTCTCTCTCTCTCTCTCTCTCTCTCTCTCTCTCTCTCTCTCTCTCTCTCTCTCTCTCTCTCTCTCTCTCTCTCTCTCTCTCTCTCTCTCTCTCTCTCTCTCTCTCTCTCTCTCTCTCTCTCTCTCTCTCTCTCTCTCTCTCTCTCTCTCTCTCTCTCTCTCTCTCTCTCTCTCTCTCTCTCTCTCTCTCTCTCTCTCTCTCTCTCTCTCTCTCTCTCTCTCTCTCTCTCTCTCTCTCTCTCTCTCTCTCTCTCTCTCTCTCTCTCTCTCTCTCTCTCTCTCTCTCTCTCTCTCTCTCTCTCTCTCTCTCTCTCTCTCTCTCTCTCTCTCTCTCTCTCTCTCTCTCTCTCTCTCTCTCTCTCTCTCTCTCTCTCTCTCTCTCTCTCTCTCTCTCTCTCTCTCTCTCTAAATTTGTGAATATTTCTATCTTGTATAGCCAGAAGGGTGTAAAAGTGTTTTGATGAATGAATGAATGAAATTTTATGTTCAAGGTTCATTTTGTCTTGATATAACTAGAAAAGTTGTTTTTTCCTTCTAATTGTGTGTTGATAAACTTTGGTTAATACTTGTAAAAATATGCTTAAGCCTATTTACAAGATTAACCCCCTCTCTCAAAATTATCACTCCTAATACCTTATCTTCCTTGAAAATTATTCCCTTACGAGGTGTAATCATTTACATATTAGTGGAGTGTGCCTATGTGATCCATGAAAAATTGGCCACCCAAAAATTTTGTTTTATTTTCATACAATAAAGGGGGCCTACCTTTTTCCAAGTAGGAGGGATGCAGTCCCAAAGAATTGGTGAAAACCAACTAATTTGTCCTAGTGATAAATTATTTTGTCAACATTTTTGGCACCCACCGCGGGAATATTTTGTTGTCTTTGCACCACATCAAAACTACCAAAATCCATAAAAATTACATAGATATTGAAAGCCATAAGAATCTCCATGTATTCTCGCGGTTTTCCCTCCATGGATATCCCTAGAAACCCTCTTGTGTTGCATCATAATCTCTTGATATTTGAAGATACCCAAAAATGCCTATTAGTTGACCTAAGAAATTAAATTTGGCATAATAAATAAAGCTTTAACCACTACGAGAATACTTTAAAAATCTTGGACCTTGACAAATAACATGCTTAAGCCCTACAAAAAAGTGATACAATAAATAGAGAAGAGCTTAAAATAACATTTATTGGATTGTGCATTCAAGTGACAAAAAGAAGGTATATAAGATCCTCAAGATCTAGTGGTGTAATTGACCCAAACTTTAAAGAACAATTGAAATCTGATTTCGGACTTCCTATTAATAAAATTTCAAGGAGACCATGTCAACAATACTTTCCAAAATTTTATCCTACCTTGTCTCTTGAGTATTCAATCGATGGATCAACCATTAAACTATATTCCTATGGAAGGAGAAGTTGCGAAGAAGAAGCTATAGAAAGCGCTGAAGAAGAATAAGAGGAATAAAATATGGCTCAAAAGCACCATCTCCTTGGGGAAAAACATGGTTCCTTTACCCCACAATCCTCATTTGTATGGACTTCCAAAAGTGTCTTGGAATAACTTTCCTAAGTTCTACAGGGATAAGAAGTAGTATCGGATGAACACATTACAACTTTCATCACCGCTTATGGTAGATGTTGGATATGAATATGTGTTCATTCACCTATTTGTTGAATCCTTGAAAGATGTAGTTGCAGAGACTAGTTTTACCATTTACCAAGGAGGTATATCAATAACTGGAATGATATGAAGACCAAGTTTGAATCTAGGTTCAAACACACCAAAGGTGCACATTCTCTTCTTGAAAAATGGTCTCGGCGAAGAAGGAGCCATATGAGCCCATGAGGGAGTTCATTTTCAAATTCAATAGAATGATTTACCAAATACCCAAAGATGCCCAACCTACGAGAGAACAAGAAGTTAAGATTCTTCAAGAATGTTCACCTTCTTGAAGTCAATTTCATGTCAAGAAGAGCTCAACTAGATTATTTGGAATAGGCTCAAAACTTGATTTTGAAGTTGAAGATGACCTGATAATGTCAGGGAAAATTAAGTAAGGCCTCGAGAAAGGAGAAAGGTCAAAGGTCAAGTCCTTGAACAACAAACTAATTAGTACATAATTTGATTAATGATTTCCTCTCTCTTAAAAAGTAGTTGACACAAGCTTAGTGTAAAAAGGTGCTCCTATGAAGAAATTTTAGAATAAGTAAATAATTTCACCACTTCCTCAAATACTTTCTCTTTAATCACCTCTAATAAATGTATCCTTTAATGCTGAGGAGGAAGAAGAAGAAATTGAAGAACCAGAAGAAGAAAATGAGGATGATAACGTCCTAGAGATTAAAGAAGTAGAAGATGATGTATGGGTCAATTTCATTGAGTATTCCTCGGGATAATATGATGATAATGAAGATGTACCCAACTTCTCGTGTGAAGTATTCAACTATTTCCAATCTCCAAAGGTAGCTTCTTCCTTTTCTTCCCGAAAAAAAAGAAGAAATAATATCCTCGGTGGCGATTCAACAAAAAATAATAATCAATAGAGGATCTCTACTTCTGCCTTCGATGGAGTCTATGAAAGAGAAAACAAACCTTGTGGTGAGAAATACATATGTTATCTTAGGTAAGTATTTAAATGTTTCTCCTAGTTCCAATTCTTCTTCTACAAAATCTAGTCCTTCAAAAACTCTAAATAATCCTCAAAAATCAGTCACTGCTTCCAAATCAGTTACTCCCATTGCTAAATTTGTCCTAATTTCTAAATTGGTCCCTCCTTCACCCACCAAAGCATCTACTACCCCTTGTGTACAAACCTCATATCCTTCCACTCCATTTGACATAATTAAGCATGTGAGTAAGTTTAAATTTCATATTTCTAAATATGAATTCTTACAAACCCATCTGGAGAAATTTCAAATACTTATCCACCACATCAAGGGTAGGATTTTAAATCCCAATGCTGCAATCCCTAATTCCAATGGACTAATTACAATGCCACCTTCTCCTACATCATATAACATGTTCACCTTGAGTGCATCCAAGACTCACAAAGTTGATCTATTCTATTTTCCCCTCATGATCAAAGGCCACTACTTGAATAATTACATAATAGACTCGGGTGATTCAGATAATGTAATGCCAATAAAATTTGATAACGGTCTTAGAATTACCTTGACTCGAGCCATTGGATCTTGTTACTTTGTGGAGTCTAAATAAGTTCCACTATTAGGATGAATAAAATATGCACAAGTATCTCTCTCTGACTTTCTAGACAAGAAATTTGCACTCGACCATCTTGCTAGTGGACATCTCGATATCTTTTGGAATATTTTTAAGAAGAATTTTTTGTAGAGACCTGGTGGGTGAGATTCAAATGGATTGGTATTCCGTAAATATTCCAATAAAAGGAGAAATGAAGATTTTTTTCCCATGAGAAAGATGAAGTACATTATCTAAAAATCGAAGGACCCAAGAGTTGAATTGTTGTTTTAAGATAGTGGACTTGATAACTACTTTTTGGCTACAAAAGATATGAAAATTCACCATTACTTACGAGAAGATGATGAAAATAAGTTTTGGAAAATGGATTTCGATAGAATTATTCCGGTGTTGGCTCTATATTTGGTGTTGTGCTAACTTCTCCTTCGGGTGAGTTACTTCCTTTTATATATAAATTGTAATTTGAGAACGATAATAATACCACAGAGTATGAAGCTCTCCTTTTAAGGATGGATATACCTGAATCCATGGGTATTAATATTTTTAAATGTCTTAGAGATGATAAATTTATTGTTAAACAAGTTAGAAATCAATATCAAGTTAAAAATCAAAGGCTCAAACATTACAGGAACAAAGTATGTGATTGCATAGGGTATTTTTATGCTTTTTCAATTCAAGTTATCCCCCATGAACAAAACAAGAAATATGATTCTCTCATAGTTTCAACTTATTTAATAACCCCATACCCATCTTTCAATAAGGAAAAACTTACTATTGAGAAAATTTTCGGGCCAAGTGTACTAGATAATGTCAATAAATGACAAGTGTTTAATGATGACAGTCATCTTATTTATTTCTTGGAGCAAATGGATAATTTGAAAAAATTGTTATATGAAGGAAGTAATGATCTAAATCGTGAGGCCATTACAAATAAAGATAAGGGTGAGATAGAAGGAATTGATTCAAATGGGGTAATCATACTAAAGGAAATTTAAATTCCTAAGGCCTTGTTTCTCTTGAAGACTTGTTTGATAAACATAACATGTTTATCAAGGAAAAAGCAAAAGAATACTCTCTGTTCACTATTAATTTTGAGATGGAGAACATTGGTACCTCAGAGAAACTAAGAATGGTCAATATTGGAAAGTGTTGTTCACCAGAGGAGTAAAGGAGTTTTGTCTCATTATTGAGGAGATACTCTGATGTGCTGGAATATTCATATAATGAGATTAAGTCCTTCAAGCTGAAATAAATGCATCAATCCATACTAGAAAAGCCCAAAGTTACGTCATTTAGGTAGAATCAATGATCGTACATCCTAATATTGATGAAATAATCAAAGAAGAAGTCCTAAAAATGATGAGTGTAAGAATTATTTTTCCTAATTTCCACTCCACCTGGGTGGCCAATATTTTCTTTGTGCGAAATAAGAATGGTGAAATAAGGATTTTTATTAACTTACAAAATTTGAATCAGGATTCATTAAAAGACAACTACCCGATGCCTATCATGGATCATATCATACAAGTAATCACTTGGGTCCATGATGATTTCATTGCTCGATGGATTCTCCAGATATAACCAAGTTGAGGTAGCAGAAGATGAAAGACACAAAATGAATTTCACCACTTTATGGGGAACTTTTGCATACAAATAAATGTCGGTTGGCCTCTTTAATGCTGGAGATTTTTTTAAAGGGAAATAGATCTTAACTTCAAATATCTTAAACACTGAATTTTCATTTAACTTGATGATCTCATGGTATTTTCCAAAAGGAGGGAGATCACTTAAAACATCTAGAACAATTTTTTTGGGTACCAAAGAACATGGGATTTCTATGAACCGTAAAAATGCATTTTTGGTGTTATGAAAGGAAAAATACTTGGTCACATTGTGAACAAGGAAGGAATCAAAATTGATCCCAAAATGATAAATTCAATTCAAGGACTCTCCTTTGTAATGAAAAAGCAAGGATTTTATTCCTTCTTCAAAGAAGGTAAACACTTTCCATCGCTTTGTTTTAGAATTTTTAAATCTAAAAAAACATTACAAGCATGATGAAACCACAAGAAATTTTCAAGTCGAGTAAGGAATTCAAGGAGGAATTTTATGGAATTAAGGAAGCAATTACTAAGAATCTTACCTTAGTATGCCCAAAATTGACAAATATTTCATTATTTACTACTATGCTTCAGAACATACTCTTTCATCCATCTTAGTCTAAAAGAATGAAGAAGGTATTGAAGCACCCATTTCCTTCATGAGTTGTCTACTAAAAGATCATGAGTTGAAGTAAAATCAAATGGAGAAGCATGCATATGTTATGGTCAAATAAGTTAAGAATTTCATATTATACATTCTCAACTCCCACACTGTGGTGATGGTTTTGGGGTAAGAAATAAAATAAATTCTAACTAAACAAGATCCAGGAGCTAAGAGAGGAAATTGGGTGACCAAGATCTAGGATTATGACTTGGATATTTGACCTTCAAATTTGGTTTGAGGAAATGGTTTGTGAAGGTTAATGTCTGAACATGAGTCTCTCATGACTCAAAATGAAAAAAAGAATTGTCAATTTTATGGGTGCATAAGTAAGGGCTTGCCTCAAGTTCTTAATTTAAACACCATTAATGAGCGGTATTATAATATTACATACTTCCTCACCTACAGTGAGTTCTGACACACCTTGACTACAAGAAAATGTAAAATCTCAAGCGGTAATCAGCCAAGTATGTCATCGTAATCATTTTCTATATAAATGAGGACTAGATGGTTGTTTCATATGATGTGTTGATGAAGAGAAACAAGAAAAGTTTCTAAAGGCTTACCATGATGATGCTTGCGGTGGAAATTTTCCACCATGATGACTACTAACAAGATCATCTGTGGTAGGCACTATTTCCCTACATTATTTTTAGATGCTCAATAACGGGTTTCTAAATGTGTTGGTAAAATAATTTTCCATGAGGGAAAATTATGGGATTTCACCAACCCTCAAGGACTAGGTCCCTCTGTTTGAATGTGGAAACTCCATTTATTGAAATAAAGGGAAAAAAATATGAACTAAACTAATTTATGGGGGTGGTCCATAGACCGGGATAACACATAAATACTTCCCTCAACTTTGTGGAAAAAACTCGTATGGAATACAAGGAGGAAATTTTTTTAGAGAGGGAGATATGAGAGAGAAATAAGAGGGGATTTTAACCAACATATAACATAAATGAGTTTATTACATTAAAATCGGAGCATTTCACTTGCATCAATTAGAACAAACCATTCACATAGAAACATGAATAATCAACAAGAAAAACAAAGTTTTATCACATCATGTTGCACGATTTACAATGCTCGTGGATTATAAGTTAAGATGGAGATAAAATTTCAATAGATAAGAGAATAGAGGAAATGAAGGCGTTGTTCCTAAAAATACATTGGGAGATAGCAAATAAGAATTAGTCATCCTTTTACAATGAGGAGATCATCTCCTTTTATAGTTTTACAATTCAACCCCCTCTACCCCCACATGAATTTTCATGTTCCTATTCAACTTGTGACTTTTCATTATCCTAGGAAAGAACAAATTAAGTACCCCTCTTATAATTTTAGGAAGTAATTTTACATCTTGCAAATATTTCATTGTCACTTAAATGAATAGGAAAAACATCATGATCATGTATAATGAGGAATTAGGAGGAAAGAAGAGGAGAAAGAATGAGAGAGGAGAGGAAGGATGATCTTGAGCATGAATGGAGATGCTTCCACCCTTGAGGAAGATGAGGATCATCTCCAATGGTGATGAAGACCAAAACTTGACCCATGATGACCCTCCACAACACTATGATGCATCGGTGGAGAGATCTACCCTAACTCTAAAACATTGCACATTGTGAGCTCATGCCTTGACTAATTGACCACTAAAAGGGGAGGTGAATACCATTAAATATGATGAAGGAATATTTACATCACTTTAACAATCCTTCAACCTTTGAAACACTACAATGCCTCCCAAAATTCCAAGTCCTTGATGCAACTTGAGACCGTTCCCTACACAATTTAACCTAATGATCCGAGTCCTTGGGAAATGGATCCATACATGAGATGAGGTGAATATCACTGTGATAATGTGATGAGTGAAGGTGAGATATTTGATGGAACATGCTTCTTGAGCCTTTTATTAACCCATCTAGTGAAGTGAGAAACACACAGAGACTAGAATGCTCCATTATGACCAAAATTGGGAACTGAGAAGGATATTCTCTTACTTGAGACAAAATGCAATTATCCAACATTTTCAAGTATGATTTTTCCTCCAAAAAGTATGAAACTAGTGAGGAATTGAGGCTGAACAACCATGACCATTTTTATTCTTTTTCAAACAATTAGTATTTTTAGTAATTTCTTCCTAGGTGACTAGTATTGACAATTTCAATTTGAATTGTCACTTTTTAGAACTTTTCCTCAAAGGAATAAACTTAGTATCTTGAATCCATTCGTAATTAGTAAAAACTACCATTAGTAATTTTATTTAATGGGGACTTACTAAAACTATACATTGGCCACGAGTTTCAAATTGGGATGAAAAAGGTCTCCAAAAATTCTACTTCTCACCGAGATGCTTTGCTCTAATTTTATAGGGGATTATCTCGTCCGGATCTTCACGAAAAAAAAAAAGTGAACTTAAATGTCTATGTTTATTTCATCTGATAGGGAAGAATGTAGAAAAATAACATTCGTTAATAACTCCCACTCTACCAATTTTCATGGTGCAAGAAAGTATTCATTGGAAAGATAATTTTTTGGGATCTCATGCTTCGATTTTTAGCTCACTTGGATTGTTACAACTTTGGATATATGAGGTGGAAGTTTTCCATGGATGTAATTTTTAGATGATTGTAAAATATGGATGAGAGAACCAATGAGGTCATGTAAACACTCATTCTAAATTGATTTATTTAGGGAAGCTTCATTTCAAATCTCATGGAAAACGAAGCAAGGGTTTGTGAGATATGAGAAAAAGTGTGTTCTTGGCATGGGGATTTCTTGGTGAAATATTTTCATGATCAAGTTACAACAGAAATGGATGGAAAAAGGTTCAAAAATGGGCTCCAAAATGGCCAAGGATGATTTAAAAATTCAAAATCTAACCTAGGTTAAGGCAACTCACCTCTGGACTCACTTTTAACACTTCCTTCTTAACTCGAGTTAAGGGTGAGTTAAGAGTTACTAATAGGGCCTAGGAGCCCCTCATGTCCCTTACCACATTTATTAAGGGTACATGAGGTGAAAAAGTTCAGCATAATAGTGAAAAATTTTTCCATGGGTATAGCCAACATGAGGAGGGGCACACGCTTGTGTTAGGACCGAGATATTAAATGAATATAACAAACAATGTTTACACATACATTATAAATAACTTTATAAACATGAAATAAATGTAATAAAGTAAAGAACACCATAACATAGTGACACGAAATTTAACATGGAAAACCCTAAATGGGTAAAAACCATGGAAGAATAATCCACTATAGAGAAACTTTTACAATTACCAGTCCAATAACTCCCTCCTCACTTCTACTCCATGTTTTCACCAGGATTAACCTTCATATTCCACACACTGGAATATTATTTGATTGATTTGATTTCAATTCAATATATCTTGAATATGACCTAAGGTCATATTTAAATAACCCAAAGGGTTATAACCTTATTAAGTGACAGGGCACACCTCCCCAATTTAATTAGTTAATTAAATAATTTAACCAACCCCTAATATAAATTTTATATTTTAATAATATGAATATAGTTTATTATATATTATTTAAATATAAACTATTATCATCATGCACATAATATTATAGTTCTAACACCCCCTTAATATTAAGTGGGATTCATATGTCAACATTACCTATTTGTACAACAGATTTACAAATCCATAAACCCTAAAGGTTTAGGCTAGCACATGTATTAATCTCACTGTTTCTCATGGAAATAATCTTATCTTTGCATCTCTAGGATCCTTTTATAACACAAGGTTATCCTTTACAAATAGATACACACTAGATCTGTATTTTCCCATAAACTCTATCGAGTTTACTTTTAGAACATACAATATATTTTTACAATACTTTTAAACCAGAATAAAAGTATAAAGGAGGAGTCAATCAACTAGCCGATTTGTTAGGAGGTGGAATTTCCATGCACATTCCCCTCAATGGAAACTCGAAAGGCAAAGCATTGCATAGAACTTGCAAAACTTTGTAGCACACAATGGCATCATGAACAAGTCTGCAACCTAATCTTGGCCGGGCAAGATCTTGGAGATCTATACTACCGATGAGAACCTTCTAGCGAATAAAGTGCATATATATCTTGATATGCTTCGTTAGTTGATGTTGAACTAGATTCTTAGTGATAGAAATACAAATCTTGTTATTACACGAGAAGAGGAGTACTTCCTTTACTTTCATGGACATCTCTTCCAACAATCTCTTTAGCCACATGGCTTCTTTTGTTGCTTCCATTTCACTTCTATACTCTGCCTTAGTAGAAGAAATAGAAATTGTCATCTACTCCAAGTAATGACACCTACATGAAACTTGAATATATATATATATATATATATATATATATATATTATATAGATTTAGATTTATGATATGTCACATCACCAAAGATGGTTAGAATCACAATATCCATATAAATATGCATTGTTATATGAAATATAATGTAAACCATAATTAATAGGGCCATTTACATAACAAAAAAATTTTATCTAACTTCCAAGTGATCCCGATAAGGTTCGTACATAAACCTTGAAACAATCCCTACAAAGATAAGGAATATCAGGTCTAGTAATAGTTAGATAAATCAAACTACCTACAATTTGCATGTACAAAGTAGGATTAGCTTTATCACATACAAGTTTAGGATCAAGTTTGCATCCTACTTCTATAGGAATAGAAACTGGTTTAAAATCAAGCATATTTTTGAGAAGATAAAGTATGACACTTAGAAGAATGAACATAGAAGGTTCACGCATGGGAATAGGGTGCATTCAAAGGAACAGAAGGATAGGGAAGGAACGTACGTAAAAGATAGGAACAAATTCGGGACTTAGCCATTTTCATGATTACGGGCTATTTTTGGAGATAGCGTGCAGAGCACACAAACCGAGATAAAGGCTTACGCTACACACAAAGGCTATTTTTTGAAGAGCACCTACTAAGTACTTTCCATGGGTTTGAGTTAATAATAGAATTACTAACGCCAGTTAACCAGAAGAGGTCTATTATTAGTGCACTTGCATGTGTGTCTATTATTGTAAAGGCACATGGATATTTTTAGCATGCAACCTATTTTGGGAATTATGTAAGCGGTGAGGGGAAATTCCCCACCCTTATAAGTATGTAGTAATCTGCATAGAATAGAGGGAGTGAGTAGTGAGCTATTGTGGAGTTATGTTACCAGACTTGATGTGCACATAAGTTTATGATACTGAATATTGTAAGAAGCTTCTATGTATTTACTTGTGTTTAATATAATGGAGTGTATTGACTGATTCAAGGTGTTAAACATGAACGTAACTAGTTCTTGCATGGTTGAATTCATTATGGCTATTGTTTAAATCCATTACTCCTTAGATCTAGATCTGGAATATGATTTGTAGAATGTTTATACTATTTATGGATTTGAATGCATCAACTCTTCATCTTGCTAACATCCTACACAAGAAACCCTAAAGAGGGGCCTAGTACCTTTGCACGCTTTGGGTGAGTGCTCATTCTAGGATGCATCATTGGTTATGTTACAGGACCTCTTTTTCAATTGTTTTCGGATGGTTTGCAATAAAGACGTCTTGGTTGACCTTAGCAAGTGTTGAGGAGTGGATAAAAGATTTAGAAGAAGAGTATGCATGGAGGTTCAACATTGGATTTTAGTTTGAGGAACACATGTGGGTGGGACAAAATATGTATGACATTTTGTATGAGAGCTTCTTCTCTATTTTTTCAGGTAGAATTGTATGAGTGGCTGGTTTCTTATGTGAATAAAAGGAATTAGAGGTATCACGCACTTTTCTAGATGCATGAAGAATTTCAAGCCCTTTATGATGTTGATTTGATTTGGACACACATTGTGGATACTTGGTTTTGTGGTGTTCTGAATAGCTATATTCTGGAGTACTCAATTTCCACTTATTCTTGCCCAGAGGTAGTGGAATTCTATTTTTACGGTATCCCGGGGGAACTTACTTGCAAGGAATTCCACTGGTGATTAAGATTTTGATGGTAACCCTCAACTTGGAAAGTAAACTGATGGCTAATTAAACCCCACCATACGCAGGGGCAAGATCAGGTTTGGTGAAAGATGGCAAACCTAGCGGTAGAGAGGCGAGAGAAGAAAGGAAGCTTAAGTAAAATAAGGCGCACTAGAGGGAGATAGAGAAGTAGCGTGACATTACGAGAGAAGATGGCATTAAGGAGAGAGATGACTCGTAAAGGATTTGAAGCTCACGTAGAAGGCGTGAAGCTAGAGCATCGGGACTCCCCATTTGGGAAAGCATGACAGGGAACCCCCTCGGATTCACATGGAAGCACACCGGTAGAGATGACCTGGGCCATGGGAGCGCATCTAAATCTACCTGAAAACCTTGCCCTTGCACTTGGTTTTCCAAAGAAGTAGTATGATAAGTAGTCAAAGAAGCTAATTTAGGTAGTGGGAGAGTAGGATTAAGTCACATATCAAGTACATTGATGGCAAGGAAAATGTCTTCATTTTTTTAGAGGTACCTTTTCAGTGCATCATCTACACGAATTCAAGCGCGTAGAATTTGGGGCTCACATCCGGGAGTAGTACCACCACACAGACTATATAAGAGTTCAAGTATAGTACCACTATTAAGACATAGGGAAGTACATATTCTAGTCCACTTCTCATATAAGTGGAGGATCGGGAGGTATAGGTGGTTCTATTTCTATTGGATCTAGTGGTTCTAGAGGTAGAGGTAACACATGAGGATCTGAATTAGGTGGGCAAGGTCTACACCAACCCTAAAATATTTACATGGAGATGTCTCTTCATCTTCTAGAGTGTAGGGGCATAGAAGATGTTGTTGAGCATGTGCACATGTGTGAAATACTGTGGCGTGCAAAAGGGATCATGACTTCTGAATGCAAGGAAAGTCAATTTACAACTACATTGCAAGGTCACACACACAATTGGTACAGAAGTTTGACCTTGATCAAACTTGCGTAGATTATGTAGCATTTAAATATGCATTCCTTAAAGAGTTCTATATCCTTGAGTTTGATTAGAAGAGTATAAGCACACTCAAGGATATTAAACAAGGTACTACTGAAAGTGTCTAGGAGTATGATGCCATTTTCAAAACACTTTTATCTAAGCTTTCTTATGATATTCACACAATCTAGAATGCGCAATGGTTCGTTGGAGGTCTAATCACACCTTTTAGAAGGTCTTTGTCACATAAGACATACACTGATCCATGTGAAGCACTTGAAGCAGCATTGCATACTGAGGTAGTCAAGAGTATAGACACTAGAGTTAACCCATTCTTGGAGGCACATATTGTAGCTATGGTGAAGCAATTGGAGAAACTATTGGAAAATTCAACACATGAGATGCACACTAGGATTTGGTGTACAAATTGTGAAGTGGAAGGTCACACCAAGGATAATTGTCCCCGTAGATCAGTATGTTCATTACTATTAGACTGTGAGATATGTCACTGAACCATGACATTAGCCATCGCCCATTATTACAATGCGTAATAAGGAAGAATGTATCTTGCTATTGTAAAATTTGTAGGTCCACAACTCACGATACAAAATACTTCCAGTTGATTAGTCATATCCATGATGTTATAGATATTGGTGTACGACAGACGGGAGTATCAGATAACTCTAAAGGAAAGGGTGAGCATCAGGATCACAATCAAGCGTGCTATGATCGAAATGAAGGGCACTATGATGGAGGATGTGGCAGAGGTCGAGGATATTGTAGCAGATTTGGAGGTCAAGGTTGTGGGTGGTGGACAAGGTGAATTCCCTCATGGAACATGCTTTACATGTGGATCACCTGACCACTACAGGCGCGAATGTCCTCAAAATATTACATGTTCTTTCTGTGGAAAGAATCATATCTATGAGGAATGCCCAGACTTATATGAGCATCTTAGTAAGCAGCATAAATAAGAAAATAAAGGCACATGGATGGTTAGGATACAACACATTATGGAAAATCAATGGATGCCCAAGTTGGAACTGGAATCTGAGGTGTTGCTTGTAAATATCACTACTCGTGCTGAAGCTACGCATGCTAGAGAGGTGTTATAACAGAAGCCTACTATCACTAAAGAGGAGTTTTTTAATGCCCAGTACCCGAATCGTACCCATCAGAAGGAGGTTTATCAAGTGACGATGGAGGTCCTTAAAAATATTCACGGAAAAATATAATGTCTAAAGGAGAAATTACAGAAGATGGAACTAAAGAAGGAGACAGATACGGTCTAGTCAGATATTTATGACTTGAAGGAGGTATGTAGAATGTTGTGCCAGGAGAATATTATTCCATTACTAGGGAGTTGGCTGAAGGGAAACACTGCACGTGCTAATACTAAGAATGGGTGATAGATCCTACATGTAAATCTTCCCCCCTAGTTTAGACTATGAAAAGGAAATCACTCTGAATATTGTTGTGGATGGATAAATTTTGAGCAATATATTGATTGATACAGGCATGGAAGTCAATGTGTTTACTTTAGATGCATGGGTACAAATGGGGAGACCTATATTGTATTCATCCTCTAATGTATTATTTATGGCTAGTCAGACTAAGGCCACTCCTATCGGAGTTTTAAAAGATGCATTCATTACTATACATGGGGCCAAGTTCACTGGGGATTTTGAGGTTTTAGTGCTTGCAGAAGTAGAAAATTTCCCAGATCTTTGTGGATGCCCTTGGTGTTATGCAAATAATGTTGATATTTGGTTTAATAAGGGATATATCAATTTTGAAAACAAGGAGAAAATATTTATTATCCCTTTAATAGATGGAAAATATGCGCCCTATGTTGAGCCTTTGAGTGAGGAAGATCTGAATAGGATTTATGTACATGCCATCTGGGACCCAGAAGTGCTCGAGCCATCTAAAGAAGGAATCCTTTAGTGGGAAGATGCACAGTCTATTAGCAATACTACAAGTATTGCTTGTGATAATTGGGCTCATGGTACTTATGAGTTGGTAGGGTGTGAAGTAAGGAGCACATTTTTGTGAAACAATAAACCTCGTTGTGTTAGGAGAATAGGTAACAACCCTAAACCTTGGTACACTAGGGAAGGGGACCCTATGGTATTCCTGCGCGCCATGGAGGAATAATGGATAGACTAATTGGAGAGAAGAATTATGCTAGCATATACCCTACACGGGAAAACAACACGCTAGTGGGTGGTTCATAGGGATAATCTTGTAGAATGGAATGAAGTCAAGATTGCTCTTACAACTCGGTTTTCCAAGAGCAATGCACCAACTCGAATATGCACATATCATGGTAATCAACTTGTTCAACACCACATCCAACAATGTGAGAGGCTCTGGATAGAGGGACAGGAAGATTTACCACCTTCATTATGGGTGTACAAACTTTATTCCACTTTACAAGGCTGTGCACACGTTTGGTATGTATATGCAGAGCTACATAGAGAAATTGGAAATTGGTAAGATTTGATTATAGGTATGGTCCAGACTTTTGACTACTTCTCTACTAAACCTCTAGTAGAAGAGGCATTAAGGGTTATAAAGTGGTTAACTATGGGAGATAGTGCAAAGGTGAAAGAACTCATTCAGGAGTTATTTGATGAAAACAACTCAAGAGCACATTTTGCTGCAAAAACAGAGACAGATGCCACACTACTTAAGCGTACTTGCTTTGAGAAAGAAAAAGGGAAGATGGTCTACATAGTGGATGATGAAGAAGTAGAAGAACTAGATATAGATCATTCAATAGGTGTGTGTGAGGTCTTGGATAGTGTAGATAACAACACACGTGCCTATCATGAACCTATGAGGACCAAGAAAGTGAATATTGGTATGGATGTTGAACCTAAAGAGGCAATAATTGGAGATTATTGGTCTGAATCTAAAGTAGAAAAAATAGTGGAGTTACTCCATGATTTTTAGGATTTATTTCCTAGGGGCTACCATGAATTGAAAGGAGTGCATGCATCATTAGGATAAATGAAGATAAAGCTTAAGGAAGGTGCATGCCCTAGGTTAGGAAGAGACCCTACAAGATGAACCCCAACTTGCGCGAAAAGGTCAAGGAAGAAATTGACAAAATGTTGAAGTCTAGAATCATCAAGCCCCTAGATGAGTCAGAATGGGTTATCCCAATGGTGATCAGTATAAAGAAATATGGTCGGATTAGGATCTGTGTGGACTACAGGGAGTTGAATGTTACATGTGTGACTGATCCTTTTCCTACACCATTCATAAAGGAAATATTAGAAGGCATTGCATAGGCGTGAGATCTATTCCTTTACAAATGGATTCTCTAGGTATCATCAAGTTAGGATTTCACAGGAGGATCAGGAAAAGACTAATTTCACCACTAAATGGGGAATTTTTGCATATACTTGTGATGTCATTCAGACTGAAAAATGTGCCCACTATATTTTTGTGAATAGTTGTTCAAGCATTCCAAGATTTTATTCATCTTTTCTTGCAAGTTTACTTGGATGATTGGACAATGATATGGTCTTGTCAAGGATCATTGTGACAATTTGTGCTTAATGTTTGAAAGATGTAGATAGTTAAGCATATCTTTGAACATTAAAAAGTGTGTGTTTGCTCCAATTTTTGACACTCTTTTAGGGCATATTATCTCGGAAGGAAGGTTTTTGGTAGATCCACTAAAGTTGGAGTTATTTTCAGCCTAAAAGAACCTCGCGACTCAGTGAGGTGCATATATTTTGGGTCACACTGGGTATTATAGAAAAATTATCAAAGGATATGCTAAAGTTGTCTGCACCCTTGGAGGAGTTACTAAAAGGAAAAGGGGCATTTTATTGGGGGGAGCCACAACAACGCGCATTCGAGACATTGAAGGAGAAACTTACTACAACAAAGGTGCCTACTCTACACTTTCCCTTGTGGGACCAACCATTTCATGTACATGTGGATTCTTCTAGCATGGCCATTGGTGTGGTGTTGGCTCAATATAGAGACAATATTATAGATCATACTATCTGTTTTTCTAGTAGAAATTTTACTCATGTAGAGCATAATTATACAACTCCAGAGCACGAAGCTTTGTCAATGATCTATGTGCTACATAAATTTAAACATTACCTACTAGCAACACCATTTGTATTCTATACCGATCACATGGAATTGCAATACTTGGTAAATAAGCCAGTCTTATAGGGGTGCATATGTCGATGGGTGATCTTATTCCAAGAATTTGATTTTACAGTTGTGGTAAAACCAAGGAAAAGTAATTTTGGCCCAGACCATTTATCAAGGATACAATTAGGGAAGACACACAGATAATTGAAGACACCATTCCCGATGTATAGTTATGTAGGTTATAATGTGTGCCATCGGAATTAGAGGACATTGTTTTCTTTCTATGTATAGGTATGGCACCAAAAGGAATGAAATCCTTAGAGAAGAAATAACTTTCCATTCACGCAACACCATTTATGTTGATTAGCGGTGACCTGTACAAGTTAGGTTGAGATGAAGTACTACATCGATGTGTACTTTGGAACATGAGTGCACAGATCATGGAAGAGGCTCATGGTAGTATTACAGGATGGCAATATGCAGGTGGCGCCACTATGTGTAAGATTCTACTCGTTGGATTATGGTGGGAGACACTATCTAAGGATTGTAATACATATTTTAAGGCATGTGATCATTGTCAGCACCTTCGCAAACCAGGGCAAAGAGATGAAATGCCTTTACAACCTATTCCTAGTGTAAAACTGTTTGAAAAATGGGCTATAGACTTTATGGGTCCTATTTCACCAGCCATACGTAGGACTGGATCGCACTACATCATCACTTACACATATTATCTTATGAGGTGAGTAGAAGAAACACCTACCAAGGATTAGACAGCAGCTACCGCAACCAGGTTCTTATGGGAAAAACTTCTTACAAGGTATGGATTCCCATTGAGTTTGACCAAAGTGATAGGGGCACACATTTTTGGAATGAGATAATCATTATTATATTGGATGAGTTCATGATTTCACACCATAAGACTACACCATATCATCCTCGGAAAATGGGATCTTGAAGATTTTAACAAGATTTTGAGCCGACATTGACAAAAAATTGTGATGTTGGAAAAAAACATTGGGATGATAAAGTTTCTACCGAGATTTGGGCACATAAAATAACATACAAGTGGTTAAACAAGGACACACCGTTTCAATTGGTGTTTGGTGTAGAATTAGTTCTTCATATGGAATTCATGTTACCTTCTTTACGTATTACCCACGCAAGAGGTCTAGCTGATGAGAAAGCATTCGAGGATTGAATTGGAAAATTGATCAAGCTAGATGAGAAATGAGAAATAGCATGATGGATTCGAAGCAAGAAAATGTCAGGTAGAAGTGTGGCATGACAGCACATTAGGGACAAAAACCTTGAGATAGGACAGATGATGCTTCTTTATGACTCTACGTTTCTGTGCCATCCAGAAAACCTAAAGTACATTGGTTGGGATCATATGTTATCACTCACATACTTGAAACAAGCACTTTCCAGTTAGAGGCACTTGATGGAATACGGTTACAGTGTTACTTCGATGGGACTACGCTTGAATCTCTACTATAAATAAGTCTTCTTGGTGTTTGTAATAAGGAAGTGTTGCCATTTAGATTAGGTTTTCATTTATGTATTCCCTTAATGTATTTCCTTCTTCGTCGCTATGATTTTTCATTTTAGTTGGTGTTTTGTGTAATAAGTGTGTTTGCGCGTTGGAAGCTAATTACCATTTATAGAATTTTTATGCGTAGAGGACTGCACATACCATTTATGTGGGGTGGCTATTGAAAAATGGGTACACATAAAGGAATAAACTGCTACATGTGTTATTCAAGTTTGGAGAGTTGTTGGAAAAAGATTGCTTCCAAAAAATAACCATAGATTGAGATAAATGAAGGAACAAGATAATGTCGAGGTAAGTAGTGGCCGTGGAGACTACCAAGAGAAGGCACAAAGTGGGAAGGTACTCAAGTGCATGGAAGCGCACTAAAGAGAAGTCTCAGAAGAAGTTAGAAAGGCGTGCTAGAAGGTCATAACCGAGGTGCAAAGATGTACCACGTGGAAATTGTGAAAATGGTCAATTAATGAGAGAATTGTTGGTAGGTGAAGGAGTAATAAATACACTAAATTTTTGAAAATCTATATAAGGACGGGATGCGAGTTCATTTTTACCATTGTAATTGCAAGTATTTAAAAGAGCTAATTGCAAACGAGCTGAGTGACGTATATTGAGGTGTGAAGAGTACGAAACTAGATGTGGAGAGAAAATTTTCACAAAAGAAGCTTGCGTCACCATTGGTGAATGGTTTAAGCGAAGAAGATGCATTATGAAAGAGCTAGGGCATGTGATTTCAAACTAGGGCATACAAATTCGAGCTAGGGTTTAGACCTGCTCGCTATAGAAAATAGAAAGTGAAGCATTTGCACATTACAAAGGACAGAAAGTTGAGGTTTTTAGATGGCACCAAATAAAGTACCTTCCGTAGGAGCCAAAGGAAAGAAGAAAGTGGAGGTAGAAGTTGAAGTTGTACCCAAGAGTAATTTTTCGATAGATGCAGACTTAAGGTGTTATAGTTGGGAAAGATTGGTATTCCCACATCCATAAGTGTAAAATAAGTGATTACAACCACTACACATCGGATAACAAGAAGGAGTTAGATGTGTTGTTGAGCATGAAGACCAAAAAGTGCACAACAGAGGACATGTCAATATATGATGACACCGGGAGAAGTTGTTAAAGTAGTTTGGACTCTATCAGGTTGTATGAGCTCCTTATTTTGGAAAGTATGAACCATTATCCCAAAGTGTTTAATGAGAAAATTCCATGAGGACTTATTCTATTTCATTAGACAGAGGTTCAAAATCATAAAGAACCATTCATTCCCATTCTTTATTCTTTGAAGTATCAAAAGGCAACCATTTTCGAGGCGACAATGCAGTTTAGTGTGGGGTAATGTTGAGTAGACAAAGTATGACACTTAGTAGAAGGCACACGAAGGTTTACGCATGGGAATATGGCGTGTTTAAAGGCACGGAAGGATAGGGAAGGAAACACACGTGAAAGACAAGGACAGATTCAGACTTAGCCATTTTCATGATTACGGGCTATTTTTGGAGATAGCGTGCAGAGCACACAAACCGGATAAAGACTTGTGTGACATGCATAGGCTATTTTTGGAAGAGCGTCTACTAAGCACTTTGCATGGGTTCGAGTTAATAATAGAATTACTACTGTCAGTTAACCATAAGAGATCTATTATTAGCGCACTTACATGTGTGTCTATTATTGTAAAGGCGCATGGCTATTTTCAGCATGCGACCTATTTTGGGAATTATGTAAGCGGTGAAGGGAAATTCCCCACCCTTATAAGTATGTAGTAATCTACGTACAATAGAGGGGTTGAGTAGTGAGCTATTATGGAGATATACTTCCAAAATTGATGTGTGCATAAGTTTATGATACTCTTTTGAATATTGTAAGAAGTTTATGTGTATTTACTGTGTTTAATATAATGGAATGTATTGACTGATTCAAGGTGTTAAACATGAATGTAACTAGTTCTTACATGGTTGAATTCATTATGGATATTGTTTACATCCATTACTCCTTATATCTAGATCTGGAATATTCTCTCGTAGAATGTTTATACTATTTATGGATCCGAATGCATCAACTCTTCATTTTTCTAACATCCTACACAAGAACCCCAAAAGAGGGCCTGGTTCCTTTGCGTGCTTTTGGTAAGTGCTTAGTCTAGGTCGAGTGATGTGCTAACGCACTTTGGGTTATTTCTCGGTAAATTCTAGGTTGCATCACATATTAAATCTTTTAAGAAAATTAGTTGCATATTGTGATTGAGATACTACAATAAATTTTTTATCTTGAAATATAGCCATGCATAAAAATGATTCAATAATCCTAAATCTGTCATCTCAAAATATTGCATTAAATTTCCTTTAATTTTAATGATTAAAGTGTTATAATTACTAGTGATAAGTAAATCATAAACATACAATACAACGAGAATAATAAATTTTTCTTCAATTTTAACAAATAAATCATTGTCATATGAAAAATTAGAAAAACCAACCGCATTGAAAAAACTATTAATTTTAGATACCAATATTTAGGAGCTCTTTTCAAACCATATTAAGATTTTTTCAATTTACAAATATACATTTCTTTACCGGTTCTTCAAAGCCTTTAGGTTGGATCATATAAATCTTTTCTTGTTAATTGTCATTTAAAAAAACATTTTTAACATCCATTTTATGGATTTCCCAACCATACTGAGCAACTAAGGAAATCAAAATCATTACTGTGCTCATTTTTGCAAATGGTGAAAATATATCTAGGTAGTCGATATCGGGTTTTTGAGTAAACCCTCGTGCTACTAGTCGGGATTTAAACTTATCTGTACTTTCATCTACTTTATATTTGATCTTGTATAGCCATCTAGATCCGACTATACTTCATTTTTCAGGAGGAGGGACTAATTCCCATGTTTGATTTTTAATTAAAGCAATGTACTCAAATTTCATAACATCTAACCATATTTCATTAGAAGAGGCTTCTTCAAAATATTAGGTTCAGGTTCATACAAGGTCATCAAAGCATGATATGTATGATGACTCCTAGTCATTTTCTGAAGGTTTCTGGATTAGAGTCTTGAATAATAGACTTATCCCATCTAGGTATTTTAGTTACATAAGTACTAGGAATAATCTCATTTCCAACTATAGGTTCAACACTAGTTTCTTCATCACATTCATTATTTTCACAATTTTCAAATTCAAATTCTTTTCCATTTTCATTAGAAATAACGAGAAGAAGAAGAAGAAGAAGAAGAAGAAGAAGAAGAAGAAGAGGGAAAAAAGGTTTTTCTAAGATTTCAACATTCTTATTTTCTATAACTTATATTTTTGACAGATCAAAATATCCTAAGACATTTAGTTGTTATACCGTATCCTACAAATATACATGGAAAGGAGGTTTGATCAATCTTATTCCGTTTTGATTTTGGAATAAAGAGAGAAGCTAGGCTACTAAAGATTCTCAAATGATATATATACTAGGTTTTCGTTTTGACCACTTTTCCAAAAGAGTTTAATTTACCAAGGCTTTATTGGTAACTCTGTTCAAGATATGAATAACAATGTTCTTAGTTTCGCCTAAAGGAACTTAGGAACTTAAGTAGAATGCATCATGGTCCCGGCCATTTCTAGAATAGTGTTATTTTTCCTTTCTCGCAATCCCATTCTACCGAGGGAATAGAGACTAGTTAGTTCCCTTTTAATTCCACATTCAACAAAAATGAGTCAAAATACGGAATTACATATTCTCTCCCATTATCATTTCTAAGCCTCTTAATTTTATACTTAGAAGAGTTTTCGACTAAAGCTTTAAATTCTTTAAATTTTGACAAGACATATAATTTATTGGTAATAAAATACGACCAAATCATATGATATAAATCATCAATGAAAGTGATAGCATATAGAGAATCATTAAGAGAAATAACTTCTAGGGATCCTCTAAGATCACTATGGAAAAACTCTAAAGGTTTAGAAGATTTATCATCATGATGACTGTGAAAAGGATTAGCAGATTGCTTACCATGTAAGCATCCTTCATAAGTTCCATGATTTTCAAAAATAGGTGGTAGACTAGTTACTAGGTTAAGTCGATACATGTCATACATGCTCCTAAAGTTGACATGACCTAGCCTCTCATGCCACAATTGCATGTCACTTATTTGAGTTGTCAAACAAGAAGTAGAAGGAAAACCAAAAAATACATACAAACCATCTCTTTGAATGCCTTCAACTATAGTAACATCATGTTCATTTTTAATAAACCATTTATCTTTCAACAATGTAACACTATAGTTATTTTGAGTTAATTGAGAACAAGAAAGAAAATTCATTTTAAGTTTAGGTACTAACAACACATTGTTAATAAAACCATTTGCTACTTTTTCTTTTCCCTGACCCTGAACATCAAGAATGGAATGATCACCCAAGTAGATTTGATCATTACATTCACTAAGATCGATACAATATCAGATCTAAAATTCATGTGCCTAGAGGCACCATTGTCTAATATCCACTCATTTTCTTTTGCAGTGACAAAAGTGACATACAAAGCAATTACATTTGATTTTTGGTTATTTTTCTGATTCTTGTTTTGATTTTTTTCTTGAAGATTGGTTAAACTTTTGAAATTGAATAGATTTTTTTATTCTTGTTTTGTTATTTTTAAATTTACAATCCTCTTTCTTATGTCCAAATTTACCACAATAATGACATTTTCCATCAAAGCTAACTCTTATATTTCCAGTTTCTTATCCTTGCTAGGAGGTTTAAAAGTTTGCTTTGTGTTTTTGTTGAATCTAGAGGTTTTACCTTTTGATTTTTGAGTGGGAAGTGTCTTGTGTAGCATTCTCCTTAGAATCAAATTTTGACATTACTTGTTCTTCATGTATAAGAAGAGAACCAAGGGTTTACAAATATGGAATTTTTGTTTTATTTGATATTTAGAGTTTAAAATTGAAATCCAAATTCTAAAATTTTCATGAATATTTAATTGGATAATAAAATAGAGAAATTTATCATGAATCAAATTACCGCCACATCTATCTAATTGTGACTTAATATTTTTTATTTCTGCTAAATAATTAACCACTTTTTCATCTCCCTTCATGGGAGTTGTCATAATCTCTAAAGCCAATTTAATATTTTTTTATAAACACGTACCTTCATGCATAAACTTCAATTGTGTCCAAGCTTCACTAGGACTCTAGATTTCCGATATGAAGCAAAAATTCATCTTGTACGCTCCGCAAGATAATAGACATCGAATCTTGTACTTTTTGTTGATATGTGGCGACATTATTAGTAGTTGCATGTCTTCCTGTAGGAGCTCTCTCAGTCCCATTTACAACTACCCATAGTTTGCGAGCCATGAATTTTACTTTCAATTGAATCTTCCAAATGTTGTAGTTGTTTCCATTCAACATATGAGATTTATCAATTAAAATTGATTAGACCCCATTTTTGCGTAAAATAGAGATAAATAAATTATTAACAAACAAGGATTAAAATAAGATTTTTATAGAAATTCCCCCTGTCGTATTTTAATCCTCGTAATCGATCACGATTAATTCACCCACAAAAGGAGGTCCTGTTAATTAAATAGTCTATACACAAAAAAAATAGAATGATATCAAAAATTAAATTGAAACGTGAGTGAATTCTTTTTAGTTTTGTAACAAAATTATGACGAAAACATTGTCGTCATATAGGAATATATCATTAAAAATGATAATTTTACTATTTTAAAAAAGTTTTATAATTTGTCTATATTTTGGAAAAATAAATAAACAAATTATTTTCCTCATAATTTCTAAAAAAAATATATATATATATATATTAAAATAATTGGGGGCTCTTGCCCTTTTTATTAGATAATCAACTCAATAAGCCATGTTATAAACCAACTTGGCGAGCCATTATTTATTGCAAACCATATTACCATTTGAAATGAATGTTAAACTCAATGCTAATGACAATGCCAAAGAAACCACTATGCATAAAACTCGTGGCCAAGTGCTTGAACAAACCAAACACCACACCCTCGAAGGGATTAAAAAAAGGGGGTGGTGTGACCTAAGTCACACCACCAAAACATTGTGGGAAGGATTTTAAAGCCTTCCCCATTACCATGTCGTCCCCATGTGGGACTAAACCCACAATGTAAGTAGAGATGGGGGAGGGTCACAGGTGGTGGAGGGGCTCGCAGGACACGTGGCGGGAGTGCAAAGGGGGTTCACTATGTGACTAGTGGTTATCACTTAGCACTAAGCTAGGAGGGGCAATATAGCGAGGGCCGCCCGATTAAGGTTTATACAATTTTTTTATTATATTTATATATTTTTTAAATATATGGCATCGGTTAGGTTTAGGTTTATAGGATTTATGTTAGGTTCATATGTTTAGGTTTATATAAGTTAGGTTAGGTTTATATAAACCAAAGTTTTATATATATATATATATATATATATATATATATATATATATATATATATATATATATATATATATATATATATATATATATATAAACTACACATATATTTTTATAACCCATATAATTTTTATAAATATAAAAATTATGCATTCATATAACTTGTATTTTTATAAAACACAAAAATATTTTAAAATCCATTCAACTATCATAGTTAAATTAAATTATAGGGAGAAAAAAATCGCAAGGGCCCTATTCAGACATGAATAAGGGTTTCCAAAATCAAATGTATTACAGGGGACAAGAAATTTACTTGGCCAATGAAAAAAATAGAAAAGCCTATTTTCTCGAATCTTTTCTCCCCATGTAAACTCGAATTAATCTTGGATTTTTTTACTTCCCTTTTTTATTTCCTTGAATCCCCAAAACTATATAAAACTATTTTTTCAAATATTTATAACCCTTACCTTAGTTTCAGTGGCCCGATAATTCTTGAAGTATTATTATTTCCACGCAGTTCAAAATCAACAATGCCTTTTCACCAATACAATATTTATCTAACCAACATACTATGAAAAACGGGAAGGGGGTTAAATAATATTTCAAATATTTTAACTACCTTCCCAACCATTACAACCTTAGGAAATATTAGGATTAAATTAAATTTATTAATCCCGCTCTGGTACCATGTCAGGACGAGGGGTGAAAAGGTGTAATAACCAACTATATTAATTAATGAATTATTATAAAGTAAAACATTACAACATAAATAAATTAAATAAAACACATTGTACACATAACACAACATGTAACGTGGAAAACCCCTAAATGGGTAAAAACCACGGAAGAAATCCACTATCAAGAAACTTTTACAATTACTAGTCTAGTAACTCCTCCTCACTTCTACTCCATGTTTTTACCAGGATTAACCTTCATATTCATTTAAAATATTATTTGATCGATTGATCTAGAATTGAATTCAATATGACCTAAGGTCATATTTAAATAACCCGAAGGGTTATAACCTTATTAAGTGATGGGGCACACCTCCTCGATTTAATTAGTTGATTAATTAAATTAACCAACCCCTAATATAAAGTTTATATTTAAATAATATGAATATAGTTTATTCTATATTATTTAAATATAAACTATATATTATGATGCACTTAATATTATAGTTCTAACACTTGTTTGTTACGCCCTTAACCTATTGCTTGTATTAGGATATGAGTAGCTGACTTGTGGCTTACCATATCATTTTATTATATCATTTATACTTTCTCATGCTTAGTAGGTCAACCTTGGTGATGGCCATAACATATGAATAGTATATATAGGGGATTGTAGGTAGTAGTTCATCATCATTGGAGCATTTGAGTATTATTGTATGGTTTGGAGGTTGCCCCCTCGAAGTGGTGAAGCTATTCTAATTGCATATTGAGATCATTATTCTGGAATATTATGTTATTTTGTACTATATTTCTACTCATGATCTGAATTATATAATTAATTTCATTACAAGTGGTATCAGAGCTATGATCTGGGCCAAAATTAGGGCAAAAAGCCTAATTTTTGTTTCACCATATATTGCGAACAAAAGTGAATTGGTGGGAGATATTTTTACCATATTTTTGAAACATTTCAAGTAAGGTTACCTGAAAATTTCAGACTTTTTTGATTTATTTTGCAAATGTTATTACAAATTTAGGGTTTTTCATAAAATTGCTCCCTAGGGTGTAAATTGTGGAATTTTTTCAAATTCGTTACATTTTCGGAAAGCACAAAAAAATTATTTTGGGTTTGTTCTTTAAGTTTTTTATATTTGGCCAAATTCGTATCGAAATTTGAAACCCTAAAATTTGACCGTGATCCCTACATCCTACTATTTTGGGGCATCATGCGGGGCCTTCCACAAGAGGAAAAAAAAAATCCCATCACTCCAAGTAAAACACCAGAAAAGGATGAGATAGTAGTTGAGGAGTTGGAGATAGAAGATATAACTACAAATTCCTCAGGGTTAGGGTTTACTTCGACAGACCATAAAGTAAGCCAACTTGAGTTTAACCTAAGAGACCTCGAATCTCGAGTGGCCAACAAAGAATATGTGGATAGGATTGGACAAATATTGGAGGAGTTCATGAAAAATTCAGTATGCATATGATGGGTAATCATACTTATGTCAATCAAGGTGGATCCTCAGGTCAACATAATAGACACATGAGCCAAAGTGGATCTTCGAGTGTGCACAATCCAAATACGAGCACTCTGCAGCCCGTACTATGTTTCCAAAAGTGGAGATGTGCAAGTTTGATGGAAAGGATCCACTCAATTGGATCAACCAAATGGATAATTTCTTTGAACTACATTAGATTCCATTAGGAAAAAAGATGACCATGACAGCTTTGTATCTTAAACTCCGACCAATTGCTCTGTATCAATGGTTATGTGCTCAAAGGCAGAAGAGTGGTCTCAATGTTACATGGACAGTCTTCACTGAAGAGTTACAATTACACTACAGTTCTAGTGTGTCAGATAATTACTTCAGCCAATTAGCAAAGTTGAGACAGACATGATCTATTAAGGATTACATTCATCACTTCCAAAACCTTTCTCTGCGGGTGGAAAATATTACTGAAGAGAATCTGAATGACCTATTTCTTGGGGGTCTTAAGGATCACATTGAGCATGAGGTGTGTATGTTTAATCCTCATAAGGTTTCTGATTCGATGATTATGGAAAGAAGGGAAGAGGAGAAATTTGTTTCAAGTAGGAGATAACATTTCACTTATACCAAAGATCATAACACCTTGGCCCCATCACTCCCTCAACCAGTTAGATAGACACCTCGACAAATTGAAGAAAAAAGAGAAAAAGGGTTATGTTTTAACTGTGACAGTAAATTTGGACCCGGACATAAATGTGCTGAAAAGAATTTGTTCTACATTGATGGGCCTAGTGAAGATGAAGAGAAGGATGAAGATTCAAAGTTAGAGGTCTTGGTTGAGCCAGAGGAGGAGTCAGGAGATCCTCAACCAACGATATCATGCTATGCAATTTCAGGTATTAGCACCCCCAAACCCTAAAGGTGGTTGGATTTCTAAAAAATAGAGGGTCATAGTGTTGATTGATTCAAGAAGTACTCACAACTTTATCAATCATAAGTTAGCAGTCTTGCATAAATCGTTTCATTCATTCACTCCCGAATGTCAAGTAATGATTGTTAATGGAGGCACTCACATTACTTGTTCTAGAAAATGCCATAGCATTAAGCTTGCCATGGGATATTACATACTAAATAGTCCCATGTATGCCATTTCTATGGGAGGAGTAGACATTGTGTTAGGGGTTCAATGGCTTACCACTTTGGGAACCATTGAGATGAACTTCCAAGACTTGTTCATGTGATTTCACTCTAAAGGAAGGAATTTTGAGCTAAGAGGCTTAAGAGAAAAGTCTCCACAAATAGTAAGTTCTCATCATATGCACAAAATGCTAAAAAAGGGTGCAGAGGGATTTGTGGCACAACTCTTTTCATTGGAGGCTCATCATTCTAAGGACATTATACCATCAGATATGCAAGTAGTGTTGGATGCACACTCTGTTGTATTTGAAAATATACCAAAGGGATTACCTCCAAAGAGAGATCATGATCATGCTATTTAGTTATTACCAGGAATTCAACCGCCTAACATTATACCTTATAGGTACCCATATGTGCAAAAGAGTGAAATTGAGAAGATTGTACAAGAGATGTTGGAAGTAGGAATCATCCATCATAGTCAGAGTGCTTATTATTCTCTAGTAGTGATGGTACAGAAGAAAGATGACATGTGGCACATGTGTCCTGATTATAGGGAGCTTAATAAGTACACAATCAAAGATAAGTTTCCTATTCCTGTAATTGATGATTTTTTTGATGAGTTACATGGTGTTGTTTATTTTACAAAGCTTGATCTTTGTTCGGGATACCACAAAATTAGAATCAAGGATGAGGATGTTTATAAACCACCTTTCGGACACATGAAGGCCATTATGAATTCCTGGTAATGCCTTTTGGACTCACAAATGCACCTTCTACATTTCAAATTTTGATGAATTCTATTTTTAAGTCATTCCTGCAGAAGTTTGTCCTAGTGTTTTTTGATGATATATTAATTTATAGCAAAACATGGGAGGAACATTTGCATCATGTAAATAAGGTTTTGGAAACCCTTGAGCAACATCAACTTTATGCAAAGCCCTATAAGTGTTATTTTGGACTCAAGGAGGTTGAATATTTGGGTCGCATTGTCTCTCATAAAGGGTTTAAAGTGGATCCTAATAAGACAAAGCCATGATGGAGTGGAAGGTTCCAAAAACCCTAAAGAATCTACGAGGATTTTTGGGGCTTATAGGTTATTACCAAATATTCGTAAGGCATTATTGAAGCATAGTTGCACCTCTCATAGCTTTATTAAAGGACTCCTTCCATTGGAGAGAGGATGCAACAAAAGCATTTGAGAAACTAAAGGAGGCCATGTGCACAACTCCAGTCTTGGCTACTCCATATTTTTCCAAAACATTCATTGTTGAATGTGATGCATCAGGGGTGGGTATGGGGGTAGTTCTCATGCAAGAAGGCCATCTTATTTCCTTTTTGAGCCATCAAATCAAAGGTAATAATATTTCCAAGCCAACTTAGGAGAAGGAAATGCTAGCCATATTTCATGCAGTAAAGCAATGGAGACCATATCTCATAGGAAGACACTTTAAAGTGAAGACAGATCAAGATTGTCTAAAATACTTCTTAAAGTAGTGTTTATCATCAGAAGAACAAAAAAATGGGTCTCCAAGATGTTGGGATATGATTTTGAGATTATCTATAAGAAAGGGAAGGAGAATGTAGTTGCGGATGCTCTGTCACAGAAAGATGAATCAATTGCAGCCTTGTTATGTGCCATATCCATATTACACGAAGATTAGATAGATGAGACAAGGTTCGAATGGAGAAATGACCCAACCACACAAAACCTCATTCATCATCTCCAGAATGATCCAAGCATGTCTAAAAAAATTGTACTAAAAGGGGATGCTTTATGGTATAAAGATAGATTATACCTATGTAAGAACTCCACTCTTAAAAATAGGATTCTATTTGAGCTTCACTCTTCTCCAATAGGGGGGCACTCTATATTCTTGAAGACTTATCATCGAGTCAAACAAAATTTCTTCTAGGAAGGGCTCAAAGGGAATGTCCAAAAATTTGTGGCTGAATGCATGATTTGTCAGCAAAATAAGGGTGAAATAGTTCGATCCCCGGTCTTATACAACCTCTATTTATTCCTAACCAAAGTGATGAGAAGAGGTTTCCATGGACTTTATCACAGGATTTCCTGAATCTGAAGGAAAAATGTCATCATGGTTGTGGTGGATAGACTCACCAAATATGCTCATTTTTGTGCCTTGGCACACCCATTTGCTGCAAGCATGGTAGCAACAGCCTTCATGGACACAGTTTAGAAGCTTCATGGGACACCGAAGATTATAGTAAGTGATCGAGACCCTATATTTACTAGTAATTTTTGGACTGATTTATTCTCATGTTTGGGTACTTAGCTCATAGCTCTTCTTATCATCCCCAGTCTAATGGGAAAACAGAAGTTGTAAATAAGTGTTTGGAGGGATATCTCCGTTGCTTTACGTCAGATAAACAAGCAAGATGGGTCCAATGGTTGCCACTTGCAGAATGGTGGTATAACACTTCCTTCCATACTTCATCTAAAATGTCTCCTTTTTTGGCACTCTATGGGTACCATCCACCATCCATCACATCATCATTGAGAGGACAACCATGGGTTAGAGTAGTAGAACACATTTAGTATCAACAAGAGGTCCTCTCTAGTCTCAAGGAGAACTTGGTCATGGCACAAAACCGCATGAAGCAACAGGCTGATCAACATCGCACGGAAAGGCATTTTGAAGTCGGTGATTGGGTTTTTGTGTGGTTACAACCATATAAGAAAATGTCTTTGAAACAAAAACAAAAGGATAAAAACTTTCACCGAATTATTATGGCCCCTATCAAGTATTAAAGATCGTACTCAGTAGCATACAAATTAGAACTTCCACAATCAACCAGAATACATCCAGTCTTTCATGTTTCTTGCCTAAAGAAAGTAATTGGACAGAGAGTATCAGCCCAAACAGTGTTACCTGAGCTCGATGAGGAGGGGAGAGTCATCTTGGAACCTGAATGCATCCTTCAAAGACACACTAAAATATTGAGTACACGAGTTAATACTAAGTACCTGATCAAGTGGAAGAATATGGACAATGAAGATCCAACATGGGAAGATATGACATTCCTGCAGCAACACCTAGAGCTTCTCAACATTGGGGACAATGTTTCTTTGAAAGGGAAGGGCATGCTACGCCCTTAACCTATTGATTGTATTAGGATATGAGTAGCCAGCTTGTGGCTTACCATATCATTTTATTATATCATGTATACTTTCTCATGTTTAGTAGGTCGACCTTGGTGATGGCCATAACATATGAATAGTATATATAGGGGATTATAGGTGGTAGTTCATCATCATTGGAGCATTTGAGTATTATTTTATGGTTTGGAGGTTGCCCCTCAAAGTGGCGAAGCTATTCTAATTGCATATTGAGATCATTATTCTAGAATATTGTGTTATTTTGTGTTATATTTATGCTCATGATCTCGAATTATGCAAGTAATTTCATTACATGATGCACTTAATATTATAGTTCTAACACTTGTTGGATGTTATTCATAAAAAATTATAATGACCATACTTGTATTTATTCATGGACTTTAATAGCATTTCCCATACATGTTGTCGTATGAAGATTTCAATCTAAAACTCAGCTATGCATGCTTGTACAACTCATTTTCTACAAAACACCTTTTTTATTGTGGGGCCCACCATTTTTCATGGGCTTGAACCACCATGGAAAGATGATATGAGGAATTCTCTTCAATCTCAAATCATTACCCAGGAAAAATAGTTCCAATTTGGCACCTAACTGTGCGAATTTCTCCACACCACTTCTAACTAGGTTTTAGGAGGGTTTTAGGTAGTGCCATAAAAATGGATAAAGATTTCTTATCCTTCATTCTTTTGAATTTAAAATTTATGATTAATATTTTTATCTCTATTATCTTCAAAATTTTCTCTTATCATTTATCTTAACAAATATTTTCAATTCGATCAAATGCTAAGAAGTCAAGGCACTCGCTTTTTTGCATACCTTGCTTATCCCGGTTTTGACAAAACATCAATTTCTTCCACAGAACTCATCCTATGGTCCTCTATTCTGGTCCACACCACTATAAAAATCCCTCTACATTTACCAAGGCTTTTTTATCATAAATGCACATGTACCTTCTTGAACAATCTCATTTGTGCATGTTAAACATGTTTGTCTTGAACAACAATCATACAAATCACCCTAAATGTGCATCTAAGTGCTGATTTATGACATGTAGATTCATTTGAGGACTCTCATAAATTTCCCTACACACTTAATATGGTTTCATTTGCTTGACATAGTTGTTTTTGCTTCATACACTCATTCTAGGTCCTTGAAATAGGCCTGAATGAGCTAGTTTACAATGTAACTCATCATGCATGTCTTATGCTTCATCATGTAGCCCCTTAAACATGTCCTATCATGTGTTTGGTTACTTTACCATGCTTCCCCAGATACCTCATGCCTTCACTCCACCTTTCTAGGTCACTTTGCTAATTGGGCCTATGGATCGACCTCCTAAATTGAGTTATTCTCACCAATTCCACTCATGTACCTATGTATCCATCATTCTGACCTTATTTCCTTGTCATATACATGATAAAATTTCTATGAATTCATTTAGGCATGCTCTCACATTATTACCATGTTTGTACCAGTCACTAGCTACTCAATAAGTCAATGCTTAATCATGTGTTCTCAAGCCTTTTTCTTGTCCTTCCTTGTCAATGTCATTCCAAGATCCTTCTAGCTCTCCTACATTTTGATTTTTCATTAATTTTCCTTTTGCATCAATGAAAACTTGTCAATCACATGCCAACAAACTTCCTTTTTCATTAATGAAAAAAATTCCTTATTCTTCTCCCCCTTTTTGCATTAATGAAAAAGTGCATGCTTTTAGTTCATGGTATCCTCCTTCATCATATTGTTTGACCTCTATTTTGGTTGGAAGAATCAACCAAGCTCGTCATTTAAGCTCAAAACTTGTCCTTCTTTCTTTGGCTCTGTCTTTGACCTTATAACAAAGTATTTGAGCAATGTAGCTCCCCAAATAGATGCCTATCCACATGCCAACAATAATTTTTATTACAAAAACATAATTCCTACCTCCTTTCCCATCTATCTTGGTTGATCATGCTCAAAAGTTGTCTTAACTCTATCATGTATTGGTTGCAAACATCATTTATACCTTAGGTCCCTAACCCAACCTATCAATGCATTTTAGTCCAATTTTGGCCATTCATATAACATCATACCTTACATGATATACCTCATTTTTATCCGTCGGGTTGTAATGTCACCAATTTCCTGCCTATGCATGAAGCCTTCATTTATTGCCTTTAAGTCATCTAGGTGGACTAGTTGATGTAGGAGCATCATCATGGTAGCTTAGAGAGTACATTAAAGTTAGAACAAGCCTTTTAAGGCATGGAGCAAGTACTAAGAGTGTCAAAGTTTTCCCTCCATAGTTAAAATTTAAATTGTATGTGTATTGTAGTATTGAAGGTGAAAATCATTGTAATGAGGGGTAAATTGTCAAGTTTGACTAGGCGAGAGTGGTTGCATAGGTAATAAATGAGTTGTCTTGAGGTAGATAAGGTCATAAAGACCATAAAAATATATTTGTAATGAGTTGTGAGGTGTTCTTAGATGAATATTATCCAAAATTACCTATGTTTAGGATATGTTAATATTCCTAGGGGTAGACTTAATCAATTTAGAAGCTAGTTGATCTTCATAAAGAGTTAGAATAGGAAAAAAATCACATTAGAGGAATAATTCTAAGGATAAGAGATTGTAATAGGTTTTTCAATGATGAATGAAGAAGGTGTGATGGTTGAAATGAAGAATTTTCTTTTGTTTTGGTGATTTTTGCATGTTTTTAGTGGACTGTGCATGGAGGATGTGTTAAGATAGTGAGGTACAAACCATCAAACCTATTTATACATTAAATTTATCTTGATCATTAATATAGAAAGACTCTACATGTGATGAGGAATGCCATCATGATTTTTGTAAGTTTTGAAAATGTGTAATTTGGCTTTATATAGGGCTTCTCTTAAATTTTGTTTCCACTAGTGAATTGAGCTAATATTTTCAAGATATCTTTGTCTTATTATGAATTAGAGGTTCCTAAGGTTTCATAGTGATTGGATAATCACAGTCATAGATATCATTGACAAATCTCGAGCTAGAAAGAGAAAACACAATGAACTGTATGAGGGCATTTTTATGCTAATTTGAACAAATTGGGATGTGTCAAGAGAAAGTGTGATCTAAGATGATACCTTAGAGTATATTAAGGAGTGGTAATTTTTTTACAATTAATTATGAAGATATTACCACAATCATTTTAATGTAAACCTAAATGTACATGGTTCAAGACTTCATTAGATCATTAGGAAGGATTGCAAAGAAGGTGGGTTGGGTGAAATTTCCGTAAAACTAGTGTATGAAATTTTTATATAACTTCAAACATGATGAATGATATCATTAGAACAATGATCCATGCTATGAAAACATTCCAATTGCATTTAAGGTTTTGAATTTGGCATACAAGAACTATGAGAACTTTGGGACAAAACATTAAGAACACAGAATGAATACCATTTCTTGAGTACTCATAAGGGAGACTAAACCTTTAGATTGGGTTCCTTTAACATGTCCAAGTAGGTATGCATGGCCTTGTGACTCCATTTTCATTATAATTCATTGTGGGGTAAAGTGTGACTAAGAGAGCTTAAAAGGTATATGTGCTAGTAACTGGTGGATGGATTTTGAAGTATGAAACAATCTTTTCATATGAAGATAGGAGGCTTGAAAATTCATATAGGGAATTGACTCAGTGATTACAACTTTCTCCATATGATAACTAAGGTCAGAAAGACCAATTAAATGTCGATTCATGCATAGGTTTAATAAGGTTATTGTATCATTTTGATGGTGTATTTGATAGGGTTTGAATGCTCATCTAGGAGGATTGAGTTAGGACACCTTAGTGAGGTTTGAAAGGAAAAATATCCAGTCTTGTAGAAGGAAAACTAGCTGAAATAAGTTGTATAGAAGGATAATACATAGTAAAGACAAGGTGAGGTGAGTTTGAATCCTTTTAAAGAAGTTTACAGGATAAAATCAGGGTTAAAGTGGAAATTGAAGCATTGAATATGCTTGAGAGTTGAGAAAGGAAATAGTATGAAGGTGTATGGAGTTTGTAAATTTGGATTATGATATACATGGAAAGGAACATATTGCCATGCATGTGTTGGAGTTGAGAAAGATGGCACCCATTTTTGGTTTGAGATCCTGGAGATGATACATTAGTTATATGTTTTTGAAATTTTATAATGATTAATTCCTTGTTTTCCTTATTTTATATATGTCATTACTAATGATTAGATGAGTAGGTGATGCAATGTTGTAGGTATATGAGGCAAGAGAGACTCAAATAGTCAAGGAGGAAGAAGAGAAGTGTGGCTAAGAAAAGCCCAAGAAAGAAACACAACTAGCAGAGAAAGAGAAGATTGAGCCAAGGAGATTAGCATCAAGGACACGAAGCTTGCACATGTGAGGAAGTTTTGAGAAAGAAATAATAGGTAGTTTGAAATATCCAAGAGTAATCTTGGATAAGAAGAAAGAGAGAGACTATAATCTAAAGTAAAAGAGACTTGGATGAGAGAGATGGAAACCATGGGAGAAGATATGGTTCCATGGACATATTTAATAGTTATGGTGTAGACAATAAGAGAGATGAAAATGACAAAGAAAAAGAGAAGAAAAGAAAAGAATAAATCAAAGGAGATAGATGAAATAAGGAGACAATTGAAATCCTTGAGAAAGAGATAACAATAGTAGGTGAAGTGCTAGATTATGGATGTGAAGAAGATGATTAAAAACAAGTTGATATAATAGATGCACAGGAGTTAAGCTTCATGAGTGAAGCATGTGAAGACTCTTATAAAGAGGAAACAAAATATGAGTCTAAAATCATCATGGAAGGTGATGATGAATGGTCTAGTGGAGATGAAGAAGAATGGAGTGTGGAAGAAGAAGAGATAGATGATGTTAGGTTGATGGAATTTGAGAATAGTTATGTGAACCATCCACATGCAAAAGTGGAGCAGATAGAATACATTCAAGGAATAGTAGAAGGTGATGAACCAAGGTTTGATGAAGACTTATTAGGAACAACTGATGAAGACTTCCTTGATGAATCTGATATGCCAGATGAAAGAAAAGTTCATGAGATGAAATTTAAAAAATAGATATGCCTACCTATGATAGGGTTGATGATGAAGAGGATGACCTCATGTTGGAAGAATAAATCAGATTGGTTGATGCATTACTCAACACTTCTAATGAAAACAAATAAGATACAAGACAAGATGATATCAAGAAAGACAAAGTGAAGACATTCAAGAACATTCAGGAGAAGATAAAGGTAACAAATTCTTATTTTTATTGTGATTTGATGAATGAAGAGTATGTAGAAATAAAAACACCTAAAGTAGCTAAGGAATGTATAGATGGAAAATAAATGAATGATGATGCATATGTTGTAAAGAGGTTGAATGAAGCACAAATCAGAGAATTGGCTCAGATGCATGGGTATATAATCCCTAAATGGCTTGAGAAGCCAAGTATTTCAGTGAAGAAAGTGTGGGTAAGAAAGAATGCAAATAATGGTGAAGAGAGAAGTGAATATGATGGAATCAGGAAGGTGGTAGCTATCCCAGAGAGTCTGTTGGAAGAGAGTTGAAGTAAACTCCAACAAAGAAGAAGATGACAAGGACACAAAGGTAAATGAGAACCAAGAAACCATGAGAAAGGAAAAAGGTAAACAAATTATGTTGAATCTTTTGGATGTTGATGTGTTGAATGAAAATAGTGATGAGTCCATTAATGAACCATGTCATAAATTGTTTGAGGAATTTGATATGAAACAAGATGAATGATCTTGCAAACTTAGAGGAAAAGAAACCAGACAAGTTGGTGATGAAAATTTTTTTAAAGAGATGCTACAAGATGAGATAAAAGACAATGTCTTTGTGTATGAAAGTTGGGAGCAATTACAATCTAAGGTAAGTGCATCGAGTGTGATCTTCATAATGAAGAACTCAATGACTATCCTAAAACAATAGTGACACAGGGATTTGGTGAATGGAAGAAGGCAAGTGAGTCTCAAGAAGTGGAAATCGTGAAAGGAAACATAAATGTAGTAGTTGTAACAGCAGATTGGAATGAAAAATTCACCGGAAAGATTGGGAATGAGACAAGACAAACAAAAAAATAGATATGAAAAGAACAAATTGGAATTGGTAAATGAAAAAACAAAAGAAGAAGAAGATGAGAAACAACATGAAGTCAAAAAAGAAGCTTTATGGCTTCAAAATTTTGTATCTAAGGTTGTTTTTAGTGTTGTGTATGCAGGTATAGTAGCTAATAAGGTGGATGAAGCTCATGATTACATGAGAGAGCTCTTGAAAACAAGAGAAAAAGAAGACCTTGAAGACCTATATGAAGATGAAGCAACAATATGGAGTCTTATAGCTCCAAATAAAATAAGAAGAGGAAAATACAAGAAGAGACAAAGGAGCAAGAAGATGAGATATAGAGAATATACCAGGAAGACACAAAAACTAGCATGGGCAAGGATAACATGGGACCCAGGTATAGCTCAAGAAAGAATGAAGACTATATGAGAGAGAGAGAGAGAGTTGCTCATTTGAAGAGCATGATAAGCCAAGACAATTGTTGTCATTTAATGAAATTAGAAAGCTTATACCAACATTGAGATCAAGAATTTTTGAATACATATGTGACAGAGATGGAAGAAGCAACAACCAAATCAAGGAGAAACAAATGATGAAGACTCATGAGCAGGAGCTCATGAAAACTTTCAAGTTGGATAGCCTGATGTAGGAGCATCATCATGGTATCTTAGAGAGTATAATAAAGTTAGAACAAGCCTTTGAAAGGCATGGAGAAAGTACTAGGAGTGTCAAAGTTTTCCCTCCATTGTTCAAATTCAAATTGTATGTGCATTGTAGTAGTGAAGGTGAAAATCATTGTAATGAGGGGTAAATTGTCAAGTTTGACTAGGTGAGAGTGGTTGAATAGGTAAGAAATGAGTTGTCATGAGGTAGATAAGGTCATGAAGACCATAAAAATATATTTGTAATGAGTTGTGAGGTGTTCTTAGATGAAGATTATCCAAAATTCCCTATGTTTAGGATATGGTTAAGCTTCCTAGGGGTAGACTTAGTCAATTTAGGAGCTAGTTGAGCTTCTTAAGGAGTTAGAATAGGAAAAAAACACACATTGGAAGAATAATTTGAAGGATAAGATCTTGTAAGAGGTTTTTCAATGATGAATGAAGAAGGTATGATGATTGAAATAAAGAATTTTCTTTTGTTTCAGTGATTTTTGCATGTTTTTAGTGGACTGTGCATGGAGGATGTGCTAGGACAGTGAGGTACAAACCCTCAGTCCTATTCATACATTAAATTTCTCTTGAATATTAATATATAAATACTCTACATGTGATGAGGAATGCCATCATGATTTTTGTAAGTTTTGAAAATGTGTAATTTGGCTTTTAAGGCAAATTGTTGGTTCTCGGGCTCGATATAGGGATTCTCTTAACTTTTGTTTCCACTAGTGAATTGAGCTAATATTTTCAACATATCTCTTTCTTAGTATGAATTAGAGGTTCCCCAAGTTTCATGGTGATTGGAGAAGCACAGTTGGAGATATCGTTGACAGAAATCTCGAGCTAGAAAGAGAAAACACAGTTGAACTGTATGAGGGCATTTTGATGCTAATTTGAACAAATTGGGATATGTCAAGAGCAAGTATGATCTGAGATGAGACCTTAGAGTCTATTAAGGAGTGGGAATGAGTTTAGAAGGAATTATGAAGATATTACCACAGTCATTTTAATGTAAACCTGACTGTAGAGGGTTCAAGACTTCATTAGATCACTAGGAAGGATTGCAAAGAAGGTGAGCTGGGAAAATTTCCATAAAACCAGTGTATGAAAGCTTGATATCACTTCAAACATGATGAAGGATATCAGTAGAACAAGGATCCATGCTATGAAAACCTTCCAATTTCATTTAAGGTCTTGAATTTGGCATACAAGAACTATGAGAACTTTGGGACAAATCATTAAGAACTCAGATTGAAGACCATTGCTTGAGTACTCGACAAGGGAGCATAAACATTTGGATTGGGTTCCTTTAACATGTCCAACTAGATATGAATGGCCTTATGACTCCATTTATAGTATAAATCATTGTAGGGTAAATTATGACTAAGAGAGCTTAAAAGGTATATGTGCTAATAACCTGGTGGATGGATTTTGAAGTATGAAACAATATTTACATATGAAGAAAGGAGGCTTGAACATTCATATAGGGCATTGATTCAGTGATTACAAATTTCTCTAAATGATAACCAAGGGAAGAAATACCAAATAAATGTCGGGGTCATGTATAGGCTTAAAAAGGTTCTTGTATCATTTTTTTGGTGTATTTTATAGGGTTTGAAGGTCCATCTAGGTGGAGCGAGTTAGGACACCTTAGTGAGGTTTGAAAGGAACAAGATATAGTCTTGTAGAAGGATAATTAGCTGAAACAATTTTTATAGAAGGATAAGAAAAAGTAAAGACAAGGTAAGGTGATTTTGAATCCTTTTAAAGAAGGTTGTAGGCTAAAATCATGGTTAAAGGACATTGAATCATTGAATATGCTTGAGAGTTGAGCAAGGACATAATATGAAGGTGTGTGGAGTTAGTAAATTTGGATTATGATAGACATGGATGGAAAGGAACATATTAGCATGCATGTGTTGGAGCTAAGAAAGATGGCACACCAATAGCATATCTAGATCTTCCCTGAGTTTCCTTTACAAAGTGTTTATTACTTCTTTGTATGAAACAATAGTTTTCCTAGCCATGCACTTGCTTCCCCTTGGAGTAATCATGCTTACATTCATTGTTTTGTCTTACTAGGTTTGTTAGATGCCTAGGATACCTTATATGCGTTTACTTGAATGGTTATAACTTACTTCTCTACTTCAAACAATCTAATCAAGCCTATAGGTGTCCATTTTTAGTTCTTTGATAGTGTTCATCATCCCGTAAGAATTATTCATGCAAACCCTACCAATTTTCACGCATCAACCCTAGAGATATCAATCATACTAGCCCCTTCTATATCTTATGTATTGTTGGCAAGAAAATTTTTCAAGGATAAATTGGTGGATTTATTTCCAATGCTCTAGGAATATAATTCCCTCTACTTAAATGATGCAACTATCTTATATGCATGTGCGAGTGAAGTTATTTTCATCCTGGTTGGCCTTGCGGTTGGGGATCCAACAGGGGCACTCCACTGACCCTACGGAAAAATCTTGTAGATACCTGCAAGGGAGGAATTTTCTAGGAGAGAGGGAAAGGGAGTGAGAATATTAGATAAGAGGAACTAATGTTGCAAGTAGAAAATTAGAGTCTTGCATACATCAGTTAGAACTTTCATCACATGCACTAAAATTAGGAAGAAACAATACTACAAACAACAACAAGACCAATTAGAATTTAATGAACACAAAGTATCAATAAACCCCTTAGTCAAAAAAGGCTAGAAACTCCTTGTATTGATGCTCAAGTAGAAATTATACATAGTATGAGAATGGAAGACATTGAGAATAAGGGGAAAATGGCTAACTCTTTTCACTCATAAGTAAGAAAAATCTCTCTCATGAACTTACAAGAATACAACTAGCTAGAATAATTTTAGAATAAGAACCCTTTTGAATGAGGAGCTCATCACAATTTATAGTAGAAGAGCTACTCTTCATCTTCCCAATGACCCTCCACATGCATTATTTCTTACTTTAGACTATTCATAATCCTACAAAATATTAAATCCCTTTTTTTAAAAAATAAGGCGACTTATTTACATCATGTATCTAAAGTCACTTTTTGAATAACTTAAAGGCATATCCAAAAGTGCAAACCCCAATGAAGAATTAGAAAACTTGAAGAGAGAGAGAAAGTTTGGGGAAAGAAAGAGAAGAGAGAGAAGGAGAGAGGATATCACTCTTGATGAAGTTAGATGATCCTTGCTGATGAAAATCTCCAATGTGATGAAATTCTGAATCTTTGTAATCTTTGCACTCTATGAAACTCTTTCAAAATGGATTATGAATCATTTGGTAAGAGTGTTTTAAATCACTACTGAATGCTTCTTCTAATGACCACAAAAACAACTCATGAGGATTCCCGCAGAAGTCATAAGAGCTGAAAACTAGCCCTGCCAAGTTGAATGAATTGTTTCCACCAATGAACACAACTTTGAACTTGTGACCCGAACCATGTAGTGAGTGTCAAAAGACACTATCAAGGTCTCCTAAGATGAGTTTTGAAAGATCCATGAGAGACACCAAAGATTCTTCTTGCAAAAATTTACGACCCACTAACAAAGATATCATATCGTGGAGATGGGAATTGAATCTCAGTGGAGGCAATATTAAATGAAAATGCCCATTCTATAAACTTGAGTCCCGCCGTCTCTTGACACTTACTATTTTTGAAAAAGAAATTATTGTTAGTAAGTGTGAAAATTCTTCTCCAAACTCCAAATGTAGCTGTCACAATCTACATCTTCAACTCTTAGAATTATCCTCTTGCAAAAATCACCCTTTGGAGTGACTTACTATTATTAATAAGTGTTAGTGAGATGACTTACTATTTTTAGTAATCATGAAAAATCAGCTCCGTTGATCCTCAATTGGATGTTGCAACTAGAATTCCTCCTTCTCCCTGTGTTTTCCTCACCTTCCTGACCAGTCTTCTATTTTTGGCGTATTCATGGGACTACTTACTATTTTAAGTGTGTGTCAATTTTGGATCAAGATGACCATTTCAATGATTTCTACCTACAATACATCTTCTATGTTCATTGTCTCCTTCGCAGGTTCTTCAGTTGATGAATTTCCCAAAATAGTAGTCCTCTATGTAGAAGACCTGCTATTTTGAGAAATTGAGATTCTATTGGTTGGATTACTATGAAAAAAAAAAATCGATATTGGTTTTTGCTCAATATCGACCCTTTGAAATTTCGTGCTTACCCGATCAATAGTTGGTGAGATTTTAAAAATCAAATTTTTGCCTAAATGACCGCTATGAACACAACGACAACCATTAATAGAACTTGAAAGTTACAGTCTAGTTTTCTCCTCCATTCATGATGAAAATCACATTTTTGATATGGGTTTTTTATTCTTGTTCCACCGGTGAATTTTTTCTTCAACCGATTTCCAGTTTGACGAAAACCAAATTTTTACTCCGTTGTGCAAAGAAATAGATTTCTTCACTGTAAACACTCCTTGATGCAAATGAGAGATCTAAAGGTGATGTTTTTGTGGTCTCTGAGAACAAATAATGCAATAAAAAATGGTTTGTTGTTTTGTGTACTGGTTTGCAAGATATCTTCGAATTTTTGTTTCACGACAATGGAGGTTTTCAGATGGATTTCTCTATTTCTTCTTCTTCATTTGATCAATCCTTCTTCTGAGACCTGTATACTATCATGGAGTGGAGGATTTGGTGAAGCTAGTTCAAAGTGTAACAATTGTTGACTAGGTGTGAGAAAGTTGCAAAGTTATGGCAGGGTGAAGCTGTGGAAAATAAGAAGCCAAAAAAGCGGAAAGAAAGATTTAAAACATTGAAAAAAATACAAAGCAAGAGTGAGGAATATTTTTATGTCCCTCATGTCCCTTAACCATTAAGGTATGAGAGGAATATCAATTTTCATGTCGCGTCTCATCGCGACACATGATGGAAATCCAACAGTGGAGCATTTAGGCCAAAAAGCAAACTAGAAACACCATGGGGCTAGAAAACAATCGTATGAGGAACCAGGAGGCATTCCTTGGGTTGGGTACATTTTCTTGTTTCTCAGCACAAAGGGACATGAGGTTCATCAATTTTCACAACGCGCCTTGCGATGACACTTGGCAGTAATCCGACGGTTGGGTGTTTAGCTCCAACAAGCTCCTTGGGGCTGAGAAATTACATTGGATGGGGTCACATGGATGACCTAGAAAATTCTTGGGGTTGGGCACATTTTTATGTCCCTCAATAAAAATGGACATGAGGGTCATCAATTTTCACATGGTGCCCGGTGTTAACACTTGTCTTGATCTGGAGGTTGAGGGGATGAGCTCTTGCAAATACTTAGGAACCGAACCGGTGATCCGAGAGGTCTTATGTGTGACCGAGAGGGCTTATTGGGTCTGGGAAAAAATTTATGTCCCTCATGTACCTTATGTTGTGGTACTAAAGGGACATGAAAATATGCCAGGCTCCTGGAGCTGACATGTGTCCTCTTGCCAATTTGGCTAAGTCTCAAGCCTTCCTATAGGATGAATTGAAACGATGATAACATGAGCTCCCGATGGAATATTTTGGAAAAAATTTATATTATTTTGACTAAAATGGCCTTAATAATCCAATTTTGGGGGTATCAGATCTTTATTCCTCCATTTATGCCCTGAACAATCATATTTTTATCTAGTCCTTTACCCGTGCCAGGTAGGAATATTTATAAACCTATTGCACTAAAGTGTTGTGAAAAATATGATTTCACCATCTTGTATAGATCTGAATTACCTTTCTGAAGATGTATTTTTGTCTCCTAACTCCATCCATAGCTCCCATGAATCACTTCCCAAAGCTCAACAACTCTTTTGATCCTATGCACTACCTAGACCTGTGAACCCTGTGTTTTTATCAAACTACCCCAACTTCTCCAAATCCTTCCCGAATCTTCCAAAATCACTTCCATGATGTTTCTATACCTTCAATCTACCTCTGCATTTTATTTGGATCCTCCATTCCATCCCATGGGGTGCATCGGTCTTGGGAAGGCCAGTGGTAGCCCTTCCCAACACTACCCAAAAATAATAGTTTTTAAGAAATCCTAAAATCACCTAGGGGGTTGAATTGAATTTCCTAAATCACCTAGGGGAATGCATTAACATCATATTGGAGGCCATTGGATTGATTTGGTAGACCTGAAGTTTCTCGTAAGGGTAAAACTTGAAAGTTTCGACATGAGGGTATAGTTGTCATGCTTCGAAAATTGTCAATTTTCCTATTACACATTTGCATGAAAACAATTGGCTCTAGCTTTGGGACATGGTATAGAATAAGAATAGTGAATACATGACATGAAGAATCCCAAAATCTCAACTTTATGATACACAAACCAGTGCCTTATCCATTGGGCTCTGCAGAGTCATGTACAACTTACAACACAAGAGAGAGAGAGAGAGTGAAGAAGGAAACACACAACAGAAAGGGAAACAAACCTATCAATCGCCTATGATACAAAGTGGGGACAACTCGATTTCACCAAGAACTTTTCATTTCTCAAAATTTACCCCTAAGTGGGCAACACTGAGTGATGTTGTTCTACGAAGCCATTGACTGGTTCTAGAAAGTAGCCTCCTTTCCTCAAATGCTTATGAAATCCAAGTGCTTTCGTGATTGTCTGATGTACTTCATAGGAATGAACCTACATGATATTTTTTATTTTTAGGCATTCACCCAAAAATTCCCTTTCCTTTATGTCTTTTGAGATCCTTTTCAAAATGTTGACTGCCTTTCATGCTCATCCATAACACCGATTCATCATTCCAGAGATGATATTTTTTAAACTTGTTTAAATCTTCTGATCTCTTCTCATCACCATATTCATTCTCTATATTTTCATAAAGTTCCAAAGTGATGTGATCAAGTTGATTTTGAACATATTCCCAATGCTCTTGTTGCAAAACTCTCTTTCATGTGAGTCACTCAATATTTTCCTTATCATCTCTCACCATGAAAAAAGTACTCGCCTTCACAATTGACGATGTCTAAAGGAGTTACGTGGAATTTTATTATTTTACATTCATGAACTTCCTCTTGCATTATGTAAGAAGGGGAGATTCTTTCACTTTCACTCTCGTCATTGAGGAAGTCATCCAACCTATCAAGTTGTTTCATCTCCACATCAAACATTGGTGTATCAAAACAAGGAGCCCTCATTTATTCATCCATGTCTTGTATCTCCATGGCTCAAGTCAAGAGTTCAAGGCTAAGCTAAGGATCTTCAACTTCTTCTACAGCTTTCAAAATATCTTGCATAGATGGATCTTCCAAATTCATCATAAATTCATATTTTTTTCAAGAGAGTTTATGTATTATGGCTTAAAGGGGTGGCAAAAATCTGATCCATACCTTTCCATGATTTATTCGAGGTAACTCAATTTTCTTCTTCTATGCTTTGTATTCCCCAAGGATATCATTTATAGATACATGGATAATTTTGACTTGTGAATCCTTCTGACAAGGAGAAATGGTCTATGCTTTGTGAAAATGGCATACCTTTGAGTTCAAAATCCATATATTCCTTGTGATAACCATCCTACTCCTTGGTTTTGAGGATGAAATTGGCATATCTCCATCCCATCATAAATAATTCTGAAAAGAGATTACTCGTGAACACCCTAAACTCATCATTTTGTATTCCTTTATCATCATTGAATTAATCGTAGAGCATAAAATCATCCATTATGTAACTAGGATCTTCCTCTATCGAATATGTCATTCCTCTGATGAGCTGTAAATCTTGCATCTCATCTTCCATAAGACACATTTCTTCTTCTTCCTCTATGGTGAGGAAAGGAATATTTTCATCTCTCATCGATGTGAGAAAATAGTTTCCTATCCCACCACCTTGGAACAAAATGTTCTCCTTGGATCATCTAATTTTTGTACTGTGTATTTCATCTTACGCACCGAAAGAAACTTATTCATCTCCCCTTTTACAGGTATGGTTGTAGAGGACCAATCCATTTTGATTTCACCACCTAAATCCCTATAGAAGATCCTTCTTAAAAGCATGTCGAATGATGTCGAATGTTAGCTACCAAGATAGTGAGCAATACTTTCTTCTCTAGGAAGTTGACCAAAGAAACTTGAGCATCCTTTATCCTACCCACCAATGACACTTCTTTGGATTCCATGGAATAAAAATATCCATTTACACGTGTCAAGGTGATTCCTAAGTCATTTATGACTTTCATGGGCATCACATTATCGAAGGCTCCAAAATCTATAATGCAATTATTGAGTTGGTAGCCTTTGATCAAGAGGGATAAGTAGAATGGGTCTACCTTATCAGTTTTGGAGGAACTAAAGGATAATATGTTTTTTGAAAGTGACATGGATGATGTTGGGAGTAGGCCTTTAGAATTTGAACTAGAAAATTTAGTACTACCACCAAAAACTACATTTTCCAACCTATCAAATTGAGCAAGATGTGTTTGCAAATATTCGAGCTCTAAGATCTGGACTTTGGTCTTTTTTGTGTTCTACGTAGTCAAATGGGGTCATGGCAAATGAATTTGAGGTCCTAGGGGTGATGAAATATCTACATGGCAAAGTTTTGGTTACCTTGGGAGTTGGATTTTCTTTAATAGGCATGTTAATTAGCTTAGAAGGGGATGGGAGAGTAGAATTTGGTATTACTTTAGATGATTTTGTAGGAGTAGCATTCAAAGAAGGATTATTCTTAGAAGTAGATTTTGAATTGGAGGGAGTACTAGAGGACTTATTTGGTATGGTAAATGGATTCTTTCTTTCCAGTGGGTCTGGTTTTTCCTTAGCTAAGTCCATTGAAGGTAGTAGTAGTGACCCTTTGTTGATAATTTTATTTTACGAATTTCAATAGAAGGATCTTCTTTCTTCTTCTTTGTTGCAGTTGTTGAATATGAAGCTAATTTATTTGATTGGGCCCGCATGAACAACAAACATGAGAACCTCGGAGGTTCTTCATCATCTTTGTATTCATCTCATTCAAAATACTCAATAAGTCCATTTTGAGTTTCTCACCATTAACTTATTCAACCTCAAGGTAGTCCCCATCATCATTACCTCCTTCTTCTTCCAGTTCATCAGTGTCACGTGTAGCATTGACCGACGGTGCTTCAAGAACAATACTACAAGGAGGCGAGTGATTCTCGGTTAGTTTGGAGGATTCAGCTCCCTTGGGGCATTCCACATGGAGATTTGAGATAGTTGTTTCTTCATGGAAACCAAGTCATTTGCCATTTTCTGAAACATTGGGTCTGTGGTAACTAACTCGAACTTTGAATTTTTTACTTTCCATTGGGGCCTTTCACTTTTCCAGATAGTATCAAATCATCTTCAGTCTCGGTTACAAATTATTGTGCTTCCTTTAAATCCCTTGGTTGGGATCTCCTAAGGAAAAATCCAAATTTTGGTGGTAGAGCACTGATGAAGAACCTTTTCATATTGTTATCAGGATGCACAACATTTTCTAGGATATTCCTGATTATTCGGTTATATTTGGATAAAATATTTCATCGACTCAAAAGCATCTTTCTTCATTTGTACCAACTTGACTAAGAGATCTTAGAAATCTTCTATGGTCTTTAAACTGTGCTCAAATATACCTCTTATGTCTTCCCAACATGTGATAGATCTTGAGGCAACATGTAAAACCATTCGGCAACTTTCTCCTGAAGAGATTCTACAAAGAGTCAAATGGACACATCCTCATGTTCCACTCCCAATACACCGTAAATGTGATGAATGCTGCTACGTGTTCTTCAAGGAGTTGTGAACCATATCCTCTAAACTTTGGGAAGTTCTTCCTTGATCCTTTTGGTAATTCATGGAGAGGTTATTGAAGTGTAAGTGGGCCAGTGTTTCTACCCCATGGTACATTTGGTATGCGCTCTTCACGATTACGATCCATCATTCCATTTCGAATTCTAGCTTCCATCCTCTCAAAGGCTACGGCTTTAACTATTGATCTTACATCTAATTCATCTTGAGATCTTTCAATCTCTTTAATTTGATCTCTTATTTCTACTTCATCTCTTTCTTCTCTTTCTCTAGCTTCTTCTTCGGTCTCTACATCAGTGAAGTCTTCAAGATTCTCGTTGATGTATGGAAACTCAACATCTAATGGATTGACAACGCTTGGACTCCCAATGTGACTAGTTGCTTGATGAAGGGGATACCTCTAATTTATGAGTAGCTCATCTTCTTTGAAGTTATTCAAAAATAGGATTGGTTTGACCTCCTTGTCTTTATTTTTGGGTGTATCTTTTATCTCCCAACTTGGAAATTTATACCCTTCTTTACGGTGCTTGAAAATTTCTTCTCCTTTCCAATTAAGTAGCATGTTCTTCTTCAAGGTTGAACACTCTTGTGTCAATGAAGTATTAATTGAAACTTCACCGTGTATGTCGACAACCTCTTGTAAATCTAAAGAAATATCCTCATGAATGTGGAAGAGTATCTCAGGTCATTCAATAGGAGGATTTCTTGGAATATCCATGGTTTGAAGACATTAGGCTTGGGTGACCATTCAAATTTTAGAATTTTTCTTTTTTTTTTATTTTTTTATTTTTTGATTTTTTTGTATTTTCTTGACCTTTTGGTCATATTTGGGTGTAGATGCTGCTAAATCTACCCCACGTGGGAGCCAAAAACTATTGGCGAGAAAATTTGACGAAGAAAAATTGGTGGGTTTCTTGCCAACACTCTAGGAATCTAAGTCCCTCTATTTAAATGTTGCAACTTTTGTATATGCATGTGTGAGTGAAGTGAGTTTCATCCTGGTTGGCCTTGCAGCTGAGGATCCAACATGGGCACTCCACTAACCCCGTAGAAAATCTTACAAATACCTACAGGGAGGAATTTTCTAGGAGAGAGGGAAAGAGAGTGAGAATATTAGATAAGAGGAACTAATGTTGCAAGTATAAAATCATATTCTTGCATACATCAGTTAGAACTTTCATCACATGCACTAAAATTAGGAAGAAACAATACTACAAACAACAACAAGACCAATTAGAATTTAATGAACGCAAAGTATCTATAAACCCCTTATTCAAAAAAGGCTAGAAACTCCTTGTTTTATTGATGCTTAAGCAGAAATTGTACATAGTATGCAAATGGAAGACATTAAGAATAAAGGAAAAATGGATAACTCTTTTCACTCATAAGTAAGCAAAAGCTCTTTCATGAACTTACAAGAATACAACCAGCTAGAATAATTTTAGAATTAGAACCCTTTTGAATGAGGAGCTCATTACAATTTATAGTAGAGGAATGACTCTTCATCTTCCCAATGACCCTCCATATGCCTTATTTCTTACTTTAGACTATTCATATTCCTACAAAATATTAAGTCCCTTTTATAAAAACAAGGCGACTTAATTACATCATGTTTCTAAAGTCACTTTTTGAATAACTTAAAGGCATATTAAAAAGTGCAAACCCCAATGAATAATTAGAACACTTGAAGAGAGAGAAATTTGGGGGAAGAAAGAGAAGATAGAGAAGGAGAGAGGATGTTGCTCCTGATGAATTCAGATAATCCTTGCTAATGGAAAGCTCCAATGTGATGAAATTTTGAATCTTTACAATCTTTTCACTCTACAAAACTCCTTCAAAATGGCTTATGAATGCTTTGAAAAGAGTGTTTTTAAACACTGATAAATGGTTCTGGTGATGACCACAAATGTGACTAATGAGGATTCCCTCAAAAGAGATAGGAGCTCAAAATTGGCCCTACCAAGTTGAATGAATTGTTTCCACCGATGACCGCAACTTCCAACTTGTGACCCGAACCATGTAGTGAGTGTCAAAAGACACTGTCAAGGTCTCCCGAGATGAGTTCGAAAGATCCATGAAAGACGCCAAATATTCTTATTGTGAAAATGTTACGACCCACTGGAAAAGATAACATATTGTAGAGACGGGAATTGAATCTCGGTAGAGAGGCAATATTCAGTGACAACGTCCATTCTATAAATTTGAGTCATGCCATCTCTTGAAACTTACTATTTCTAAAAAAACAACTTACTATTTTTAGTAAGTGTGAAAATTCTTCTCTAAACTCCAACTATAGCTGCCAATCTGGATGTTCAACTCTTTGAATGATCCTCTTACCAAAATCACCCTCTGGAGTGACTTACTATTTTTAATAAGTTTCAGTGAGATGACTTACTATTTTTAGTAAGCATGAAAAATCAGTTCCTTCGATCCTCAATTGGATATTGCAACTCAAATTCCTCCTCCTTGTGTTTCCCTCACCTTCTAGACTAATCTTCTATTTTTGGCAGGTATTCATAGGACCACTTACTATTTTTAGTAAGTGTCGCCTCTGGATCAAGATGACCATTTTGATGATTTCCACCTGTAATACATCTTCTGTGTTCACCATCTCCTTCGCAAGTTCTGCAGATGATGACTTTCCTAAAATAGTAGTACTCTATGTAGAAGACCTGGTAGTCAGATTTTTATGGAACAAAGTTTTTCGATATGGGTTTTTGCCCAATATTGACCCTCTGAAATTTCGTCATTACACGATCAATAGTTGGTGAGATTTTAAAATTTCAAATTTTTTCCTAGCAGATTGCTTTGAACATGAAAGCCATTAATGTAACTTGAAAGTTATATGTTTGGTTTTATCCTTTGTTCATGATGAAAATCATGTTTTTGATATGGATTTTTATTCTCATTCCACCGGTGAATTTTTTCTTCAAACCGATTGTCGGTTTGACGGGAAATCCAACTTTTTCCTCCATTATGCAAAGAAAGAGATTTCTTCACTCGTGAACACTCCTTGCTATGAATGGGAGATCTAAAGGTGAGGTTTTTGTGGTCTCTGAGAATGAATAATGCAACAAAAAATGGTTTGTTTTTCTATGTATTGGTTTGCAAGATATCTTCAAATTTTTGTTTCATGGCAATGGAGGTTTTCAAATGGATTTCTCTGTTTCTTATTATTTGTTCTTCATTTGATCAATATTTCTTTTAAGACCTATATACTATCATGGAGTGGATTATTTGGCGAAGCTGGTTTGAATTGCAGCAATGGTGGACTGGGTGTGAGCAAGTTGCAGAGCTATGGCAGGGTGAAGTTGTGGAAAGTAAGAAGCGGAAAGAAAGCGAAAAGCAAGATTTAAAACATTCAAAAAAATACAAAGTAGGAGTGAGGTGAATTTTCATGTCCCTCATGTCCCTTAAGCATTAAGGGATGAGAGGGACATTAATTTTCATGTCACTCCTCATCACGACACATGGCAAAAATCCAACGGTGGAGCATTTAGGCCAAAAGCAAACTGAAAGCACTAGGGGGTGGAAAATAGTCGTATGAGGAACCAGGAGGCATTCCTTGGGCTGGGAGAATTTTCATGTCCCTCTTGTCCCTTATCACAAAGAGACATGAGGGTCATCAATTTTCATAACACACCTCACGATGACACTTGGCGATGTCTACCGGGTGTTTAGCTCCAACTAGCTCTTGAGGGCTGAGAAATTACACTGGAGGGGGTCACATGGATGACCTAAAGACTTCTTGGGGATGGGAAATTTTTATGTCCCTCAGCACAAAGGGACATGAGGGTCATCAATTTTCAAGAGACGCCTAGTGTCGACACTTGTCGCAACTGGATGGTTGAGGGGATGAGCTCCTGCAAGCACGTGGGAGCCGAATCGACGATTCGAGAAGTCGTATGTGTGACCAGAGAGCTTATTAGGGATGGGTACATTTGTATGTCCCTCATGTCCCTTATCTTGAGGGATGAAAGGGACATAAAAATTGCACCAGGCTCCTGGAGCTGACACGTGTCCTCTTGCAAATTTGACTAACTATTGAAGCCTTCCTAGAGGATGACTTAAAACGATGATAACTTGAGCTCCCAATGGAATTTTTGGCAAAATGTTATATTATTTTGACTAAAAATGGCCTTTTGAATCAAATTTTGGGGGTCGTAGCTCTTGATTCCTCCATTTATGATCTAAAAATAATATTTTTATTTGTTCCTTTACTTGTGCCTAGAAAAAATTAGTTATAAACCTATTGCGCCAAAGTGTTGTGAAAAAATTGATTTCACCATCTTGTATGGATCTGAATTACCTTTATGATGATGTTTTTTTGACTCCTAACTCCATCCAGAGCTCCCGGAATCACTTCCCAAAGCTCAACAACTCTTTTGATCCAAAGCACTACCTAGGCATGTGAGCCTGTTTTTATCAAACGGCCCACTTCTCCAAATCCTTCCCGAATCTTCCAAAATCACTTCCATGATGTTTCTAGACCTTCAATATGCCTCTGCATTTTATTTGCATCATTCATTCCATCCCGTGGGTGCATCACTCTTGGTAAGGCCGATGCTCGTCCCAACACTACCTAGAAATAGTAGTTTTCAAGAACTCCAAAAATCACCTAGGGAATGGGTTAACATCATATAGAGGCCATTGGACTAACTAGGTAGACTGGAGTGCCTCGGAAGGGTAAAACTTGAAAGTTTCGACACAGGGGTATAGTTGTCATGCTAGAAAATTATCAATTTTCCTGTTACACATTTGCATGACAACATGTATAATCTTGAAATACTATACCTTATTCTTCCTAGACTGTAGATGTAATTTCATCACTTTACATCTCTAATACAATGTGAATAGTGTGCTAACTTATCTCATATTTAGAGTTTTTAAGACCAATTTTAATCCCCATGTGCCTTTAAGTCCTCATTCTATCTTTGTAAGACTCTCAATCAACATAATAATTCAAGCTTAGGCTTTAAATGTAGTCTTATGCTATTTTCACACAAGATACTAAACGTCAAGAAAAACTCATATTCCTACCTCAAAGTATGATTATCTTTCTCAGGCTTGTGGTTCTTCATCTAGCTTTAGCTATTTTCACTTTAGAGAGCTTCAACAATCTTTATACATTGTTTCCATATCATATGTAATGAAAAATGAATTTTCAAATCAACAACTCGATATCAACCTTAGCTTCTTCTCCACATGGTTTTCATTTGCTTCTTCAACAACTCAAGCATGATGTAGGTAGAAATTATCATTTGAAGTCTGAAATATCTTCCTCTGATCATGTATCTTGCTTCATAATCCTATAGTGGTGCAAAACCATCAACCATTGTGAAGCAAGAAGCTCAAACCTTCAAATTTCTCTCGATTTCCCAAGACTGGTTTCATGTGTGCTTAAAGGCATTATATTAGGTGATTTCATGGTTAGACTAATCTACAAACCTCGAGATAAGGTGAAACCATTTTTAAGCACCCATTTATCACCTCAAGGTGTATGTTGAAATTATTGGCTCCATTCCCAATGCAAATACCTTTATCTTCTATATCTTTCTTTTAGACCTAGGTCTTTTCTACTAGCCCTATTAAATGTTAATTTTGAGCATAAATTTTGAATGAATGGTCCATCAACCAAAATACCAACCTTTCTAAATACCCATTTAGACCAATATTCTCTATGCAAAGTTATTAGATATGTTTTTGGCAAGTTTAGTCAAATTTCAATCTTCTAGCTCTAATTAGGCCTTTAAATGTTCACTTACATCTTCTAAGTTGAATCAAGCTATGTACTCTTGAAATCCATCAAAGGGACGTGTGTATATGCTTATTTGAATATCTCATACTTGGGTTTTAAGGTTTTGCCATTCAATTTGTTGTTTGATTCAAACCCTAAGAGGGTTTATGGGTGAGCTCGGGAATGAATCTTTTCACTCCAAAATGATTAAACTTGTCTTCAAGGCATCTAACCTCCTTTACTAGGTCTATGCAATCCTTCTTCAAACTCTTATTATGACAATGAGCTTGAATAAGCCCTTGTACTTCAATAATGGTATTCATGGTTTTCCTTCAATTTTATCAAGATAATCCTTCATGATATGCACCTACAATTTTGGAATGAGACACATCCTTTTATAGTACTTCATGAATGTTAGACACTTCATGAGCATACTTCAAGAATAGACTATAAGTACCTAGTGCCCACATAGATGGATGTTTTATGATATTCTCACAAACTTAAATCAATCGACATATCATTGTTTTTAAACTTCCTTCATACCCGTGGATTGGAGCAATAATGGAGTCTTCATAATTTAGTATAAGACATTGATAATTACCGATATACCTTATGCTGCTATGTAGAAAGACCATTCATTGTTTGTATTGAATTTTTCTTGACTTCCTCAGGGATTTAATGTGTGCATTTCTTCTTCATATCATCTTCATGGGCATAACTAGACTTGATGCATCTCATTTATGCACCTAGGGATATGGCTCTATACTTGGAACTATGTACCTTCACAAGAATACTTGAAGAGTATGGTGACCGGTCAATTATTGCCTAAGTATTAAAGGCACATGTGAATAGGTCATGTAAGAAGGGGCGCATAGGCATGTGTGAAAGCTTAGTGAAAGAAAGGCGCGCTCGGAAAAGATAGATTTCAAGACTTAGCCTTTTTGCATGTTACGAGATAAAGATAGGTTAGAGTTTAGAGTATACATTGGATCAAGAAATTAATGCTTCGAGGCTACACGAAAGCTATGTTGTGAACAAGTGGAAGATCAAGAGTCATGCAGATTTGGAGCTAATAATAGGATTATATCTGGAGTTAATTATAGATGATCTATTATTAGGTGAAGCTTGCATGCTTCTTTAGTTATCCTTGTAGTGGCACATGGCTATTTTGAGCATGCAACCTATTTTGAGAGTGCATGGGTGGTGAAGGGAAAGTCCCCACCCCTATATATATATATATATATATATATATATATATATATATATATATATATATATATATGTATGTATGTATGTATGTATGTATGTATGTATGTATGTTGATTTGGTTTGAGAGACCGAGGTTGTGATAACAGAGTTATGTTGCTTTGGTATGTTTGAGTGCATGACTTTGTGATGATATGTATGGTGTATTTAGCTACTATGTTTTATGATGAATTAATATGATGGATTATTGTGGATGGATTTTAGTCATTGATGTCTCTATTCATGGTTATTGTATAGTAAATCGATTGTAATAGTGATTTGATCTAATATGCTTCCTTATTATGTGTGTTTCCAAATTGAGCTCATGGATGTGATTATTCGATGGGAGATACATTTTTACTATGGTTATTATGAACATGCATGATAACACCTTGGCAAGATAGTAGTTAAGAGGGACTTGGTAGCTTCGCATGCTTCGAGTGAGCATTCAGATCTATCTAGATGAAATGCCAATGCCCCTAAGATTTTGGGTGTAAAAGAAGGCTAAATTTTGGTTCCGTTGCCGAGACCTATTTTCAAAATATTTACCATGATGTTGCATGATGGTGGTGTATCAGTTAACTCTTGTGGCCATTAAAGATTTGGTAGTTAAAGGACAAGAATAGTTTGCGTATGAAGGTATGGTTCTGAACCTGATTTTATTGTGTGCGGTTGGGTGGAAAAATCTTTATCATGAGATTTATGAGACGTTCTTTTGTTGTTTTCCAATAAATTTGTACAGTGGTTGTCGGTGTATGCATCAAATAAAAGATGGAGTTACAAACCAAGGGTTTTGATGCGCAGGAATAGTACCGGTTTTATTTGATGTGGATGAACCTTATACACATGTTGTAGATCATTGGTTGGTTGGTGTTATGTACAATTATACTTTGGAGTACGTTGTCTCTACTTATTCTTGTCTCGAAAGTTGTTAAGTTTGAATTTTTGTGCAAGCCTAGAGGATCTTGTATCCACACTATCCATTTATCAATTAAGATCTTGATGGTGGTGTTGATTTTAGAGCACCTACCTATGGCTAGCTAAACATACAAGTGTATGCGGGGGGCTGGAACAGGTGTGGAGAAATATGGTAGACATTGCAATAGAAAGGCAAAGATAAGAAAGGAGTCTTAAGTATAATGAAGCATGGAAGAGGGAATTAGCGAAGCAACACAAAATTGAGTAGTCTCATGGAGTTGTAGAGGATGATGTCTCACGAAGGATTTGAAGCTCATGTGGAAGACATGGAGCCAAAGCATCAGGATATCCCCCACTTAGGAAAGCACAATAGATAATCCCCTTCAACTTTTGATGAGAGAACTTCAGAGGAGGAAATATTGAGGACCGTGGGTGTGCATCTGATCCCACCTAATGACCTAGCCCTTGTGCCTAGTGTTCTAATTCTAAAAGTAATAATTAATCAATGGACAAGTATATGTAATCTAGTAGCCTCGGGAAGATATTATTTTCCTTTAAATATAGAAGTACATTAGATAATGCATTCATCTATGGCATTTCGGACATCATCTTTGTTGTTTGAGGCCCAATTAGAGGAATATTTTTGGCATGCATCGGACAGAGTGTGAGCATGAAAAACATTGGGAACATGTTTGGAAGTACTACAAGTTTGCAAACTATGGGATTTCAATTTAGTACTATGGTTGGGATTTAAGGAAGTGCATTCACTAGTCTAGTGCTCGTTGTTAGAGGATTAGATAGATCATAAGGATTGAGATCAAGTGGATCAGGTGGTTCTAGTGGTAGAGGAAATACTAGTGGTAGTTTTGGTTCTAGATCTGAGGGATAGGGCCCATATCCCTAGCAACCCCCACATCAACCTCAGCAATATTATTATGATATGTCCCTCCACTTACCAAAATATAGAGATATTTAAGATGTTGCAAAGTATGTGCACAAGTTCGAGTTGTTATAAGCGCTATCTCGGAATCACCACCCTGAATAGAAAGGTGATTTAGGTTTATACTACTCTTCAAGGGTGCACACATAGCTAGTAAAAATAGTATGACCCACATCAAACTGCAATAAATTATGATGATTTATACTCTATGTTTTTGGCTGAGTTCTATATTCCGTAGTTTGAAAATAAAACTATCAGCGTGCTTTAAGAACATAAAGCAAGGCCTATCGAAAAGTGTTCGGGAGTATGACACATGTGTTAAAAATTTCCTGTCAAAGTTATCTTATGAAATACACCCTAGTTAGCATGCATAATGGTTTATTGGTGGATTTTTGAATCCGTCTCGTGAAGTGTGTTATCTCATAAGACCTTTTTGGATCCACAGGACACTTTGGAGGCATCTCTACATATTGCGGCAGTTAGGAGGGTGGACACCAAAGTGAGTCCATTGTTTATAGCACAGTTGCACCAATGGTGAAACAAACAGAGAAGCTCTCTACTAATTCAGCTGATGAAACATGCAGTGGGATATGGTATATGGACTTCTAGGTTGAAGGACATACCAAGGATAGTTTTCCTTGCAATTCGGTACACACCATGTTGTTGGATTGTGAGATTTATCATTTGGACCATGATGTGAGTAGATGTCCCCTCTTACAACGTGTGATCTAGAAGAATGTTTCTATGTATTGTAATATTTTTAAAACACAAACTCATGAAATCATTGACTGCAAAGTGATTGATCGTATTCATGAAGCCATTAAATCTAGAGTGTGCGAGATGAGTCTAGCGGTGGATCTAAAGAACAAGGAGAACAACATAATGAAGGATGCAACAATGGGGATAATCAGAATAGAGGATTTCGTAGAGGATATAGAGGATGAGGTCACAACGGTGGAAGAGGAGGATTTCCTAGAGGAACTTGTTTTAATTTTGGATCTCCTGATCATTATTAGTGTGAATGCCCTCATAATGTGGTTTTCTCATGTTGTGGAAAACAACATAAATTTGAAGAATGTCTAGACTTGTATGAGCATATGAGCAAGTAGCACAAGTAAGACAAGGGAACAACTATGATTAAGATACAACACACGAGAGATGGAAATAAATGGATAACAAAGGTTGTAATTAACTCAATTACAACATGTATTAGTTACCACACACGTTGAGGTTGTGCACACTCATGAACCTCTGAAGTGTAAGCCAAATATAACAGAGAAATAAATGGATAATGGTGAACCATCAGGTGAGCCTACTGAAGAAGAAGCAGGCATATCAAGAGAAGGCCTGAGACTTGATACTCAAGTGCGCAATCTGAAGGGTCATTGTTTAGGTAGGAATAAGGGTGAAAATATGTACAAGATTCCCGTAATTAGGTACATTGATGACATCACTAAAATCATTCATGTCAGGTTTTAGAGTACTCTAGATCCCGATAAGTTATATGGGTGGGATTTAACGGATCCATAGGTAGCAAACATGCAAACACGTAAGTAATTATCATATAGCATACATACTCACATGGATGAGCTTAAGTTTGATGTCAAGGAGGATGTGTGTAAAAGGAGGAAGATGGAGAATAAATCTCAATCCACACACCTGGAAAGCTATGCCAACATAATTTATAGATTAACATGAAAGTAATTCCTTGAACAAGATGGAAGTTGAAGTGGCATGCAGGAATGTAGACAAGCAAGTTACACTCGGGGTGCTATTGGAGGACAATAAGAGTATGAAGGAATAGGTATAGTAGGTGACTAAGAGGTGGAAGAAGGACAAGAAGAAGAAGGAAAAAAATTGGGGGTTTTCTCATAGATTGGAGGAGAGATAATTTAGGCACATCAAAAATTTGATGTGCTCATAGATCAAACATAATTTTCTTCCTTGCACTTTTACAACACTCGTTTTTACACCTACTCCTTGCAAATAAATCAGTGCATGTTGGAAAAGACCATGGAGATAGCTTACCATAGGGAGAAGGAAGTTGCAACAGAGAGAGAGGACAAAGAAGTAGGTCATGCATAGAATAGTTGAGTATGATGGTTTACTGCAAACCATCAAGGATGAATCGAAGCATGAAGACTTCGCTATAAAGTTATGTGAAGAATCAAAGTATATAATTAAAATAATGACATTTTTATAAGAGAATGAGGTCCTTGTTGCGAAGAAAAATGAAACTTTGGGATGTGAGGAGAGGCTACCATTACTTGCAGAAAATTGTGATGCACTCAAAATAGCCCAGGGATCCTCATAATGAGAGAATAAAGGAAATTGGGAAACCGATAACATGAAGAATGGAGGTGATGGACGACATGATTATATGTTTGGTGAATGTTATCATATTTTTGAATTGCATGGGTGAAGATATGACTTTAGATGAAATGGATGTTGTGCTTGGCAACATTCCTACTAAGGCCAAGAAGGGACTTAGTGACCTGAACGAACTGGAAGGGTACATTAAGAATGATTACACTAAAATTTTATTTCCTACAAAATAATAGCACCCAGATTGTTGAATTATTCTTACATTCTTTCATTTTATTATGTACATGAATTATTTACTTCTTTATTCTTTAGAGAGATAAGGTATGAGTACCCATTGTTGGGGCGGAAATGAAATTAGTGTGGGGTAATGTTGACCAAGTGAATTATTTCCTAAGTATCAAAGGTGTATGATAACATGGTGTGCGGAAGGGGTGTGTAGGCATGTGCGAAAGCTTAGTGAAATAAGGGTGCATCCAGAAAGACAGAGTTTGATACTTAGCCAATTTACATTTTATGGGCTAAAGATAGGTTGGAGTGTGAAGCATGCATTAGATAAAGACATGAAGACTTCAATGATCTAGAGTTAATTATAGATTATTTATTATCATGCGAAGCTTGCATACTTATTTAGTTATCCTTGTAGCGGTGCATGGGCGGTGAAGGACAAGTCCCCACCCCCTATATATATATATATATATATATATATATATATATATATATTTGCACTGTTTGAGAGACCTAGGTTATGGTAATAGAGTTATGTTGTTGGTATGTTTGAGCACATAACTTTGTGATGATATATATGGTGTATTCAGATACTATGTTTTATGATGAAATAATATGATGGATTTTGGTCATTGATGTCTCTATTCATAGTTATTGTATGGTAAATCTGATTGTAATAGTGATCTGATCTAATATGCTTCCTTATTATGTGTGTTTCCAAATTGAGCTCATAGATGTGATTATTTTAATGGGAGATACATTTTGATTATGGTTATTATGAACATGCATGCTAACACCTTGGCAAGATAGTAATAAAGAGGGACTCGTAGCTTCTTGTGCTTCGGTGAGATTTCAAATATATCTGGATGAGGTGTCGGCATGCCTAGGCTTTTGGGCATAAAAATAAAGGCTACAAAACATCATTTGTCAGACTGTCATTTTGAGACTATATTCACTTTATGACATGGAATCATTTTTCATCCTTGGAACACTTTTTCTCAAATTATTTATGACTAATGACATAATAGAGGACATTAGTTATTCAAGCTTCTTAGGTTGAGACTGGACATTTCCATTTATGACCACCTTTACAACACAATCCTTATGAATGGTCACTAGCATCAAGATTTTACTTTGCTATATCTTTATCACATTTGATTTTTTTCAAAGGCCTTAGATAAGCTTCCAACTCGATTTTGACAGAGAGACTATCTTATTATCTCTTAGAGTCAACCTCATTTAATCATGACATTATTATTTACATATTCTAAGTAATTTGAGTGTCTTCAATAATAATAGTCATTTACTCTATGAGCTTCTTTGTGTTTTATCTCAACTCTCTTGGTTTGAGTTGACTATTTTGAGTCATTTTCCTTATGCTAGAATTGAATATACACTTAGCTTATTTTTTAGTGGTGGGCTATAGCTTAACATATTTTGCATCTTGTTTAGCATTTGAATACCATCCCATTATTTGATCACTCCCGATACTTACTCATACACTCCTTCAAGCAAGGTAATTTACTCAATAATAAATCAAAATCACTGTGCGAGTTGTGTTCACTTACCATGACACATTTTATGATGTAATTGGATGGACATGAATTCAGATACTTGACACTTTCCCACAATATTACACTCTCATGAAGATCTCTCTAACCTTTATACAGATAAGAAGGATGACCCAGCTTATGACTAAATTTTGAGAACATTGAGTAAGGAAACATAAAAATTTAACCTACTATACACACTTTATTTACATGAATACTCAAAAGGACCTTTAAATACTTCAATATCCTCTAGGACCTCAATAGAAGACAAAAAAATACCTTGAACTGTACATAACTTTTTAATATGATGAAGAATTTGATCAACAACTATTAATATTAAATCACTTCAAGAACACACCAATGCTTCTTTCAAGTAGTATATGTCTTCTAGAAGCCTAAATAAGTCACACCGTACTTGTTAGATCACCTTAGAATAGTAGGTAGTCACCAAAGAAACATGATGACTCTATCATGTCTCTTCTTTCTCTTGAGACCTTATCAACCTTCTTGGATGCAATTATAGGTGTGATAACATCATATCCTATATCTTCTTCTTCTGATTGGATTTCTGAAAAGCATACATGATGCATCTCATGTATTTTTTCTATCACAACTAGGTGTAAGAATTGTTCTTGGATTTCATTACCTTTTGATGCTTTTTTTGAACTTGCTTCTCCTATGACAGTCATGGATTGCTTTGTCTCTTCATCATCTACCCATGTTATTTTCTTGTTATTATTTGCTTCCTCAACTCTAGAATTGACTTCCTTGACCTTGTATATGTACTTCACATTCTTATTTCTAGTGTCTCTTTCAAACATGGATAACTTGGTCTCATTCTTATAATTTTCCTTCATTGTGATTACCTTTTTAGATTTCCTTTTGAATGCATGTATATTGTTTATATATGTAGGAGGTTCATAACATTGTTTTGAAAAATGTCCTTATCTATGAAAATTTAAGCACACCACATAATTATTGCCTCTAGGACCTTCATTTCTCCAATTTTGACTATATAATCCATACAAAAATACTTAGCAGAAGATGACCCTTCTTTTGAAAATTGAAACATGTGATATTCCTTGAGTACTCATCTCTACAATCTCTCCATGGATGTTCATCCATGACATGCTCTCTACATTCCTTAGCTCTATGTCCAAAATTATGACAAGAAAAATAGTATCCATTGAAATTCCTTTCATACCTGGATGCATTTGGTTGTCTAACTGACTTGGGATTTCTTGTGATTGTCTCCTTGGTCATATTTACACTAGATTGTATGCTTGGACTAACCTTATCATCCTCTCCCTTCTCCATAGGTTCTCCTTTGAATCCTAGACATGTTCTCACACCCCAATATTATTTGACTATCTAGAATTTCATCAAGAACTTCAATACCCTTCTACATCTTTCCATACATTTTTATCTTGTTGTTTGCTTCTTCTAGGTCATCTTTCAAGGTTCAAAACTCTTCTTCATAGCTAAGGAAATCATATTCTTTGTTATTAAATGCTTTTGATACATTTTCAACTATAGACTCCATCTCTTTGAGGGCTTGGCCATGATAAATTCCATAATCTTTATTTCCTTATTCAATCCATCAATCAGGGACTGCATAATCTCATACTTGTGCCTCAGCTAGATTACCCATGCTTGTGCCTCAAGGATATCCTCCAAGCTGTTAAACTTGTTACAAGAACACCAAGCTCTGATACTAATTGTTGGAAATTCTAGGAACTTAAAGGGGAGGTGAATCAATTCTTACTCAAAATTTGAAAGAAATTTCAATTAGCTTCACTTTGTTATGATGAAACCAGAATCACCATTCACTGAAATCAACATAAGATTACATAGAGAAACAATATTTAATGTAGGAAACCCTTCAAGGGAGAAAAACCACTAAAACCACTAAACTAACTTGGGAAAACTTTTCTTGTAAATGCTACAAAGATTTCACAATTGAGCATCCACTCAACATGAAGCTACAACTTCAAAATTTAGTCAAGATTCCACTTGACCTTTTGCAAGCCACTACTTTCTTAGAAGCAACAACTCCAAAACACCAATATAAATTCTACTGATTCTTCTTTTAAAAGCTACAACTTACCAAGAAGCTTTAACTCCTATTTTCTAACCCACCACTTAGTCTTCTCGCAATGTTTTAATCACTCTTAATTGGTTTTATGACACAACAAGTTGTGACCACTAAATGAGTTATTATATCTTCTCATTCCACTCTGATTCATCTCTCTTCTCATCACCTAATCAGTTGTAAAGCTTTATCATATAATGCTTCTCGATGTAGGAACATCTCTTCGAGGTGCAAGTTTTATTATGTCGATCATATTTGGTTTGTGAATGTGTCTTAAGAGTTATAGGAGGTTTGGAAATCATTTAGAGGTCATTAAATTCATGTTATTATGTTTTGGTGAAGACAAGTTCTCAAAATTTCAACAAAGGAGGTTTCCCTCCAAAAATGTAATTTGAATTATAAAGCATATAATGAGCAATATGAGCTTGTAATAATTGTTTTTAAGTGTGTTAGAGAGTAATAGGGGTTTTTTAAGGTATTTTGATTGTATTATATTTTAGGTTCTGTGGTGAGTCTTCATGTGGAGGTGAATCATTGAAAATTCTTAAATTAGTGTAAAAAAGGGTAGTTATGAATCTAGGAATTAAATAGAAGTCCAAATGTCACAAAAAGAGGAATTTATGAATTACGGAGTAGGTGCATGCAAGTTAATTCAAATATGGGAGGGGAAGAGTGTAAGGGAGATCATTCCTTCATGGTGGATGAGAAGAATAATGTTGAATAAAGAGGAATATACAGTTTGTAAGAGGATATGATAAATAGAATTTCTATTTGCTTACAAGTTCATGGTGTTGAATTCGATGTTTTTATTAGCTTATATGATTTGAATAATTATTTATTTACTTTCATGGATGTGTGTATAATATATATCAGGATAATTAGTATAGTCTTGAGGATGTATGTTCTTTTTTTTAGCTTATTATCTCTATGACTCAGTTATGCATGTTATTGGCGTGCAAATTATATTATCTATTTCGGACCGCTTAACATAACATTTTGATTTTAATTGCAAATAAATTTAAATTTTTACAATGTGAGGATAATACCGTTGTGAAGATGGGATTTCAATAGTTTGCAATAAATATGAGTATGTTTTAAGTTATGAAGTGTTTTCTTATCTAGACTGAGGATGCATACAAATTGTTTGACATAATGCCTGCCTAGTAAAGTGAGTATATATCCTATGTTTTGAAGAGTTAGGTTATGAAATTTTGAAGGTATAATTTTGAGATAATTTTTCGAGTGGGTTTTTAAGGGTTCGGTGATTTTAAAACCATACAAGAAGTTGTTTATAACATAATTTTATGGAAAATTGTTGGTTTTTGAGAGCACAAAAGGTAGTATGATCCTCAATTGTAGAGAGAGGGTGTAGTTGATGTTTGAAAACTATTGAAAGGTTAATGTATTCTTGATTGTTTTAATTCTCTCTACATCATTCTCCCCACACACATTCTTTTCATACTCTACTCCTTAAATCACCCTCTCGGGCATTCAATTTTCATTTATTCAAACTGCTCCCAATTTGCAGTCATGAAGGCATTCCATACACACTATGTTTCTCCTTTATTTACATGTCTTTTTAAACCTACAAAAACATGTTCATCAACAAAATTTTCTTTTACACATTCTTGCATATACCTTCATCTAATTAAAATTGCCTTTATGCATTGTTAGCTCCTCTTTCAACAGCAACATAATTCATACACAAAGGTGTGTTTATATCATCAATATTGACATTCTCACATGACTTTTACACTTCATCTACCAAATAATATTCATCTACAAACTCTCCCACTTGTACAAGGAAGAAAAATAACTTCATACAAAAATTTCCTCTTACAATGATTACACTTGATTTTTGTCGATTCATAACTCATTTCTTACACAACCTCGTCGGATGTTTCATGCTCTTATAAATCACTAGAAACCTTCCTAAACTCGTTGTCCCTTATGACATATCGGAATTGTTCCTCTTACAACCTACCCTACGATTTGAAATCTCTAAAATGTAACTTTGCCATTTCGTTTATCCTCTTCCTTTTGGCGAGTTACTTTTATCTTCTAGCTCTTCTAGGACTTGTGACAAGTGTTTGAAGAATACATGGATGTTACAATACTCCTTATTTATCTTATAACTCATTGAATCATTTTATACTCACCATTTATTCTTCATGTTTCATTAGAGATTCACTCACATTCATGGAGGTCCAAAAAATGCAATCATGGATGTGCTTGAAAATCTACAAGGAACAGGTTTTCAAATCTTTTCAAAGCTTGTAGAAGGTGGTGAGTGGTCTCTATATTACATCTAGATGCCAAGAGTAGCTTCATCACTCTCATTCAAACAGGAGCGTGCTAATTCAGACAAGCGAAAACCAAACTTTTAAACTCGTATTTTTTTCCTCAACAAAGTGAGCTTGATCATGCACTTGATCACTTCTTCAAGACTCCAAAGAAACATTTGTGGAAGGTTCTATGTCTTGACCAACTTATCATGTTCATATCATACTTCATTTTAGGTCAATGATTTCAAACAAGCATGTTTTTCACAAACTACTGAAGTTGTGTTTTAGGCTTCCTAAAACCAATCTTACTTTTCTTTTCACTAAACACATGAAACGTCACTTTCATGATGACCCAATGCATTGAGTAGTTTAAGAGACACATCTACTCCATGAACACTTATTATTCTGCATGGATTGGATGATGAATGTCAAGTTTGCATGCTCAAAACCTTGTCCTTCTTGATGACCTGAAATAAGAGTTTTGGTCTTTTAGGAATTGTACACTAAGAAATTTCATTTCATTGAGTAACTATCTTGAAAAAAATTATTGTAATCACTCAACTTGTAAAAATTTATAAGGCACTTGAACACAAGCTATTTCATTAAGAAACACTCATACTCCAATGACTAGTTTTGGCTTGTTTGGGTTCTAGATGTAGGATGTCTTATTTAATGTTGTTCATCAAAAATTTACACTAAACGTATATGTATATTTGTATGGAATTCAAGATAATCTCCCATACATGTTTCCACATGAATATTTCAATCAAACTAAGCTATGCATGCTTGTACAACTCATTTTATACAAGACACGTGTTTTATTCTAGGTCCCACCATGTTTCATGAGCTCAAACCACCATGGAAATATTCTATGAGGAATTATCTTCAATCTCAAATCATTACATAGGCATAACCGTTCCAATTTTTCACCTAATCAAGAAATTTTCTCTATACCGCTTCCAACTAGGTTTTAGGAGGATTTTAGATAGTACCAAAAATGAATAGAACTTAATATCCTTCATCCTATTGACTTCAGAATTTTTGCATAATTTGTGTCTCTTTATGCTCTTAAAAATTTCTCTTATAATTTATCTTAACAAATATTTTCAAGTTAGATCAAACACTAAGAATTCAAGGCACGCTTTTGGCATACCTTGTTTAGCCCGGTTTTGAAATTACTTCAATCTCTTGCACAAAACTCATCCTCTGGTCCTAAAATTTGGTCCACATCACTATAACAACTCCCTATACATTTCCCAAGGATTGGTACCTCATACATTTTCATGTACCTTCTTGACCTATCTCATTTTTGCATGTTAAACATGTTTATCATAAAGGGAAATCATACAAATGACCCTAAATATGCATATAAGTGTTTATTTATGACCTTTAAGATAATATAAGGACTCTTGAAAATGTCCCTAAACACTTACCATGCTTTCATTTGCTTGACATAGATTTTTTTCTTCATATACTCATTCTAGTTCCTTGAAATAGGCCTAAATGAGCTATTTTTGTAACTCATCATGTTTTTCTTTTTCTTCATCATATAGCCCCTTAAACATGTCCTATAATGTTTCTCATTCCTCCACCATGCTTCACCAACTACCTCATTCCTTCACTCCACATTTCCAAGTCACTTTACTAACTAGGCCTAGGGATTAGGTCATTAAACCGAGCTAGTCTCACCAATTCCACTCATACACCCGTGTACCATCATTCTAACTTTATTTACTTATCACATACCTGCTAAATTCTCTATGAAATTATCTAGACATGCTCTCACATCACCTCCCTATCTATACCAGAGTCACTAGTTTCTCAAGAAGTTAGCTCTTAATCATGTTTTCTAAAGCCTTTTCCCTATCATGTTAACCTCGTTCCAAGCTCCCTCTAGCTCTCTTACATTCTGATTTTCATCAATGAAAACTCACCAATCACATGCAAACATGATATTCATAGGAGGTAGATCATAATAAAATCTAGGTTTGAAGATTTCTCAATAAGGTTCTTGAGGTTGTCTAGTACATGTTTGTATGTGGATTTGGAAATGGCTAATTAGAGTATGATTAAATACTATTCATTTTTAAGAACAATGTAAAGAGTGTTTAGGACTTGAATAACTATGATGATCAAAAGGTGAGATTTAGTTCATGAATAGATTTTAAGACAGTATGAGTATGGAAGATATTAGAAAATGTTGTCCTCAATGTGCTTCAATTGTTCTTTTAATCTGTGTGTGGTCTTTTGGGCTCAAGATGAGAATACTTGTATAGTTAAGGAAATATACCTACTCCATTATATATTTAAGGTTATAAATAGCATGATCTAAGGGGAGTTGGTTTTATGGTTGGCAATAGTGACAAAATAGGTATGAAGTAGGTTGTATATTGTGTATATGATCTGTAGGAGGATGTATCATCGTGGAAGGAACTAAGTTGTGTCATGAAGGTTTCCTAAGCACATGGGTAGTCACAACAAGGAACAAATGTAAGAGTATGTCTACTTGAGTAAGGTATGATCCCTAATATGTAATTTATCAAGCTATTGGTTTCAGTTAGTTGGTTGATCAAGATGATTCGGAATTATTCATCCACCAAGGGGGAGTTGTGTTGCTCCATTGAACCATAATGAAAAGGAAGAAGTTAAAAATAACCTTGTTTTATTTGGTTTATGTTTCTAACCAAAAGGGTGAGTCAAAATTGAATATTCCTATAGAAATTATGAGACCAAAGTTGTTTGTATTTGTTCACGGGGAGAAATAAGCAAGGGTGAAGATTAGGTTCAAGAATCATCTACAAAAATGGTGTTAAGAGAGTGAGTAAAAACCAAAGGGGAACTTGTAATTATGTTTAGTGAATTATTGATGTTATTTTCATGTCAAGTTTTTATAGAATCCTTTTTCATAAATGTCAAAGGGGAGAGTGAAATCAGAAATAAGAAAAGAGATCCCTAAAGGTGATTAAATGATTAGTTGCCATCAATGACAATGGGGGATATTTTTGACATAGTATCATTGGTGTTCTCATCGATGTCAAGTAGCATTGATGCCAAAGGGAGTCTTGGTGTGCATAAGAGAGAGAATTATGTGTTCATTGATGTTAATTGATGTCAAATGAGTTGATAAGCATGATGTTCATTGGTAGTGTCTTGTTATAGTGTCATGAAACATTGTATTGGTGAAGTGGCATGGTTTCTTGATGGGCATATGAGTGTACATGGTAAAACTTGTATGGACTAGTGAGTGATATCTAGTGGTGGTTAAAGTTTTTATTATGTCTAACAAGTTCATATAGGTGTGTCATAGGTGTATGAGTGTTTTCAAGATGGATAACATGTTAGGTTCCATGAAGCATGCATTGAAGAAAGCCAATAGGTCTAGTCTTATACCTAGTGGAAGAATTTGGTATGAAATCATGAGGTATGAAGTAGATAAATATTATATGAGCATGTGAGGAGTGTTTTGACATTTTATAACATGTGTGTAAGGTGTAAACAGTCATGATTTAGGTGTATAATGCATATTATAGGTCCTTGGAGGTAATTGCAAGAAGACAAGGTAAGAAGGAATGGGAAAACCAAGTAACATGATGAGTTTTAGAGGTAGTTGAGAATGGATGAGAATTATAAATCATGGATGAGTTCATTATAGAGGTATGGTCAAAGTTTTAGGTCAAGAGGTTGATGAAAATGCATGAAAACTTGTTTTAGGATCTACTGAACTCTCAAAACATTGTTTTACATATCGATGGTCAATTTAAAGTACTCACCCACATGTGTGTTCTCTCGTATGGGGACCTTGGAATTTTTTTGGATGTTAGGGAATGGATTTAAGAATATTTTCCAAGTGGAATGGGTTCATTTGGTCATTATACTTTTATGAACCATTATTAAGAAGCTAAGTGGGTTTAAACCCTAGTCTTGTAGTGATGGACACAATATGGAGGGTTTGGTCTCCAAATGGCATGGGAAGGATAGTGTGATGATTTAATCATAAAGAGGATTATTCAGATCTCATTTTGGTGGTGGTGGTATGCTCCAAGTATGATGATAAGCTACAATAAAACCTCTGTTTTATGAAGATTTGCATATGTAGGTATGTGTTACAAGAGGGTCCATGAAGTGAAACCAATTGTTTCCTCATGCTTGGGATGTAAGCTAAGTGCTAATGAAAATATTGGTGTATATTATGTGTAATAAATTAGTGAAACCTTTCTCTCAAAAGAGTATTTTGTTAATGGCCTATAGGGTACAAAACCAGTCTTATAAGTCCAAGAGGGTTTGTGATGTTTTGCATGGTGTGTTAATGTATTATGAGCATGGTTAGCTTGTTGTGGTCCCATACTATTTTTTTGAGCTCAAGGTTTGATCGGATGAGGTGTTATCATGTTAAATCTCTAATGGCCTAATCATCCCAATTAGGATTTCCAAGAAGGTGGTAGGAACAAGTATGCAAGTGTGAAATTTTGAGTGTGAGATATGAATGTGAGTGCATGAACATTTTGGTGGAATTTATAGTGAACTGTTCTAAGTGGTGAAAGTGTCTGAGGTTTCTCAAAAGATGGTGGAGGTCAAATAGCTCAAGAATCGTTCTTGAGATCTAATAATAGGATTGAGAGGTTTCAAAGAAGGAAATATTTTGGGGTCTTTTTCCATAAATTGAAGGATTCTATTGGTTACATGAGCTTCCTAAGGATGATATATTTCCATACATGTGCTACATGTCTCTTGAATATGTGACTTTTTGTATAAACCAAGTTGTTTTTGAATACCCATTCTTGAGCATTATCAACATGCTTAAACGAAATAAGAGAGATGGATGATTTGAGGTATTAAGCTTTGTCTTTACATTGTCTCATGGATATAAAGAGTATGATAGGATCATGCTGCATTAGTACATGTACCCAAGAAGTCTTAACAACATGATTTTATATGATAACCTATTCTCTTTTAAAGAGTGACATATTAAGTGCATAGACCTAATGGGTCGTGCTTTCCCAATGGCATGATCCATGTTGAAGATTGATGTTGAAGAGTTACTTATGCCTGTGAATGGTGTTAAGAAGATTTTTATGACATGTCTAGAGCTGAAAAAATCTTGGTGGAGCTACCTTGTAACCTTAAAGTTCAAATTATGACCATTGGGAGAGATGAATATTGGTTTAGGTCTACTTGAGTATTGAAGCGAGACAAATGTTTCTATAAGGAGAAGACAAAAAAAGGATGTGCGCGTGAGAACAAGGCCCATTTGAATGCATGGGAAAATAGAGAAGGGAACGCGTGCCAAAACACTTTGGCTCTAGACTTAGCCATTTTAATTAATAAGGTCTATTTTTGGAGATAGCATGCGGAGCGCACATAGAGATGAATATTTGCGCTACATGCAATAGTATTTTGGGAACAAGCAATTGTTAAGAACCATGCATGATTTAATATAATAATAGGATTTATTCTTAGAGTTAACTATAGAACATCTACTATTAGAGCACTTGCATGTTATACATGACATTGTAAAGGCACATGGCTATTATCAGTATGCGGCCTATTTTGAGAATTACATGAGAAGTGAAGGCGAGTCCCCACCTCTATAAATATGTATTGAACTATGTAGTTTAGGGTGTCTGAATTATTATAGAGTTATGTTGCTGATATTAATACATGCATGACTCATGGAGATAATGTATAGTGTAAGAATCTTCTGTGTTTTACAGTGTTTAATGCAATGGAGAATATTGGTTGGATAATGGTGTTAGACATAACTAAATCTGGTTCTTGTATGGTTAGCCTTATTATAGTTATTGTTTAGTTCATGATTCTCTAAGATCTAGATCTGGTTTATGCACTGTGAAATGTTTATGATTAGTTATGGATCTAAATATGCATTATCATCATCACATTAATATCCTACACAAGTAAATATAAAGAGGGGCTTAGTACCTTTTCATGCTTTAGGTGAGTGCTCACTCAAAGCTAAGTGATGTGCCAAAGACGCTTTGAGTTTTCCACATATACTCTAGGTTGCATCATTAGTTCCATTACCGGGACCTCTTTTTCAGTTTTTTTCAGGATGTTTCATGATAAAGACATACCAATTGACCCTAACAAGTGTTGAGGAGTGGATATAGATCTAGAAGAAGAATACACTCATAGGTTCAAAGACCGGATCTCGAGTGTGATGCACATGCGTGGGTGGAGCAGAACTTGTATGACTATTTATATGAGAGCTTCTTTGTTATATTTTTGATAGAGTTGTACGAGTGGCTGGTTTCTTATGTGTCTAAAAGGAATATGAGGTATCACACACTTGTCTGAATACAAGAAGAATTTTAGGACATCTATGATTTTGATCTGATTTGGATGTGTGTTGTGCACACTTGGTTATATGGTGTTACGAATAGTTATATTTCTACTTACTCTTACCCGAAGGTAGCTGAGTTCCATTTTTATGTTATCCCAAGGAACCTATTTACAAGGCATTCCAACGGAGATCAAAATCTTGATGGTAACCTTGAACTTAGAAGAAATTTTGATGGCTAGTTAAACCCCACCATGCATAGGGGAAGGAGTAGGTTCGGTGAAGGATGTTAGGAAATAAGGGATAAAATATGTGGAACAATCCCTCACAGAATCGCAACAATAGAAACTAATATGCAGAAAAATATTATAGATCTCAAATAAAAGTGTAGAATAAAAATAACACAACAAAAAGAGACATTATTTAAAGTGGTTCACCCAATTTGGGCTACGTCCACTAATGATCACTTACTTATATTTTATTGCAAGCCACCGCTCTCTCAATACAATACCTATATATATATGGAGCTATGATAAACAAACTCTACAAAATTCACACCCAAATTGGACACATATGCAATGTTACATTAACCCCGCCATATGCAAAAACCACATAAGTAGACAACTTCTTAAGCAGTTTTACAAAAACGTGGGTATCAAAACCATGGGCCAAAATTGTCCCATAAACATATGGGTCAAAAATCTTGCCCATATGAGAAAAGCACAATTTTTGGTATATCGGGAACGATTTTGAGGCCAAAAATTCCACATAAAGTATACGGACTCTTAGTGTACAGTCTTCAAAATTTTCACACATAAAAATGGGCTCCGAACCTAACAATCTCTCACTTGGAGACTCGTTTTCCTCTTAGCAAGCTTCTCAACCCTTCACTAGTTTCTATGAAGACCAACCAAAGTTGAACACAGCTTCATTTTTTCCCTTTTGAGCACCTTGGTCATCATGTCTGTAGGATTCTGACTAGTATGAATCTTGTCCAACATCAACTTCTCTTCCTCCAAAGTTGTCCTAATGAAATGGAACCTAAGTTGTATATGCTTTGTCCTAGAGTGGAAAGCATATTTCTTAGCTAGGTGTATATCACTTTGACTATCACTATGCAAATTCCCTTCTTCCCGCTTATGTCCCAAATCCTCAAGAAATTGTTGTAGCCAAATCATCTCTTTACTTGCCTCTGTGGCACTCGGCCTTCGTGGTTGACAAAGCCACTAGCGTCACGTAGTCGTGAAATCCATTTAATTGTTGTCCTACTTACAATATAAATATAACCTTCCATGTTCCTCATGTTTTCTACATCTCCAACCATATATGAATCTACATAACCAAGCAAAGTGGTGTTTGATCCATTATAGCACAAAATTATCACCATGGTCCCTCTCAAATACCAAAGGATCCACTTTACTTTGCATGCCATTGATCTCTACCGGATCACTCATAGGCAATATCAAATCTAGTGCACACCATGACATACATCAAACTACAAACCATTGATGAGTAAGGTACCTTAGACATCTGGTTTCTCTCCTGCTCTGTCTTGGGACATTGCTCCTTTGATAACTTAAAATGTCCTACCAAAGGAGTCCCAACCGTATTAGCATCTGCATATTAAACCTCTCCAAGACCTTCTTAATGTACTCTTCTTGAGATAAAGTCATCTTCCGTTCCTTCCTATCCCAAGATATCCTCATACCAAGGATTTGTTTGGCTTCCCCAAATCCTTCATAACAAAGGAGTCACTTAGTTATTTCTTGAGTACTTGTATTTCCCGCATGTTTTTACTGCAAGAAACATGTCATCCACATACGAGACACATGATAATATAACTACCATACTCAATTTTTGTATACACGGAATGGTCGAATGACATCTAATATAACCTTACTCCATCATCAAGCTATCAAATTTATTATACCATTGAAGTGGAGTTTGTTTCAAGCCATACAAGTTATTCTTCACTTTTCACACCATCTCCTCTTTACCTTTGACCTCATAGACCTCTCTTGCTATATATATATATCCTCCTCCAAATCACCATGGAGAAATGCAGTCTTTACATCAAGCTACTCTAAGTGCAAGTATTCTGATTGCAACTATTCCAAGAACAATTCTAATAGAAGTCATTTTTACTACAGTGAAAAATATCATCAAAATCTATACCTTTTTTCTGTGAAAACCCCTTGACCACCAACAGGGCCTTGTATATTTTATTTCCTCCTTCATATTTGACTCTTGTACACCCACTTGTTCTATAATGCTCTTTTGCCTTCAGTAGCTTCAAAAATCCCATGTTTGGTTCTCCATGAGAGCCTAATGTTCCTCATCCATGGCTTTCTCCCACTTCTTCCTAGCATCTACCTCGCATTAATTCATCAAAGTTCTCTAGATCTCCACTATCCATGAGTAATAAACAATAAAGAGAAGGAGAAAATGTTCGGGTTCTCTTCTTACCCTAGAAGACATCCTCAATATAGGAGTTTGGGGTTCTGTTGAGGAGGTTCTTGAATTGATTCATGTGTCACTTTCCTATCTCGAAAGATCCTCCAAAACTATGGAAAGTGTATAGTACTCTTAGTCTACTATCTTTAACATTTCACACATGAAAATAGGCTCCACAACCTAACAAAGGATGCCGGACCTAGTGGTAGAGAGGAAAAGAGAAGAAAGGTGACTTAAGTACAATGAGGCACATGAGAGGGAGTTAGAAAAGTAACATGATATTGCATAATGGATGGTGTTGAGGAGATTAATGGCTCGTGAAGGATTTGGAGATCATGCAGAAGGCAGGGAGCCTATGAATCTAAAACTCCTCCATTTGGGCAAGCATGATAGGGAACCCTCCTCAGCCTCATATGGGAGTGCACCAATAGAGACGACATGGGATGTGGGCATGTATCTAAATATACATGGAAACCTAGCCTTTGCACTTGATTTTCCAAAGATCTAATACATCCAAAGAGTTAGTAAGCTAGTTTGGGGAGTATAAGAACAAGAGTAAATCAAGTAGAAACTGCATCTATGGTCAGGAAAATGTCTTATTTGTTATTTGGAGGTACTTTTTCAGGCACATTGTTGGCATAGAAATCAAGCACGTAGAATTTTGGACTCACTTCTAGGATAAGTACCACCTCATAAATTTTAGGAGTTTAATGTAGTACCAATGTTGGGAAACATGGTAGTACATCCACTAGTCCACTTTCGGCTACATGTGGAGGAATAGGGCACATAGGTCACTCTAATTCTAGTGGATCCGGTGGGTCCGGAGGAAGAGGTAACACATGAGCTTCGGATCAAGGGGGCATGGTTCTCACTAACCCCAGAATATTTACATGGAGATGTCTCTCTTTCTTCCAGAGTATATGGTAATAGAAGATGTTGTTGAGCATGTGCACATGTGTGAGATAATATGGCATGCAAAAGGAATTATGGCTTCTGAGTGCAAGGCAAGTTAGTTTGTAACTACGTTACAGGGACACACTCACAGTTGGTATAGGAAATTTGACCCTGATCAGACTTGCGTAGATTATGCAGCACTACGAGAATGCTTTCATTAAGGAGTTTTATATCCTTGAGTTCGATTAGAAGAGTATAATCACTATCAAGGATATTAAGCAGGGCACTACTGAGAGCATTCAGGAATATGATGTTCATTTCAAAACACTTTTGTCTAAGCTTTTGTATGATATTCATGCAAGCCAAAGATACCTAGTGGTTATTTGGAGGCTTGATCACACTTTGCTTTAGGAGGGTGTTGTCACATAAGACATATACAGACCTACATGAAGAACTTGAAGCAACGTTGTGCATTGAGGAACTCGAAAGTATATACATTGGAGTGATCCCATTCTTGGAAGCACATATTGTAGCTATGGAAAAGTAGTTGGAGAAACTATCAGCCAATTTAGTACATGATACGTGCATTGGGATTTGGTGTATAGAATGTGAAGTGGAAGGGCACACTAAGGATAATTGTCCCCGTAGATCAGGACGTTCATTGTTTTCGATTTGCAAGATATGTCATTTAGACCATGATGCAAGTCGTTTACTATTAGTACAACACATGATCGAAAAGAAAATATCTTGTTATTATAAGATTTGCTAGTCCACAACTCATAATACAGAAGAATGTAGGTTGATTGGTCAAATCCATGATGTCATCGATACTGGTGTGCGACAAAAAGGAGTATCAAATAACTCTAAAAGTAAAAGTGAGTATCATGATCATGATCACACCCAAGGGTGTTATGATTAGAATGAGGGATGCTTTGAAGGAATTCATGGTAGATGTTGAGGATACCGTGGTGGATCCAGGAGGTGAGGCCTTGGTGGTGAACATGGTGAGTTTCCTCGTGGAATGTGTTATACATGCGAGATCTTCGACCACTATAGGCGTGAACGCACTCATAATATTACATATTATTTTTTTGGGAAGAATCATAACTATGAGGAATGCCCGAGCTTATATGAGCATATTAGAAAGTAGCATAAATTAGATAACAATGGTATAAGGATGGTTAGAATACAATGTGTGATGGAAAATTAGTGGATGCCAAAGTTGGCACTAGAACCTGAGGTAGTACTTGTGAATATTACTACACACGCTGAATCTGTGCGTGCTAGATAAATGTTACAATAGAAGCCTACCATTACTAAGGAGGAGGTTTTACATGCAAGGTACCTAGATCCTACACATCAGAAGGAGGTTTATCAGAAACCATGGAGGTACTTAGAAATCTTTAGGGTGAAATACAGTGTTTAAAGGAGTAGTCACGGAAGTTGAAACAAAAAGGCATCGAGATGGTCCAAAGATGTTGATGATTTGAAAGAGGTATGCAAGATGTTGCGCCAAGAGAATATTATTCCATTACTAGGGAATTGGTTAAAGGGAAACACTCCATGCATAGGTATTGAGAATGGACGGAAGATCTTGCATGTTAATCTTCCCCCTCATAGCTTGGATTATGACAAGGAAATCACTCTGAATGTTTTTGTGGATGGGTGGATTTTCAGAAATATATTGATTGACATGGACGTAGAAGTGAATGTGCTTACTTTAGATACATGGGTGCGAGATGGACATACCTCCATTATAGCCATCCTTTAATATAATGTTTATGGATAATCGGACTAAAGACACTCCAATCGAGTTTTAAAGGATGCATCCATTACTATATAAGGGGCCAAGTTCACTGGGGACTTTGAGGTTTTGGCACTTGCAGAAGCGGACAACTTCCCAGCTCTACTTGGGTGCCCTTGGTGTTATGCAAATAATGTTGATCTATGGTTCAACAAGGGATATATAAGTTTTGAGAACAAGGAAGAATGAGTTATTATCCCTTTAATAGATGGAAAATATGCACCTTATGTTGAACCTTTGAGTGAGGAAGACTTGAATAGAATTTATGTGTGTGTCATTCAAGATCCGGAAGTACTTGAGCCATCTAAGGAAGGAATCCTCCAATGGGAAGATACACAGTCTATTAGGATACTGTAAGTATTACCTATGATAATTAGGCACAAGGAAACTATGAAATGGTTGGTTGTGAAGTAAGAAACACATTTTCATGGAGGAGAAAACCTCATTGTATTAGGTAGATAGGTAATAAATTTATACCTCGGTACACTAGAGAAGGATATCCTAAAGTATTCATGTGTGCCATGGAGGAGCAGTGGAGAGATCAAGTGGAGAGAATAAATATGTTGGTGTATACCTTACATGGGACAACAACATGCTAGTGGGTGGTTAACAGGGATAATCTCATAGAATGGAATGAATTAAGATTTGCTCTAACAACCTAGTTTTTGAGGAGCAATGCGCCTACTTAGATCTGCATATATCATGGCAATCAACCAGTTAAACACCACATTCAACAATGTGAGAGACTCTGGATAGAGGGGTAGGAAGCTTTACCACCTTCATTTTGGGTGTAAAAACTTTATTCCACTTTGTAAGGTTGCACACGTGCTTGGTATTTTTATGCGAATCGCATAGGAGACAGGAAATTGTCAAGACTTGATTGTAGGAATGGTCCAGAATTTTGACTTCTCTACTAAACCTCCATTGAGAGAGGCATTATGGGTTATAGAATGCTTGACTATGGGAGATAGTGTAAAGGCTAGAAGAACTCATTCAGGATTTATTTAGTGAGGAAGAACCATGAATGCATTTTGATGAAATAGATGAGATAGATGTCAAACTATTTAAGTGTGCTTTCTTTGACAAGGAGAAAGGAAATATGGTCTATATAGTGGATGATGAAGAAGTAGAAAATTTGGACATTGATCATTCAAAGGTACATGCGAGGTTTTATAAAGTGTGGATAAAAACACGCGTGCCTATCATGAACCTATGAAGACAAATAAAGTGAACATTGGCATGGATGTTGAACCTAAGGAGGCCATAATTGGAGATTATTGGTCTGATTCTGAAGTGGAAAAGATAATTGAGTTACTACATGATTTCTAGGACTTATTTCCTAGGGGTTACCATGAGTTAGAAGGGATGCATGATTCAATAGGTGAGATGAATATTAAGATAAAGGAAGGTGTGTGCCCGATTAGGAAGAGACCTTACAGGATCAACCCTAATGTGCGCATAAATTTAAAGAAGAAATTGAAAAAATGCTAAAATCTGACATCATTAAGCCCCTAGAAGAATCAAATTGGGTTACCCCATGGTAATTAGTATAAATAAAGATGGTCTGATTATGATTTGTGTGGATTACAGGAGCTAAATTCTCGTATGTTTGATTGATCATTTTCCTACGCCTTTCACCGAGGAAATATTAGAAGGCATTGCGGCGCAAAATTTACTCTTTTACATATGGATTCTTTGGGTATCATCAAGTAATAATTACACTGGAGGATCAAGAGAAGACAAATTTCACCACTAGAATGGGTAATATTTTCATATATAGTGATGCCCATTGGTTTGAAGAATACACCGTTGTATTTTTCATGCATAGTTGTTCAAGCATTCCAGGATTTTATTCACAAAATCTTGCAGGTTTACTTGGATGATTAGACAATATATGGGCTTGTTAAGGATCATTGTGACAACTTGCACTTAATTTTTAAAAGATGCACACAGTTAAGAATCTCTTTAAACATCAAGAAGTGCATATTTACTACACCTTTTAGAACTTTTCTAGGGCATATCATCTGTAAGGAAGGTTTGTTAGTAGATCCAACTAAGGTTGTAGTTATTATAGGCCTAGAGGAGCCTACCAGTTAGAATGAGGTGCGTAGATTCTTGGACCATAAAGGGTATTACAAAAAATTTATCAAATAATATGCAAAGATTTCCATGCCCCTGGAGGATTTCCAAAGGGAAAAGGGACATTCTATTGGGGAGAACCATAGCAAAGTGCACATTTGAGGCATTGAAGGAGAGACTTACTACAACACCTATTCTGCATTTTCCCTCATGGAACCAACTGTTTCATGTACATGTGGATGCCTCTAGCATGGCCATTGGCGCAGTGTTTGCTCATCCAGAGAAGGTATTATAGATCATCCTATCTATTTTTCTAGTAGAAAGTTGACTCCTACAGAACAGAATTATACAACTACAAAGCGCGAGGTTTTGTCGATGATCTATGAGCTACATAAGTTCGACGGTACTTACTAGCAACACCTTTTGTATTTTATACGAGATATAACATGGCACTAAAATACTTGGTAAATAAGCATGTTTTACACGGGTGCATATGTCAATGGGTTATCTTATTCCAATAATTTGACTTTATAGTCATGGTAAAACCAAGTAAAAGTAATTCTAGCCTAGACCACTTATCAAGAATTCAATCAAGAGAGGACACGCAGACAATTGAAGATACAATGTCGATGCACAATTATATAGGTTACATTGTGTGCCTTCAGAATTGGAGGATATTGTTGTCTTTTTATGCATAGGTATGATGCTAGAAGGAATGAAAGCCTTAGAGAAGAAACAACTTGCAATTCACGTCACACCCTTCATGTTGATCAGTGGTGACTTATACAAACTAGGCCGAGATGAAGTATTACGTCGGTGTGTATTAGAACATGAGTGTACAGATATCATGGAAGATTCTCATGGCAGTATTGTAGGTGGGCATTAGGTAGGTGACGCCACTGCGTAAAAGATTCTACTCGTTGGATTATGGTGGGAGACCCAGATAAATATTGTAAAAATTATTGTAAGGCATGTGATCACTTTCAATGCCTTGGTAAACCTGGAAAAAGAGATGAAATGCATTTGAGGCCTATTACTAGTGCATAGCCGTTTGAAAAATGGGAAATAGACTTTGTGGGTCCTATTTCCCTAGCCACCCATAAAAATGGATCATGCTACATCATCACTCGTATAGATTATCTTACATGATGGGTAAGCAAAGCACCTACAAAGGATTGTACATTAGCAAGGTTCTTATGGGAAAATATTCTTACTAGGTATGGATGTTCGCTGAGTTTGACAAGTGATAGGGGCACACACTTCTTGAATGAGACAATCAGGATATTGTTGGATGAATTTATGGTCATGCACCACAAGACTACACCTTATCACCCTCAAGAAAATGGGACTGTGAGGCCTTCAACAAGATATTGAGCCAAACCTTAACAAAAATTTGTGATGTTGGAAGGAAAGATTGGGATGATAAAGTTTTTGTTGTACTTTGGGCATATAGAATAACCTACAAAAGGTTAAATAAGGCCACACCCTTTCAGTTGGTGTTTAGTGTAGAAGCATTTCTTCCCATGGAATTCATGTTACCTTATTTACATATTGCGTGCATGCAAGAGGTTTACCTGATGAGAAAGCATTATAAGAAAGAATTGACAATTTAATACAATCTGGATGAGAGGCGTGTCATAAAGCACGTTAGATTTAGAAGTAGGAAAAGGACAAGAAGAATTCATGGCATAATAGACACATTAGGGATAAGAAGCTTGAGGTTGGAAAAATGGTACTTGTTTATGATTCCGAGTTTATGCGCCATCCAGAAAACTTAATGTGCATTATTTGGGACCATATGTTATCAATCACATCCTTGAATCAAGTGTTTGTTAGTTAGAGGTGCTTGATGGGACATGGTTACCCTAAGTTACTTTAACAGTAAAGTGAAGTCCTACTATAAATAAGTCTTCTTGGTGTTTGTAATAATGCAAAGATTGCCATTTAGTTTATATTTCTCTTTCTATATTTCTTTTAATGTATTTCCTTCTTCGTCGTAATGCTTTATCAATTTAGTTCTGTGTTTTTTATAATAAGCACATTTTCACGCTAATTATAATTTGAAGTATTTTTATGTGACAAGGACTACACATACCATTGGTGTGGCATGGTTGTTATTCAAAAAAGGCTACACATGAGAACATACTATTGCATGTGTTATTCAAAAATAAAAGGGAGTTGCTAGAAAGAAGATGCTCCTAAGGAAGACCATAGTAGGAAATAAATGAATGAAAAATATAACGTGAGGTAAGTGATGGTTGTAGAAAATAATAGAGGAAGGAACATTGGTGAGGTACTTTAGCGAATGGACACGCGTAGAAGGAGGTATGTAGCTAGAAGGTAGGAAGGTGCACTTTGGAAGGTTATAGTTGTGGCACGTAGGTGTATCACGCAGAAATTGGAAAAATGGTCAATTAATGAGGGGATCGGTGGTAGGTAAAGGAGAAATAAATGCAATAACTTTTACCAACTCTATATAAATACGTGATGTGGGTTTATTTCTACCTTTGCAATCACAAGTATTTGAGTGAGCTAGTTACGACCAAACCAAGCAAAACATGTTGAGGTGTGGAGAGTTACAAAACTAGGTGTGGAGAGAATATTTGTGCACAAAAGTGGCTTGTGTCCCCATTGGAGAAGGGTTTGAGCGAAGAAGAAGCATTGAGAAGAAGATAGAGCACATGCTTTCAATCTAGGGCATGTAGTTTCTAGCCAGGGCATGAGAGATTACTCGATAGAGGAAAAATGTAATATTTTTACCATGGCACCAAGGAAAGCACCTGGAGCAGGAATGAAGGGGAAGAAAAAGGTGGAAATCGAGGTTGAAGATGCTCCCGAGAGAAATTTTTCAGAAATGTAGTATCTAGAAGGAGTGATCATTGGACAGGATTGGGATTCCCATATCTGCAGATGCAAAGTAAGTGACTACAACCACTGCACCACGACAACAAGGGGGAGTTGGACGCATTTTTAATAAGAAGACCAAAAAGTGCATGGTGGATGACATGTCAGTGTATGATGATGTTGGGGAGAAGTTTCTCAAGAAGGTAGGGGTGTATCAACTGTATGAACTCCCATATTTTGGAAAACTAGAAAATTTATACCAATGGCTTATGAGCAGAGTCCATGAGGACTTTTTCTATTTTGCTAGATGACAGGTAAGGATCACCATGCCTTTGATTGCTACATTGACAGGACTGAAGGGCACATGGACAAAGGTTAGTAGTGATCTAACTAATAAGGAAGTTGTTATATTCATAAGATAAGAGTTGGGATATGCCAAGGGTCTGCATGTAGAATGAACATCTACAGATTAAGAAAATAACCATGTCGTGCAAGCAAGCAGCCCGTATCTGCTCACTAAGTTGAATGATCAAGAGAGATGGTCACAAGTAAATACCATGTGGCTACATATTGCGAAGAAAATGTCACAAGGATAAATGTACAACTTAGCTGGCTACATAGAAAAAAATTATTGAGGAAGCACGCACAGGTGAAAAGATAAGTTTTGGTGCTATCCTATTATCTCTTGTGTTTGTAGAAATTAGAGTGCCCGATGGGCCAAATAACAAAATTTGGGAATACCTGCGGAAAATAAGTCCCTCACAGAGAGGTTTGAGAAGTATTTGTGTGAAGGAAAAATGAGTGGCCCATTCAAACAAAGGGTAAAAATATGGTATGATTGACTTCATGTGGCCTTTGAGGAGGAATGGCACATTCCAAAGGAGTTACCCTCAGTAGTGGGAAAGGTAGTGCAGTTCACGGTGTATCAACATTTTTACATCACGCGGTTTGCAATGAAGGATGGGACATGGATTCCCTGGTACAAAATGTCATACGCTTCATAGTGTGTTACTTCCAGCAAAGAGTAGTACATAGGTTTACCAATGCACGTTGGTTCAGCTACAATGCAAACAAGGTAGACTATGACTACCATACTCTAAGGAAAACATATGTTTATCCAAGTCGGTCTGCCTATATCGAGAGGCTTATTTCTAATGTTATAAGCATGAAGCTGGTAAGTTTGGCTATTGGGGATAGTGGGGCTATGCTTATCTATCTTCATCTCAAGCCTAGGATGGAAAGGGAAAGTATGTGGAGAATGATTTTATGCTCCTAGGGCCACCTAAGGAAAACACACAATTGAAAATGTGGCAACTCCAAAGCCTACCTCAATTGTAGAAGGAGACGAGGAAGAAGAGCTCGACGAGGATAGTGGAGGCTTGGACCATAGAGGCCAGAGGTAGCCCATAGACAAAGTGGAAAGTGAGCGCATAAATACTCCCCCTCAGACACAAGGAGGAGAGGAAGACTTGGATGTGGGTACAGTCCATGAGGAATGCCAGTTTAAAAATGTGTTCAGAAGAACTAAAACCCAAGGCGCAAGAACATCTCAACCTTTATGAAGGTCACCTCGACTCTCCCCTCAAAAAGAAGCACCCGAGGGAAAGAGAAGAAGAAATATGAATCTTAACGAGGAGGAGGAGGAGGAGGAGGAGTCCAAAGAGAGCATGTCAGGAACCTTCGTTCAGCATGAAGATGTGGAGGAACCCCGGATGAAGAAATGAGAGATGAAAAGAAAGGGGTGAAAGAAGCATAAAATATTGTGCAAGAACACCCAGTGCACCCATTACAACTCAAGTAGGAGAAGGGCCAACTCCAGACCTTGGTGCCCAGGTTTTTAAGGGGAAAATAACAAAAAGAGAAAGAACAAGTGAAGAGTATGTTGTCCCTAGTATGGGCTATACTGAGGACACAAAAATCATTCGTGCCCAATTCTAGAGCATTGTGGGCCTTAAGGAGTTATATGGGTGGGAGCTGATGGATCCAGATATGGCCACTATGCACAAAAGGAAGAAATTATCCTAGTCCATGTAGACTCATATGGATGAACCATATTTTGACGTGTGTGAGGAGTCTTGTGTCTCACGAAGAGTGAATAAGGCACCCCAGAGCAGGCACATGATAATAAAACCTACTATAATATCTGATGAGTAGGTCAACAATGCAATGGTCAAGGTATCTGTTGAGGTGGCACAGAGAAACATTGATAAGGCCGCCACCATTCGAGCACTACTTGAAGATAACAAGGCTAAAATTGCAGAGATAATGTGTTTAAAGGAAGAGAAGGAACAAGAATGGGAAAATAATGAGGCCTTCGTTAGCATGGTAGAGGAAATTGGTGATCACATCCTTAAAACAAGGCCTCATATAGAATCTTAGGTTCCAAAAAAGTTTCCTTTTGCTATGCATTATGTGCGTACTTTGGTCGATTTAGTGTTAGATGATGGACCAATTCGGATGTCCGCACCAAAATATTTTGAATAAGAGGCAGAGAGAGCAAGGGCCTCTATGGTTAGGAAAATTTCAACTTATGAGGCATTTCTCCAAAATTTGAAGGATGAGCTAAATAAATTTTACCAAGCTCTCAATTTATGTGCAGCACTGATGTAAGCGTAATAATCGAACCCTAGTTAAAGATAATGAAGTTATGGTGGAAATTATAGATGAGACACTAGGGTGTGTAGAAAGATTGACACTAGAGAAAAAAAAGCGTGAGGCACTCGCAACATCCTAGGATCCACATAAAGAGAGGATTGGTGAGATTGGGAAGCTCATAGCGTAAAAGATGGACCTCCTAGAAGGAATGATGTCAGGTATGGCCAATGTTTTCTCGAGTACTATAGAATGAGAAAGAGAAGATTACTTAGGATAAACTGGATGCCATTGCCATAGATATTCCAGAGAATACAATGACCACACTAAGTGGTGAAAAACATTGGAGGATGAAATAAAAAAATGAATATCCATAGTTAATCCTCCTAGTTGAAGAAGAGGGTGTTATAGAGTGAAAATTCATTTTTAGTATAGTTTTTCATTAATTCTTTCATTCCTTATTCTTTATTATTGGGAACATCAGAAAGAATTCCCATTACCAGGATGAAAATGTACTTTAGTGTGGGGTAATATTGAGCAGAAAGAATGTTTCTCTAAGGAGAAGACACACAAAGGATGCGCGCGCAGGAACAAGGTGCATTTAAAGGCATGGAAAGATAGGGAAGGAAACGCGCTCCAAAATAATTTATCTCGGGACTTAGCCGTTTTTATGGATAAGGGTTATTCTTTGAGATAGCATGCGGAGCACACATAGACATGAAGACTTTCACTAAACACAATAGTATTTTGAGAACAATCGGCTATTAAGCACCATGCATGAGTTAATCTAATAATAGGATTTCTTTTTAGAGTTAACTATAAGACATCTATTATTAGAACACTTGGATGTTGTGCATGCCATTGTAAAGTTGCATGGTTATTATCAGTATGCAACCTATTTTTAGAAGTGCATGGGCGATGAAGGGAAATTCCCCACCTCTATAAATATGTATTAAATTATGTAGTTTAGGGTGTGTGAATTATTGTAGAGTTATGTTTCTAATCTTAATCACGCATGACCCATGGAGATACTTTATAGTGTAAGAAGCTTTTGTTCTTTACAGTGTTTAATGCAATGGAGAATATTGGTTAGATAATGGTGTTAGAAATAACTGAACCTAGTTCTTGTATGGTTAGCCTTATTATAGTTATTGTTTAGTTCATGATTCTCTAAGATCTAGATCTAGTTTATGCACTATGAAATGTTTATGATTAGTTATGGATCTGAAAATTTATTATCATCATCACACTAACATCTTGTATAAGTAACTCTGAAGAGGGTTCTCATAGCTTTACATGATTTGGGTGAGAACTCGGATCAGTTTGATTAATGTTCCAGTGCACTAGAGTTTTCTAAAGTAGTTCAAATTATGACCGTTGGGAGATATGACTAGTGGTTTAGGCCTAGTTGAGCATTTTTTGTTTGTAAGGCTTATGTTGACCTAAAGTGTCATGTAATATCATTTGATTATGTTTTTAATGTGTTTTATCATGTTGTTTATGACTGAACCTACATGATCTAATGGTTTTTTCTGACCTAGAGTGGTTTGTGGCATGAGTCATGTATATAAAGAAAAGTGTAGAGATTATATGAGCATGTTGAGAGATGAAGATGTGAGAGAGCAAGAGGAAGTGTATGAATAGGTCAAAGGGATATATAGAAAATCTTAGAAGATGAAAATAAGTTAATAAGAATAGAGGAGAAGAAGAAAAATGTCATATGACCTAATCGACACACTTTTGTGCATTCATGAGTGAAAAGGGGGAGACAAAGTTGTTCGAGATATTTTTGAGTGAATAGGGATAAAAGAGTGATCACAATTAGTTGGTTGAGAAAAATGACATTAAGTGATCTTCATATCAAGTGGCTAAGTGGGTGCTTGGTCATCTTGGGGGGTTTTTATCCTCCTTGTAGAGTGGGTTCTCTACTAAATATGGGTTGGTGCTCCTTGTGGGGTTGGTGCCTCACTAAAGTTGTAGGGGTTGGTGTTCCTTGTGAAGTGGGTGTTTCACTAAATAAATCTCTTGTGTTATGTAATATACACAAGATTCCTTTGTGTTGAGTAATATATGCATAGGTTTAGTGGGTTTTCTTCCCCTTGAGGGTTTCCCACATATATCTTGTGTCATTTTCTCATGTGTATGTTTGAATGTGCATGGTCTAATCATATTAATGCTTAAAGGTTTATAATTGTGCATGGTTAATTAAATAAAAATTTTAAAGGATCGATTCACCCCACCTCTCAGTCATTGTGCTTCTAACTTGATCCTTGATCACCATCGATCCCTATTTTTTCTATACATTTTTAGCATTATCACATTTCTATCAATTTGATTTTTTTCTAACAAATTGTTTGCAAGATGGATATTTTGTAGATGATTGTTCCAAGTCCTTCACACTCAATATCCATCATATACAATATCTTGATTTTCTAGTAGTCATTTGTTTTGGAAAGAATTGACATTGTCCAGGAACTTAGTCTCGTGTGCCATCACACTCACATCAAATATTGAAGATATCCAAGATTAGCTAAAGATCATTCAAGAAGAGAAAGAAGTTCTTTGAAGAGTTTTAGTATGAATAATTTGATGACTTCAAGCTTGCTACTGCCCTAGCCTAGGTTATTTATAATGCTAAACATGATCTTTCTATCCATCTTTCATGCTAAATCATTGTTATCACTTACCTTGTCACTATCAAATCTCTTAATTGTATCAAATGAGTTGAAACTCTTTAAGCAAACCCTTCAGATTCCTAGGATCAGTATTTGGCGAGTAACTTGTTATCAAATTTATCTAATATTTGTTTGTTTAGTTGTATTTGTATACATGTCATCTAAATTGGTGATAGGATGATCCTCTTTCATTTCCAATGTACTTAATCACTCCGACATTGTGATTTTTGACGCAGTATTGGTAAAGCCTTATTTATTTGAATTTTGGTACTTTCAACATTTATAATACCTAACCGAAAAACACCATAAAAATTTTGGCATGCCAGTGAGGCCTCTTAGTCTCTTTTTCATTTATATTTCAAATCCCTTTATTTTATTCTATTGTCAATATCATATAAATTTTCATCTTGAAATACATTGTTATTACTAAAAATAGTAAATTCAAAAATTAAAAAGGAAACAAATTTACATGTATAGTTTTTCTTTCATCATTTTATTTCAAAATTAGACTTTTTTGTCTTTTATCGTCAAACTAAAATATTTCCTTTAGATCTTAAAATGAATATTCATACTTGTTTTCTCACATAGCTTAATTAGGAGTTCAAATAATTACATTCACAAAAACTCCTTCACACACAACTAAACCACATCGAACTTTATTTGCATTTAAACAATCTTTACTAGGTGGGACTACTTGGATTTCATTACCAAGAGGATAAGATGACTCGATGGCCTGACAAACTATAAAAAATATGGCGGGTGGTATATCGGCTAAGCACCCGATACCATACCTTGTACTAACACCAACACAAATTCAGGCCTCACCTATCTTTGGGTATGTCAAGGATTCCATCCTTTAAATTACCTAAAATCATTCTTAGATAACCTTCTCTTAGTACATGTTTATCCATTTTTCATATTTCACACCTTTCTTAATTTAATCAAGATAATCAAAAAAATTGTTTGACTTGTTTGTAGTTATTGTAATCAACCACTTTTCTTTTTATTTTTCTTCATTTATTGTTTGTTAGTTCATGGTTCTAACTAGAAAAAAATCCCATCTACAAAACATTGATAACATGTCGAGCCATCTTCAACAATCCCTAGACAATCTTGAGACCCACCTTCAAAACATTCCCAATGTAATTGAATAACTCCAATCACCTTCAACATCCAATCAAGAACCCCCACATTCTCCTAGCACCTAATCACCTACATACAAAATCCCATATCCATATATACCATGCTTCTTATATAGTTGTGATCTAATCTATACAGAGATTACTGATTCTAACCCGAAGGCCCTTAATGCCTACCTTGCTTCTCGAGGTGTATTTCTCTAACAACCAACACCTGAGAAATAACCTCCCATCAATATTGTCACCTTCGACATTTCCCATCTCATCAACCCTAATCACGAGCCATTCATACAACAAATTCATCCTTACTCCACCGCTTTGGTGGAACGGGGCATCATTCGTCACTACATCAGTCCCATTCATTATTTTTAACCTTAATGTTGTCACAAGACATGTCTAGCCAAAAACCATCCTCATCATCAAATCCTTGTCAAGCTTATCATCTTTAAAAATAAAACTAACACATCTCTTACCACATCTAATCATGTAATCTTCAAGCTTCCCAAACACCTCCCGTGAGCTCCTCGTAGTCATTCCCCTTATTGTATCCCAACATATCTCTTCACAAAAACTGATGTCCTTTACCTAAAATATGGTCATGTCTATCCCGACATCAATACCCCATATTAATACTAGTTCCATTGCTAGTAATCACCCCTCTTCATAACATGCATTGATTGCCCTTGTCTCACAGATCTCCATTCTCACTATATACCGCAACCATCCTAACCTCTAATTAATACTTCCATCCCATCTCAAGTATATACCACAGTCATTTTAGCCCCTTATAATACTTTCATTTCTATCACCTATCAATATATCCATCCATCAAAACATTTGGTTTCACAACATACCTACAAAATTCCCATGAGCATTCCTCTTCAGCACAATGTCTTATTACCCTATCATCTATACTAACAATAAAATATTCATCAACCTAGCTTGTCATCATTCAATTTCCAATAATTATCACAAAATAATTCTTTACAAGCATTAATGAATAGTATTTCAAGTCTTAAATCCACCCCCATGGGTCCTAAAAGCACCCTTTCATATGAACAAATCTGTAAAGAACCTATTCATCCATCAGTTCTGTAAAATCCTATCCACGATACTCGAACTCCTTAATTTTATTAAAATTTACATCAAGGACCTTCAACAACACATCCAATATTTCCACCACACATTTTATCTCATCGTAAAGATCAAGACCTTATACTGAGGATATTCCCTATATCCTTAGCATGGTCTACACTTGAATGGTACAATAGTATCTCGTAGTAATCCCTCTTTTCCTTTGCACACACTTGAACAATTATTCTTAGAACACTTTTCCATCAACATCACCTATGATATTTCTATCACATATATCTACGCTATCAAACAATTAAAATACGATTCTATTGCAGACTCACACCTAATGACATGATATCATCAATAAACTATCCTTCTCCCTCCTAAAAAAATAATTGATTGAGCCATTTTCTCGGTTGTGTGCTAAACACATATCATCAACACTTTGGATTCAATCTTTACCATGGCCTGAAAATTAGAACTTCAAGCCTTCAAGGATAGTAAAGTCAAACTCCACTCAAAGAAACCAAATCCTAAGTCCTCATTTAAACCTTCTTCCAAAGAACGATAAATCCAAAGTCTCATCAAATTTGGTCATCGTAAAATCTACATCTAAAGTTCATTCGATTCCTAATGTATCCAACCCCAACGAAACTACACACCCATCAGATAATCCTATAGTGTGGTCATTGACAAGCTTCTATCCACGTGTATGATCACACTCCCACTTATCCTTTATATCAACACATCTATTTCAAAACCCTCATGGTATTTAGAAAATGATTATTATAAATACCATCAAGTCTGAGGCTATAACATTGAAAAGTGTCATTTATTTAGAAACATCCTCTAAGATCTTATAAACCGAGATGACCTATAGCTTAACAATCTGAACACACATCTAAATCAAAACTTGGACATCTTTAAACATCCCTTTCCAAATCATGCCCCATCTACTAGTCAACCTCAATCCAATTTCATGCAACTCACACCACACCATCAAAACTATTAAATATCTATAACTTACACCTCTCAAACCTAATATTTATACTATTAAAGCACAAAATAAATCACCCAACTCCTATAGTCTTGTCACTAACAATACCACAAACCCTTCCACATATACCACATCTTCTTCAAATATTCCCATGACCTCTTTAAAAGTCTCTAAAAAGAAACCCATTGTGAAATCATAAAAAATTTGTAAATGATCATGTCACCCCACATCACATGCAAAACCTCAACAAATCCACTAGACAACCCCGAAACCACTTATCTAAAAATATAGAAACTATATCACAAATTCATCAAAAACCTCTTCACAAAATACAAATACCTTTCCTTTCATATTAGGGCCTCATCCTTCATCTAAGCTCACGAAACTCGTTTACGGAATCTAAGGTGGTTCCTTGACCGACACCTAAACGTGTCACAAAAAAATGACCCCATCATCCCTAACCTTTAGGCCATCAAACAAAACATGAATCCCTCAACCTTAACTTCGATAGGGTATTATAATAGTACCCTAAAAAATCTCATCCAACTATCCATCATAACATTACCTCCTCTAAATCCTTTTAGTTCTTGAGGGTGGAAATGCTTTTGGTATAATTTTGAATCATTATGTTCCTATCATCGCACTTAAGAACATTCTATAGAGGACTTTAAAGCCCTCAACACTACTATTCAAAGCCTTTATAATAAAGGGATTATCCTGTTTATCTAAGACATCCAAATAAAACCAAGCGAGACTCATCCGATCCCTAAATACACAACGTCTAAGCCATCATCCAACATCACATCCACATCCAACAAGGGTGAGGCCTCTTCCAATAAGACCCCACTCCATCAAATCAATGTTGTTCACATAACTACCAAAGCCTACACACAAGACCCTAAGGATTCAGATAAAAATAGGCCCAAGGTCTCTATTTCACTTACTCCTAAATCACCTAATCCTCCACCCTCTTTTAAGGAAAAGGTATCCATCCTTGCTACTCCACACACCCAATCCACCTCCTCTATATAAAACACCATCATCAAACAACTCCATCAAGCTCTTGTGAATATGTCCCTTTACAATCTTGTCTAAACCTCACCGTGTAACATTGACAACCAATGATTAAGGCACTTCAATCCATATCAACACCATCGAGAAGATCCTCATTTATTTTCAAATTTGGTTTTCACCCTCAAAATGTTCACCACTATCCTTTCGATGATGTTGATATCCCATCTTTACAACCCAACTATCATGATCTCCCATTCTTTATCACTTCTTAAATCAATGATACTCTCATCAAGAGATTTATGATCAAAAACTACAATAACATTAATATCATATCATTTCACGCTTATAACCAAATTCAACTACCTAACATTATCGTCACTCAGGTCACCTATAATATTGTGTGCCTTTAATAACATGGTTTCCCTACTTTAGGCATGGTTATCCTACCTATCAAAGTTGGTGTTAAAATCCTTCACAAACTCTTCTATCTCATAAAAGGATATTTTTAGTATAATATGGTATTATGATGTCCTTCAATACACACTATGCATTGTATCCCATCCACCTTACATCAATGTCTAAAATATGAACATGAAGGTAAAAACTTTATGGTTCCTACCGACCGAATCCTTTTAAAGTATGTCATATGACTTATCGACATAATGGCATACTCATACCTAAGACAAACTCAGATCCTCTAATGAAACTTCTACCAGTACTTCCATTGTCACATCTAAATTACCATATGATAGCTCCTTTAAGGATATCATGTAACATCTTTCACTAGGGGAGTATCGTCTCCTAGATCTTAAATTACTTCCTACACAAAAATGTATGGGATACCCGATAAACAACCGACATACGAGCTAATATTGGAGACATCATCTCCTTTAGCCTCAACCTCTTAAAACTAACCTCATCTATGGAATCAATCATCATTCCCCACATCATCATAATCAACACCATGCTAAAATTTTCATATCTAATTTCTCGTTCCTATACAACCAATCCTTCATACAAATGTATCTTCATCATTGTTCCTAGAAAGATTCTAGTTTAGGATGCTATGAATGGGTAATACAGACTTGGTCTTTGACCATTTGGAAAACTCGTGAGAAATACATACTAAGTTTTAAAAACATTCCTTGGACACCTCCGTGATCACCGCATATGGACCCATAACGGAACCAAAGTCATCCTCTTCATCTGAACACTCTATCGACATAGATGATGCCATTTCCATCCCTTCTAAATTTTTTAGTTAATATGATTACCTTAGGACCTCTCACTTATCAGACTAATGATGACACTAAGACCATTCCACTAATATTACCTAAAATAGTAGAGTAAGATTCCCCTACCATCGACATTCTTCAATTCCATGATGACCAATCCATCATATCTTATATGGGGGCATATGATCAATATCTACAAAATACTCTACCACTTGACACATCTTCACTTCTTAACAAATCCACTATTGACGTCAAAATAGGGACTTAACAAGACCCTCACATAATCAAATTTGGTTAGTATTTATATTTAAAATAATTAAATAATTTTACTACTTTCCTTTCCAAACATAGTCGATCATTCACGTGGTCATACGGTGACATGCCGGTATTGACCCTAACATCACTATTCACAACATCTTCAATATACCTAACGTTAATCATGTCAAACAAAAGCTATGTAGGATGCACCCTCATATAGCCATCCTCATAAAATAATAATTACAATGTCTTCTCTCTCTAACTTCATCTCGACCCATTGACTATCCACAATGGGTTTCTAATATTTTACCCATAACCAAAGCCTCTAGAAAGTTACGCATTTTCATAGACTTCCAAGATCTTAATCTTGCCTATCCTAAAGATGACTTCTCTCTTCCTAACATCAATCAAATTATTGACCTCACCTCCATCCATGAAATTTTATCCCTTCGGATGGATTCTCTAGCTACAAAAAATCCTTATCATAGTTGGAGACCAATAGAAAACCTCCTTCATTACTCCTTGGGGAACTTTTCACTACCATGTTATGCCCTTCGGACTCAAAAACACATGGGCCACTTATCAATGCGCTATGACGTACATCTTCCATGATCTCATTCATGAGACTATGGGAGACTATGTTGAAAATATCATAGGAAAATATAAACAAGGAAGAGATCATCTCACTATCCTTGAAGTAATGTTTGTTTATCTTATCCAATACTTCCTCCATGTTAACCCTATTAAGTGTGTATTTTGTATTCTCACCAGAAATATCCTAAGGTTCATTATTTCTATCAAAGGAATTGAAGTGGACCCTACTAAAATCAAATCCATCATCAAGATGCCTCCTCCCGTTAATATCAAACAACTTTGTAGTCTCCAAGGTAGAATAAAATTAGTACGTCACTTCATCTCCCAACTTTCGAGATCACTATTAACATTTTCATCATCTCGTGCAAAGGATGTCTATTTAAAATGGGATCAAAACTATCAATAATTCTTCAAATACATCAAATAATACCTTATATCACCACCTGTTTTCACACCTCCATGTGAGGGGATCCATTCTATCTATACATATCCACTATTGACCATGCCCTTGGTGTTATGCTAGCACATCAAGATGATCAGGGTAGAGAATAGGTTGTCTACTACATAAGTCACACACTTCATGACCGCAAAACTCATTACATCAAGAAGAAAATTTTTGTTGAGCCTTGTACTTTGCAACTTTCAAACTTTTTCATTATCTCTTAAATCAGAAAACTTACATTATCACCAATTTCAATATTCTTAAAGTTTTGCACTCCAAACCATACCACATTAATTGTATCACTCATTGGATCATTATCATGACTGAATTTGACCTAGAATTCATGCCATGTAAATCTATTAAGGGAAATCCATTGTTAATCAAATTGCAAAAGTTCACCTTCATGATAATCAACTACCTCATGAAAAATCTCCTGATGAATCCATCAACACTATTGATCAAGAATACAGTCCTCTCAAAATGACACTTTTTTTTTACAGTTCCAAGTGTCGACAGGGGGGAGGTGCTAGTATCATCATCATACCTCCTTAAGGGAATCTTGAATTTACTAATAACATGGCCAAATACAAATCCCTCATCATCAATCTCCAAATAATGGTCATTATTGGTGTTCAAATTCTAGACATCTATAGTGACTCTTAACTTATCATCAACCAAATCAAAGGAATTTATCAATGCAAGATTATTATTTTTACAAAATATAAAAAAATTGTTGAATTCATCTTAAAGGCCTTCAATCAACACATGATCTAAACAGGTTCCTTGATCATCAAATAAATTCATGAACACCATGGCTTGTCTTGAATCACTCATCCCAATATCAACTGATGATTCTAAATTATTCGTTTTCATGTACGAGACTTGATCAACCATCTCACACCAACAAAATCCCTTATATTAACCTTATCGAGGAAAATCAAACATATTTTAGGTACACTCAAACCTATGAATACCTTTTCTCAATCCAAAATATCATCTGATCTATCTAAAAACACTATAAGATATTTTAATCAATGCACTAATCGATACACCATCGTAGGCGATGCTCTCTACAAGTGTGGATTTAATGGTATCCTCATTTGGTGCCTCAAATCTCATGAATCCACTAAAGCTATCCAATAATTCCATGATAGTATATGTGGTGGTCACTTCATTGGTATCGATTAACTAAAAATGGAGATAATGTGTGCTAGTTAATCTAATCTAGGAGGACATAAAAATGCAGTAAAGAAGCATATAAATGAATTAAGAAACTAATATAATAAAAGTAAAACCCTAATGTACAAGAGAGAAGAGGAAAGAAATCAACTAAATAACAAACGCTCATGGGATTGTGTCACATAGATGACTGGAAAATTAGGAAGCATGAAAAATTGTGTATGATCTCTGAAAAGGATGGATTTGGAGTATATAGTTGGACTAGAGCGCCTGGAGAGGGACTGGGGTGCCCACGGGAACTTTGGTCTGCAAACTAGGCACCCTGGTCTGTGTAAAATCTATGAAACTGATCTTCACCGATTCGAAAGAAGGTCTCAAACCCTAGTGATCTGTCACATCATCTTTGATATCATGTACCAAATTTCATCAATAATCCAAGATGATGTAAAGACCTACAAAAGACAAAGTATCAAAACCCTAAAAAAGAAAGATGCAAATGAATTGTTTAGACTAACCTCAAATACCACAACAGTGGGCTTACTAATTGAGCATTTTCCTACATTTTGGAGCTAAATGTAGTTCTAGTGAGTGTGTGCATAATGTGCCCTAGGTGCTCTTGTGTCATTCATACTTTGTGAAATAGCGAACAATAACTAAATGTAGAAAATGTAATAGCATATGTTCATGGAATAGAATAGAATCCTCCCCTATGAATTTTGATGTAGATGTCCTAGCCTTATGCCTTTTGATGGATCTATATGGATGTAAGTGATCTCCAATGCAATAGATGGATGCAACTCTAGATGGATGATAGTAGTGAATGATGTTAGGTACCTCATTATGGTCTCATAACTTTATATTTATAGGGTTCTCTTGATCTAATTTCATAATTAACCCCAAAATGGATGACCACCAAAAATATAAAGATATAAAATGGATAGAAAGATCCAAAAAGTGGCGGGAAAGTGCAAAAGGACCGGGAGCCCCTAGTGGGACTAGGGAACCCATGGGTGCCATAGTACTAATATGGGCACCCCAGTTGAAGCTAAAATAACGGGAGGTGACAGAAGTTGACTTGGGCATGTGGATGTAAAAATTTGGTAATGAAAAAATCAAATAAAACAAGATGGCCAAAAGACGAGGGTTAATTAGTACTTTCTTCACTCAAGAACCTTCTAAATAGTAGTATGAAACTGCAATATAATAATGTCTAAAGTGCATGATTTTGTGACTAAATTTTTCCCCACTTTATGTTGGTGAGTGGAAATCTTGGTAACATAAAATAGATAGAGAAGTGTACCTAATTTCCATGAAAAGTGTAGTAGAAACATGTTAAAGGACTATTAAAAGCATGGAACAACAAAAAATGGAGGATCATGGAAACTAAAGATGAAAATGTGCAAAAAAAAATGATGAGTGAACCTAGGGTGGAAATGCGTGTGTATATACTTCCATGTGTACCTACATGGTTAGTATGTAAGATGTGCCACCGCGAGGTGTTGTTGTTGCCCTCAATTTTACTACTTGTTTCTCATACGGCTGGACTTGCAAGGAGAAAACTATCAATTAGTCAAATATGTATGTATGTATGTGTAAAAATGCAATGTAAAAGACACATGTAAAAGTATGTAAATGTAAAATATGTAAATGAAAGGGTGTAAATAAAATGTTTGCACCTGATCCATGTCGAGAGAAAGAGTGTAGAAGGATATCCTGTACTGCTAGGGTTTTTGGGTGATCTGATGCCATAGGCCGAAGAGATATAGGGAGTAAATGCTTTGTTTCCTCCAACCTTTAATAGCTTCCCTGAAATATGTGTGAAGAGATCTTTATATTGTCCTGGTTTTTTGGGTGATTTGATGTTGGCGATAGAAGAAGTATTGGGAGAAATTTTGTTGTATAATCCAACATTAACTATTCCACAAATGCTAAAGACACCATGTCCTGTAAAATACACTGTGTATGGATTTCATACACTAGTATGAACTCAATCGATGTATGTAAACCCACAATGCCAAGGGAGGAAATTACACTAAACTAAACCAATGTAAATGTGTTGTGTTAGTATGTAAAACCCCAAATTATCCCCCTCTTTGGGGGCGCATGTGATTTCGCTGATAGGAGAATACAGCCCCAAAAGAGGACCAACTGCATGTACTTTGTAACCCTTCCCTGTAGGGGGAAGGGAATGCACTTGGTAGAAACCATGACACACACAAATAAGGATGGATAGCCAAAGAAAATTGTTAGTACAAACAATCATGCATGTAAATATAATGTGTAATCTATAAAAACAATGTACAAGTTATCAAGCAAAGTAGTGTAAACACGCAAGAAGACAAGTAAGTCAGTAAAAAGTGAGTTGCAAACATGGGACATCACTCACGATGTCGAAAGACATGTAATTCCATCATGGCAATAAATAACAAACAAGTGTTCAAACTGGACATAGGGCAAAGCCCGCATACAAAAAGCAAAAACAAGACAGAAAAGTACGACAAACAAAGAGCTAGTAATAGAAAATGTAATCCTACTAAACAAGTGCTACACATAAAACACTCGTTAGCATGTTAGATAAATAACTAATATGTCAAAGTGTGAATAATCAAGTAATGTAAAGTGCTAAGTAAAAAATGAAACAATAGCACCTATGATAATAATATATGGATGCCCTCAAATGACCAAAGTGTAGGAAGGATAGAATGCGAGCATCCATGCTATGTGTAAAGGATCTATATCTATGATCACAACTAAACAAATATGTGAATGTGCATGTGTGGATGGTATAGATAATGAAATATAAGAAATCAATCTAACATGTGTAGTAAAGTGATCATGTAAAACACTAGCAAACAAGATTAATTGTCCCCAAGACAATGCAATATGTTATGAATGGATGGAATGGTATGCAAGATGGAAATTATCCACGTGTCCCCGATTGAATGGAAATATATGTAATGAGTTTCATTTTGTTTTCCCCCTTAGTAGTCAATAATGAACCATAAACGATAGTGTTTCATTGGGAAATGGTCAAAATGTGTGTTGTGTCTAATGCACTGTGTGATGAATGTGTAGGTGTAGTGATGAGATGTGACCTAAAGATGATGTGTGTGTGAACCCTATAGCTGAAGCATATATCATGACCAGATGAACATATAAGTGATGATTTAGCCTAAGTGTATATCACTATGAGATGAATGGGTGAGTGATGATTTAGCCCTAAGCATATATCACTACAAGATGAGAAGGAGTGGTGATGTAACCTAAGGTGTATACCACTACAAAATGATAGAATAGGTGATGATTTATCCTAAAGCATATGTCACTAGGATGGAAATGTCACATGATGAAAGGTCGAATAGTAAATGTGTGATGAGTGTAAGGTCCATTTTATTTATAAACCCTCGACATCGAGTATGGACCGAGGAACTAAAGTGTGTCATAGGGTAGTGAGTGCAATGCGTAAAAGACAATGTAGTATATGTAATGATGAAATACAACCATGTGATGAGTAGAATATGTAAATATGTGATGTGTAGAATGCAATGTAAGATGTGTAGAATATGTAAAGTGTAATGAAGTGACATGTAATGTATGTAGATAGACTAGTAATGTAGTATGTAGAATGAGGAGTGTATGATGTTATACGCATAGTATGATATATGCATAATGACAACTAGTATGATGTATGATGTATGACGCATGATATGTGAATAGATGTGGTGTGTATGTCCTATAGTGCAGTGTGTGGGGTTCAATGGAGTAATCCCTAAACAATCAAGTGTGAACTAAAGAACAAGAGTGTGTCATTGCGTAATGATGATGCTAGAATTGTGTGATGAAGATGCCTACATGAAAATGCAAAGATGATAGATGTTAAAGTGAGTGGAGGGGGTGTATTAAATGTGATGTCCTCCAAGTAATGAATGTAATGAACTAACCAATGAGAGTGAAGGATGGAGGTCCTCCATCTGACACTTGTGAGACTGAAAATGTATGATTATGCTCTAATAGTGGTGGTATAGTAGATAGAAGTTGTTCTTGTGAATGAATTCTATGTAGATGTGAGTGATGTATGTATGAAGAAGGTCATGGCATCACAAAATATGTTGTTGATGGAAATATACAAGATGTTAAATATGAAGATAATGAAGACTCGTGTGGAATAAACCGAGGTGGTGATCATTGTCGATATGTCATAGTTGTCATAGGGATGGGCCTATACTAGTGTATAGCAATAGTAGAGCGATGAGGTCATGTAGATAACATGTAAGTAGGTGAACTAGGAGTATATTGTGCTTTTAAAATCATATAATGTGGCATGCTAGAAGGCACAGAGATGGTGTACTAGCTATTATGCGAGGAGATGGCGACCATGGAGCAGATGGAGGAATACATTAATGGTGATGACCTATTTATTTTGAATAAACTTAAGTCAGTAAATGATTCAAAGAGATGATAGATTGCGAGTGACAAATCCAATTGAGACCAAGAAGTATGTCACAACCATCAATTGTGTTTCCTACGAGGAAATGCGTTAGTATTTTAAGAAGACCAATCGTGACATGAAACTAAACAATGCCAAAGGGTTTTTTTATGAAAAGGTACTCGATTTACGATGGAGGATAGCCGATATCCTTGAGAAGTGAAATAGAGCATGCACTAATGGGCCATGATGGGTCAACCTTAGTGTTATTAATAGAGGTCAAACCAATAGATGCACGAATATGTAAATGATTGGAAGTAAAATTTACATGATAATCATGATCGGAGAAGAAGATTATTGGTGGCGAAGTGTCAGTACTTGCAACTAAGAAATCCAAATCTCTTGATCCAGGAGGTGGTACTACATGATATGTATGATTGGTAGATGATTCAAATGTCTTCTTTTCATGTTGTTGAGATTCGTTATTAAAGAGATTGACTTTACCCTTATCGTTCTTGGTGCAAATTTATCGACTTTGAAACTCTAGTTTGTTATCATTAATTAGATCTTGGATGACTGTATAGAGTTTGAAAATTTTATTTATTGAATGAACCACACATCAATGGTAATCACAATAGAATTTTTCATTGTAGTTCCTTCCTTTTAGTCATGATGGATCTAACTCTAGTGGTGGGGGAAGAGTAATAAGGTTGCTCAAGAAGTTGTTTCAATATAAGATGTAGAGCCATGGGAAGAGTGCTAAATGTGCATTGAGGTTGTTGTGATTGAACCTCCCTAGTAGGAGTGATGAAATTGATAGTGATTTTAGTGTTGGTGGGTTTAGTTGTAGAGGGTTTGAATGGCATCTTGTTTGAAAAGTAAGTGGAAGGCAAAGTTTTTCTTGATACTTGAGTTTTCCTATGGATAGGAGTTTTGTCTCACAAAGCTTAAGAGTATGACAAATCTGATCGAATGAGGGAGAGTTCTCAAAGAGAACACTATCTTGTAGAGGTGGTAATAAAGTCTGAATGAAAAGTCCTGAAGCTCAGAGTCAACAAGTGCATTTTCATTTTAGCTAGATTGTTCTTATATCTCAAAACGTAGTTGACTAGATGTTCATTTGGGCCTTGTTTAAGTTGTGCTAGCTAGGGCATAAGAGATCTTAGAGCCAATATTGATGGAGAAATGAGTAAGAAATGTATCAGCTAGGTGTGTGAAGGAAGTTACCGAGTGAACAGGTAAGTCATAGAACCAACGCATCACATAATCGTGGAGACTACGAGGAAAAATATTAGCTAAAAGTATATGATCATCAACAAAGTCAAGACAAGCGACATGAAATTCTCTAAGGTGTTCTTGTGGGTCCCCATGCCCATTAAAAATGGGAAGCTTAGGGGTGAAAAAACTAGGAGGAAGTAGATAAGTAGAGATAGTAGGTGTGAATGGAGTATGTAATAACAAGGTAGAATCTAAAGATGGTGAGGTATGTGAAGTGGCCTGTTGTAACTTACGAATTTGAGCTTAAAGGTCATGATAAAGAGAATTTAAGTCTTGGTTACCAATGGATGAAACCTCTCAAACATGATAAACTAGTAGAAATGAGAATAGTAGAAATAGTATGAAGAGTAGAAGCAAGTGTATGGGCAAGAAAAAAAGTAGGTATGGCTCCAGAATCGGTGAGTTCAACCAAGTTAGTAGCTTCCTCATGAGCAACATGTAAAATTAAATCTAGATCTTGGGGATGCTCAACAAGGTGATCATTGATGGCCTTAAGATGAGCTTTAGTAAATTCCCTTGAGAGTTATCCATGGAAAAGGAGAACAAACCCTAAAACAATAACGTAAGAAGGAAGACCTAGAAGTATGAATGATCAAGTCGGGTCATGTTCACCAAAATGATTAACTAAAAATATAGATATAATGTATGATAGTTAATCTAATCTAGGAGGACATAAAAAATAATAAAGAAGAATTTAAATGAATTAAGCAACTAATATAATAAAATTAAAACCCTAATGTGCAAGAGAGAAGAGGAAAGAACTCGGTTGGATAAAAATGCTCATGGGACTGTGTCGTAGAGATGATTGAAAAATAAACAAGCATGAGTGATCAAATGCGGTATCTCGAAAAGGATGTATCTAGAGTATCTCGATCGACCGGAGTGCTCGGAGATGGAATGGGGCACCCACATGCACTGCAGTCCTGCAAACTAGGCACCCTAATACGTGTAAAAGCTCTAAAAATGATCTTCACTGGTTTGGTAGATGGTACAAAACCCTCTTTGTCTATCACATCAGCTTTGATATCCTATACCAAATGTCATCAATTATCTAAGATGATGTAAAGACCTGCAAAAGATCAAGAGAAGTATAAAAAAACCTAAAAAAATATGCAAATGAATGGGTCGATCGACCTCATATACCATAACAATGGGCTTACTAATCGAGTTTTGCACTACATTACGGGCCCAAATGTAGTTCTAGTGAGTGTGTGCATAATGTATGATAGTTTCTCTTGGGCGATCGCACTTTGTGAAGTAACAAACAATAACTAAATGTATAAAATATAATAGCATGTGTGCATGGAATAGAATATAATCCTCCCCCTATGAAGTGTGATGCATATGTCCCAGCCTTGTGCCTTGTGATGGAGCTATATGGATGCAAGCGGTCTCCAATGGAGTAGATGGATGCAAATCTAGATGGATGATAATATTGAATGATGCTAGGTGCCTCATTATGGTCTCATAAATTTATATTTGTAGGGTTCTTTGTATCTAATTTCATAATTAATGCTAAAATGGCCGACCACCAAAAAGATAAAGATCTAAAATAGCTAAAAAGATCCCAAAAAGTGGTGGGAAAGTGAAAAAGGGACCGGGGCACCTCTAGTGGTGCTAGGGTGCCCATGGGAACCCCAGTACTAATTCGGTTGCCCCAATCAAGGCTAAAATAATTGGAAGTGACAAAATTTCACTGGGCATGTGGATATAAAAGGGCGGTAATGAAAAAAATAAAATAAAACAATATGGCCAAAAAAGGGGTTAATTAGTACTTTCTTTACTCAAGAAACTTCTAAATAGCGATATGAAACTGGGATGTAATAATGTCTAAAGTGCATGTTTTTTTACTATAGTATGGCTATTGCTAAACGTGTCCTACGAGATGGGCTAATACTGACCTACCCTTAATCAATATTGTTGTGCATATGTCAATAAATGCATTAAATATAAACAACAATATAACCTTACTCACATCCCAAGTCGGCCCTATAACCCACTCAAGAATTGTCACCTTTATCACTATGGGGATTAGACCTCATTTTCCGCATCAACCCTTGATCATCACAATGACATAATTCTATCAACAATGATATTGAATACTTAACAAAATGGGTAGAAGCTATTCCTCTCATCTCTACTAAAGAAAATAAAATCATCTATTTTAGCTATCAACATATTATAAGTCGCTTCAGCATCCCTAATAATCTTATTACATATAATGGAAAGTATTTCAAAAACAAGGAAGTAAATAAATTATGTGACACTTTCAACATCAAACTATGCTTTTCTTTTCCTTACTATCCACAAGAAAATGGTCAAGCAGAAGCTTATTATAAAACACTTAACAAAATCCTCATCAAAACCACCAAGCAAGTATGTAGGAATTGGCATCTTCAAATTTGGATTACTCTATGGGCCTATCAAACTAGCATTTGCACTCCTACAGGTGCTACACCATTCTCTTTATTCTATATCTTTGAGGTGGTTCTAGCCCTTGAAGTTCAAATTCCATCTCTCTACATGTCCCTTGAATATTTTATCTCTAACAAGGACTATTGTCAAAAACACCTAGCCCAACTTTAATTGTTAGACAAACATCACCCAACAGCCCGTAAACATCATCATGTCTATCAAGAATGCATCAAATGAGCATACAAAAACATGTAAAATAACATGACTTCAACATTAGTGATCTTGTCCTTAAAGAGAATCAAAATGTCACTACTCTAGAAAGGAGTAAACGTGGAACTTTTTCTCCTAACTGGATCATCCATATGGCATCACTCACAAGTATGGGTCAGGGGCCTATCGTGTAGCCTCCCTCAATGGTAAACCTAAAAATGAACCTCTAAATGCCTTACACTTACATCCTTTCTATTTTTAACACATCTACTTTCATGACATTAGTCACATTGAAGATCTTACTCTACCACCAACCTATCATTTATGACTGTAATGATTTGGAGTTATGTGGTTTGTCATCAATATCTTATAATCATAACTATAAAGATGAGCACCATAGATATGTTCATCACATCTTCCACATGTACAAGTTCTTCCTAAGCGGTAACCCCACAATCATTACTCTCATCTTTTCCTTGTCTACCAACTAAAAACATGCTAAGGGGTCGCATTTGTAGTTTGTACGTACCTTTTACCCTCGTCAAGTGGTCTACTAGGCCTACCTTCAGCAATTAAATCCAAAAATATACATTCTCGATGCATACTATATATATATATATATATATATATATATATATATATATATATATATATATATATATATCCCTAAAAAGAAAGCTATTAATTATACTATCAAAACACATACTAATCCCTCAAAGGATAGCTGATAATAAAAAAATAGACATATATATATATATATATATATATATCCTTTGAGCCCTAAAAGGAAAGCTATTAATCATACTATCAAACACATACTAATCCCTCAAAGGATAGCTGATAATTAAAAAAATAGACTGATCCTGTGAAGGATGGTTATCTCTCAAAATAAAAATCAAAACCATAGACCACTCCCTCAAAGGATGGCTACCTATATCATTAAAAAATGATTCCCACATCGATCAACCTTCATATTAAAGTAAAAAAATCAAAAGCATCCTAGGAAGGCTTCCCACATCAATCGGTTTCCCATCAATAATAAAACTCCCCACATCGATCAATTTGTGTAGTAAAAATATAGTTGGGGCATAATCCTACAAGCCATCAAAAGGAGAACCTAATCCCCATACAAACTACACATCAACCCTTCCCATGTTGTAAGAAGGTATATAATCTCATTTCCATCTATATCCAAGATCCTACATGTGACTAATTATTGTTAGTTATATGTTAACATCTATTACAAGGCCTCAAGTGCATTTTTATACATATTTAATTTACCATCAAATCACATATGCATCAAATCCAGTTCAAAAGGCAAACATTTTACATTTATTCTCAACCATGATTAAAGTACATTTTGAAACATATATCAAGATCAATACATTTGGAGTCACATCATATCAACATCAAACATCACATTTAATAGTCATACCAACATCATATCAAATACATCTAAACTATTCAATATTTCAAACATCTCATCACAAATTCATATATAACATCAACATTAAGATAAATCAACAACAAAATCATATATATATATATAATCCAAATATATATATATATATATATATATATATATATATATCATCATCATCAATAATAATTTATATACAAAATACCTCAAAAGGAATCATATATAAAATCATCTACATCCGAGCCATATACAAAACCAACATATTATGTGGTAAAATCAAAATTGAATACTCACTCACCACCTTAACCTCCTACAGCTCCTCCATCAGGCCCAGATCTCTATGAGGCTAAGAAAAACTCCCATTGCTTATTGAGGTAGCTTGACAAGCTGATATATGATCACTTGCTCAAAACTCCACATAGTGTGGCACACCAGTGTAGGCACTCTATCACCAAGTTCTCATAGTACCTCATCTCCTTTCCCGAGTGCATGATATTTCTCAACACCACAAAACTAAGATGCCCCATTTTCCCTCCAGATTGCTAGTACTCTACTTGCATGAACTACGGTCTGCCATGTACTAGGCCCTACACTCTAGGTGAAACTCCCAGAGTAGCCTCTAAGGTTTTCCTCACCTCCCCATGCTTTTCCTATAGTGCCTCTCGCTCTTGGTGATATTTATCCTTATTCTCCCAATAGGTTTCATGCTCTAAGCATGACTAATCTCTCTCATGCTACGGTGTGTCTCACTCCCGGCAAGTGGTGTCACGCTCAACCACCAACATATAACTCTCAATTCATAATACATCAAAATATGCACATAACTAGGTCGATCCTCCCCACCATCACCCTCATCCTCTATCTTTGCACCCATCTGCTTCCTTCTCAATCTATCTCCATGAGAGGCCCACCGCTATGTCCACCACGCTAAATCCATCCACCACCCTAATGTCATCCCCGCCTCCTCGACCTACCCCACCTCATCTATTACCGGGCGCAATAAATTCCCTCTCGAATCATCACACCAACAAATAATCATCTCGCCTAGTATCTACAATGGAAATGTGAACTTACTCTACACTTGAGGAAACTAAACGCCTCTATCATCTCTTCCTTCCTTCCCCGAAATCCACCATACTCACCTCAACCATGCCAACTCTACATCCATGCCTAGCCATGCGGTATCTCACATATGATCTCCGACTACATCATCTACGAATAAACTCCTTAGTGGTCAACATACATAGTAAGTTTGATCCCTCTCCACCCCATCATCACGAATTTCAAACACATGAATTTACTCATATATATATGATATATATATATATACTATATATATATATATATATATATATATATATATATATATATCATCAATAATGTCTATACAAAATACCTCAAAAGGAATCATATATAAAATCATCTACATCCGAGTCGGATACAAAACCAACATATTATGTGGTAAAATCAAAATTGAATACTCGCTCGCCACCCTAACCTCCTACGGCTCCTTCATCAAGCCCTAGATCTCTATGAGGCTAATAAAAACTCCCATTGCTTACCGAGGTAGATTAACAAGCCGATATATGATCAATTGCTCAAAACTCCAGAGTGTGGCACACCAAGTAGGCGCTCTATCGCCAAGTTCTCATAGTACCTCATCTCCTTTCCCAAAGACATGATATTGCTCAATAGTCACAAAACTAAGATGCCCCATTTTCCATCCCGTTGCTAATACGCTACCCGCATGTACTACGGTCTATCATGTACTAGGCCCTACTATCCGGGTAAAACTCCCAAGAACCTCTCAAGTTGTCCTCACCTCCACATACTTTTCCTATAGTGCCTCTCGCTCTTGGTGATATTTATCCTTATTCTCCCAATAGGTGTCATTCTCTAAGTATGGCTAATCTCTCTCATGCTACAATGTGTCTCACTCTTGGCGAGTGGTGTCATGCTCAACCACCAACATATAACTCTCCATTCATAATACATCAAAAGATGCACATAACTAGGTCAAATCCTCCCCACCATCACCCTCATCATCTATCTTTGCACCCATATGCTTCCTTCTCAATCTATCTCCATGAGAGGCCCACTACTATGTCCACCACGCTAAATCCATCCACCACCCTAACGTCATCCCTGCCTCTTCGACCTGCCCCACCTCATTTGTTACTAGCGCAATAAATTCCCTCTCTCGAATCATCACACCGATAGATAATCATCTACCTTAGTATCTACAATGGAAATGTGAACTTACTCTACACTTGAGGAAACTAAATCACCTCTATCATCTCTTCCTTCCTTCCCGAAATCCACCATACCACCTCAACCATGCCAACTCTACATCCATGCCTAGCCATGCAGGGTATCTCACATATGATCTCCAGACTACATCATCTACGGATAAACTCCTTAGTTGGTGATTTGAAAAATAGTGTGTTGTATTTTTTTCACTTTTAAAAGTTTCCAAAGATTGTGATTTTCTTAACCAATTTTAAGTATTCTAAACTCCACAAATTGATTAAATTCTGATTATTATTCATCCATAGAAGTGTGGAAAACTTGGGTAACAAATAAATAATCAGAAAACTGAAAACACTCATATAACAAACAAGATTGTTTACGGGGTTCGGAAATTCCTACGTCCCCGGGTTTAGATTGAACCGATCCATTAATAATATTGAAATTTAAGTACAATAACTCTTACAAACAACCAATAATGAATCACAACCTGTAAATGAGCTTATCAATGTCCCAAGAACTCTGAAAAATAGTAGAAATTGTCCCAAGAATGATACGTGGCTCCTACAGTGTTTTCACAATGTGATCTCCCTGCAACTACATTAGAAAAACACCTACAAATGGAGATTTAAAAACATTCTATGAAAACAAATCATATATCTGAGATCATCTCTGAATTCTGAACACTTTTCATGTTTACACCAAGTCACTTTTCGGATCAGAAGTGCATTGAAATTTGTGTTTTCCAACTAGTTGTCTTGTAGATCCTTGTTAAAAACTACATTCAAAGCTTCCAAAAATAGGTTAAAACTCAACAAAAATATCAAATCTTACATTGTTGGAATCATCTCAGAATTCCCTACATTTCACCTTTTTACTCTGAGTTCCCAATCTGAGTGCAAGGCCTTCAAAAATGGCATTTTCTGAGAACTACCTCCTTATCCTCCTTCTCCACAGTCACTGCCTGAGTGTTGTTTAAATAGAATTGAGCGTTGTCTCATCTCATCGAGCTTGTAGCCAAATTGGTTGGGCCGATAAGTCTTTGGGAGTAGAGGTCGTGGGTTCAAAACATGATGCCTCCTTTTGCGACGGTTTTGGTTTGTTGTGGGTGAGATTAAATCCCATATTGGTCACGCCGTTGAGGATAAGGGCATTTAAATTAGCCCACCTTACATGTCATGGACGTGGCTTTGACCACATTTTTTGAGGATATAATTTTTAGGCTTTAAAGCCTTTTACCACGCAGGTTTAAAAGTGGTCAAAGGACCACTTGGAGCATAACCGCCCCCACCTCTTTCTCCTCACGTGGAAGCTTCCACGCATAGCATTAGCATCCCCTACAACCGCTTCACCTCCTTCCACCACGTGGTCTTAGCATAAGCATTGGGTTTGGTGGTTAAATACTAATGTATGAACATTAGGTTTAATACTAATGTATGAACATTAATATACCGGTTGACATATACATATGCGTGGCATTTGGAAAATGGTGTGTAGAGGACTTACCAACTAAATATAATTCCATAGCATGTAGTCCACTTGTCGTCTCCCGATAGGAAAATCGAGTGAATTCGATGAGTGGTGGCAAGCCATGTGTAACAGTTTCATTGGTCCAATATTGACCAGTTGACCAGAGTTGACTTTCCCATTGACTAAACTTTGACTGGACATATCTTAAGCTCAGAGTGTCTGTTTTTCACGTTCTTACAGTCATCGGAAATCTATTTGAAGGCTCTATTGCACTGGCATGGTTTAGCGAAGTTTAGGGAACATTTTGCACTAAAATTTATCCCTTGATCATTCGGTCAATATAGTAAGTTTGATCCTCTCCACCCCATCATCACAAATTTCAAACACATGAATCCAGAATCATATCATATATATATATATATATATATATATATATATATATATATATATATATATATATATATATATATCATCAATAATGTCTATACAAAATACCTCAAAAGGAATCATATATAAAATCATCTACATACAAGTCGATACAATATTATGTGGTAAAATCAAAATTGAATACTCGCTCGCCACCCCGACCTCCTACGGCTCCTCCATCGTGCCCTAGATCTCTTTGAGGCTAAGAAAAACTCCCATTGCTTATCGAGGTAGCTTGATGAGCCGATATATGATCACTTGCTCAAAACTCCACATAGTGTGGCACACCATGTAGGTTCTCTATCGCCAAGTTCTCATAGTACCTCATCTCCTTTCCCAAAGCACATGATATTGCTCAATAGTCACAAAACTAAGATGCCCCATTTGCCGTCTCATTGCTAGTACTCTACCTACATGTACTACTGGTCTGTCATGTACTAGGCCCTACTCTCTCGGGGAAAACTCCCAAAGAGCCTCTAAAGTTTTCCTCACCTCCCCATACTTTTCCTATAGTGCCTCTCACTCCCGGTGATATTTATCCTTATTCTCCCAATAGGTTTCATGCTCTTAGCATGGCTAATCTCTCTCATGCTACAATGTGTCTCACTCTTGGTGAGTGGTGTCACGCTCAACCACCAACATATAACTCTCCATTCATAATACATCAAAATATGCACATAACTAGGTCACATCCTCCCCACCATCACCCTCATCCTATATCTTTGCACCCATCTACTTCCTTCTCTCAACCTATCTCCAGAGGCCCACTGCTATGTCCACCACACTAAATCCATCCACCACCCTAACATCATCCCCGCCTCCTCGACCTACCCCGCCTCATCTGTTATTAGGAAATAAATTCCCTCTCGAATCATCACAATGATATATAATTATTGTGCTGTATCTACAATGGAAACATGAACTTCCTCTACACTTGGGGAAATTGAACCTCCTCTATCATCTCTTCCTTCCCAAAATCCACCATACTCACCTCAACCCCGCCAACTCTACATCTATGCCTAGCCATGCAAGGTATCTCACATATGGTCTCCAGACTACATCATCTATGGATAAACTCCTTAGTCGCTTCAACATAGTAAGTTTGATCCCTCTCAACCCCATCATCTCTCATCCAATCAAATCTCCACCTCATGAATCCCACAACATACTTCGATGGGTCTCTTTCCCTCTAAGGTAGGATTGATGGCATAAAAAAATGCTTATATGCCCAACAATGTAATAATAAACCCCACATCCAACCCAAACCTCTAACCTATCATGAACATCCATAACTCACAATATACATAATCTAATAGTGTACAAACCTAGGCATATATTGTCTAATGCTCCATAATCTCATCCACAATACCCACAAGTGTCCAAGGAAATATGAAACCCTAAATATAGTAGTGCATAACATGATATATTTAACATCACCACTAACATCAACCAGTTTCTAGGCACCTCTACATCATAATAAGTCTCAATATGAAAGCCCTTGCCGTATATCCAATAATTGGGGAATCATCTCCATATAATTGTATCATTGTCTCAAGGCGAGCCTCTCAAGTTATAGTTACTATCTTATCACCTTGGATAAGAAATATTAGGATCTTTTACACATCCTCTAGGGTGGCGGTTGTCTCACGAGTATGGAACCATAATGTAATTGTGCTCAGTTCCCATCTATCTATCAAAAAAACCATCAACCCCGCATCTCAAGGAATCCACTAGTAATGGCGTAATCATCTTAAACCAATGGTCATCAAATTGGCCCACTTTATATCTATCACATCATAATCCTCTCTAACATCTCTCGGGACTCTATCATGGATATAAATTGTGTATCTCACCTATAAAACACAACAAAAACATACATTGCTTAGCCCCATCAAAATTTAATATCTATAACGTTTTCATTAATCCAATCGATGGAAATCCACCTTATCATTGTTGATCGCATTCCTCCCCAAATTTTCAAAAAATAAAAAATAAAAATAAAACACAAAAATAAAAACAAAAACAAAGTTAAACCTACTTACCCCTCTCTTGAGTCTGCTACCTCTTCTTATCACTTCCACTCGCCTCGATATTTCAAAAAAACTAAGCATAGCTCTCAAATCACACAAGGACAAGTTGCAGAATGATCCATTTATTTCTAGATTAGATTTTATATTTTCCATTTTTCATAATCATTGGCAATCCTAAATCATCACCAATTTCCTATCCCAAATGTTGACGATCCATAATGATTTCCGATCTCAATCCTTTTACACACCTTATCTTTTTTTCGCCTAGACCTATTTTATTAGACTACAACTTCATCAAAATCTTAATATTTTTACTTTGATGCCCAACATTTTTCAAAACTCTATTTTTGACCATACACTAAATTTTTCACACCTATAGATGTTGCCTTTAACCCCTTGGTTCTGCAAGCTTCACACATCCTTGTATGCATGATCCCAATTGATCTCATCCATGTAGTAGTTTTTTTAGAAGCACGTGTCTATATGTAGTCCACATTAGCGTTGACTTTTAGAGGTTGTGTAATGCCCCCTATCTAGTATTTCCAAAATTACTACCATCTCTACAAACTCCTCCAGAATGGTCATTTAGGACTACAACCAATAACATAGAGTCTCTTACGTAAAAACCCATCCAAACAATCCAACACTCTTCATTCCAATGACCAACACACGTTGACCATTGGCTTTATGGGGTAACAACATCCTTATCACAAAACTAGGGCATCCTCACACTATTTTTACTGATAGTCGTGCCTACATACAACTCAAAAAATGGGGGAAAATGTAGAAATATCTTTTTCAACCCTAGGTGACCCAACAACCATTAATCACATTATCATAGTTATCATTATTATCCTTATCCTAAGTATCTTATAAATTACCATTGTAAATCCTAAATTACCCACGTAAATCTCATTTACCCTCCCTAACCACCTAAAACCAACCTATCCTAATTTATCCTACCCATCTTAACCCCCTAACCTCTTCCTACTTGAATCCCTAACCTCCCACCATTTACAAAACAACCTAAAACCTCGGATGAAAAGTGGTTTCAACCATTTTCCATCTTTCCTTTGTTGGTTTATAACCTCTCTAAAAAAATTAATAGCTATCCGTGATCACCAACAATCATTTTGGATGTCATCAATTATATTTAGTCAACCTCTTCCTCCATTTCCCAGATTAGTCGAATCTAGAGGCAAGGAAGAACTATTGCACCCGCAAATAACGTCATCACAGTTTGAATCACCAATACCCTCTTTGCTAAAATATTGAAGAGCATCACCTAATCACCGACAACCTTCTTGGTAGATCTATCACCTTTAGAATATCTCTCAAGTTAATACAACATTTTTTTATGTTCATCAAGCTTGTTTTCACATTATTGTAATCTCTCATCACTCGTCTACACATCATATCGCATACCCCTTTAAATTTCTCTTTCTTGTTTATCCATTTAGCCAATCTTTACAATATCTATAATTTCTACATTGATCCCCATTGATCCCCAATCATCTTCGATCAGTCCCTTGACCTAGGTTTCCTTCATTAACCTCCTAAACATTCCTAAATCTCTTTTTTTCTAAATTTCATAGGTTTCTATAATCTTTATAGTCTATCTCAACACTTTCAATTTTGTCTAGCATCAATTATTATTTATTTATCAGGTATTTTATCAAAACTAGCATTTTGTCCCCGATCATCATTGATCCATGTCTTTTCTAGTCATTTTTAGCATTATCACATTTATATCAATATGATTTTTGTCTTAAAATTTGATTGCAAGATGGATATTCTGTAGATGATTATTCGATTCCTTCACACCCAATCTACAACATTTACAATCTCCCGATCATCAAGCTTCATTTATGCGGAACAATTCAAAATTTTCCACAAACTTGGTCTATGCGCCATCGCACTCACACCAGAGATTGAAAATATCAAATATCATCTAAATATCATTCAAGAAGAGTGTGAATCCTCCAAAGAGTTCTGGTATGACTACTTCGAGGATTTTGAGCTTTTTATTGCCCTAGTCTAGGCCACTAAGAATGTAGAATATGATCTTTCTATCCCCCTCTAGTAATAAATCATTGTTATCACTTATCTTGTCATTATAAAATCACTTAATTTTATCAAATGAGTTGAAACCCTTCAAGAAATTTCTTCAGATTCCTGGGATCGGCATTCACCGAGCAACTTGTTATCATCTTAATCTAATATTTGTTTATTAAGATGTCTTTGTATCTGAGTCCTCTCACTTTGTAATAGGAGGATCCTCTCTCATTTCCCTACCTTATTTGATTTGTTTAGTACTTTCAGAATTTATAGCACCTAAGCTCAAACACCATAAACAACATCATCATGTAAACATCTATACATAGTGCTAACTAGAGGTAGTTACGAACAAGGAAAGAGAACATAATGGCAAAGTAACCCATTATGTGGTCTCTCCCTATTCCATAAAGACCTTGGGTGGGTTATAGTTATTTTCATTAAAGATATGGTCATGTAAAGAACACGTCGGGTTCTGGTTATTTTCATTATGGATATGGTCATGTAAAGAACACACCTCTTCATTTTTAACATGTTTATCTTCTTAAATAAAAAAATTCCAGATAACTATGTAGAGATATTGTTTGGTAGCGGAAGACTATGTACCTAATACTTATGTGTGGTAGTGGGATAATTTGTGTATGCATGTATGGAAAATTTGGACAAATTAATTCAAGTAGATAATTGTATTATCTATTCACCATATCCTTACTTTATATATGTTAGATACCAGTACAAAGTTAAGAAATTGAATTTCATGGTAGACATTTAAGGATGGAAACATAGTTTTCTCAACCTAGAAAAAGGTAAACCTAAACATACTAAATATTATAATATTTCTCACATAGAATGGATTAAAGCGAGATAATGATGTACCCTTCTCAGCTGCATGGTTTATGCATGGAAGAGTTATCAGATGAATCAAACTTAACATAATAACTAAATGTTTAAAATTGGTATCTGGTTTGTATTGAGTTAACCCTATTGCATATTATGTGATTGGATTGTGAAAGTTAAATAAAAAAATTTTACTTCAATTTTGGGAAAATAAATGAGGTATTACATTTTGGTATCAGAGCGGAAAGGTTCTAGCTCTTGGACTTAATGGGTTCATTATGCTAATACTAAGTTTATTCTTGTTTCAACAAGATATAATTTCTAGAAGTAGAGTGAATAATGATTTTGTAACCATATAAAAAAATCCTAATGGCTCGGATAATGATAAACTGGATTATATCCTCTTAGTTCTCTAAGACACCCGTATTGGATTGTTTCCTTGGAGCAGTAGGTTGGGGTGAAAATGAAGAACATGAGGAAGAACATCCCGAGCAGCATGACAATGAGAATGAGTGAGAAAATAAGAAATCTCACATGACTATTGAACTAGCTAGGGATATAAAAAGAATCAGCCCACCAAATTTTGATGGAACTACCTTAGGGGATGGAGTTGAAAATTGGTTGAGTGAAATGGAAAAATATTTTGAAATTAGATATTTCTCTAAGGAAACTAAGGCTATTTGGGGTGCTTTCAAGTTCTCTCATGAAGCTTCCTCTTGGTGGGAAAACTATAAGATGGAACTAGGTATTGAGACATCAGCTATAACTTGGGAACAATTTAAAGGGTACTTTCATCAACACTAGCTACCCTATCTATATTTTAACAAGAAAATGACTGAATTTCAGAGTTTAGTCCATGAAAAAATGTCACTAAGCGAGTATTGGGAACATTTCACTAGAATTCTAAAACGTGTTCCCAATACCAAAAAGATGAGAAGTTATGGATCTGTAAGTTCATTTTGGGTTTGAATCCTAGCATAGGGGGAGAGGTGGATGTTCATGGACCATCCACTATGGAGGAAATTTTTGAAAAATCCATAAAATAGGAACAAAAAGTGCATGGGATCCTTGCTTAGAGAGAGAAAAACACGGAACAAAAGTAATATCTCCTCATCTCTCTTCGCTAAAAATACATGGTGGAAGATATTTGGTCAAAAGGAAGGCCTCGAAAGAAATATATTGCAAATAATCATGTTGCAAACAACAAAAAAGGGCAAAATAGTTCTAGTTTTCAAAATAGATTTGAAAGGAAGGTGCATGTTGGGGATGTTTCAAATGTTGAGGTGATCATTATCTTTGGTAATTTTCCCCGAGAATAATTAGGGGAATGATAAACAATGTAAAAACAATGTTGAGTCTAAAGGACCATTCCAGAAAAGGATGCATATCTGCTGTAGGAAATTACCAATATGAGAAATAGGCCACTCCCATAGTGTTGGTGGTATGTTGTCATTATTGTCAAAAGATTAATTTTTTTAGTTATTTTCATTGATGTCAAAAGATTTTGTATGTGGTGTCATCATTTTTGTTTGAGTATTATTGATGTAAAATGAAGTAAGAGACATGAATTTTGACTAGTAGTGTCATGTAGAGTGTCTTGTTGAGATTGCATGGTGTCTTATGGTGTCTTGAGTCAGTATGATGAATTACATAGGTATTGGTGATTTTTTTTTAGGTGTCATGAAGTGTGGTGAAGGTTTTGCATGTTTACAAGAGTGGAAAAGTGATGAGAAGGTTAGTTTTGGTGAAGCAAGTATGTTTAAGTGGCCTAATTAGGAAGCCTAGTCAACAGAATGAGGTATGACATGATGGTTCATGGTATGTATCTGTTAGTTATGAATTTTCAGATCATGTTAAGCATTATTATGATGTTTTGAAACACTCACAAGCGTCTTAAAGTGTTGGTTTAGGGGTTGGACATGTTTTCTAGGTCTACACTAGACTTATTCTTAAGTCCTAGGTGCCCAAATGAGATTATTGGGACATTTTCATCTTGAAATGTAAATTTTAGCATTTTATAAGGTATAATATGTTTTTCCTAAAGTGTGGACCAATTTTAGGTTATGGATTGCAATATTAAGAAATTTATGTGATTTTTTCTCTTACCAAGTTTGTGGAAGTGAGAATTTGAGGTCGATATGGACAATTTGATGCTTGTTGGCATGTGGGAAGTTTGCATGGGATGCTGAGCTCTTAATGGATGTTAGGGGATGGACCTAAGAATGATATCCAATAATTAGTTCAAAAATAAGAGGCCCATACTATTATGAATAATCATTAAGAATATACACAATTTTAAAGCCTCCTAAAACCCTATGTCAAAAGCAATGGAGAAGATCTTGTTTTTATGGGCCAAAATGGATTTTTATTCATTTTTATTATTTTATGTTCTATGGGACTCCTCCAAATTTCTCCAAGTTCAAGTCATGTGTCTTGATTGTATGTGGACACCACTAAAAAGGAAATTTTCTGAAGAATTTGATATTTCTCTCGGGTTTTCATTGAACCAGTGAATAAATATATTTTAGAGGAATTATGTGAGCTAAACTTAATTTCTAGAGAGGTTTCAAAACAATTTTTATCCATTAGGATCTATGTGTAATTCCATTTTGCAAGACTAGTTTTGGGCGGTTTAGTGACTTTGGTTACAGAGAGGTGTTTTCATGGTGTTTGAGTCTAATTTGTGGCAATGTTAGAATTTAGTGATGACCCTGAGGTCATGATATTTCCATTTATATATCACACTTTCTTAGTTGAAAATATTTTATGAGGTTTTGGCTTTGATCTTTGAAGACTAGTTTTGTAGCTCTTAGACCAAGTAAGGTTGGTTACTCCAAATGGTGGAGAATTTTCATGTTGTGATAGTTTAGATTTATAGAATCAGGTTGATGGTCTCATGAAGGCTTAGAAAATATTTTAATTGGTTTATAAGGTTTTGTGATGGTTTTTTTATTAAGAAAAAATAGATTTGGCGATTTGGCTATTGGAGTGTATTGGGGTTTTCATGTATCTGATGAAGAATTTGGGTATGAAGATGATATTTTCGACCTATATGTTATTTTTTATGATGTTTCTTGGATGTTCTTAATTTTATTTAAGTTAATTTATCCTATGATGGAAAACCTATATGTAATTATGTCAAGATTCGTGTATAAAAGCAAGTTATAAGGCTCATTTGAGCTAGTTGAGAGTGTAAGGAAAAGTGCGAGCTAGAGGGGTGTTTCTAGAAGTGAAAGAGGTATTTGTGACCATAAAGAGAGGGAAAATATTTTTTTGAGATGTTATAGATATATTTTATTGTTTAGAGAGATAGGTCATTAGGCCTAACTAGCTTGGTGAAGAATCTCATGAGCGAGTTGACCTAGAGAGCATATTTGAAGAAGAAGGAAGGAAAGAGAGATTCATAGTGTCATCATCAATTATTGGTGAAAAATTTCAGAGTTGATGAAAAAAATTAGGTGGTTTGTTTTGGTGTTGAGCTATCTAGGGGTTGGTTCCTCCTCGTAGGGTTGGTGCTCTCTTTGAATCTAGGGGTTTGTGCCTCACTAAACTTAGGGGTTGGTCTTTACTTGTTAAGATGGTGCTCAACTAAATTTGATTCATTTATCTAATAAAGCTATGTTTCATTAGTTTTCCATACCCTTTAGGTTTTCCCACTTATATATGGTGTTTGTGTGTCTTTTGTTCTTATTTTCTCATCTATGATTATGTTTTTAATGCATGGTTAATGGTTAAATGGTTAAGTTTAATGGAATGATTAATGGTTGTATATGATAAAGTGAATGAAAGTTTTATTTCATAATGATTCACCCCATCTCATTGATTGTGTGTCTAACACTTGGTATTATAGTATGTCTTGTGAAGAAAGGTTAATAAGCTTGATTTTATCCTTTGAAGCACAAGGATGGGAAAATATGGATTTTTGTGGTCAAATTTTTCAAGGAGTAGATAGATATCTCATAGAGTGATATAGAAAGAGAATCTCAATAGATGGATAAATACAATAAATTCTCAAGTAGTACAAGGTGTGTAAGTTCATTCAATGGATATTGTTTTTCATGTAATGGGTTTGGTCATATAGTTGTGAACTACGGTCATCATTCCTCATGGAGAAATAGTACATGCATAATGTTAAAAGGAGCTAAGAAGAATGAGTGCATTAGGTATGAATCTAAAATAAGGTAAATAAAGGGAGAATTGGAGCAAGTATCCAACAGGTTGAAGTCCTATAAAAGGTTTTAAAAAAGTGTTGAGGCTTTAGATATTATTTTGAGTAGGCATAAGTTTCCCCAGGTGACAAAATAGGTCTTGGTTTCATTGGAGAATAAAAGAAGGGATATGAAGGTGACAATGCGGGTCTCGAGGATCAAAGAGGATGTTACCATGAACAATAAGGTCTATTCCAAGAGTAATGTAAGATATTATCCCATCGAGTAATTGTACGATCGAGAGATTTTTGCTTTCCTATTCTAAATTAATAAAATGGAAGAATAAAAACAAATTGACCTCATAAGACAGTAGGGTTTACCAATGCCCTGTGATGGTGATGTTGATACTGATGGATGATTGGATGAATAAGTGTTACTTTTGCTAATGAAGAAACCTATAATAAAAGATAAATAAACAAGAAATATTAGATAACATGGGTAGACGAGCTTCTCAACAAAGGCTGATTTCAAGAATCCAAAGGGACTTCCTTGGAGGATGTCATCTTTTTTAGACAATTAAGTGAATTGACAATAAAGATATAATGATGGATAATGATAAGGATAATGAAAAATAGGAAGCTATAAATCAAGGTTGAAAGGCAAGTCCTTCTAAGCTTCGAATATGGTCTAAGCTAATGTGGAGGCTATCTAGATGGCCTCAAAATAATCGTACCAGTATTCCTTTGTTTCTTGCAGGATCTCATGGAGGAACTTGAACTGATCCTATATGTCCTCAATGTCATTTGTGAATTAGATGGTACACAACATGAGCTCATGAAGGATGTCAAATTGTTCCCAAAATAAAGTTTGATGAACAATAGGGAGGTTGTAAATGCTTGTATTGGGGTGTGATTGGTGCAGGAGCAGGTCATCTAAAGGAAAGACACACTTGCGGAAGAAATGTTAAATTTAGGGATACTTGATAATATTGAAAAAATAATATGATTAATGGAAAAGATGTTAAAAAAATAGGAATCACAATTTATTTAGAGGAATCACATGCGATTTAGAAAATTGTGGGTGATTCAAAGGAATCACGAGAGATTCAAGTAATCCTTGAATATTACTGTAAAGATGTTTGGTTCTTAAAAAAATGATAATTTGATGCAAAACAGATTAAAATGATGAATTTTTTTGAAGTTAGTATTGTAAAAATAGTGATAAGATAAAATAGAAGTATCTTGGAGTATTAGGAAGACGCAAAGCACCTAAAAATGATGGTTTGAAGATGATATGGTCATATGTTCATTGTTGATTGTTTGTTGATCACTTGGGAAGATTTCTAGAGACCAAGCTACAAAGATTGATGTGTTGTATGTTCTTTGGAAAGGCTACTAATGTTGTTATATGGCTTGGAGATAAATAAAATGTTAGATCTTCATTACGAAGACAAAGATGCAAGGCTACTTGAAATAATTCTAAAGATCCCTCAAATAAGAGTGAAAAATCCTATTTATAATTGATGGCAATTTGTTAGAATTGCCAACGATCAAAAATTATGCGAAAACGTTTAGAAGTTGTTGAAACCACTTCCTAAATGGTATTTTTCGGTAAATGGACACGAAAAATGGTTGGGAAGAGGTTTTGGTGAGTTGGAGAGGTTAGGAGGTTGGGATAAAATGGGTTAGGGATGATTTAGAGATGGTTAGGTGGTTTTTAAGGGGTTAAGATAATTTTAAGTGAGTAAAATGTGATTTGCAAAGGGGTAGAAATTGATTTTACATGGTGAGGGAAATGAATTAGGCTATTCTTATAATGATAAGTTTAGATAAAATAATGTGCATATGCGAGGAGTATGAAGGTGATGAAAAACCCGATGTCTACATTTTCCCCTTTTTATTGAGTAGTTTGTGATGGGCAATCTCTGGATAAAAATAGTATGAGATGGTTTACTTTATGTTTGGATGGGTCATCCCCCTTAAACTAAGGCTGATTGCAACAAAGTGAAAGGATCACCAGTTTGATTGAGTTGATTGGATAGTTTTGATGTAAGTGTTTCATTTTAATTTTCCCCAAAATGAGGAATAGAAACAAGATGGGTGTCATCATGCAATCACGTGAAAGGGGAACCAAAGGATTCATGTCCTATAACATATGATTCGTAGGGAGCAAAGATAAGGTTTAAAACTAAGGATCCAAGTGATAGAGGAGCCAAAGGGTTTGTATCCTATAAACGTATGGATTACCAACATTGAAATTGTAAGTCAAATCCATGATGGATTGTTAGTATAATTTGGATTTAGATTGTGTTTGGGTTGCATACTCGAATCAGTTTTAAATTGATTTGTTGGTTGCGGGGATTCAAGACCATAAATATGAGACACACTTTGGATAAATGTGTTATGCAAGTGTGATAATGTTGTTGAAGTAGATATTGATGTTGAAAAATGTGTGTTTTTGATGATTAAATGGAATCGTGACGATTATCAAGAATCAAGTGTGATTTAGCCCAATTGTTTACGACTATGGGAATCATCAGTGATTATAGGAATGATCAAATATTCCATGGAAGGAATATTGGAACCCTTTAAATAGTTAGTTTGATCACTATAATTTCATTTTTACCATGTGATTTGTGAGACTTAGAGCTCGATTGATTGATTATTGAGTGCTAATTGGGAGATGGAGGTTGTAGAAGGATTAGGAAGGTAAAGGAGGTCCGCCCAAAGAGAGGTAAGTACTTGTTTTTAAGTTTTTGTGTTTTTAATTATTATTTTTGGGGGAGCCATATGGGGGCATGTTTTTTATTCTAGAATCACCGATGATTTTTTCAATCTCTTGCGATTTGGATGAAATGTCGGTGATTGTGGTGAATCGTTAGCGATTGGGGTTAGTTTTGGAACTTTTGATAAAAGTTTGATGAGTCGTTGTTCTAATGAATGTTTCATCTTTTTTAGATGAAGGTAAGGAATAAATTGACTGTTAGAGACATGATTCATGTGATCCTAGAGGATGTGAGGACTTGATTTTCATATGAGGATTGGTTACATTTAGAATATTTGGGTTTAGGAGTGGTGCGTCATTATATATGTATCCACAGGAAACAGGGAATATCACTCACATTATTGGAGAGGTGGGATCCCACTACTTGTAATTTTGGTTTCCGATGGGTGATTTGTGATCACCCTAGAGGAGGTACTTGATTATGATATTTCCCATGTATGGAGAGGGATCTATTTGATTGATGAGATAGAAAGGGTCGGGGTGATGAGGAGATTGTTTGGTGGTGATGTTGATGGTGTAGATTTTTCATCAGGTGGATTTTTTGTATGGTACCTTGTATGCCACTAAGACAAAGGGTCGCACTTTGATGACCTTGATGATGATAGCGATCACATGTTATGCTTTACACAATGCTTTTGCTAAAGGTCAGTTTCCTTAGATTATGACAAGTGTTTTGGCTGATATGATGGAGTAGAGGGTTGTGTTTGTATGGGCCCCTGCATTACTAGCCCAAACCTACATTTAGTTATGGTTATGGAGGATCAAGAAGAGGTTTGGGATTGATGTTAGTTTTCTACTACAGTGTTATTCATATGAGCACATTGCGGTGTCTCTCACCTAGAGGTTCACCATGGGGATACAAGTAGTATTGGAGATATCGGTTGGGTTTGTCGATGGAATTTTGATAGGGAGATGCGGGACTAGTACAAAGAGATGATTACTATAGATAACTCCTATCAAGTTTATAGGTAGGTGATATCAGGTGGAGACCATATATTGGGTTTCTAGTGTGGGAGGGAGAGGAGGGTGAGCTTAGGGCCACCCAGCAGGATCTATGGGCATAAGGCTAACAAGCCGGGAGAGTGAGAGTCGATTCAATTTATTCATTTAGGATTTAGGATTTTTGAAGGTAGCGATGGTATATAGGTGTGAGGATGGGGATGTAGAGACATCATTTCCAATTATAGTGCCTCATTTTATGACTTATGAGGGGCGATTGGTGTAGATTATCATGGGGTGTTCTATAGATGATGTTGGCATCATGTATGATTTCTTGGATGGTGGTGGGCTTAGCCTATGAGTAGCGATAGACAATTGCAAGAGCGTATGGAGGCATATCACCAAGAAGGTGGTGGTGGTGGTGAGGTGGAGGTGAGGTAGTTGGTGGCGGTGTTGTCGAGAGAAGCTCTAGATGCCATTATTACTCATTTGGATACCAAGAAGGCCACATTACGGGTTGAGTGAGATAATTTGACCATGGAGAGGGATGGGGTGAGAGGTGAGGCCGAAGGTCTAAGTCAGTAGCTAATAGGTATATAGGTGGAGTTAGCACAAGATATAGCTGATCAAGATAGATATAGACAATAGTGACAGGACCTTAAGAAGGGCTCTCAAGATTATATGTACTTGATGATCGGGGGTCAAGATTTAGGTAGCCTAATCTTAGGTTATGGATAGATGGGTCCACTGTAGTGTTATATTGGGTAAATACAAGTAATTATGTAAGGAGCTTGGATATTATGAGGAGATTGTTCGGGAGAGATTCTTGATGAGCCTCGTTTTATTATTTATCAAGATCGAGAGACGAGGGGACCTAGTTTTAGCATTGTGAGTTTGGGTCAGCCACCTCAAGGTCTAGATGGGGAGGTCCTAGTAGAGGACCTAATGGAGGTATTCCAGAGTAGGGGACTAGATGGAGGTGAGGGTGGTGTGTTGCGAGATCAAAAGAATCGAGAGGGGGTGAATCAATGTAGATTAAAAATTTTACACTCTTGATTCAATTTTATATTCTTTACCAATCTATATGTATGAACAACATGCAATCAATCAAGTATTCATCAAATTCATAAACACTAAACACATATATTTACCGTGGGAAACCATTTTGGTAGAAAAACCAACCAAAACCGTTGCTTGTATTACTCAAAGAAAGGACTCATAAGAATATAACAAATCTTACAAGATTTTTAGTGAGACACTGATCTCATAAGGAGCACCAACCCCTACACCTATGATGATATTATGCACAAAAATGACTCAAGTGAATATTACGCATCACAAGAGATTTCTTTCTACAGGCACCCACCTACAAGGAAGCTACAACTCCCTAGATGTGCTAAGATACAACTTAGACTTCTTTACATATACATTTTGACCATGTAGTTACAACAATTGCTTATACAATGGATTATGATCACTTTCTTGGCTCATTCTGTGTTCTTCCTCAGTTACTCTCTTCTACTCATTCAAACTACCATTGTTATGCTTTGCTTATCTGATCATGTTCTTCATTATTTTCTCAATCTTCTTCACCATTGTAGCTCTTCTTAGCTTGATTGCATCATATTTTCTTCTCTCTGCCTCTGTCACTCTCTTGGATCTAGTGCCTTAGTTCTCTTTCATGAGAAACTAACTCGAATGACTTAGAGTTTTTCTTTTATTGCATATTTTACCCAAAATTCTTGCTTGAAATTTGCATCGTGTCGGGGTGATTAAATTTTTCATTGAGTCTAAATTTTATTCTTTCCTTGTTCAACTTCATTCCTCCTTCCACGCATCTGACAAACCAATTTATTAGCCGACTTCCAAAATTAGAAAACTTTCATTGTTTAGAATTTGCATCATGTAATTAAAATGGTGACCCATATTCTTTGCATTATTTTAATTCGCCTTGAAATCGGAATCTCCATCGAGCTTATAACCAAATTACCTTGTGGTCAACATGCATTAAATGTTGGTAGCTAGAATAGAGAATTTCATTGGTTTGTGTGAAGTTCCAGTTGTACTTGCAGTTGCAATTCTCTGTCAATCAAATCTCCTTTGAAATTTGAATGCAAACATTCACTCTTTCAATTTGAACTCTAACTAATTGTCCTTGATCCACTCCAGTTCACTTTGATCATTTCGCAGCTTCCTTTGGCGTCTTTGATCTTTTCCTTCATATCGTAGCTTCTCCTTTTGTCCTTCGGATTTTCCCTTCTTTATGCGGATTTTTAGTTATCGCAGCATCTATATGCATTGTGCGGCTTTTTCAACTTCTCATGGCTTCCTCCTTATTTGCTACCTTCCGCAGATTTTCTCCTTTTCTAGTTCTTTATGGCTTTCCTTTTGTCTACAAAAATATTCTATACTTAGCGAATTTTCTACTTATCTATTATTTTGCATCTTTTCCCTTTATATGTAGCATTCACCAAATCTTCATACCCGTGGATTTACCTTCTGAACTTCTTCACTCTGTGGCACTCACCTACCTTCGGCGGCTTCTTCTGGAGATTTCCTTTAGTCCATGGTTCCTTCCTTGAGCTTCTTTACTCTGCAACTCTCTATGTACTTGGCGGCTTGCACCTTATATCTGTGGCTTTCTCAAATGTTTTGTAAGTCCTTTAGGACTTATCCTAATCATTTCAAAGCCTCTGTGGTTTGACACTGCCAATCAACCTTCATCTTTTCAGCTTGCTCACTTTACCAAATGACTCCTTTTACCGATAATGCAACTTGATATCAATTCATCAATCTTGACATCAATGACAACACATATAACAATGAAAAACATTCAACAATCTCCCCTTTTTTCATTGATGGTAACACTCCATCTTGTAGAAACCTTATAACCTTTTGATGGAAAAATGATTGCATACCTAAATTTTCCTTTCTCATGTTCTTCTATATCCATGGCTGGTTTCTAGTTTCTTTATTTCTCCCTCTTTGAAAACAATGAAAAAGGGCCATCTATGTTGCATATAACTGAATATAATTGTAAGTTAATTTCTCCATGTGTTTACCTCAAGAAGATCCCCCTAGGCTTATGCTTCTTATCCATTTGTTTTGGTGTTTTCGTGGCAATGCTCCCCCTGAGCTGATGCATGCTTTGATAAATTTGAGCTAATAGATTAGCTCCCCTTCACTTTGGCATTGTTTAGGAGCTGATATTACTTTAGAATTCTCCCTTGTATTTTCTGCATGCCCTCTAGTTATTGGTGGGATCAGGAATGACCCCCAATTCATTCCTTAAGTGCTCAAATGTTGCCTTTGGTAATGACTTAGTCATTATATCTACAATTTCTTCTTTAGTGCTCACATATTCTAGACTGATCTTCATGTCATTCACTTGTTCCCTCAAGAAATGATACCTTATTGGTATATGCTTGGTTTTGAGTGGAACACTAGGTTCTTGGAGACACTAATTACACTTGTACTATCACACAATAAGGGAATTGGATGTTCATATTTTACCTTATAATCCTCCAATGTTTGCTTCATCCATAGAAATTATGTGCAACACATTGCAGCAACTATATACTCTGCTTCACATGTTGAGAGATCCACTGATGATTGTTTCTTACTCAGCCATGATACTAAGCAATTTCCAACAAAGAATGCTCCTCTACTTGTACTCTTCCTATCATCAACAATGCCTACCCAATATGCATCTGTATATGTTTTTATGTTGAAATCATTGCTTTTGGGGTACCATAGTCCATACTCAAGTGTTCCCATGAGATATCTCAAAATTCTCTTGACCGCCTTGAGGTGTGTTTCCCTTGGATCTTCTTGAAATCTTTTAACCAATCCTACTACCTGCATGATGTTTGGTCTTGATGTTGTGGAGTAAAGGAGACTTCCTATCATGGATATGTACATTATTTTATCTACCTGAAGTGAATCATCATCTCTTCTCGAAACTTTGCAACTAACTTCCATTGGTGTACCAATTGGTCTGCATTCTTCCATTCTGAACCTTTTCAACATTTCCTTGATATACTTAGTCTGGGATATAAATATACCTTGATCTGTTTGACTGATCATCAGTAAACCTATAAAAATGAAATAGCTACAAGCATTGAGATCTCAAATTCTTCTTTCATCATGACAACATTATCATATATCATTTTATCATGATCTCCGCCAAATATGATATCATCTACGTATACTATTACAATGAGCATATGTTCTCCTTCTTCTTTTATGTATAGATTGTTGTCCACAACTCCTTTTCTAAAACCTTTCTCAATGAGGTATGAGTCTAATTTGTTGTACCAAGCTCTAGGAGCTTTCTTTAATCCATACAAATCTTTCTTCAACCTACACACATAATCTTTATCTTTAGTCAATGAGAATCCATCAGGTTGTTCAATGTATACCTCTTCATTTAGGAAACCATTTAGGAATGAAAATTTCACATCCATCTGGAACAATCTAATCTTCTTGTATGCCACGTAAGCCAGAAACAACCTTATTACCTCCATTATTATAACTGGTGCAAATGTCTCATCAAAGTCAATCCCTTCCATTTGTGTGTATCCTTTGCATACTAGTCTAGCCTTATTGCGCATAACTTCTCCTTTCTCATTCGATTATTCTTGAAGACCCACTTGGTTCCAATCACATTCTTGTATCGGGACTGGGTACTAGTTCCCATGTCTCATTCTTTTCGATCTGATCCAATTCTTCATTCATGACGTCTACCCAATGTTGATATTTGCTTTCTTTAATAATATTCTTGGGTTCTATCATGGACAAGAGTGTTATATCTTCATGATTCTGTTGCTCTTTGAGTCTCCTTCTTGTTAGGATGTCACCATCCTTGTTTCCAATGATCTGATTTGTAGGATGATCCTTCTTGACTTTCTGGAGGGTGCCTTAGTGTTTGGTCTTTCTTCTTCTTTTGTTTCTTCATGTGGACTATCAAAGTCTTCATCATCTTCTTTTTCTTCATTTCTGCCAGTATGTTGAGTGTTGGTTTTTCTAGATTGTGCCTCATCCACCTTCATATTAGTTATTTCCACTATCTTTTGCAATCACTTGTTGTAACATCCGTAGGCCACGCTAATTGCTAAGTATCCAATAAATATACCTTCATCGCTCCTTCAATCAAATTTTCCTATGTTTTCCTCATCCCTTTTAATGTAGCATTTGTTTCAAACACTCGATGTGCTTCACATTTATGGGTATCTTCTTCCATAGTTCATAGGGAATCTTATCATTATTTACTCTCAACTAAGATTTTTTAATAGATAAAACGCGGTATATATTGCTTCACTCCAACACATGTCTGGGAGTTTGGATTCATTTAGCATGGTCCTTTCCATCTCTTGCACTTTTTGTTCTTCCTTTTAACAACTCCATTCTCGTTGAGGAGTCCACGTGGCTGAGAATTGTCTCTTGATTCCATGTTCTTCACAGAACTCATCAAACTCATTTGACTAGAATTCACCGCCTTTGTTTGATCTTAGGCATTTGATTTTCTTGTTCTTCTCATTTTCAACTAATGCCTTGAAATTATTAAATCTATCTAGGGCTTCAGATTTCTGTTTTAAACATGCTACCCAAGTCATTCTTGTATAATCATCTATTAGCAACATAAAATATACTTCACCTGATATTCCTTCAGTTCTGGTAGGGCCACATAGGTCTGTATGAATCAATTCCAACGGTCTTGTTATAGAGTACTCCTTTGACTTGAATGACCTCCTTGTCTATTTACCATGTAGACATGCCTTGCATAGTGTATCCACGGGTTTGATAATCTTAGGCATGTGTCTCACACACCCTTTAGCACTTAGTTTAACCAAATTCTCAAAGCTCATATGTCCAAGTCTTATGTGCCACAACCAACTATAATCAACTTTACTAGTGAAGCATTTCTCATTGTTTATCTCATTTAGCACATACATGTTGTTCTTTGTCCACTTGGCCTTTGCAACTCTCTTTCCTATATTTTCGTTGATAATATCACATCCTCGGTCATGGAATATGACATTGTATCATCTCTTACACATTTGAATCACACTCAACAGATTATGTTTCAAGCCTTTAACAGGGTAAGTGCAGCAAATTGAGGGACAATTAAGTGGACATCAAATCCTGAATTTTACATCAAAATAGCAAAACATCAAATTTAGTCTTCTGTGGACTTGAGCCATGCCGAAAAGTCAAAAATATGTCATAAAAATGGTACCATCGCATAGGGTAGATTGTTAACTTTATAGAAATATTGATTTTAAAGTGAATAGAATAGGATAAATATCATTTTATAATTTTTTACTAATAGTAGGTCTTTAAGACACTTTTTCCCGTGAATGTTTATGTCTACGTTTAAGACTGCAAATTTTGTTTCACTTGTCAAAATGTGATAAAACTTATACCATCCCAATCGTGGTGAAATTATATACATGTTCAAAAAAATTATTTGATTTCAATATTTTTTGATGAATTTATGGCGAGAAAATGGAAAGTGCTCTGTTTTCTTTATGTTTTCAGACCACTTTCACGAAAAAAATCATAAAAAATAAAATATTGCTCAAAAAATACAAAATAAAATCTATCCCAAGATAGATAGCGGCATATAACTTCTCACTAAAGTAAAAAAATATATATCAATTTTTGGTCATCCAAATCGTGGGCAAACAAACTACAATCTTATAGGTGTTTTAAAAAAACCAAGTCATTGAATTTCGAGTGTTTAATATAGCTAAACTTGTCCATTTAAAAAAAAAAAAATAGAAACTAGATTCTGGATGCTACGATTCATATTGATATATTTTTTCTAATTTTGAGTGTATGTATTGCTAATAATCCCTACAAGTTGATATTATGTTGTTATTTGCAATATGACGTCCACTTATGACCCCTTTTTTGTCCCCTAACTTGCTACACTTACCCAACATATAGAACATTTTCTAATAGTCTTTCCATTAGCTAAACTTAATATTCCTTTTCCAATTATGTTGGTAGAGTTGTTGTCACCAAATCTCATAGCACCTGATGCATTATTAGACAGAGAAATAAATTTACTTTTATCACCTGTCATGTGACTAGAGCATCCACTATCTAAATACCAAATTTTATCTTCATTCGTACATGGAACACGATCACCGTACTACTGAGCAACATTCCTTTCTCTTGTTCTCATATTTCTTTACATATATCCACTTTTTTTTGTTTGGGTGGCTCTTGTTTCCTTACTATGGTGGATTATTTCTTTTCTTGTGATAGGTGTACTAAGCAGCATTAAAGTTTGAACTGGTGTAAGATGGGCCAAAGTTTCTTCTATAGCCTCTAGAGTTATTTCTACACTTTGCGGCTTTATGTCCAAATTGATTACAAGAGAAACAATACCCATAAAAGGAATGTGTGTACCTCATCACATAGGTGATCCTAGGAATAGTGTTTCTTCTTCTCGCGGATTTGTGGAAGCCTTTATTTGCAGCAAAGGAAGTACTTGGTGTAGCCGAGATACTTATTTTCTTCAATTTTCTGACTCTTTCTCCTTGCCTTCTCCCTTGAAGCCAATTCCAAACTTATCAGTTGTATCACATTGGCTACTGAGTATATCAGTTAGCACAATAGAGATCTTCTCTATCTTTTCATACATAGTTTGCTAAACATTTGGTCCATCTCTGATTTCAACTCCTCTAATTTTGTGTTCAACTTTGAGCACTCCTCTTTTGATTTGTAGGACTTAGAGATCTTCTCCAGCTGAGTTTCAAGTTCCTTTAGCTCATTAGCCTCCTCTTCTTCTTTTTGTGCTTGTATTTTCTCAAAGATGTGGATTTGTTCCTCATAATCCTTTAATGTGCATCTTAGTTTCGATTTTCTTTCTCGTATAGTTACAGTTCTTCAAGTGCACTTACCAACTCTACTTCAAGATTTACCTCAGCTTCCTCTTCATCAGAATATTCATATTCAACTGATTTCTTCCCTCTGGAGCTACTTTCTTCATCCGTGTCCATATCCATAAATAGACATTCTAATTGATCTTCATTATCTTCATTTTTTGAGTTTTTGTGTTGCTCAACTCCGATTCACTAGATTCTTCTTTAGAGTAGAATTTTCTTTTGTTCTTGAATAATTTCTTCTTGTTATCTTTCTTTTTATACTCAGTTTCTCTTCTATTATATTTATGGTTGTGCTCTTCATGTTTTGATTGATTGTCTTTATTCTTGTTTGGGAATCTATTGGTAAAATGACCTACATGTCCGTAAGAAAAAAATTTGAATGAAGTTTTCCTTTGTACTTACTAGAGCCTCTTTTTAATTTCCTCACGAACAATGCCTCAATATTTTCTTCATCCATAGAACCTGATACTTCTTCATCTTCTTGACTGGACTTTATTTATTTCTTGACCTTGAAAGCCACTTCTTTCTTGGTGGTATTGGTTCCAACAGTTCTCATCTTGTAAGAGTCTTTATGTCTTTTTCTTCCTCTATGGAAAAAACCTTTAAATCATACATGTTGGTCAAGGATCTCAAAACATTTTGAACAATGACATATTCTTTTAGCTTTTTTCCAAGCCTCTAATCACGTTTATGACCTCGTCTGTTCTCTGCATATATGTTGCAATGCTCTCATCATCCTTCATTTTCAGATTCTCAAACTAAGCTCTGTAAGTTTGCAAATTTTCTAGTTTAACTTTCTCATCTCCTTCATAGATGCTTTGCAATTTGGTCCATATTTCCTTTGTTGTTGTGCAGTGCATTACCTTCATGAATTTTGTCTCAGTCAAGCCACATAAAATAGCATTCATAGCTCTTGAGTTGCACTCATATTCTGCCTTATCCGCTAAAGAGGTGATCGATGTGGGTGGAGTTGTATATCCTTTTTTGATGCACTCCTAGATGTTAAAATCGAGAGACATCATATATGTATTCATTCTTATTCTCCAAAAGCATGATTTGCCCCTATGAATAGAGGTGATCTAGATAGAGATAAACCACCTTGTGCTTGATTTGTTTCCATGTTTATGATAGGAGGATCTCCTTGAAGATGTTAGGATTCTACAAAAATGACTCACTTTGATACTAATTGTTGTAGATCACAAGCATTGAGAGGGGGTGAATTAGTGCAGATTAAAAATTTTACACTCTTGATTCAATTTTATATTCTTTACCAATCTATATGTATGAGCAAAGATACAATCAATCAAGTATTCATCAAACACATAAACACTAAACACAGAGATTTACCATGGGAAACCCTTTCAGGAGAAAAACCCACCAAAATCATTGCTTATATTACACAAAGAAAGGACTCATAAGAATATAACACATCTTACAAGATTTGTTTAGTGAGACACCGATCTCACAAGGAGCACCAACCCTACACCTATGTTGATATTACACACAAAAAAGGACTCAAGTGAATATTACGCATCACAAGTATTTCTTTCTACAGGCACCCACCTATAAGGAAGCTACAACTCCCTAAATGTGCTAAGCTACAACTTAGACTTCTTTACATATACATTTTGACCATGTAGTTACAAAAATTGCTTATATAATGGATTATGATCACTTTCTGGATCAATCTATGCTCTTCCTCAGTTACTCTCTTTTATTCATTCAAACTACCATTGTTATGCTCTACTTATCTGATCGTGTTCTTCATTATTTTCTTGATCTCACCCTTTCTCTCTTCTTCACCATTATATCTCTTCTCAGCTTGATTGCATTGCATTTTATTCTCTTTACCTCTATCACTCTCTTGACTCTAGTGCCTTAGTTCTCTTTTATGAGAAAATTACTCAAATGACTTAAAGTTTTCTTTTATTGCATATTTTACGCAAAATGTTTTCTTTGAAATTTGCATTATGTACTCTTCATGATATGTTACCTATGAATCTGGATCATTAAATTTTTTTACCTAAGTCCGATTTTATTCTTTCCTTGTTCGACTTCATTCCTCCTTCTTCCATACATCTAACAAACCAATTTATTAGCCGACTTCAAAAATTAAAAAAATTGCATTGTTTAGAATTTGCAGAAATTGAAATGATGACCCATCTTATTTGCATTATTTTAATTTACCTTGAAATCAAGAATCTCCATCAAAATTATAACAAAATTGCTTCATGGTCAACATGCATTAAATTTTGGTAGCTAGAATAGAGAATTTCATTGGCCTATGTGAAGTTCCAGTTGTACTTGCAGTTGCAATTCTCTATCAATCAAATCTCCTTCAAAATATGAATGCAAATGTTCACTCTTTTAATTTGAACTCTAACTAATTTTCCTTGATCCACTCCAGTTCACTTTGATCGTTCTGTAGCTTCCTTTGGCGTCTTTGATCTTTTCCTTCACATTGCAGATTTTCCTTTTGTCCTTCGGTTTTTCCCTTCTTTATGTAGATTTTTAGTTTATCTCGTGGAATTTTATGCATTGTGTCAATTTTTTAATTTCTCGCGGCTTCGTCCTTCTTTGCTACCTTCCGTGGATTTTCTCATTTTCTAGTTCTTCACGGCTTTCCTTCTGATTGTGGAAATATTCTATACTTAGAAACTTTTCTGTTTTTATCCACGGTTTTACATATTTTCCCTTTATATGCGGAATTCACCAAATCTTCATACCCGTGGCTTTACCTTCTAACCTTCTTCACTTTGCGGCACTCACCTACCTTCGGCGGCTTCTTTTGGAGCTTTCCTTTAGTCTGCAGTTCCTTCCTTGAGCTTCTTTACTCTGCATCTCTCTATGTACTTGGTGGCTAGCACCTTATATCCATGGCTTGCTCAAATGTTGTCTAAGTCCTTTAGGACTTATCCTTGATCATCTCAAAGCCTCTGTGGGTTGACACTACCAATCAACCTTCATCTTTTCAGCTTTCTCACTTTACCAAATGACTCCTTTTGCCATCAATGCAACTAGATATCAACTCATCAATCTTGACATCAATGACAACACATATAATAATGAAAAATATTAACATGGTGATCGGGGAGTAGTGATCAAGGAGGATCTTTATTCACAGTGTTCATTTTACTCGGTGATGTGATATTTTTGATGTATATGGATTTTTTTAAAGCTCATTTTTATGTATATGTATTTGATATATGGAGTTTTTGAGAATTATGATGATGTATAGAGACATTTTGATATGATATATGATGATGATTTTGATTCATGATTCATGTGTTTACTTTAATGTGATGTTTTATTGAGATGTGCTTTTGATCAGTAATTGATATTCATGGATGTTTGATAGATGATGGTGTTATGTTGATGTGATGTGTTGAAATGAATGTGATATTTATATGTATCAAAATGTGTTTTAATCTTTAGATACGGATAAAAAGTGAAATGATTGCTTTATATTGGATTTGATACATATGTGATGGGAATCAATATAGGGAAGGATTTGACACTTTTTCACCTTTTGACAAATATTAGCACATGACTAACAAAGGGTAGTCACATATGGGTTTTGGATATAGATGGAATTGAAAAGTTTACCTTCCTATGACATGGGAAGGGTTGACATATGTAGGTTGTGCAAGAAAGTAGGTTATACTTTCAATGGTTTCATAGAGAGATGCCCTAGCTATACATTTTATTTTTGATGTAAAATGGTCGATGCACGAAGTTTAATTTTATGAGAAAGTTGATATATGCGGGAATGTTTCCTAGGATACTTCTAATATTTAAATTTTTTTAAGGTTTCTCGATGTCATAATCATTTTTACATTGGTATTCATCCTTCAAGGGAGTGGTCTACATTTTTTGACTTTTCTGGTAGTCATCCTTCGATGGAGCGGTCTAGGATTTTGACACATAGTTATCCTTTGAGTGATCAGTCTACTTTTATTTTTGATAGTATGATTTTTTATTTTGATATTTTTCCTTTGAGGGATCATTCTATTTAATTTTTATAAGATGCATCCATAGATATTTTTGACTTTATTTTATGTTGAGAGCAAGCCCTAATAGACCATTTCGAGGAGGGGAAGAGATGTGTACACAAACTACACATGTGTGTCCCATGACATGTCTTCAGTTGGTATACAAGGTAGGTGGATGTAATGATTATGGGGTTCCTGCTAAGGAGGAACTTTTCCATGTGAAAGATGTGATGAACAGAGCTATGGTGCTCATCTTTAAGGTTTTTAGGATAATGATGGAAAACCACATGCTTTCAAATCATTACAATGATGAAATGAGAGGTTGATGATGGATTAAGATATTTGATGTGACTACTATCATGACATTCAATGTTTTAATAGTAGAAAGGCCACAAGTGAAATGCATTCAAAGGTTCCTTTTTAGGTGTACCATTAAGGGAGGCTAGATAAAAGTTATTGATCCATATTTATGAGTGATGACATATGGACCAATCCAGTTAGGGTGAACTTTCCATGTTTACTCCTTTCCGAGTATTAACATTTTGATTTTCTTTGATAACGATATCACCAATATTAAATTCAGGTTCTTTTAAAAAAATATGCACACATTTGATGTGCTCTTGATAGACATGATGGCATTCGAGGGATATTAGGCGTCATTCATCTAGTAATTCTAATTGTGCTAGATGGTCTTGCTGATAATCCTCATCATTGATCAAATCCATGAGGGATATGTGAAGTGATGGATTTGAAATTCAAGGGGTAAAACCACCTCGGATCCATAGACTATAGAAAAATGTGTAGAACTTTGTGGGAGTAAGGATACTAGTACGATAAGCCTAGAGAGCGAATGAGATTTGGAGGTACTAGTTTTTACCTAATTGATTGATAGTTTTTGTGAGAATTTTTTTAATTTTTTTGTTAAAATCCTCGGCTTGTCCATTTTCTTGTTGATAGTATGGTTATGAGAATCTTAGTTTGATGTTAAATGTGTTGCATAATTTCATAACTTCTTTATTTTTAAAGGATTTTCCATTATCAATTATTATCTTATGAGGGATTTCAAAGCAATATATGATATGTTTGGTAGATGAAATATATGATTTTATTAGATTTAGTGGAGGCTAAGGGAGGCTAAGGGAATTGCCTCTACCCATATAGTGAAATATTCAAAGTGGTTATGATTATAGAGTGATGTTGTTGTGATGAACGAGGTTGATGAGACCTATCGATCAGTCCCCCATTGCGAAAAGGGTCATAGGTATTGAGAGGGTTATAAACCTTGACAGGAATATTAGTGATATTGGAATTTTGTTGACATTTGATACATTTCTTAACATATGCACAATAATCTCGGTTGAGAGTAGGCCAAGTAGTAACCCATCCAAGGACACGCTTAACGATGACGTTGTCCGCTTAAAGTGTCCACCGTATATGTCATCATGGACTTCCTGAATGGATTTAATTGATACATGGTATTTTATTCATATTAAAAAGATACCATCAAATTGACATTTATATAAAACATCACGTACGATGACACATCGGTGGCGCATTGGAGGAAATATATTTTAGCATTTTTAGATAGGCCAAAATAATTTTTTGAATCTAAAAGATAGTCAAAATTTTGAGTATACCAAAGGTCAGTCACATTGTTTTCAATGATGTTGATAGAGGGAAGTTCATTATTGTTTGATGGTTGATCGATTCTATGTACATAAATTAATAGTTTAGAATCACCAATTGATAAATGGATGAGGGATGCTAGAGAAGCCATGGTGTCTACAAATTTTTTATAGGATCGTGGAACTATTTGGATAGTGTATCTATCAAAGGATTCTAAGAGAAATTCGATGTTGGATTTGTATTTTTTTAGAATTTCATTTTTATATTGATAAATCTCTTTGATTTAGTAGAGAAATTTTGAGTCTCCATAGATTTTGAATATTTGAACACCAATCATGATGGCAGTTTTGAGACCCGTGATTAAATCTTTGTACTCGGTCATATTGTTAGTACATTTGAAATTTAGTTTGAGTGATAAAGGGATAGGATTCCCTAGGGAGGTATGATAATGATATTGGAACCTCCCCCTTGTTGACACTTAGATCCATCAAAGAAGTGTGTCATTTTGAGAGGGGTGTATTCAGGATTGATGATGTTAATAGATTTGTTAGGGAACTGTTTGTGAGGTGGTTGATTTTTAGGTAAAGGGGATTCAACGAGCTGATTGGTGATAACTTTTCATTTTATAGATTTTTGTGAGATGAATTCAAGGTCAAACTCAGTCATGAGCATAAGCCATCGAGTAATTTGGTCACTGTGATATGGTTTAGAGTGTATGGTTTTAAGAGGATTAAAACTGGTGATGATGTAAGTCTTGTGATTGAGTAGATAATGGCGTAATTTATAAGTTTAGAAGTACAAGGACCAACACAAATTTTTGGGTTTGGTATAATGAGTATTGTATTCATGAAGAGTGCGGCTTATGTAATAAACATCTTATTCACAACCCTGTTCATCTTGATGAGCGAGCATGACACCCAAAAAATTATTAGTAATTGATATATAGAGGTATAACGTCTCCCCTCGCATGGAGGTATGAGCACGGTGGCGATAAAAGGTATTATTTGAGGTCATTGAAGGAATTTTGGTCTAATTTGAAGTTTACATCATTTCGAAGGAGGCGGTGAAAAGGTTGATAGAGATCTGAAATTTGTGAGATAAAGTGGTGGATAAACTGAAGTTTTCCTGAAGGTTGCAAAGTTGATTGAGGTTTGGTGGACGAGGCATCTTGATGATGTCTTTAATCTTGGAAGGGTCCACTTAAATGCCCCTAAATAGAAATGCTTAACCCTAAGAACTTACCAAAGATAACATCAAACACACACAAGTTAAGGATACCGAAATGATCTTTATGTTGTTTGGATTTACCTAAAAGATAATAAACGCAGTCTTCTATGATTTTGCGGATAAGATAATGGAAAATGTATGTCATAACGCGTTGATAAATGGCACCGATTTTAAATTCTGAATGGCATTACTCGGTAACATAAATTCCCCGAGTGATGAAGGATGTTTCATGTTGATCATCGATGGCGATGAGGATTTGGTTGTAGCCAGAGAATCCATCTATCGGAGATCATTTTGTGGCGGAAGTTAGATTGAAAAGTTGGTCAATATTTAGAAGGGGAAAGTCATCTTTAGGAAAAACGAGATTGAGATCTCGGAATTCAATGTAGATGTGTAGATTTCCTGAGGCCTTGGTGATATGTACAATATTAGAGACCCATTATGGGTAATCAATAGGTATGACAAAATTAGTAGAGAGTATATGTTGTAACAATTTTTCGATGAGAAGATCTATGCGAGGGAGAATCCTATGTAATTTTTGTTTGATAGGTTTTGTGTTAGGATAGGTGATGATATTGTGGATAATGATGATGGGGTCAATTCCTGACATATCATTATATGACCATATAAAGTCTTGACTATGTTTGTACGGGAAGGAGGTGAAACCATTTAATTCTTGTGAATCTAAAGATTGAGTGACCTTAACTATGTGAGGTTCATGTGAATTGCCTATATTAACATTGATAGTGGATTCATTGATAAGTGTTGATATGTCGGTGGTAAATTATTTCTAATATAATGGTCCTCTGCTCCCATGTGCAAGAGGATGGCTTGGTCATCTTGGAATTGAAGGATGCCAATAATGGATGAATCGTATTCTATCATTTCAGGCTAGACAAGAGGAAGAGTTATGATACCATGATTAGTTTGATAGGTCAATGGTCCTAATGTAATATTATTGAATAAAAAAATTAGGTGGGATGGAAACAGTGTCAACAATATCCATGGGTTCATTGCATGTAGATGAGGAGGATGATTTTGATTTTATGACGAGTTCGAGATAATTTTGGTTGAAGACTCGGAGAGGCTAGTTTTGAAACCTAACCCATACTTTTCATGGGGTTTATGGAATTAATCAAGGATCATATCATGAATTCCTTGTTCATAATTTCCTATTCCAAATCATTTCTAAGCACAACAATGGAGATACATCTATGAAAATACTTGGTTATGAAAAAATTTAAAGTCGATATGAAAGGTTTGGCATGACTGACAAGTAGGACGTGTAAAGGGGTGGTTGATCCCTTCATAGACAATATTTTTAGGTGTGGTGGGCCATAGGATATGACATCTCCGACATTAGGTTCATGCATGGGATTTTTTCAGGAATTCTTTGTCTTAGGCATAGGAATTGAATTAAGCGTGAGGAGGCGATACTCCCTCGAAGAAAGTCATTGCATAACATCGTCAAAGGAAGTGTCATCTAGTAATTTTGATGATGAAATAGATGAACTAATGGAAGCTTTTTTAGAGGAGCTCGAGTTTTAATTAGGAATGAGCATGTTGTTTGGATGATATGTCATGTAACAAGCTTTGAAAGGATTCATATTTGTGGGAACCATAAAATTTACACGTTCGTGATCATATTTGATACATCAATAAAGCATATATGGGATATAATGCATAACACTCCAAGGCTGGCCTAGCAAAGATGTTATATTAGAACTCTCCTTCTACCAGATAGAAGATTAGGGGAGAGTTTTAATGCCGAATTTGAGTGGTAAGATGATTATTCCCTATGTGGGGCTGATGGTGTCATTGAAATCTCAAAGAATAGCTGGTTTATGGGCATTAATGGTGTTAGATAATTGAAGTTGATTAAGTCATGTGATGAGGTGATATTAATACTAGTGCCATTGTCAATCATTACCCTTTTAATAAAGGTGTCATTGATTTGGGCGGTGATAAAAATTGGGAGTTTGTGGTCCTTTGGTTGTAATGATGGTATTTATGAGCTGTGAAAAGAGATAGCAGTGGATGTTTAGAGTATGCCTACTAGGTTTGCAAAATATTGTGGATAGTATGAGGGCACTAATATGTATTGGATCATTTTGATCATGGGTTGTTGATGTGAAGGTGAGGTTTGCACCAGCTTATAAAGGGAATTTTTTACTGGAGCTTGGTAAAAAAATTTGATGATGGTATTTTATACTAAATTTTTGGCTTATGTGTGAGGGGTGGCAAGGATCGATACCTTATCTTTAACAAGAGGTGTTGGAGTAGATGAATCGAGAGTGAGTGGAATAAAGACCTTGTATTTTTTTATCAGAAGTGTTGGGGTCTTGGGTACATGATCTAGTGGTGATTCGTTCTATGTCAATTTGATGAAGAGGGTATTTCTTAGAAGAATCTCCACTTTTAACGGTCATGAGCATAGATGATAGTTTAGATGGAATGGTCATAGGAATTTTGTGGGATGATTTTTATGTTCATAGTTCTAGAGGGAGAAGACCCTTATTTACAAGGATTTTGATAGCAACATGGAGGGATTTTTAATCCTCTATATGATGTCCTAGTGTGTGATGGTAATCACAAAAGGCTTCAAAGTTATACTAGGAGGGTTTCCATCCTTGAGAGCTAGATGGCTTAAGAGGAGGTAATGTTATGATGGATTATTGAATAAGCCTTTCAAGTATCGTGTATAATTTCCCTTCAAGGTGGACATTTAGGAAGTGGTGATTCTCTTGATTGGACAGGGGATCAAAGGGGTCACTTTTGGTGTGATTTCTTTAGATGTGTGTTGAGGAATGGTTGTTGATTGTGTGATAGTAACTAGTAACCTAGATGAAGGGTGTGGTCCTAAAATGGAAGGAAAGGGTTTTGGTTTTTGTGTTGAATAATTTGTATGGTCATGTGTGATGATTTTTTCCTTCTTAAATGAAGGGGTGTATGGTCATGTGACGGGATTTTGAAGGTTACATAGATAATGTTGAGTGACATGATCATCGTAAGATATTTTCACAATTTGTAAGATGGGTTTCTTTTGTGGGTTTTGTGAAGAGATTGTAGATGGGTTTGAAGAGGACGAAGCATATGTGGATAAAAGTGCTTTATTTTTAATAGTGGGATTAGGGGATATACCCAATTTGATGGGTATGTTATTTATTATTTCTGTGATAGAGTTATTGATGGATGGTTCGGATGTGGATTTTATGATGGGAGTCTCAAATGTTACGGATGTCGATATTTGACTACATTGATAGTATGATGGGAATGAATGAGATTATATTGTGGTTGAATGGTAGATGAAGAGTGATTTCGAAATGGTTATTTAAAAACATTGATATTTTTATTAGGAGGTGTGTTTGAGTTATTTAGTTTTAGCACACCTTTGTCGATAAGATCTTGAAGAGAATTTCTAAATGAATGACATCTCTTGATATCATCACCTTTGACCCTATGGTATCTACAATAATTAGTATCTCTATACCAAGAGGGCTTTAAGATGGATGTATCAATAGGAGAAATGAGAGGAAGAGTGATCATATTAGCAACCAGGATTTTTTCAAATACTTGCACTATAAGATTTACAAATATGTGTGTAAGTGCATTAGGGACAAGTGCATTTCGAGGTAGAACATTCCTTAGAAGAATTCATTATAACCACTTCATTTTCTCGATGTTTTTATTTTTCATGGCTAGAGGATGGTTTGAACGAAAGCTTAGGTTTTGGTTTCTTTGATCTAAGTTTAACCCTACCATCTTCGAGAACGAAGCTCAAGTTTGTGATCCATAGTGAAGGCTTCATCAAATGTTTAGAAGGATTAGATTTTTAATGTGGATGAAATGTGTTTAGCACAAGAGTGAGAAAATAACTCAATTAACTCAAATTGTGGGAGGGAAAATGATATTTTGTTAATAACACCCCTTCAACGGGTGACAAAGTTAGTGATAGATTTGTCTTCAAATTTTGTGATGGAATACAAGTCGTTGATAGTGATTTCACACATGATGTTAATCGAGAAGTGTTCTAGAAACAATTGTGTGAGTTGAAAAAATGATAAGAGTGAGTATTGAGGAATGTTGTTGTACCAATCTAAGGTAGAGCCAACTAAGGACATGGGGAATGTACTCAACATGAGGTATTGATGGTGTGATATGATCTAAAAATCATATCAGAAGGCCCAGATATGTTGTTGAGGGTCTTCTTTTCCATAGAAATTGAGGAAATTAGGAAGTTCCTAGTGTGGAGGGTACGCTTTGTAAGGTACTTGATGGGTGGATGGGTTTGTTACAGATTTGTTTCTAGGAGAGTGTTTTTTAGGACCCATGGAAGTAGCTTCAAGACTATATATCATGTCCATTAATGCTTACAAAGGATCTTTTTGTGATGGATGTTTTTGAGGGATGGATGAGGATGAACAAGGATGATTGTATGTAGATAGGTTTGACTGTTAGTATGGTTGATATTGTGAAGGAATATTATGTTGGAGGGGGCGTTCATGGGAATACTATATGTAGTTTGTGAAGTTTTTAATAATGAATATACTAGTACTAAATAGGAATCAATGTGTTCAAGAGAGATTGTGATTTCTAGGGTATATGTTGAAAGGGAATTGATGTGTGAATAAAAGGTTGAGATTGTTGTGGTATGTGTTGGAAAGGATTAGAGGAGTGGATGAGTGGTTGGGATTGTTGAGGTATGTATTGGAAAGGAATGGAGGTATGAATGAGAGGTTGATATTGTTGAGGTATATATTGAGAGGAAGTAGGGATGGTGGATGATTGTTGTGAGGAGGGATAAACAATAGAAATAGAACTTGTGTTAATGGGTGGTGTTGATGTCGGGATAAACATAACTACATTTTGGATAATTGATGTAGGTTGTTGAGAGGAGATAGGTTGAGATATGTTTAATGGGATGGATATTGAACTTACATGAGGGGTTTGGATGGTAGAAGAGACTAAAGGACTTGATGTGGATGAGGATATGTTGGTGTTGTTTTGGGACAAAGTGGAACCGGATTAGGGGTCTGATGAAGATGATGATTTTTTACTAGTAGTATCCTGGGAGGATACCACATTAAGGTCAAAATCGATGATAGGAGGTGAAGACACGATATTAGACTTTCCTAATTCACCGGTATTGGGATAACAATGTAATTTGTAAATAACCGGATCGTGGTTAGGATAAACAAGTCGGGTGAATTCATAGGTGTTTTTAGATATAGAGGGTTGTAGTTTAGGTGTTAGTTGTTGAAGATGGACATTCGAGGTAGCGAGATATCTCATTGAACTTAATGGGGTTTGATTCTAAGATCTTAGAAAAGACTAGATCCCCACTATCAAATAAATGAGGACTTGGTGGATCAAGAATTTTGGATGAGGCAGAGTGACTTTAGGGAATGTGTGGGTTTTTAATTATTTATTTGATGTGATATAGATGCTCGGTGTTGGTCAATTAAATGCATAAAAATTTCAATGTATGTTTGGATATTTTCTATAGACTGTTGGAATTTTTCTACCATTTTTTTGGGGTTTTGTTGATAGGATTGTTGTCTAGTGAGAACCATGAAAATTAAAAATCAATGGAACGAAAATTAAATTTAAAGATTTGATTAAGAACAAGAAATAAAGTCACGCCATAAATTGTTTTTATCTTGATTAGATTAGAAAAAGGTGAATTGTGTAAAATGGCTTCACTCGAATCCTAGGAAATGGTAGTCTATGGTTAGTTTCGGTGATGTCAAAGGTTAGAGTCCTTGATATACCCAAAGACGTGAGGCCTGAATCTATGCTAGTGTCGTATGGGGCATGGTATTGGGGCCTAACCCTTCACTTCACGGTCCTAAGGGATTGAAGTTCTTAGCCAATATCTTTGCCACCAATTATTTATACTCAAATTTAGAACATTGAGTCAATTTATCCTCTTGGTGATGAAATGAAATTGGGTCCACCTCGGGAGGAATTTTTTATATGAGTTGTATTAAAATTGGTTTGGTTGTGTGTGAGGGAAATTCATTGAAATGCAGTTCATTAACTTCCTAATTAGATTATGTGATTAAGAAAATATGAAGATTTTTTTTAATTCCCAAAAGGAAATGTTAATTCGATGAGAACAACAAGAAAAAGAAATGCTTAGAAAGGAAAAGAGAAAAGAAGAAGACGTAACTATAAATGATTGGTTTTTAATTTTTTGATTTTTATTATTATTGATTTTTTTAGTGCAGCAAATAGATGCTCCCAAACAAAACTTGCAAGGGTTAGGATAAGACGAGAAAAATAAAGAAAATATAATGTTAGAGGTAGACTAAATGAGTAATCAGAAACAATCTACAGAGATCATCGGTGATTTCAAGGAATCACAAACGATTCACCAAAAATTTTAGTGATTTAAATGGATCGGTAACGATTACAGAGAAGAAAACCTAAAGATGAATATAAGTTATTTTTAATGAAATGAAAGGGACAAGGTCCCACCAGGTGTGCCAGAATGTACCAAAGAGTTTTTTCTTTCCTATTCTAAATTAATAAAATGGAATAACAAAAACAAACTAACCTCGAGAAGATGACAATGTTTACCAATACTGCATGACCGATGTTGATATTAATGGATGATTATATGAGTAAGTGTTCCTTCTTCTTTCAACGATGATAAATACGTAATCAAAGACAACTAAACAATAAATATTAGATAAGATGGGTAGATGAGATGCTCGAAAAGGAAGATTCGAGGAACCTAAAGGGAATTCCTTATAGGATGTCAGCTCGTTTTTAGAAAATTAAGTGAATTGATGATAAATATATAATGATGGATAATGATAAAGATAAATAACAACAAATAGGAAGATAGAACTCAAGGTTGAAAGGAAAGTCCTCGAGTTTGAATGTGGCCTAGGATAAAGTGGATTCTATCTAGACTACCTCAAAATAATCATACCAGTAGTCAATTGTTTCTTTTTGGATCTCATGGAGGAACTCAAACCGATACTCTATGTCCTCAACATCATTGCAAATCAGATGAAACACAACTTGATCTCATGAAGGATGTTGAATTGTTCTAAAAGAAAGTCTTTTGAACAAATAGGAGGTCGTAAATGTTTATAATGGGGTGTAATTTCCTAAATTAGTCATCTAAAGTAAAGACACACTTACAAAACACATGTTAAATGAAAGGATATTGATAAAATTGATAAAATACTATTATAAATCTAAAAGATTTTAATTAACAGATTCCAATTTAGAGGAATCGTAGGCGATTTAGACAATCGTGGGTGATTGAAAGGAATGCGAGGATTTTCAAGTAATCTTTGAAGATTACTATAAATGATCCAGAGGAAAAATTTATGGACATAAGTTACAAAAACCTCATAGGATCACTATAGTGTGGAAGTAGACTTTGAGAGGTTTCAATCGACTACAAGAATGTCGAAAATGGATCTTGTACGAAAAATTTGGCGTTGGTCAAAATTTTGTCAAAGTTCGACTCAATAGGGTCAATCTGGCTAATTAGGCGTGATACATGGAAAAAATTGAATCAAACATAAGGAAAATAAATTAGGTTTGCGACTCTAGTCTTTTACTCTCATTAATCATGATTACGCCAACACGATAAAAACATTACCATGTGGTGGGTCCTCAGGCCACCACGTGGCCCTGCCACCACTTATCTATATTTGCGGCTACGACGAGTCATTTGTTAGAGTAGGTATTTACCTTAGCTCATGTTCACCTAGGTACTTTATTTACATTTATTGTATTTATCCTCACCCACTTATGTGTGTGGATATTTCTTTTATCTTATTTAGATATTAGGAGATATTATCTAGTTGTTAGGTATAGTTCTTTCCTTGATCTATGGTATTGACTAGATCCTTGATGTCTAGTTCTCTCCTAAATCTATGGTCTTGACTAGTTCTTTGATGACTAGTTATTTTCTTGATTTATGGCTTGATCTACGACCTTAACTAGTTCTTAGATTGTTATTCCTTACCTATTTAAGCAAGGCCCATTCTCAATGTATTGCATTGAGTTCCATACTAATATACGATATTCTTTGCTCATTTGTTTGCAAAGGTTTTATGTAAAGTTATTCTGGCGAATTGCTTTCATCTTATTGATCATGGTGTTTGATTAGCATCTGTGTTCTTAGCTTGGTACAATCTAGTTATTGTTCCTTTCATGGTATCAGAGCGAGATTGTTGTTGACATTAAATGCAGTAAGTTTTATTTTACAAATAAATTCATTATATATTCATATATTTGGGATTTGGTCATATGTTGTTGCTGCATGCATTTTTATGGAAAATAGAGGCTTCCATTGGATCCGGAAGGCGTGAAAACCCTAAGATCGACTATAAACTCGAGTCGTTTACTGACGACGAGCATTTTTGTGGTTGTTTTGTTGTTGTAGAGAAACACATTGGTTTGCCTCGAGATTCGTGCACACCAGAAAAGAAATCACGGGATTATTTTTTGGGTTTGTTGGATGTTTTCGAGAGCTACACAAACTAATTTTTGTTGCGGCATATTTGTCTCGGTTTACGCGTAAGAAGGTTTTCGAGATCTTTCCTTTTCTGGCAGGGGTCCACGGATGCCTTGACACGTTTTTTATTTGTTTTAGTGGCAACTAAAATAAATAACAGAGCAAAATATTAAAAATCTTGTATCTTTTGATCGGTAACTCAGTTTTGAGTGTCATTTTTGCAAAAGTTCTTGTTTTTTTGTGCTCTTTCCATTAGAGTTATTTATTTTGAGACTTGCACTATAATTATAAAGTGTCAAATATGGAGGAGTGTTGTAATCAATTGTGGATGCAATTTCATTGAGCCTGATGTCCTAAAATTTTGGGAGTTGTAGTTTGTACCTATCATGGATTCTGAGAATGATATGCTTTTCTCTTAAGTATGTGGACTTCAAGAGGATATTGTAAAATTTGTGGAAGAAAATAGATCGCTCAAGAAGTGAAATTCTCTTCTACAATCACTCATTCATGATAAGGATACAATAATACACTCCATGTAGAAAAAACGTGTTAGCCTACAAAGCATCACCATCATATTGTTGACAACCATATACATGCTCCTAGTCCACTTGCAGTTGTTGCTCTTGTACCCACTGACATTGATTTGCAGGCCTTTGAGCTTTGAACTCGCTTTTGATGCTTCTAAACCTGTGAGGCTTGTTATTGCATGTTCTTCCACATCTGTGCCTATTACAGTACCACATATTGTGTATCCTACTTACTCAGTGCATGGCTTTTTTTAGAAGCATACCACTGCATTTAGATAATGCATGCTCCATTCTATGGGTCTCACTAGCGGATTCATTGGCAGACATTCACAGGGTATTATTTCTTCTATTCCACATGTTAAGTGGAATTCTTGTCATGACATTAGTTTTCAAGCAGATACTTCATTGGGATCACACATTGACAAAGCTCCTTTTTTTGTTCGCTCGACTCTTTCTAAGGATCATGAGCAACACATGAGTTTTGTACCTTCACTTAGGCTTGAGAAACCTGAGATTTTAGTTGTCAGACATGATCAACCTGACACACATGCTGATGTTCTTTTCCATGTACCCATTGTGCATTTTGCACCAAGTCATATACAGAATCTTCTTCATCCATTCGTGTTGATTTGGGGTGGATATCTGATCACTTGTGGTAGCAACATAGGCATTCGTTGAGAGGACTCTACAGGTGTGGCTCCTCCACCATTTGGCCTCTTACTCCACTTTATATACCTTCTGTATTGTGATGCTTCTTGTTTTGAGCATTTTTCTTTAGCAGGTGTAGTGTATCTCTCTTGTTTGTTGAGAGATTTTGTATCTATATTTTCGATGCTTTTGGCATGTTGACAGTATCTCTTGTGAGGGATCTATTCTGGTGAATTCTAGTGTTATTTTGTCAGTGTTCGAGTAGTTGATTTTGGGAAACTCATACAAATTTGTAGCATCACTCCACCCATTCAGCAATATGGGAGGGTGTGGTGTTGATCTTGCTTCTTCGGGTTTTGTGTCCTTGCCTTGTTACCTTAGATTTTCTTAGATCGTGACACTCTAGATTTTGTGTCCTTGCCTTATTGCTTTGGTTTTTATTCTTGGATCGTGGCACACCTATTTGCAGCAATTGATCGAATTATGTTTGGTGTTTTTACACTTTCGACATCACTCCGTTGACAGTCTCCTTGTATGGAGCTATTCAGTGAAACCCAGTGTCAGTTGTTTTTGAGTTTTGTGATCAAGTAGTGGATTCAGACCACAGTGCACACCAAACTTCTTTAGCATTGTACGAGTTTTTTGAGTTGAGCTTCTTGGGATGCCTTGGAGTGGGTCTTTACTCTCTTTACTTTGTTGTTACTAGTTTTGGGTACCTTGCGGTGTCCCTTTTTTCCCAGTTATTGTACATGAGTACTTCATCAGGCCTAGTTGTTGGGACTCATACTGTGGAATTGCCACATCTATTTTGGCCCCTAGTTTCACTTGAGGGGGTGTTAGAGTAGGTATTTACCTTAGCTCATGTTCATCTAGGTACTTTATTTACCTTTATTGTATTTATCCTCACCCACTTATGTGTGTGGATATTTCTTTTATCTTATTTAGATATTATGAGATATTATCTAGTTGTTAGGTATAGTTCTTTCCTTGATCTATGGTATTGACTAGATCCTTGATGTCTAGTTCTCTCCTAAATCTATGGTGTTGACTAGTTCTTTGATGACTAGTTATTTCCTTGATTTAAGGCTTGATCTACAACCTTGACTGGTTCTTAGATTGTTATTCCTTACCTATTTAAGCAAGGCCCATTCTCAATGTATTGCATTGAGTTCCATAATAATATATGATATTGCTACTCATTTGTTTGCAAAGGTTTTATGTAAAGTTATTACGCGAATTGCTTTCATCTTATTGATCATGGTGTTTGATTAGCATCTGTGTTCTTGGCTTGGTACGATCTAGTTATCTAGTTATGGTAATGTGTTTGGTACAATAAAAACATTACCATGTGGTGGGTCCTCAGGCCACCACGTGTCCTGCCACCACTTATCTATGTTTGCAACTCAACGAGTCATTAGACAAGATATGGGAAAGTTATGTGATGATTCGTGGACCGAGCCAATCAAGCTTGAAACTTAGTTATGCCACGATTCATGAAACGAGTGAGCTATCATAATGGATCGATGGAAAAAGAGGCTAAAACATGGCCCCAACCACATATTAAATGATCAAGTAAAATCCTTTAAAATGCTTACCTAACTCCAATCCCACTACATGTGGGATTATTCCCACCAAAGCACAACCTATGGTAAAAGGATTTTTATCCTAATGACACGCAAGTGGACTAGATGGGACAACTAGAGGGGTCACATAAAAGTGGACATGTGTAAGTCAAAAATGCGACGGGTTCAAAATTAGAGTGTGGTTGGGAAGGTTTGAACCCCCAACCACCTATCTCCGATTATAATCACTTTACTATGCAGGATGGTTGGAAATAAAGCAAGTCGTCTTCTATTTATAGTAGATGAGGTCGCGCATGGAGGAAAGGGGGATTTAAACCCCAACCATTCGAGCAAAAATAATTACCCGAACGCTACGCCACATGGGTAAGAATTAGCATACTCTTGAGGATATGTTATTTAACATATTCCTCGGATCTTCCCAAGGCCTATAAAAGGCCCTCTCCATTCATTCAAAACACAACAAGCTTCTCCAATTAGAATCTCCTCTCTTAATTAAAAATCTCGAAAGCTTAGGAGGAGAATGAAGAATATTGTGGAGAAGACTTAGTATTTTTAAGGCATTATTTTAGAGAATAATAGTCTTGAAGGCTTTAATCAAATAAGTAATTATTATTCAAGACCTATGATTATTGTTAATAGGAAATTATGTAGGTTAAAGAACTATTTAATTAAACATGCACCGATGTACAAAGACCTATCATTATAGGAAATTGTGTAAATTTGGGAGTATTATTTTTACTCACCGAATATTGTGAAGGATGAATTGGAGCAGAGTATTTCTCATGTGGGATCCTAGAGACACCATGAATCTGAGGGACGTGATGAAGCACCGGAGAAGCATATACTCAAATTAATCTCATATTCTTAGTACGTTGGGCTTATTACCACGTTAGTAACTTGGATGTCGTGGAAGAGAGTCATAATCATTGTTGATCTCTTTGACAAGACATCGCTCCGATCTTCACTCTGCGTGAGGTTGATTAATGTCATGCAATAGAGTGGTAGCTGATCATCATCGACACATGATATCGGTCGGATATTCTCTCTATGTAGAGGTAGATATAGGTCGTGCGATAAATTGGTACCTAATTGTCATCGTCAACTAGAAACTTAGCTCTGCATAGAGTTTATTGTGTCGTGCAATAGAGTGAAGGTTAACATAAGACATATGGAGACTTAGAACCATGTTGAGGTTATTTTTCCGTGTAGTACAAGTGTTGAGGTCTTCTAGATGTATCAAATCGGAGAGTTATGCTCTTGCACTAAGCTTTCCCATACCAAAGGTAGGTTCATAGGATCAATTGGCACTAGGTTCATTTGAACTCCCATTATAGTAATGTAATTTTATTATGTACTTATATTCATAACTTTATAATGAATTGGTTCGATTGTTTGTGAACTCGAAGACGTAGGTATTATGTTGAACTCCGTAATCAAACCTTGTGTAGTGTGGTTTTAATTCTTACATTGCTTGTTTAAAGTTGATTATTTTGGAGTGAGTTTGGTAAAAGGAATGATTTTCTATAAGGGTCTATGGTCGAAGAATTTTTTACTAGTTTACATATCAAGAAAAATGCTTGATTCTTCTTAAAATAATAAGTTGATGCAAAAGAGATTAAAATGATTCATTTTGTTGAAGATGGTGTTGTAAAAATAGTGACAAGACAAAATAGAAGTACGTCGGAGTATCGTGGAAGATGCAAAGCACCGAGAAAATGATGATATGCTTGTTTGTTGATTTTTGATTACTTTTTGATTGCTTGGGAAGATTGCTAGCAACCAAGCTCGAAATATTGATGTGATGTATGTTCTTTGGAAAGGATCCTAATGTTCTTACTTAGATTAGAGATCAATGAAATGACAAAGTTATGTTACTTGGTCAAAGACAAAGATGCAAGGTTTCTTAAAATGATTTTAAAGATCCCTGAAACAAGAGTGAAAACTCCTATTTATAATCACTTACAATTTGTTAGAATCGGTGATCCGGAAATTATGGGGAAAACGTTTAGAAGTGGTTGAAACCACTTCCCAAATGGGATTTTTGGGTAAATGGACGTGGAAAAATAGTTGGGAAGATGTTTTGGCGAGTTGGGTAAATGGGAGTTTGGGATAAAATGGGTTAGGGATTATTTTGAGATGGTTAGGTGGTTTTTAAGGGTTAAGGTAATTTTAATTGAGTAAAATGTGATTTACTGAGGGGGTAGAAATTGATTTTACATGGTGAGGGAAATGACTTAGGCTATGCTTATAATGATAAGTTTAGATAAAATAATGTGTGAAAGCGGGAGTAGGAAGGTGACAAAACCTAGTGTCTACAATATGCAATACCTTGAGGTATGTAAGTCTGTTAGAATATATAATAATTTTGCATTATTTATTATATGGTTATGTATTTAATAACCACATTATTCTCATATTGTTTATTTGTTGCATTATTGCTGCAACTGTATGTTTGTTATACTTGTTTGTATTTAATTTTGTTATGCTTCTTGAATGTTCTTTTGGAAGCTTATGTAATCAAGATTATTATTGCACTTGTGCAACATCATTCTCTATTTGTATCCGGTTGTCCAATATCTATAAATATTGCATCATGCACCATTGTACTTGATTTGATTGAACATCAATAAATTAACTAGGCTTCCATCCTTGATTATATTTTACATTTAGTACCGAGAGCAGTTCAAGGTCCCGACAAGGTTGGAAAGAGGTTGCAAAGGAAGAAAACGTTTTGGAGAAGAAATTTACATCTAGCAGTTTCTCGGACATCCCAAAGATCCCCACAACCCCTTGCCTCCAAGTGTTTGGAATGTAAATTGTTTTCACACCAACTGCAGTGCGGGTGCACTAGGCAAAATTAGCTTCATGAATTAAAATAATAATAATTGTTTCCCCTTAAGGGGTTTTCCCTCTACATTTAGAGGCCTCTTTAGTATTTGCTACAACTAGCGTCTACAAAATTTGGTGGATTTCTACAAGTTTGGAGGAAAATATCCCACCGAGTTCCGACCAGAGTTGTGAGTGAGTGCATTGGTCTATCAACCCCCACCGAGTTGATTGAGCTCTTTAAAAAGGAGATTAGCAGTTACAACCACATTTGGAGGTGTCTCCCCTCACGACTCTGTAGAGCTCTTCACCGAGCCGGTAGCCCCCAACCACATAACCGAGTTGTTTCATTGATGGGATCAAGTTTTATAAAGGTGATTTTGGTGAGTTTTGATCTCGTCCAAGCAAACAAATTGATCTGCATGGTCGAAGGGATATTGCAATCGGCAGAGTTGTGTTTCATTAACAAAGTAAAAGACTCAACTGAGCCCTCTTCTAAGAGGTCGAGCTATATTTATTATGCTTGGGAATTTTTATTGTGGCTGAGCCATGTAACCAACCTGAGTCAAGCCATCATGACTTCCACCCAAGTTAAACAAACCTACAACAAAGCATATACGGAAAACATCAATCAATTTCCTCCAAGCAACTTGTCATGACCCTGCAATCAAACAAAACCACACAAAACAATGGTGGCCATAAAAAATACAAAGGATTAAGCAATAGCAAAGGAGAAAACATTAAAGTGGAGTCTGATCCGTTTTTCTATCTAACCCTAAACTTCCTACCGAAAACTTTGACATGTGGATTCCTCCTAGTCGTGTCAAGTCCTTCACAAACACGTGGACACTTTTAAAAGGTTAGTCACTCATTTTTGCATTTAAATAAGTGTTGCTTCTTTGCATATGCACAACACATTGAGCATTAACTTGGTTGGGAGAAGAGCTTCGGAAAGGGGAGGTAATCAGTTCAACCCAAACCTCAAATGCCTTGTTTTGTTTACATTGAAATTTAGTGGCCCCACCAACTATAGAGGCATATATAGCGGCTAAACCTTCACTAAAACCCCCTCTAATTCATTTTAGCAAGGAAAACCCTAATTAGGGTCAAAACAAATTCTCCCAAAGTGCTTATTTTTTAGTTCTAAGCATTTTTTGCCAAAGGAGGGCTACTTAAAAACCTCATTTGACATAGTTTTTATGTTTTTTTCTCAGAGAGCCATATTGAGCTTCGAAGGCCACCAAGGCCCCAAAAAACAAAAAAAATTACCTGTCATTAAATTTTCAAAAATTTTGAATGTAATTGTATACTTCAGTGTATTGTACTAATTTACAAGTTGCCATAGTCAACTACAAACATTGTAATTGCTTAAAAAATGGTAGAGAATTGTAATAAAAAATAGTGAAATTTGGTTCTAAAACACTCACGAGATCCTAGATCTCATTCACAATGTTCAATATAAACAGCTTCCTCTCGGGAAGCACTTACGGGTAAATTTGTCACAACTATTACTGCACTTAATGCCTAATATAGCTACATTAATGTCGTCTGGGCATCAACCCTTTAAATTGATGGGGAGTAATAAGGACACAATGCACACACTATGAGAACTCCCATCTATCTCGTGAATGATTGCGTGACTTAAATTAAGACTAAGAAACTATCCGAGTATATAAATGCGTTACACGCACGTATGAGGATATTTCTTTGAGTCGTGTCAATAATCACACAAATGTCCAGCAACCAAAGAAGAAATGTCCAATCTGTAAAGAGGACATGAATTGAAATATTGTTGGTATAATATTTACAAGAAAGGCTCATCAAGCAACTCTAGACCTCAACACCAGCAATCTCACAAGGGAAATTCAAACTATAATCAAGGGCATAAAAATGGGAACTAGAAAAGAAAACCCCATCAACAAGGCAATATTGTTGAGTAAGAATAACATTCAGATATTGAAGACTACTTGTACATTTATCGATCAAGTGAACCTCCACGTCATTTAGTGATGTCCGGTATGTTTATTCGAGAGCCACTAAACACATGATCAACCATAGGGAATGGTTTACTTGAATAAGGGACACACCTTAGGGCCATGTTTTGTTAGGTGATGATTCTTTATACACAATATAGGGGTTTGGGAACATTTCTCTACCTCTTGGTTCACGATCCGTAGATTATCATATGTATTATATGTCCCTGGGTTGACTAAAAATCAGTTGTCAATTAGTCAACTCCTTGATCATAACTTGAAAATTGATTTTTACACTCATTATGGAAATAAAATGTGTCTAATTCGAGACAAATCACGAGGCTCGAATATAGTTCCAAAATCCTCCAATGTGGGACGCATGTTCCAACTTGATTTTGTTCATGGAAATGATCAAGCATTTGTGGCTAATAAATCTACCTCTGCATAATTATGGCATCGAATACTTGGTCATATCAATTTCAAGTATCTCGAAACACTTTGTCGACACAATATGGTAAAAGGATTACCATCTCTCCGTAGGATACAGACAAGTGTCCTCATTGCCTAATAGGAAAACAACACAAAGCTTCATTCTAGAAGAGTACTTATCAAGCTCATGGTAAGCTTGACTGGTTCATACCAATCTTTGTGGTCCGATGCAACCGAGTGTTTCTGGATTTGAGTACTTCATGCTTTGTGTTGATGATTTTTTAAGAAAATGTGGGTTTTTTGTCTTCACAAGAAAAGTGAAGCTTTTGAAAACTTCAAGAAGTTTAAAGTAGTTGTTGAGAATGAAACTAGTCATCATATCAGAACTCTTTACTCATATCAAGGGTGGAATTCACCAAAGTGAGTTCAAAGACTACCTACAAGCTCACGGGATTTGTCGACAAATGCCTCCTCCACACACACCTGCCTTGCCTTTTAAAGGGTTCTAAACCCACTTCTCTCACCAAGTCTCGTGTCTCATCAACAAATTTGCAGACGACACTATCCTTCTTCTTCTGGCCTCAGTGGTTGAAGCTAAAGCTATCAAGGCTCTTCTGCAGCTTTATGAATCTGCTTCCGGGCAAGAGATCAATTACGACAAAAGCATCCTTTTTTTCTTTAACACCCCTGAGGAAAGACAACTCAAGATTGCTAAAATTCTGGGCTGTAAAATTGGTACTCTTCCAGCAACGTACTTAGGCCTCCCTCTTGGCACGAAGAAAGTCTCTCACACGGTGTGGGATGATTTATCATTTGAGATTTCGAAAAAAATGGCCGGTTGGAAAGGGACCACTCTCTCTAGTGCTGGTAAGTGCCTTCTCATTAAAAGCACACTCCAAAGTTTGCCCATATATATCATGTCACTATTCAAAATTCCTTCCTCCTTCAGAGAGAAAATTGAAAGGATTCAGAAAAAATTTTTATGGCAAGGCATGGAAGAAAAGTTCAGATTTCACCTTGTGGCACTGGATAAAGTCTCGCACCCCAAATCTAGGGGAGGGCTGGGAATAAAAAATATTGAGAAAATGAATGAGGCACTCATTGCTAAGATGGGTCGGGAGATTGCTTTAGAAACAACCCCGGATTGATGTCATTAAAACAAAATACTTGAATCGGCAAAGTCGTTTACTCCTATCTGCATGATGAGCTTGACTCCCAATGGTTCCATTTTTGGAATAATGCTGGTTAAGAGTAAAACTTCATTAAGAAGGAAGCAAATGGAAAATTGGGGATGGCACGACATTAACTTCTCGGGAGGATAATCGGTCCAATGATAATCTCTTGGAGAGATTTGGGACTCTAAGAGGCAGTCTTTATAAGAAAATATGGAACTAAAGTTAAGGACTACATTGATGGAAATGGCACCAACAAGAATTGGAAAAGACTTACTATGGAGAGTATCAATCAAACAGACTATTTCCTCCCTCCAAGACCTTTTGGATCTCTTCCCTTTGTGTCACCGGATTCCAAGGATGAGCTGATCCGGAGCAATTCACACGAGGGTAAATACTCACAACTGGTTATACCACTTTTCCACATCAATCCATTTAACTCGGAACTTGATCTGGATGCCCGAGTTAACCCCAAAATAAAAATTTTTCTTTGGTGGCCATCGAGGCAAAATTCTCACCACCGACAATTTGATGAAAAGAGGTTTTATCATTCCCATGGTGCCACCTTTGTAGAATAACTATGAAGACATTAGACATCTGTTCATAAGCACTTGTGATTATGCCTTTAGAGTTTGGAACTTTGTCCTTTCCAAATTTGAAGCTCTCTGGTGATGCCGAGGATCTTACTCACTGTGGAACCAATGGAACCCACCATTCGGACATTGTGCTATCGAAGAATCTGCGAAATTAGCCATCCCGCATTTAATTTGGAGGATCTCAAGGATAGAAATAATATAGTTTTTAGAAATAAGAAGCGAATTTTAAACTCACTACTGGGCAAGATCTCCCAAGGCATCAAAGAGGACATGGCGATTTAAACCTCCTAAGAACAATTGTTACCACGAAAATGAAAAGCACATCTTATCAAATTGGCGATCGGATATTGGAGCAACCAGGAATAGTGTGGATAGATCTTTGGTCAAATGGCATCCCCACTGAATCCAATTGTTCAAGCTCTTTGATGGTGCCTCTAAGGGGAACCCCCGAACAATGGAGGAGGAGCAATACGGGACCATAAAGGTAATTTGATTGCTTGCATATCTTTGGAAAAATGGGAATCCAAACCAATCATTTTGCGAAGCTTTATCTGCTCTCTGGGGTTTGAGAGTTGCTCGGACCCAAAATATCCGTAACCTCATTGTTGAAGGGGACTCCCTTAATATTATTAATCTGCTTAATCAGTCCTCTTCTCTAAATTTGGAATATCAAAGATTTTATCTCTCGAGTCCATAAGCATCAATACCTTCAACAAAGATCGAATCATACATACTTACAGGGAAGGTAAAAAGTCGTCCGATGGCCAATTATGGCATTAATATAAATTTCACTATTTGGGATAATGATAGTATCCCTAATCGACTTCACAACAAAGATACACGCACCTTCACACGCAAAACAATCTCTAAAGATATGCTTTAATCTTTGGAGGAAATCCATAAATTCTTCCACAAAGTCTTTGTTTTAGTTTATTTGGCGTGGCATATGATATCTACTCCAAATGATGGCAAGATTTTGTTTAGGAACTTCAAGTGGAGCCGTCTAAATTTAAAAACAGCTGCAGCGCGGGAAGTACAATAATTGTTGATATTCAAGCCCGCGAAACCGAAGATAACTACAAGGTGAAAGCTTGACAGATAAGGGTTTCCACGCGCGATTCCACGCAGACTCAGATCGGCAATCCTACAGCCTGTTCGTGGAGGACCAACGGCTATGCTCCCATTTTTATGCGACCCGAACCTTGAGAAACGAATCACTCTCAACGCCCAAAGGTATTTTGAAAATTGTTGTAAAGACATCCTTGTGAAGATGGGAGGGCCTCCCCGCCGTATTGAGCCGTGTGCACTCCACCGGAAAGATAACACTTTGAGCTCGAACATTCTTAGTATTGGCGGATTCACCAACTTTGTGGAGAGAGTGCAAGGGCATGATCAAAACATCTCTGTTCGCTTTCCAAGGATCGAATGAGAGGATGGTCGATATGGAGGGCGTAAGATTCTTATTAATGATTTAACTCATACTTAGAAGCGATCGGCCTCACTTGGAAGGATACCGCTTCTTCAACAAGAGGGTTATCAAAGAGGTCAAGAGAGAAGATTTGTGGAGGAGGAGAAGCTTATATTCAACACCGCGGGTCTCATTTGTTAATTCAATTCCTTCTCCGTATGATGAAGTCACCCGCATGATGATTCGCTACATATCCTCGGAAGGCGGGTTTATTCATATCGTCCTGCCAAGACCTTGTCTTTTTGAATCACTTTCGTAGGAGTAGGTTGGTTTGCTTTCCCCACTATCTCATTAAACTCTCTTGAGCGCTCCATTTTGAGTTCCGGCTAAACCCCTTCACCAAGGGCTTATTCGCTTATTCACAAGCAACCTTATTAAATTCCCGTCTCCCTTCCTCTCCCGGCCGCTTTGGGCTCTGTTGCTGCCAAGGGCCCTGCTCCCCTAGCTTGTCCCTCGGGCTCGCCGCCCGCCTCCGGTGCCGATGCCCCCACGCAGTGCCATGCTTCTCCTTCTTTTCCTCCTCGCTGCCCGCCACCCACATTGTCTCTACTTCTAAACGTGTCACCAAAGGTGTTCTGAGACTCAACCTTGAGTCTTTTAAGAGGGGATGAACCTTTGGATGACATTGCTCGTGATCTCCGAACATTAGTAGTGCTGGGTCCTCGGCGGCACCAACGGATAACCCTTCTAGAAGATTGGAGGCCTTAGAGGCTGAGCTTAAATTGAATGAGGTAAAAATCTTGCTAAGCAAAAAGGCAAAAAAAAAGCATTGAGGAGAAGGGAGCATTGGCAATAGCCGACTTGATGAAATATACAAAAACTCGACCTCCTTGACTCCCGCCTTGGGAAAAGCGAAGACTAGGCATGAGTATAATATCATGCAAGTATTGGGCCATAGAGGAATTCATCGAAGGACATGCAAGAAGTGTTTCGCAACTCGGCAGGCGGTGTCCCGATGACTCTTTGGGGCAATGAGAAAGAGAGTAAAAGAACCAGAGAGGAGCTCGATAAGACGGATCTTGCTCATATGACCACTGCCGGTATGTACCATGCTTGGAAAAAGTAAAGATGAGTATTGATCAAGCGGCCAAGAAGTAGTCCCGTTTACTATCGCTTCTTGGTTGTAGGCTTCTTTTTTGTTGCCGTTGTTTTTCTTGTTAAGTCTCGTTTGTGTTGTTGTTTCTTTCTAGGCTTCTGTTCTTTCACTTTGACATGCCTTCTCTGCTCCTCTCTCTTATTTTGGCTTTTAGGCCTCCTTTTGTACACACAAGGGTATAGTCCCTTTCAAAAACTATTTACCAATATTAAAAAAACAAAATGGTGTTATTGAGAGAATAAATCATACTATCATGGAAATGGTGTGATGCATGATCAATGATTCTAGACTAACAAAGACATTCTAGGAAGAAGTAGGAAATACAATAATGAGTATTTGTTGAACAGAGTTCCCACGCTTATTCTTGAAGGAGTAACACCACAAGAATCATGTTCATAAAGGAAACCATCTTTGCACACCTCGAGTATTCAAGTGTAAAGAAAGTATGCATATACCCAAGCAAAAAAGAAATAAATTATATATGAAATCACAAAAACTCATCTTCATTGGGTACAGTGAAGAGACTCTTGGGTACATATTGATGGATCCAAAGACCAAGAAATTCTACACCAATAGAGATGTTGAGTTTTTTGAGAAGAAGGAAGCAGAGACTCCTTTGAACTCACCTGATGTAGATTTTTCACCAGTTGTAAAAATAGAAGTGATGTTCCTATAGATGATGAAAGTGATGATGGGGATGATGGTGATGATTAGATAGAACCATGACCCATGGGAGTAGTTCAGTGTATGCCCAAGTTGTATACTAGTATGTTACGAGATGCAAGAATGGATGGTCAACCGGATACATCCACCACTAGACAACGAACTTGCACTAAAGCAAGAGAAGAAGTAAACTTTACTTTGATGATTAGAGTTATTGAATCTAACTATCCCTCTACAGTCTAGAAATCCCTAAATTCAAAATCTTGGAAAGATTCAATAGATGTTGAATACAACTCAGTAATGAAAAATAACACTTGGCAGCTTGTCGATCTTCCACCAGGGAAGAAACCCATTGATGCAGATGGATATTCAAAACAAAGTACAAAGCAGATGGGACCATATACAAGTACAAAGTGAGACTAGTAGCAAAGTGGTACACATAAAAAGAAGGCATTGACTATGAGGAGACATTTTCACCGATAGCTAAGATCAAAATGATCAGGATGGTCTTTTCTCTAGCTACACAGTTCGGTTGGAAATTCCATCGATAAAAAGTGCCTTCCCGAATGGATATTTACAAGAAGAAGTCTATATGACTCAACTTGAGAGGTATGTTGTACACGGTCAAGAAGCAAAGGTATGCGCAGACTCAGAAAATCTCTATATGGCCTCAAATAAGCACTCCGGGCATGGTACGGATAATTAATCCCCAATATTTAGCAAATTTCATATTACAGTTGAAGTGTTGTGTGAACAGTTATTGTTAAATTCCAAATGAAGCATCCATGCTTCTCCATGCCAACTGCTCTAAATTAAAATCCATAACTTTGATTGCCTCCCATGTTATGAAATAGAAGCTTCCCCTGCAAAAAACCGCTTCACTCCAAATGCAGGGTAGCAGCCAAGATATTTCCTCTAAAGCAGATTAAAGAACCAGGCACTCTAATTGAGACAAAGAAAGAAATTAGCCCATACCTGCAGTAAATTTGGCGACTCAATGCTGGGGAGAGAGGAGACAGGCATCTAACCTTGAGCCCCATGAAAATAGCCCCCGGAGGAAAAAACAAGCCACATAAGTTAATTTTTTTGCACAGTGAGGAATAAAGGGCCCAACCAATAGAATTGAAACAAAAATAATAATTTACACTTGAATCTTTAGTTAAATGGTATCTAAATACACATGGCATTATTTGGTTGGTTTTTGTGAAAGTGATTATTTATTGGTGTGAAGACTATATTACTACCTTCAATAATATAAAATAATAATATATATATATATAATGTATTTAAATTATATTAATTCATCCACGTGGCATGGGCAAAAGTGGGGTGATAGATTTTTAATTTATTGAAAACTTTAAATTAATTTAAGAAAGAAATAATCTAATTTAAGAAGTCAATAATGTAAACACTATATAAATGTGAAAACAATATGTGTGTGTGTGTGTGTGTGTTTGATGTTTAAACACTTTTTTACCGGAGCTATGAACCGGAGGGTTAAGGGACCCCACCCTTACAACTATACTCTAAACAAAAACCAAACATAAACCAACAACACAAGGCCCCACTGAATGGCCCGCACAGAGAAGAAGGAAACACCATTTGAACAAACAGAAGTGGCTTCAAGACAACGAATACACATGGCCACAGAACCAAAAAAAAAAAGCTAGAAAAGAGTATTAATCCTCATCCAAAATAACTTTTGCCTCTTGAAACGCCCAACTCGCCATTGCTGGAAACGTCACCTTCCAACTACTTGGCCTTACCTAGCAGAAGAAAAAAGGCCTCATTGACATTATCCCAAAACTCATTGAGGTGGTCAATGGTCGAGTCGATAGGTGAGTAAGCATCGGTGAGATCCGAGGAGGCAATATTCTAGGGTCCAGACCACCATGCCAAAATAGAACGTAAAAATCCTCCGAGAGTAAGCAGCCCCTATACCACTTTCCGATCCAATATTCCCCGACCCGGTGTCATTCGCTTGAGCATCTACCTCCTCTACCCAGATCGAGAGGTTCTGGATGCGGCACTGTCCATTTATTCACATAAAATGACTCGATGGATAGGGTAAATAAATAAATTCATGACAGCCACGACATCCACCTTGACTAGATGGAGTAAGAGGTAATTAGAAATAAATGTCGCAGCAAGTTCAGAGTTGACTCTAGCCCTGTGAGAGTCTTGCATATAGGAATCTCCTATCACATGCTCAATGACATCGGCCTCGAGCATAGAATAATAGTGAAACACCTCTTGAAATTTCCTGTGGGAAATGGCTGAAGTAAAGGCCATTTCCCTTCTCTCCTCGCATAGAGAAATGAAAGGAAACCCCAAAAACTATTTTCTCGCCAACCCAAAAACACGAAAAAATAGAGGTAGGGAGAGAGGAATGTGAGCGGCCACCAATAATAAAGGCCCAAAGTGTGGCACATGCCACCATTAATTCTTTGAGCTTTGTGTCCACCACCCATCATAAATGATAATATCTTCCAAGTCATGCCAATCTTCTATATTATTAGAAATTAATTCAACTCCTAGGCCATCAATTGCCTCATTTTTGATAGTGCTTACTTTGCAAAACTCGAGGGGGTTAAATTTGATAGTCACCCCTACCCGTCAAGAATTTTTTTATGGTTTCTTAATTAATATTACCTTGCACATGACGTTTACTTTTCAATTTTTCCTATTATCTTCTAAGCATATGTTAATATATCTAAAAACACTAAGTTGTCATAATATTGTAGATGCATTTATATTGAAACCCATAACCATCCAATCAGATGATTTCAATAGAATGCATAGACTAATTTAGCATTAAAAATTATGATATAAAATTTGATAGTAACAACAATAATTATTATAATAATATCAAAAATAGGATGATAAAATTCCAATTTGAACAAGCAATAAAAATATTTAAATAGTTTTACAAATTTGAGTAAACTAGAACATGTTGGATTTCATGGATACTTAAATCTTGAATGGCTAGAAAATCTTCACTAATTTACTTATTTCAACTACTCCTCTTATATGCCTATCGGCCTCTTACAAGCACCTATGGATGCTTTTGATATTATTAGAAATTAATTCAACTCTCGGGCATCAATTTCCTCGTTAGCTAGATGATCGGTCCAATTCCAATGTCTATGACCAACAAATTAAGAATGAACAATTAATCTCGAACCCAAAATTATAATTCATCCCACCTAAATGGGAGATTTACATCCATCAAGGCATGACAAAAGAAATCCATGGAATTCTTCCACGTGGCATGGGAAAAAGTGGGGTTTATTATTTAAAATGTTTCAACGGCCCCCAAAAATTTTAATGGCCAAGTCATTAAATGCAAACACCTATCACCACGGACCCGAAACTTTATTATTGAATCGGTTCATTCTGTGGGCTTGGAGTTTGGGAATGCCTTTGCCTCGAGGAGGCCCGGAATCCTACCACGTGGCCATCTGATAAGTGACAACTGTCATCCACTGAATGGAATTTGATTAATGACTAGATTTGATGTCTACAAAGTACAATGAAAGACCTAATCATTTATAGTGATGTTGATAATTGAAATTATGTTTCGGAAGGCAGAATAGATTCATAGAAGTTGTGGACCATGTAAGACTCAAAATTTTCATATTTCTAAGTAAGTGTCATCCTGCATTTGAGTCTTGATTCTTTAAATATTATCTTTTTTATAAGTAACACTATATAAGCCTTCACTTTCAAATATTTCAATATAAGGGTTGAGAAATTAGGGTTGAGGGTTTACAAAATCCAAAATTCTAAGCATGTCTACTTCCACAGATCCCAAAGTAAAAGTAAAACCCAAATCCCATACGCCAAACTGCTTAAAAGTAAAACCCTAGTTTTACTGATGAATATCATGATATTTATGATCTTGTAATTGGCACAAGAGCTTCACAACTTAGATACACGTCTGAGATGAAGATGAGGGAAAGTAGAAGTTCGGACCAATCAGGTAGACATAAAGCTTTCAGTTGGATAACATGGGCATCTGGATTGGGACACATGATGTTCTACGATTTTTCCCCTACCCTGAATTTGTCAATATATGTGCCCAAAATTACAATGAGACAAAAAAAGCAATTGTTGCAAAGGGAAACAAACAAGAAATTTTTTACATTATGGAGGTAAATCTTGGTAGTGCATTGGGGTTTGAAAGCAAAGATTTAGGAACCATCCACATAAACCTAGAAAAAAATTGCTAGCGATTATCATGCCACGATCAAAAGACAGAGATGCATTTTTACAAAAATTAACATTTGATGTAGAGGTACCAAAAGGGAAGGCTCTGTATGCAATTAACATATTTAAACTATGGGTCAGGGATACCATTTCTATGCTAGTATTTTTCCTTGGCTTCGATAGCGATGAGACAGTGGATGAAACCCTCTTGGAAATGGTATACAATATCCATTTCGTTAATCCACCTTGTCAATACAAATTTGTTGGGTACATTGTAGAATCTATGCATAAACAATTATTAACAATCAAAGAAGGCTCCGACACTAAGACATTTAGGTTCACTACCTACTTGTGTTATTTAATTCTATGGTGGTTTGCGGATGGTTTGAAAAAAAAACTTGTAATTGAGCTCCAGCTAGAAGCCATGCGTCCATTAACTGAGTGGGCCCCCAAGATAAGGATGTATGATAATAGAGGGGACTACAGTCAATTTTTAGATTATTTTTGGGCTCCAGTGTATGAAGCATTTACAAAAATTACAATGCCTAGATTTCTGTGAAATGTAGAGATTGCATTCAACTAGGATCAGAAATACAATTAGTAGACTGGTACTTCACTGGAGGATTATATTGTGCTAAGGTTTTATGGATCAGGAGTACAACCTTACAAATTGCCAATATATGTGACAGAGAGAGTTTTTCCTTGAATACATACACAGATGATGGAAAGCACAGATAATCTCTATTTTGTTTCTCAACAAAAGAAGAGCATATTTTCTTCCTTATCATTCTCATGTGGAGGGTTCACATTTGAAATAAAAGCATTCTATGTGGCACATGAAATCTTATAGATTTTTATGTTTGGTGTTGACTCTCACTGGGTGTATGACCCATGTGAGGTGATTAAAGCAATGGTAGTGGTGAACAGGAACTCCACTAAAATTCAACATGAAAGCAAACCCTTGCTAGAAAATTTGAAAAACAAGAACTCTTGGGATGAAGTACAAATAGCAATGAATGAAATTGTTGTTGAGCAAGGAATTAGTTCTCAAGAGTTGTCAAAACAAATTTTTGGATTGCCTGAGCCTCCACAAAAAAAGGTAGAGGATTTTCAATTTGTAAAACCTGATAAAAATTCCTCTAAAAGCATGCCAAAGGCATTACAATAAGAATTGAAAGATAGAAATTGACAAGGTCAAAAATTACTGCCTTTTGGTCTATGAGGCAGGACCTAGGCCATCCAAAATCAGTAGAAGACTATGATTCTATTCCAAAAGATGCATATTTCAGCAAATTACTACATGAGTAGTTATTGTAGAAAAGTTGGATTTTACTGGTGGTGGTTTTAGTTCAAGAGGACAAGGTGTTTGGCTTCCACCAGAGGTACAGATCTAGAAAAATTTTAGACATGTTAGGCCTTGGAGCTTTACCTTTAGAGAAAGGACCACTGCATACTACAACATCTACAAGTGCTAATCTAATGCAATTTACTCCGAGTCAAATCCTCAACAAACAGTTCAGCCACACATTGAAAATCCTAGAGGAGAATTTGGCCATGAATCTGTTACTATTGCTAAGGTTTTCAGTTCTAGTGATGATGGTAGTAGTCAAAAAGTGTTGGAAACTTAAAGAGGGAAATAGAGATAGTTGAATTTGTTAGGGCTATTGTCCAACAAGGAAGTGAGAAGAGGCAAAAGACAAGAGGCAAACACAAGTACAGTTACTCTTGGCTCAAGGAAACTATTTATAGAATATGGTGCCATTTCCACCCTTAAAAACTGTCATTCCACAAGGAAATTATCCCCAAACTTAAATTACTCCTCCTCCATTCAAGGTGAAACAATTCACTCCTATGAACACCTTAGGTTTTGATTACTAAGCTTGGTTTTCCAATAAATCAGAAAGAGATAAAAGAAATAAGAAGCAAATTCTACAAGCTACTAGAACTTCAAATCCAACCACAATGAGGGTATTGCCTACATATAAACCTAGACACAGATACCCTGGAATACATGTATGTTGTGCCCAAAGTTGTAAAACCAGAGAATGAAATACTTCCCACTTGACTATGATGTGACCTCCCTTCAAATGGATCTTAAGGAAATGAAACCTTCTGAAAAAAATAATGTATCAAAAAGGAACAATGATGTGATTTACATAGCATTACTAAAGGCAGAGAGGGAGAACAATAAGTTGAATAATAAGATTCAAAAGTTAGAGGTAGACTGAAAATGAGAAAGCAAAAGGAAAAATAGCAGTTAATAAGACAGTGAGTTGGAGAGGAAGATAAAATCATCTACCTCTATGACTGCAGTTGCTTTGAATGAACAGGAACAGGTAGAACTAGAAGATGCGAAGAAAAATTTATAGGAAACAACAAGTAAGAATAATAGATTACAAAAAACATTGGGAGAATTGAAAGAGGTTGTGAAGGAAGAGAAAGAAAAGGTCAAAAATGGGAACAGAAATTTATGAAAGCAAAAAGGAAATAGAGTCTTCCAACATCAAACTATCTAGATTTCATAAAAAGGCATTGATTAATATGACGGATAATGTTTGGGGGAAAATAAACCAAAAAATTGATGATTTGATTAGATTGTTTGAATTCATGACTGATCTATAGAGAATCTTTGATAAGCTCTACGAATACATAATAGGTAGCAGAAAAGTGATGGCTTTAAGAGAGGATACAACAAATAAAATTTTGGAAGCTATCTACAAATTCAATGACACAAAACTGGCATCCAGAGGAATTTAAAACCGGTTTGATGCCTTAATAAAGGTATCATCTATCATTCGAAAGTGTGTGATGCTAGGCAAAGCACAAGAATTGTTGAATAAGTGTCAAAGAATGTTACAGAGCTGCATGGAAAGGTACAGGAGTTCACAAAGCTTGGTTTTCCAATGCCTTTTGACAATACATGCCAATTCATTAAGAAGGATGCATTCCAAAAGAAGATGAAAGAAAAAATGACTCAAGAGAAGGACTGAATTCCTGAGAAGCTAGATGAGAAAAAAATTGACTTTGTTAAACCATTGATAACCTTGTCAGTAAGTTTGCATTCAACAATAAAGGAAAGCTCCACTATTAGTTATGAATTGCTAACAAAGTTACATGTCAGTCACTCTAATTTACAACAAATTTCAATTCCAACAGATGAAGAGTGGAGCATGTTACAGAAGATGATATAATTTTTTAAAGTTGTGGATCCTGATTCCAAGTTGAAGTGGCAATTTGGTTTTGTTGTTTCTATTATTTGGGAGGAAATCATGGTCATGGATAAAAATAGTAAATTGTCTTATTAATAGACTAAATTTATCTTTATGTTTATTATATTAATAAACATGTGATATTTAGGTTGCTTGTGGTTGAAGCAAACTTTTACAAAGAGGTGCACAAGTTAAATATATGTGCATGGATTTACTCTTTAGTGTATTTAGATCCATTTTGAAAATTGTTCCATTTGTTGTAATGACAATCTTCAATTTTTTCATACAAGGCATGTCTCAAGCAAGTTGAATGAGGAATAGTGTTATTTTTAAATTTTCATTTCAGTAATGATTCAAGCAAATCCACTTATTCTATCTCAGAATTAAGCACCACAACTCTTATATGCCTAAAGTATATAATAATGTAAATGCATTGTGATTTAATAGCCAACCAGCCGCAATGTATGCTTTCTATAAAAGAGATCAACAACATTGTATGTGAAATATATTAAATACTCATTAAAACATGACTTTGTAATGTTTCGTAATAAAAATGGAAATGGAATCAATATGATTACCTTTAGGCACATGTTTTGGGTGAGTGTTAATCCTTGTTTGAGATTCAGAACAATGTATTGAATATTTGAATATATTAATTATTATATGAACATCTATATCATGGGATATCCACCAATGGAAGCTTCCAACTTGATGGACTGGATCATCTCTATCATTTGATTCACTAGATCTTTGAGACTAACTCTCTCTTTCTTGACAATCAACTACTACAATAGGGTCATCTGTTGTATTTGTGTCATTGTTTTCAGCCCCTCTCCTTTTAGTAATCGACTTCCATACTGCCAGAGCCCTATCGTAGGGAAATTTATCCACTTTGTACCGTGATGTATAAATTCTCAAACAATTTTCTAAATTTTTGTCAAGCTTGTTTCACAATTTTGACTTTATAAAGGCCAAGGCACTTGAAAATTCTCTCATCTTCAACTGAACCCAAAATCATTGTTTGACATAGATCAGCCAATGAGAAAAACTCGACATGGTTTTCTATAAAATAGTACTCACCCCAACTTTTTCCATAGTCGGGTTATTGCTCCACACTGTAAGGGATTATCCAAATCTTTGAATTGTTGAATCATTATAGTGGCAAATTCATGAGATTGAGCACTCAAACTTTCCTTGCTTAAAATACTTGCAATATTCATTCCATTGATATCAACAGGCTTACAAAAATGTTGAATCAATGTAGTCAACCTCTTGAAGTAGTCTTCCTGCATATGTCTTTCATTTTGGACAGGATTCCAAAAGGTCGATTTACTATAGCCATTGCTTCAAGTAAAGCATCCCTTCTAAATCACTCCCTTATTTCTTCTAGTAGGGACACTACAATTTCTCTTAACCTTGCCCTTGTTGATGATACAATGTTATCAAACAACGGCCTGTGACTTTTACCTCCTCAACCTTACCGGTTACTACTTTAAACATGTACATTGGTATCTCATATCCACATACAAAAGCACATACTTCCCCAAACAAGTTGAGATTCATAAAGCTACTTGCATTTCCAATATTTATCAAATCATTCCAACCATCAAACGTTGGACCTATAAAAGCAATTTCATTGAGATACAAATATTCTATTGTCATACAAACTTGTTTCCTCAAACTATAAAAATCATATAGATAGTTATTTGATGTGCTTGTTTAATTAAACAATGAATTTCTTCCAACATGGGAAGGAGACCACACAACGTCAGCAATGACTCTATATTAGTCAAATGATGTATCAAATCCGGCCTTGTCTACTTCCATGTAATTCAAACACATCACTCCTAATAGGGATTGATACTCTTCGTACACCCTATGAACCGGTTGGTACAATGAGATCCACCTAGTGTTGACATCTTTTAACAGTTTATGCCCATTTGTTAGTCCTTCTAAAAATATTTGGAATTCCATGAACCTTTTAGGACTACGGCATAAATAAGCATGCACCTCTCAAACAAGGTCTTCAACTTTTGCTACAAGTTTAAATTTTCCAACTATTTTGTAATCTAGGTTCATTCTATGAGCCATACAATGAATGGAAATCATATAAGGGAAATGAGATGTTTGGAGTCTTACACATAGGCCATTACGATGACCTTGCATTATAGATGCCCCATCTACCCCGACACATACCAGCTTTGATGTAATTATAGCATCATCCATGTCACCGATCTCCTTCAAACTTTTTATCACCAACTCACAAAGGTTTTCAGCATTGGAGTTCTCTCTCATCTTGTGAATGGAAAGTGGGGCTATCTCACATAACTCTCAATAGTATCCACATGTATACATACCCAATCAGTATTATCTATTGTTGTAACCTCATCAATAGATAAAAATATGTATCATGTAGACTTAATTTTCTCTTTCAAGTCTTCTTTCTCAACCATAGCTAGGCATTTTTCCCAATCCCAACCACTACTTTCTGACTAGTGAGAATGAGAAAATTGTGGGACACCAAGGAAATACAACATCTTCTTTTGTTCAAGAGAATCATTATAGGATGGCCTCTTTTCAAAATGTGAAAAACAATAGCTAGCTGAACTATTTTACCCAAAAGGTTGTTTTGAATGATCTTGTTGAATTAAGAGGTAATTGTCCCTCCATTCGCTACAACTATTATTTCATTTCTCTTGTGCTCTTCAAATTCTTTTTCATACCTAATATGAAAACAATCATCTATATTTTTCCATCTGAAACATTCTTCTCAACGTCATCTACAATTATCTTTTCATATATCTTTCCTACATGCTTCTCAATAGTATCCAACTTAAGTTGCATTGTCTTGTCCTTGCCCAATTTCCAGCTACAGATTGTACATTTGCATTCTTTGGGAGGTTCATATTTATTCTCATTTTCAACAGTTTAATAAATGGAAACTTAGAAACCCACTCTAACCTGAAACTCCTTCCCAAGTCCCATTTTCTTTCCTTTCTCTTTCTTCCAAAAATAGGTGTCCATTGAGTATTTTCCTTGTGGAATTTATACTTCGTTGACTTGCCACTACCAGAATTTTCACCTTCAACATTCACTTGGGCATTGACATGTTATATATTGTCATCTTCATTCAATTGGTCAGGTGGTACAGTGTCAAACTTAGCATCATTCAATGGAATGTCTTCAAGGGGAGGAATTCCATTGTTGTTGTCATTGACAGCATCAAGAAAATAAAAAATGAACACATTCTCATTCTGAGTTTCATTTTGAATGTAATCATTATCCCTTGATTGTGATGGTTCTGCTTTAGAGAAGGATGGATTTCCTTAAATGGTTTCTCAAAATAAGATGCTAATTTTTGAAGGCCGGTACCACTACCAAGAGGGATTGGAATAGAATTTTTTCCTGAGGCCGAGCTTCCCTTTTTAGGTTCCATTTTTCTGAATCAGTGAATCATGTAGAATTGAAAGAAAAAAAGATACAACATGTTAGACTAAATGATATTGATATGTGCACAGACATCTCAACATGAGAAATATGTATAAAGAAAAATTATGTTGTGTCACTTAACATGTACTAATTTTTGCAAGAGTGTTACATTAGTATAATAAGAATTAGAGCATACATCAAGAAAACTGAAGATGTATCAGAGGTTTGAGAAGAGAAAAAGCAATTTAAAATTTTAAAAGATTTGTTGAGTATCCAAAGACACTCTAATGATAAGACACTCTAGTGATAAGAAGTCTCTATTGTAGCTAATAAAACATGAAATAGGTGATCTCAGGGTCTAGTGCTCAGTTTGAAATCAAAGTATGGTATGTATCTGCTCGTGAAGGACTCTGAGTTTATTGATTCATCCAAGGTATGATCTGTCTTTAGTTAATTAATAAAGGAGTCTCGATGACCGAGCTCTGCATCATAATGTATAGAGGTTTGTCTTGTTGTATAGAGGTTCTAAATGTTGTCATCAAGCCAAATAAGGTGTGCATTTGCTCATGAAGAAATTATTGATTCATCGAGGTATAAGGTCCTGTAATCCAATTACCAAGAGTGTTCATCATTTCAAAGGAGCTGAGACAAAATATATGGAAGATGAGACAAAATATATGGTCTTCCATTTATGATCTTCCAAAAAAAATGTTGAAATTTAAAATTACACTTCAATACTAAAAGACATTAAAATATTATAAATTTTCATTAGAAGGGCTAACTAAAAAAATCACTTGTCATGTAAATTGTATGCTGGCTACTAATTTACTTTTTATATTTTGTTAAATTTATTTTAATAAATAATAATTAGAGCAAAAAAATGCATGCTTGCTAGCTTTCTATTTTCTATATTAAAAAAATTGCATTCACTTCACACAAATTATGCAAAAATCACTAGGAAAAAGGATAAATCTCTAGAAAATAAGAAATTACCTTACTCTTTCTATTTTCAAAAGAGTGATATTATCTTTTAGCTTTTGCTTGCTTGTAAATCATGTTTGGAATTTGGTAGTTTATTCTCAATACCCTTATTTATTTTATAAATGGTCATTTAAATATTACTTGTTTTTATAAATGTTTGATTACCAAATGCACAACCTTATGCATGAGTGAAAATTTGTACAAGAAACAAGTGAATTCAAGTCCTAACGAGTTTTTTTGCTCAAAATATTATCAATGTAAATGTATTGTCCAAGACATTGTTTGATAAAAATATTATCTATGCCACGTGTCACCATTCCGTTAGTCTCCCAAGGAAATGCCCCTAATGAATGTGAAACCTGTAGAATGTACCACATTTTATATATCCTTCGGGTCCGTTATGGGAGTCAGCGGACAATGAAAAACGGTCATGGTATTGGTCGTGGAATAAATGGAAAGTGAAACTCATGATAATATATATATATTGCGAAGAGATAACATTAATAAAAAAATCAAATAAGATACACCGATAAAGCAAGGAATATACAAAGCAGCAGCTCATGGAGATGTATGAAGTGGTTTTAAATTTTATATATATATATATACTGCAGAAGAGAGAACATTAACAAAAAGATTCAAAGAAGATACACTATTAAAGCAAGGAATAAATGTAACAACACTCTCGTGGAGATGTATGAAGTGATTTACTATATATATTGCGAGAGAGAGAACATTAACAAAAAGATTCAAAGAAGATACACTATTAAAGCAAGGAATAAATGAGAACAACATCTCATGGAGATGTATGAAGTGATTTAAAATTTTATATATATATATATATATATATATATATATAACGTAGAATCTAGATGTATCTAAGATAGGAAAACTAGTTATGATTCTCTGCAAGCAGAGGACTATTCTAGATGACATAAAAATCATAGTGGTTATGAGGATGAGGATGTTCAAGCTTTGTAATAAATTACAAAGGTAGAATCACAAATAAAGTAATGTGACATGAAAGAAAATAGGTCTCAAATAGACTAAGGACTCACCTGCAATAAGTGCTTCTAGGATGTAAACTGCAATGCACTAGCCAAGCGCTGACAAGACCTAGATTTATTTGAAATTTTGTAAGAAAATTACAATATGTCGATTCACTAAATCCCTTTCTACTACTTCACAAATACGCAAATTGGAAAATCATGGGAGAACATCACCTCTGTATATATATCGGGAAAATTTTGGGAACATTTTCTTGGCCAAATAAGGTTTCGTAGATTTATTGGCGAAACATTAATGTTTTTAAATCCCGATCAATTTCTTGGTGAAACATTAATGTTTTCAAATCCCGGCATGTCGATTTCTTGGCGAAACATTAATGTTTTCAAATCCCAGCGCATTGATTTCTTAGTGAAACATTAATGTTTTCAAATCCTGTAAGCGTCGATTTCTTGGGTGAAACATTAATATTTTCAAATCCCTGAGCATCGATTTCTTGGTGATACATAATTGTTTATGGGATTTTTAGGTGAAACCGAGGAACTGTCGTTGTTATAGTATTCACCAAAATCAAATTCTTGGAATTCTACTATTCACCAAACTACGAATATTCACCGCTAAAATTTTCCCTAAATGAACCTAAAAGGAAGAACTTGCCAAATATGACAACAAGAATAATTCTTAACTACAACTTTTGAAGGCTCAACAGCTTAACAACTCATGTATTGAAAATGGACCATATCTTAAACAAAATGATGCAACTTGATTATATGAACAATATAACCTATAAGATATTTATATACCTTTTAAGCTAAAAGGAAATTAACAACTAATATTTACAATAAAACCTAATAACTAACAAAGGAAGTGGCATTTGACTCTAACATGAGATGTGGATGGACTTACAAATAACATTAGCCTTAAAATGATAATATAATATACCTAATAATAAAAACATTAAGACAAAGTGATTAACAACACTTTACTCACACTATCTATTGATCCCATATGGGTGATTTAACTTGGAGGTGCACCATGCATGGAAGATTTTATAATTGTGCACGTGGAAGATATAGACTTGCATGTTATAGATGGTGAAATTTTGGAATGTGCAACCATCTTGTGAACATATCAGATCTCGTGACAATGAGTGCGCTATTTGTATCATGGATATATTGGTATTCCTACTTGAATGCTCCAAGGATACACTTAGGATTGTTGAGATTTACATGTACTACATTAGGCACACATGTATCAATAATATTATAAATCGCCAATGATGCTCATGTCACGATATGCCAACAATGCAAATCGATCAAATCCTGTCGATGGAATTTATAGTAGATGATACATACACACGTGATAGTTTACATCCAAGATGAGAGGAGTTGGCATCGTGAGGAATTATATAAGTGGAAAACATTGAAATATTTGACCAGCTTATTGGTGTTTAGGAAAGTTATGACCTTTGGTCATTGGTGAGTTCTATTGATAAGAATAAATGAAATTTAAATGAACATGCTCCTATTGTGAGTAGAGATCGATGTGGCTACCATAAATTCCTCATGAGCCGCACGTCTCTTTACACAACCTCCATTTACAAGGAATTTACCATTTGACCTCTCATTTGCAAAATAACAGGCTTAGCGTGAATTAGAGAACACATTATTGATAGTATAAAACATCCAAAATAAAATCGACTCCTTTGATACGATCACCTTTGAATATGCCCATATAAAACAAAGAACATTCCAACTACAGCTGAATAATTTGATGGAATGGTTCACACAAAGATCTACGAGAAAAATGTGGCAAGACCAAATTCAAACGTACCATCTATAATATAGTCATGCACTAATTATACTTTCAAACATAATAGAAGAGCTAGATCTATAGGAACTGAATGAACTAGATGTCATTACTTGGGAAATTCAGGCTATAGTGTTGCCCCTACATGAAAATCACTCTTCTATTTGAACACCCATCGCTCGATACTAGATGAAAAGTTTGATCAAAGTTACAACAAATAACACAATCAATAATCTCCTTCTATATGTTTCAACGTACAATAGATTACATATTTATAGGGAGGATGTTTCCTATAAAATAGGAAACTACTCTCCTAAATATGAGAGTGGTTTTAACCACTATATAACAACTAACAACTTGTTACTCACCTACAATATCAATGTGTGGTAATAAAAATAATGAATAATATTTACCCTAGGTAAATATCCAAACAATATAAATAATAATGGAACACTAACATTTAATTTCCTAACAAGTGTGTCATAGGGTAGTATGATGTGTGAGAATGGAATGCTAGAAATATGTATCATGAAGCGTGGAGTGTGAAATGTGTAGTGTGTGAGGTTCATAGATGTAGTATGCCCTCAACATTCAAGTATGAACCTTATCATAAGAGTGTGTCAAAGGGTAATGAGGATACAAGGTCCGTATCAATGTGCGTAAGAGAGACTAGATGTAAAGCACAGAGTGACATGTGTATGTGTAGAGATTAGAGATAAATAATAATGATTGAATGGTGGATAAAGTGTGATGCCCCCCAAGTGTGTGAAAGGTGAAGAGGATGGACTGATTTTGAGAGGAGGTTACTTAATTGGAGTATGTACTATTGTATAAGACTTGGTAGGAGGAGATGATGGGGTAGATAATTTTGAATATGGTTTGACATTGGATTGGATAGGAGACTCTTGACTTACAGAAGAAGGAACATTAGAAGTGATGTCATGATGCTCATTTTTCATAGAAGGAGCAGATTTGGGAGCCCATTTAGATGTAGCATTTGGAGATGGGCATGTAACAGAATGTTGTGTAACGAATGAGATAAAACCCTAATGCTCAAGGTGCTTGATTCTTCATTTTAAAGTATAGCAATCATTGTCATTATGTCCATTGATTTGATGATAATTGCAAAATGGGAGACCTTGATAGTTGGCAAGTTGATAAGGAGGATAACAATGAGTAGGTGGAAAATTGATCAATTGGTGATTAAGGATCGTAGGAATAATGTCATGTTGCTTAGAATTATGATCAAACTTGAGAGGTTCTGGTAATGGTAAGACTTGAGGTTCACTGATATGAGCACATGTAGAAGACATAGAAGTAGGAGGAGATGTAGAAGAACTAGCATTGGATTGAGAAGCGGCCTTAAGATGTTGGATTTCAGATGTGAGAGATGTAATCATGGATTCCATAGCCTGAATTTTATCTTGAAATAAAGAATGTAAAGCTTGAATTGATTTGCAAATGGATTGATTGACATTAGGACTAATAGAGTCATCGGAAAGATGATCAAAGATGGCACTTACTTGTGAAGGTGGCATATCACTAGGGAGATACATAGTGTCTAGGGTTTTTTAAGAACATATTTGCAAGGTGGATGCATTTGAAGTAATTCATGCAAATATATTTGAGGAACCTTAGGATCCATGAAATAAATATTACAAAAATTCCTAGAAGCAAGGTTGGGTCCAAATAGATGGGTTCAATAAATGATCTAATCAAAATAGAATAAGTGTTAAACCCTAATTACAGAGTAATTGATAAAAATGAAGTAAATTTGTAAGATACAATATGACACAAGTAATAAGCTAATAAAATATGAAACCCTAAGTGCAAGAGAGAGAGGATGAGACTTATTTGATTCATGTTTTTCTTGGAACTGATTTGTATTATAAAACCGATGAACAAGAGGATAACAATGCCACAATTGCTTGGGATAAATTTTGGAACTATCGGATAGAACTAGACTAGGGCATCTAGATCGGTCAAAGGCACCAGGGTGCCGATTTTGATAATGGGCACCCGTGATTACGCAAGTGGTTGGAATCTAATTTTTCTTATGTTGCACAAGTTTCGTTGATAGTTATTGTTAGTCACATGTGTGTCGCACCTTGATCGTTGAATGTACCTGTAACCTGTAAAATAAAGATTCACCTGTAAAACCCACAATACCACATCAAATCAAAAAAAAAAAATGTAATATGGGGATTCAAACTGACCTCGGTGGTCACTCCGACCGAGTGAACTTACGATTGAGTGTTGTCTAGATCTTAGACTCCATGTAGTTCTATTGAGTGTGTGAAAAATTGTTCCCTAGGATGCCCTTGTGTAAGCGCACTTAATAATAGGTTGTAGCTAGGAATAGTAATGTAAATAGATGTGTGGATGGAATAATGAACTTCCCCTTCCTATGCAGTGTATGTAGAAAATTTAGTCCCTTTGTCCCTTGAATGGATGCTAGATGGATGCCTTTAATGCTCTTAGATGCCTTTGGATACAAGCTTAGGTGATGATAATAGATTCTTAGAGCTTGGTCCTTTATTTTGATCACATAGCTTTGTATTTATATGATTCCCTTGGTTAAATTTTGTAATTTGATAACTGCAAGGCCAACCCATAAGAATAAGATGCCCAAAAAATAAAAGAAGGCCAAAAAGAGTGAGTAAGGTGGAAAGAGGTCAGGGGTGCCTAGAGGGGACAAGGGCTCCAGGCGCTGGTGTCTGAAGTCATAAAATATAAGCAAGTAAAGTTTTGAATGGGTTTTAGGGTGTGTAAGACCAAATAGAAAATAAGAAATACAAAAAAGAGGCCAAAGATAGTTGTTAATTACTAGTTTTCTTGCTTAGGAATCATATGAATACTAGTATGCTTTTAGGACCTAAAAATGTACCCAAGTGTGTGATTTTGTCTCTACATATACTATTTATCGTTCTAACATGCTAACAAGTGCTTCGATTTAATATAAATTGAATTAAATCTATATTTCAGAATAACTAATGTAATTGATGATATAAAAATGATAATATATAGTAAATAGACAAGTAACAAGCATGCAATGATATAAAACCCTAAGCAAATGAGATAGAGAGATGACTTAGCTGATTTTTGAGTGATCTGGAAGTGATCTGGGTAGTAGTGAATAGCTAAAATAAAATAAAATCAATGTCGATAAGGATCAAAGGAGGTTTTGAGACCTAGAAATGTGTAGGATAGAAACACCCATGAGAGGACAGGACCGCATGTGCGCTAGTGACTAGATTTGGTTGCTAGTGTCCATCTAGATGCTCAGGTTTTGATATTTTCTATGCAGAAGGAGCTTCATTGTTTATCTTTTTTTGTCACTCTATATTTGTCCCAATGTCACTGTTCACATCTATAATCTACAAAATAGATACCTAGTTGTACATAGCCACAAACTACATCAAACCTAATAAAGAAGATGCATAATGTGGAGTTGGACTAACCACGGCGGTCACCTAAAGAATGATCTTAGTACTAAGTTTTACACTACATTTCAGACTCCATGTAGTTTTATGTGTGTAATGATGCCATATGATGTCCTTGTGCAAGTTGCACAATGATAGTGGGGATAGATCTAGAAAATATCAAATGTATAGAACGTGTGAGATGGAAAATAATAGACTTCCCCTCCTATGCTATACATGCAGAGTGATGTAGCCATTTTCCCTTGAGTGAATGTGCTAGATGGATGCTTTGTAATGCTCTAGTGTCTTTAGATGTAAGCTTAGGTGATAGTAGATAATGTTAGTGATCAGCCCCTTATTTAAGAGTTATAATTATGTATATATATGATTCCCTTGTTTGATTTTCATAATTAACAACTAGAAGGCCAACTGAAAAGTGTAAAATATGCCCAAGTAGTAAAAAAGACCTAAAAGAGTGATAAAATGATATAGAGGGTCAGGAGCACCTAGAAGGGACAAGAGCACCTGGGAACTTCTGTCCTAAATGTGCGCTAGTGTCTAAGGCCATAAAAGATAAATTAGTTAAATACAGACATGGTTGTATGGTGTGTAAGGTCAATAAAAGTATAAAATACAAAGCAAAAGGCCCAATAGAGATTTTTAATTACTATTTTTATTGCTTAGGAATCATGTATATATTAGTATGCTCTAGGACCTAGAAATGTACCCAAGTGCATAGATTTTTTGTCTACATTTTTCCCCCACTTTATTTTGTTGAGTGAATACTTGATAGCATAAAGTAGATAGAAGATGCGTACCTTATGATCCTATAGAGAAGAGTGTAGTCGATAGTGTGTCGAGTGGACAAGTGAAGCGTGAAGTGATCACAATGTGAAGCATGGAGACTAAGAGAGGGAAGTGGACCTTAGGGGTGAAGTGTATGCATAGTAATGTGTTGTTGGAGCTTGTGTGAGTTGCTTTTTATTACGTATTAAGGATGGACCTACAAAATAAGAGTGAGAGAGTAGTAAAAGTTTTGTAACTTAAAAATAAGAGTAATACATATATAAGTAAGTAAAAAGTGTAGAAGTGTGTAAAAGGAAAGTGTGTAGCAATTGTATGAGAGAGTATGAGATAGAAGATTGTCATGTTTTGCTTTGATTTACTTGATTTGAATGCCGATGGTGAGGTTTTTGTGTGGTCTCACACCAAGAGTGAATTTTTGGGTGATATCACGCCAAGATAGATTTTTTGGGTGATCTCACACATAGAGCAATTTTTTTTGGTAAATCTCACACCAAGATAAAAGTGTAGAGGAGAGAGGTCTCGCTTTTCTCTCCTTCCACGACAATTCCCAAATAAACATCACTATAGATGGTACGTCCCCGATTTTCTCTATTTGTTACGATTGTTACGATTATAACTGAAATGTAATTAATAGACCGAGTTCATGAATCGATGGAAAGTGCCTACTACTGGAGAACTGATTCAAAACTATTATAACTATGTTGAATCGAGAAATTGAATATTTTTTCCTCGTGACATAAGTGCCTACTTTTACTATCCAAGTTTGGGTGCTAGTGTCTTCTCTTTGTATGTTTTGGAACCAAGTGTAATTTTGGACTCATTTGTAATTATGTTCCTATGTTGATTATGTACTATGTTGTGTTGTACTAAAGCTATGAGTTGTTGTAGGGGTAATTTGTTCACCCAATAGATGTCCCCATCATTTGGGGTACATGCGATGACGACTATAGGAGAATGTGGTCCAAAGGAGAGGACCATAAGCTAATATACATATCTGAAAGTAGATACCTACAAGGGGTAGGGGATGTACATGGTAGAAACCAAGGCACATGCAAACAAGATAGGCTAGTAACAAGTGTTAGTAGTAAAAATAGCTAACATGCAAGAGAAGACAATGTAACAAGCAACTAAGAAGACAAGATGGACCGTGAAAAGTGGGTTTCAAACATGGGACATTTCTCACAATGTCACAAGACAATCAAGGTTGAAGTGGCCAAAAACATACAATGATCAAGCAATACATAGGGCATGGCCCATGAGCAAAACAATAACAAGAAAAGAGTGATAGATAACCAAAGTTGTATAGATCTTGCATGAGGAAAATGTTACACATAAATCACCCATTATCATGTTAGAAAGATAAATAGTATATCAAAGCATGTATAGATCAGTGAAAAGTAAGTGGTAGTAGCAAGAAATAGTAAATAATGTAACAATAGAACTTGTATGTATGGACTATAAGAGTAAAATAGGTAGATGACCCAGAGCCTCGGTGGGACTAATAAAGAGTTGTGTTGAGTATCATGCATTGTGTATGAAGTTGTGTAAGTTTCGCATTCACCATAAGATACCAAGTGTATGTGCATGTGTATGTAAAAAGATAATGACATACTAAAAATTTGTCTAGCATAGGAAACAAAGTGTAACATGTAAGTAGAATAAGCTAACAAGAGTAAATGCAACCAAGATATGCAATTTTTGTACAAGTGTAATGACATGCTACGTACACAACATGTGTAAGATGTGAAGGGAGGAGGATCCACATTTCCCCCAATAGATGTGTATGAGATGAGGTTCATTTAGAAATTCCCCTCAATAGTTAAGAATGAACCATAGAACAAGAGTACATCATCAGGAAATGAGTGTATGGCAGAGAGTAGGTGCTAGAAAATATGAATCATGAAGCATAGATAATGTGAGTTTCATTGAACAATTGGACCATCAAAATTTGAGTATGAACCGTGAAACTAGAGTGTGTCATCCAATGAACAAATGCATTGTGTGAGTAGATGCTAGAAAATATGTATCATGAACTACAGAGCATGAAGTGTGTATAGTGTGAGGTTCATTAATGAGGTGTGCCCTTAACATTCAAGTGTGAACCATAGCACTAGAGTGCATAATTGGGTAATGAAGAGAAATTATGTGAACCAACGATGTGGTGATGCTCGGAAAGATAAGCATAAAGCACAGAGCGAGAGAGATTAGTAAATGTTGTGCAAAATGTATCATGTAGTATCAATCTTGAAGTTCAATGAGAGTAGAGGATGTGAGGTTAATTTATGAATTGTTCCTTCAACAATCAAGTGTGAACCATAGCACAAGTGTGTGGCATTGGGTAATGAATGTGTTGTGTTTTTACCAAAGGTGTAGGAGTGTTGAGAAAGATTAGACTTGAAGTGTAGTAGTAGACACTAGAGATAACTGATAGTGATGGAAAGGGGGAAGAGAATGCAATGTTCCCCAAGTGTGACAAATGATATATATCTATATGATGATGTAAGAGAGATACTTTGCGATGGTGATAGAATTTGGAATGTTTCATAGTAAAGTATATTGTTGTCACAACAAGAGTTAGAAGCAAGAGTAAGACCATGGTTGGATTTTGCGTCGACATGAGGAAGTTTAATGAGGTTAGATATCACATGGTGAATTTGTTGGTGGTTGCTTATTTGGAATTGGGAACGTTGTAGAGAACTTGAGATGAGGAGGTAGTGGGAAAATTATTTTTAAAGGTGGTTGTTTGATTGAAATTGGTAACATTGTAGAGGACTTGATAGGAGGAGGTGATGGGGTACGTATTTTGAAAGGTGGTATGAAATTGGGTTGGATAGGTGGATCTTGACTTACCAAAGAAGGAACATTAGTAATTATGGCATGATGCTCATTAGACATAGAGGATCAGATTTGGGAGCCCAATGGGATTTAGCAATTGGAGATGAGCATGTAACAAAATGTTGTGTAGAAAATTAAATAAAACCTAATGCTCAAGGTGCCTAATTATTTGTTTTAAAGCATTGCAAATCATTGTCATGATTTCCATTAATTCTGTGATAATTACAAAATGGGAGAGCTTTGTATTTAGAAAGCCAATAAGGAGGATACTAGTGATTGGGTGACAAGTTTATCAACCAAAGTGATTTAGGAGCTCGAGAAGAATATCATGTTGCTTAACATTTTGTTCAAACTTGAGAGATGTCGATAGTAATAAGACTTGGGCTTCACTTATATGAGCACATGTAGTATTCATATGATTAGGATGAGGTGTAGAAGAACTATCATTGGCACGAGAAGCATCCTTAAGATGTTGGATATCAACTTTGAGGGACGTAGTTGTGGTTTTAATAGCTTAAAATTGATCCTTAAATAAATGGTGTAAAGCTTGAATTTACTCTAAGATGGGTTAATTGATTATGGTGTAAGGGTTGATAGGGTCATCGAAGAGACGATAGAAAATGGAACTTACTTATGTAGGTGGCATATTGCGAGGAAGGTACATAGTGTCTAGGGATTTTGGAGAACATATTTGCAAGGTGGGTGCATTTGAAGTAAGTCATACAAGGAGATTTGAGGAATTTTAGGATCCATGAAAGAAGATCCGATAGAATAGGCAAAATAAGGATCTAAGTGTTTGATCACGAGTAGGGTTCACCAAATGATTTAATATAAATTAAAATCTATATTTCAGATTAACTATAATAACTAATGATATACAAATTATAATATACAGTAAATGGACAAGTAAATAGTATGCAACTATATAAAACCATATGAAAATAAGAAAGATATTTGACTTAGTTGATTTATGAGTGATCTGGAAGTGATATGGGTAGGTGAATAGCTGAAACAAACTAGAAGAAACATCAACAAGGCTCACTGGAGGTTTTGAGACCCATAAATGTACAAGATAGAAGCGCCCATGGGAGGACAAGAGCACTTGGTAGTGACAGGATCTGCGGGTGTTAATGTCCACCAAGATGCTATATTTTTTATCTTATCTATGCATGAGGAGATTCGTTGTTGATCTTTATTTATCACTCTGGATTTGTCTCAATGTTGTTGTTCACACATGTAATGTGTAAAATAGATACCTAGCTACACATACCCACAAACCATGTCAAACCTAATAAATAACATGCAAAATGTGGATTTGAACTAACCCCGAAGGTCACCCAAAGAGTGAACTTAGTACCAAACGTTGCACTACATTTAATCCATGTAGTTCTATGTGAATGTGTTTGTAATGATGCCCTAGGATGCCCTTATGTAAGTTGCACAATGATAGCAGGCTAGATCTAGAATATAAAAATGTATAGAATGTGTGAGATGGAATATAATAGACTTCCCCTCCTATGATGTGTATGCAAAGTGATGTAACCCTTGTCCCTTGAGTGAATGTGCTAGATGGATGTTTTGTAATGCTCTTGTGCCTTTGGATGCAAGCTTAGGTGATAATAAATAATGTTAGTGCTTGGCCCCTTATTTGAGAGATATAACTATGTGTGTGTGTGATTCCCTTTTTGTATTTTGCAATTGACAACCCAAGGTTGACCCAAAAGTGTAAAAGATGCCCAAGAAGTAAAAGAGACCCAAAAGAGTGGTAAAAGGCTAGAGAGGGTTTAGAGTTCCTAGAAGGGACAAGAGTGCATGGGTGCTTCTATCCTAAATGGGGGCTAGTGTCCAAAGCCATAAAAGATAAATCGATGAAAATACCGACAGTGGTCAGGGTATGTAAGGTCAATAAAAGTATAAGAGACAAAGTAAAAGGCCCAAAAGACATTGTCAATTACTATTTTTATTGTTCAAGAATCACGTATATATTAGTATTCTCTAGGACTTAGAAATGTACTTAAGTGCATAGATTTTGTATCTAAAGCTTCATGTGTAGAATTTTCCTTGGTAATTTGTCACTTCTTGTTTTGTATGCCAATGTTTGTGAGGTATGCCTTATGTAATGTTTGATCATTGTCTACCTATGGCCACTTCGGCCCTGGTTGTCTTGTGAAATTGTGAGCGATGACCCATGTATGTAACCCACTTTTCACGGTACCTCTTGTCTTCGTACTTGTTTGCTTTCTAATGTATTTTATTGCATGGTCACTCTTTTACACTAACACTTGTTTACTAGTCCATCTTGTTTGCATGTTCCTTGGTTTCTACCATGCACATACCCTAACCCCTATAGGTATCCACTCTATGATATGCATATTATTTTTAGGTCCTCTAATTTGGGTCACCTCCTCCTACGTTCATCACATGTACCGCAAATGAGGGAGGTAACTGTTGGGTGAAAAAATCACCTTTTTAGTAAAGTACATTAACTCGAACATAACAATAAAAATTGGTAATAACGCACCATTACATAGTGGTCCAAAATCGACTTAGATCATAAACATAAAGCGTAAACTAGCACCTAGTATCGATAGGAACATTGGGTGCTTGTGTTCCACCTGAGTGCTTGTGTCCTAGGGTAAAATCAAACAGCTTCTCGAGTTCATCATAGTTTCCAACAGAGTTACAATACAGATCTACAATATCACGTATTTTCCTTTAGTTATAGAATTCATTCAATTGGCTATAAATTGGTTACAAATCGGGACATGTCAATCTACAGTGGCACTTTGAGAAGCGTCATAGAAGGAGAGAAAAATAAACCTCTCTCCCCAACACTCTTCTCTTGGTGTGAGATTACCCAAAAAAACTTGTTCTTGGCATGAGATCGCCCAAAAACTTGCTCTTGGCATGAGATCTCCCAAAAACTTGCTCTTGGCATGAGATCACTCAAAAACCTCATCCTTGGTGGTAAGATGCTCAAATCTGTGGCTCGACACTTTCTTGGTTGGGAATTGATCACTCCCAACCCCATCCAATAACATCTCTAAGATAAATATGAAAAATGTATATCCTTTACTCTCTCATACATTAGGTTTGTCCTTACAAATAACAAGAATGAACTCACATCTACAAGCTCCAACAACACCCCATTATGCATACAATTCATCCCTAGGGTCTACCTCCCTTTCCTAGTTATCATGCTTCACATTACAATCACTTCATGCTTCATACGGCTAGTTGTCCACTCAAAGACACTATCAGCCTACACTTCTCTTTGTTTTACAAGGTACGCATCTTTCTATCTACTTTATGTTATCAAGTATTCACTCAACAACATAAAGTGGGGGAAAATATAGACACAAAATCTATGCATTTAGGTACATTTCTAGGTCCTAAAGCATACTAATGTATACATGATTCAACTAAGCATGAAAACTAGTGGTTGACAACTCCTTTTGCATTTTTGATTGCTTTATCCATTACACTTTACTAGCTTTGCACATCTTACAACTTTGTCGATACTTGACCGATTTTATCTTTTGACAACCTCGACACTAGCACCTAGCTAGGATAGATGTGCCCAAGTGCTCTTATCCGTCCTAGGTGTTGCTGCCCTTCTTGATCTTCTTCTTACTCTTTTAAATCCTTTTCACCTTTTGGTCACCTTTTAGAACTTTGGTTTGACCTTTCAGTTGTCAATTACAAAATTCAAACAAGGGAATCATATATATACTTAATTACTTCTCTCAAATAAAGGGATAAGGATTATAAACATTATATATCACCACCTAAGATTGCACAAAGGCAAAAGATCACTACAAGGCATACATCTATCACATCCATATAAGGGACAAGGTCTGCATTATTTTGCATACACAACATAAGAGGGTAGTTCATTATATTCCATCACATGCAGTATGCATACTTAGTACAATCTACATCTAGCTTGTTATCATCATGCAACTTACACAAGGGAAACCTAGGGCATGGATATAGACACACACACAAAGAACTACATAGAGTTTGAGATATAGTGCAATGCTCTGGTCGTAAGTTCACTATTCATGAGACCACCGGGGTTAGTCTGACTCCACATTCCACATATTTTTTGTTAGATTTGACGTTTTTTGTGGACATGTGTAGGTAGACATTTGCTTTGTAGGTTATGGGTGTGATCAGAACTCTAATAATGAAGTCGGAGTAAAAAAGTGAGTATTCGAGTGAAGATCTTCCACCAAGAAAAGACCGTAACCTGAGCATCTAAGTAGACACAGGTGCCTAGATCACCACTAGTACTCCGAGGCACTCCTATCCTCCCGCATACACTTTTATCTTGTGCATTCTTAGAGTCTTGAACCCTAATTGAGCCTTTACGACATTGTACCCAACTTGTTCCAGCAGAAACACAATCCATAAAGACTCTAGGTTGGATGAAATTAGCTAAGTCTTGATTTAACAAATATTGGAATTTGTAAAACCTTAGATATTTTAGAGTCACATGCAATAGATAAAACACTAAAGTACATATATGACCCAAGCAATAAGCTAAATGAATTTGAAACCCTAAGTGCAAGAGAGGGAATAGAATACTTAGTTGATTTTACAATTAATCCTAAAGTGTGTCAGACTAGAAAATTGATGAACATGAGGAGGAAATTGTTGCATTGTGCTTGATAAATTTTATGGTTACCGGATTTGTCTTGATTAGGGTGTTTGTATTAGGTTAGGGGCACTAAGGTGTTGGAGACTACTTCTAGGTGCCCATGATTGCAAAGACCTCAGAAACTAATTTTTGTAGTGTCGTAAGATGTTTGCTAATATTCTTTGTTCGTCACTTATATGTTGTTGGAATATCACAGAGTTCACATGTAACCTACAAAACCCCAAAACACATCAAATCCTTAAAAAGAAAAATATACAGATGGGGAGTTGGACTCGACCCTAGAAGTCACCCAACTAAGTGATGCACTACATTTCAGACTCCATGTAGTTCTTGTGTGTGTGTGTGAGAATCATTCCATAGGTGGCTCTTATACAATATGCACAAAATAACGAGCAATAACTAGATGTAATAATATAGATAGATGTGTGGAGGTCAAAATTAAATTTTGCTCCTATGAAGTGTATACAAAAAATGCAATCCCTTGTCCCTTGAATGATAGCTAGATGGATGCTTTGATGCTCTTGAAATTCCTTTGGATGCAACCTTAGGTGATAGTAATAGATGCTTAGAGCTTGGTCCTTTATTATGATCACATAGCTTTGTATTTATATGATTCCCTTGGTTTAAATTTCGTAATTGTCAACTAAAAATCCAACCACTAAGAAAACAAGGTGCCTAAAAGATAACAGAGGCCCAAAAGGGGCAAGTATGATATAAAGAGGTTGGGGCACCTAGGCGCTAGTGTCCGAGTCAATAAATATAAAGCAATGAATATAAGACTAGGAAGTGAGGTGTGTAAGACCATAGAGAAATCAAGAAAGAAACTAAAGAGACCAAAGACAGATGTCAATTACTAGTTTTCTTGCTTAGGAATCATATGAATAGTGGCATGTGATTAGGACCTAGAAATGTACCCAAAGTGTATGATTTAGTGTCTACATTTTCCCCCACTTTATGTTGTTGAGTGAAAACTTGATAACATGAAGTAGATAAGATATGTGTACCGATAACTATGTCGATCGATGGCAAAAACATGCCAAGGAGACGAGAAAAGTGTGGAATGATAAAATGAAGCATGGAAGCTAAGCTAGGAAATAATAAGTGGCCCTAGGGGTGAAAAGTGTAATGTGCATACCATGTTGTACTGATGTTGTTATCATGCATGTGTTGTGCTTGAATCTTTTGCTTCTTATAAGGATGAACCTGCAAAAAAGAAGAGAAAATGAGTACTCAAAATCATGTATACAAAACAATTTATCCAAGTATGTAAAAATGTGAAAAGGAACATGTGCACCTAATCTGTGATGAGTGAAAAGGATAGAAAGTGTCTTGAAATGTTGTAGAAGAACAATTTTTTTGGGTGATCTCATGCCAAGAATGATTTTTTTGGGTGATCTCATGCCAAGTACGAAGTTTTTTGGTGATCTCATGCCACGACAAAAGAAGTGTTGGGGAGAAAGGTCTAGTATTATTCTCCAACCCTGACTACTTCCCAAATATTTATACACCATTGCAGATGGTGTGATCTTGCTTTGTTCTAGTTCGATCCATTTCAATCCAAGTAGAAAAAGAAGAAAACAGAGATAGAATGCATTCTGATTATTGGAGGATTGTGCATGTGTTGTGCAAAACGATGTGTAAATTTTTGAAAAATACGTTGATCTCGAAAAGTGATTAATCCAAAAATGGATCAGGAATAGCCCAATTTTATGTATTCTCTATGTTCAATACTTTCTCTATAAGATCTCAACTCATTATGTCTTTACAAGATGGTCTATTCAAGTTGGGGGTGATTTGGACACCTTCAAATGATGTTTTTAGACCATTTGATGTTCTATTACAGGGATTTATTTGATGGTTACACGACGCCATGGTGGCTATGTAACCATGCAGCGGTGGTTACGCAACCATCGCCTATAGAAATTTTTGGTCCCAGTAACTAACGTTCCATAAATGCGGGATCTCAACATTCAAAATGTTTGAGCTTCCCCATCGCCCGCTTCACCTCTATACACCTCCCGATCCGAGCATCTATAAATACAAGCATTTTCAAGGATTCAAGCAAGTGGTTTTTGGGTGAATTTAAAGTGTGAGCAAAGTTGAGAGTTAGATTCTTGTTTTGTTTGTTTGTATTGAATATTTCTTGTTGTTTGAGAGAATTGAGAGCAAGTAGATACAATTAGAAGGAGTCTCATCTTTCTTAAAGGAAAAATTGGTAGTAATTTGTATCATTTTGAGATTACATAGTGAAGGGGAGCTAATTTTCTCACCCACTAGAGTTTTTCCCACATTGGGTTTCTCCAAGATAAATCTTGTCTCATTCTTGTCTCTTCTCCTTTCAATTTGCATTATTTAATTGTGGTTAATATTACATAATAACTTGTTTAATAAAGAACTCACATATTTCATTCATATTCATGAGCATAGTGATCTATTAATTGTTAAAGTTAGGTAGTTTATGGATCAGATTGGTATCGAGAAGTTAAGATTTTAGTCTTTTATGTGGTTAACTTGTGTTGAGATTGCAGTTAGATGCCCCTTACCTGAAAGGGAAAAGAAAGTGGTGAAGGTAGCCTTATTCCTTTCGAAGTAGATATTTCTACAAGGAAGTGGAAGCAAGGAATTTGAGAGATGGCTCAAAGAGATGATGCAAAGAACAGCGGTGAAGAGCATTTCTACAAGTTGGAGGCTAATGTGGCAAACATGTCTAAAGATGTAGGCAGCATCTCCTTATCCATTGGGAAGTTGGAGTCCATCATGGGACTACTCATGGAGAAGCTTGGTGTTACAAATGAGACACCGGAAGATCGTGAAGAAGAGGTTCATGAAGAAGAACCATCCCATGTCATTCCCACACCTCCTCCATTCAAAGTGGAGGCCAAGATTGAAATTGAGCCTTATGATGGAGATGTGAATGCTAAGAAGCTAGACCATTGGCTAGCTCAACTAGGAGGTATATTTTAGTTTGCATCAAATTAATGAAAGTCAAAAGATTTCCTTTGCTCAGTTAAAATTAACCAAACATGTTTTAACTTGGTTTGAAATTTATGTTCATACATTAGTTGTTAAGAAGATTCCTCTAATTACTAAGTGGGATGTTTTTAAGAAGCTAATCCAAAAGAAATTTTATCCCACTTGTTATGAAGAAGAGAAGTTCATGTATTGGCAGTATCTCAGGAAGAAATAAGGCCAGACTATGCAGGAGTATACCAATGAGCTCCATAAAAAATATATTAAGATGGGAAAGGATGTAGAATAATGGGACCTATTGATGAAATATATCATTGGACTCCATAGCCATTTGAGGAGACTCGTCCTCTTGGCCAAGCTTGCGAGATGTAGATGAAGCTTGTATGCGTAAGCTCACTATTTGGAGATGGACAAGAAAAAGAGTTCATCTACCTCTCAACATGCTTCAAAAAACAAAGTGACACCAAGTAGAAGGACAAAGGAAAAGGAAAGGGTAATAAAAATGCTACTTCTATTTCTAAAAAGGATACTAAAATTCACTGTGGGTACTTGTGATGTTGACACTCATTCCAAGAAGAAATATTAGAAGCTCCACCCGAAATTACATCCCTTCAAAAACAAGAAGAATAAGAAGAAGGTCATGGATGCCCTCTATGGAGAGGAAGTATTTTGTAGTGAAGAGGTGGATGAGACTATGTGTTGTGCCTCTATCTAAAGAGAGGTATGTTTGGGTAGTAACAGTTTTGCTCAGAAAATGAACTAACGAAGCTTTTTCATTTAAATATTCAAGTGAAGAAAACTAAGGTGGATGCTCTTTTTGATACATGTTCTCAAGCTAATTTAATTAGTAAAGAGTTAGTGGATAGGTTGAAGTTGGAAACTTACAATCACCCAAGCCCATATTCTTTGGGTTGGGTAAAGAAAGGTGTAGACATCAAGGTAATCAAGGTAAGGATGGTAAGAGCTACGTCATTTCAGCCTATTCAGGAAATTCAAAGATATATTTGGTAAGTGTCAATGAAGCCCAGAATCTCATTAATGTTAGTGGTAAATTTTCATTGCTTATGTTGAGGGATATGCCAGATGATGATATTGCTACCTCTAAAACTACTTGTAGCATGTTTTCTAATAAAGATCAGGAACAAATAATAAAGTTGGTTTTGTAATTAAGAGAGGTCTTTCAGGAACCTACAGATTTGCCCCCAATAAGGGCAATTGGGCACGAGATCAATTTGCTACCCAATAGTCCTCTTCCAAACTTAGGATTATACAGGAAGTCTTTAAAAGATGCCAATGAGGTAAAACAATAGTTACAAGTCTTTAATTGAACAAGGTATAATCCATCCTAACACTTCTCCATGTGGTTCTCCTATTTTTTAGTACCTAAGAAAGATGGTTCATGGAAAATTTGTGTTGATTATAGAGTTTTAAACAAAATAACCATTAAAAATTGGTACCCTCTTCCTTGAATTGATGATTTATTAGGTCAGCTACAACATGCTAGATACTTTATTAAGCTTGATTTTAAGTCTGGGTATCATCAAGTGCATATCAAGGAAGAGGACATCTTGAAAACAAATTTCAAGACTAGGTAGGGGTTATATGAATGGTTGGTATTACCGTTCAGGCTATGTAATGCACTAGCTACCTTCATGAGGTTAATGAATGAGGTAATGAGGCCATTTATTGATTCCTTTGTTATTGTGTACTTGGATGACATTCTAGTTTTTAGTAGAAATTATAAAAAGCATATTGATCATTTGCGTCAAGTTTTACAAGTACTTAAGGAGAACCGACTTGTGTTGAATGAAAAGAAGTGCGAGTTTTCACAACAATCACTTGTCTTTTTGGGACATGTGGTTAGAGATGGAGAGTTAAGGATTGATCCTAGTAAAGATAGAGGCCATTCAAAATTGGCCTACACCATCAAGTTTGATAGAGACCAAGAGTTTTGTTGGAGTAATTTAGTATTTAAGGAAGTTCATTAAGAACTTCTCTTCCGTAGGCGTCACCGCATTCAATGACGGCAAGGAGTAAGACATTTGATTAGGGTAAGGAACAACATATTGCTTTTGAATCATTTAAATATAAAATCATTCATGCTCCAGATTTTGGCTTTACCTAACTTACAACTTCCCTTCAAAGTGGAAACCAATGCTAGTTGTTTCACCAATAAGTTTTACGCTTTCTAGGATGAAATGGATAGAAAGTAAATAGTTAAGGAGGAGTACCTATGAGGAAAAGGTGGAAGTTCAAATGTGTTCTTTGTATATTTTTTATCCAAGATAATTGTGTGATCTTCCCTTTGGCTAGGAGGAATGACCTGTATAAGAAACACAACAAGACCACCAAATAGTATTAAATAGCAAGATTCATAGGACTACCTAGCAAGGCTAGATCTAGGAAGTGTGATACTTCCTTGAATGGTTGTCAATCCTTTGTTTAATACAATTTAATGTAAGAAATAATAGTTCTTATTGTATTTGATAAGATTTAGGTATCTCATATTAACATACAACAAGTTAATTTAACTCAACATGTAATGGTTAGAATTAAATTTAGATGATTAATGGGTTGGTTTGGGTCTATAGGTGTAGTAGAGGTTATAGGTGAGGTCTGGGTGAAATTAGGAAAGGTTTTGAGTTGTTTTGGGGAAGTTGTTAACTCGTTGTTATAGGAAAAATTTCCGTCTCAGAGACCAATATCGGTTGGTCGACCGATGCCGGTATAGGAGATAGATTGATGTCAGTTGGCTAACCGGTGTCGGTAGGGGAAATTTGGTTCAAATGTTAAAATGGGAGTTTGAACCTCTCTGTGATTACACAGAGAGTGAAGGGGGTGTTGATAAGGTTGTAATATTGTTAAGAAGACTTAGGTATGTTGAAAAGGAGGTTGGAAAGGGTGTAAAGGCTTGGGATGGTTGAATAGTGGGTTGGTGGGAAGAAGGTGATATATGGGTAATGGAAAGAATGAAATACAGAAAGAAATGAAAGATCTATACTTGAATAAGCACAAATGATAAAATCACAATACTTATTGGGTATGTTGCAGATCATGTGAGTGGAAGTGGTTGGTGGTTGATTGAAGAAGAGGTGCCTAGGTCCAAGGTTTACGGCATAGACCCGTGTGTTCATGTGAGTATTATAACGCTCCGAAAGGAGAACTAGATGTTTGTCTTCAGAATTGTGGTTATGTGTGTTCATCATCTGGATGTAGGAGGGCTTGAAGATTCACGCTTGAATGCAATAAGGCTCCAATAACTGAATGACCAACCCATGTAAAGAGTTGTGAAAGTGTATATAAGGTGACCAATGATGGTTAGGTAACTGGCACCAACCGAGGAAAAACTGGCGTCGGTTAGGGTGAATTAGTCCCTTTTACCAAAAATAGGAAGATCTTCCCAGATTTGGTGTGTTTTCCAAGTTGAGTCCACTTAGGGAAGTGGAGTTCTTGTTAGAAAAGGTAGGAAGGTCATAGAAGAAGTCCAATTAGGTTTGAGAAGAATTCTTAGTTAGTTAGGTCAAGTGGTGACTCGGCAAGACTGGGAGTGATGACTTAGTGCTAAGAGTGATGACTTGGTCACTGTGAGTTAAATGCCCCTAGAATGGGTCCAGGGTGAGGTGTAATGATGAGGTGGAGGTGTGAGGATGAAATTAACTTAATTAAAATAATTAATTTAATTAATAATGTGAGAATGAATATTAATATGGGATGAAGGGGTCATGATTAGTTAAATGTGTTACGTTAATTAATTGAAGGGGACCAAAGGAGTGTGACCCAAATTTTGTGTCTACATTTGCCCCTTTTTATCATGTAGCTTGTATTGATAAGTGACGCTGACAAAAATAGGAAGTTTGCGCCCCAGGTATGAGTGAATATTAGGTTGCCCCAAGTATAGGTGGAGGTGATCCCCCTCAAACTAGGAACTGATGAGGTGTTAAACAGAGTCGGTGAGTGGTTTGAAAAATGGGTAAGTGATGAAAATGAGGGTAAGGTGGTTGTAGATAAGGGTGATTTCAATCGGGTAATAGGTAGTGGGAGTTTAATGCACACACACACACATATAGATTGTGATAAGGTACTAGGTTGAAGAGCTTGCAAACTCTATGTCGTCAAAGGTCGATAGGTTTATCCAAATGAGGTTGAAGTGGTTCAAGTATCCAAGGTATAGGATATGGTCCTGAAACACAACTAGGCTAGGTGTAGGAATGGGTAATAGGTTGTGTTCCAAGGTACCAAAGGTATGGCAGGATAAACATCACGACATTAGGCAAGGTAAGGTCATTAGGCTGAACAACATAGGTAGCATCATCGCAAGTTATAGCAAGTACACAAATTTGAATATCACAAAAGGTGAGTGTCGGTTGGGTCGGGGAAAAAGGTCGTAGGTAAGGCCATGTTAGGGGTGAAAATATGCCCCAACTGATGGTGAGGTCGGTGGGAGGTTATAATGCCATTAGGGTAATGGGTAAAGGTAGGGCCGATTATGGGGTACACAAAAAAGGTGGCGGGCAAACAGATTTAGTGTAGGATTGGGAAATGGGGTAAAAGGATAACTGATATCGGTGATGTAAAATCGACATCAACTATAGCTAACCGATCGTGGTAAACTACGGCACCTAATCGATGTCGACCAAGAAAAATTGGCATCGGTCAGTCATGCGGTGTGGTAAAAATAAAAATCTGCATAATACATATTCATTTTCACCGTTAACTGGAGAAAATGACAGAGTGAAGATTGGTTTGTGTTTTCCATGGAGAAAGAGATGAGGTACTATACTCACCGACTTGGTGAGGAATCATTGGTTGATTGGATTTTTCTCGGTCCCACGAGATCGAGACGAGCAATTTGATTAGTGAAGAGTGAGGGGTTTGATTCAAATGTGGAAGCAAAGAAGCAAGAGGTGTGGGAGGGGCTCGTGCACCCATCCCGAGAGATTCTAGCATGACGGTGACAACATGTAGAGGTAGGATTCAATATTTTATGATTTTTTTAACGAATTGTAGGTAAAAATGAAAAAAATAGGAGGGGAAATAAAAGTTAAAAATCTAGTGAAAAAGGTAAAAATGTGGGTATGGGTGGGGAAATATAGTTTAATTAGGTGTAAAATGGAAATGGGTGGGGTTTGGGTAGTTTTTAGGAAGTTTTAGGTTGGTTTTTTTAAATTTTTTGGAAAATTGGGGACGTGTGGTTTCGGTCGTGGAGCTGGACCAGAGACAAACATCGGTCAAGTCTCAACCGACACTGGTTTGGCATGTCGACATCAGTGGGGAAATTAGTCTACCAACATCAATTAAGGGCAATCGATATCGGTCAAGGTGACCGATGTCACATAGTGAAAAGTGACCTAGTCCAAATGGGTTAGATTTTAGAAGGCCAAAATGGGGTTGTAGACACCAAAATTAGGTCACACTCCCCTTGGTCCATCGACAAATAAACACCTTGAACACATTCAACTAACCATGGCCCCCTCCACCCCACTCTAATATTAATTTAATTAGTTTAATTAAATTAATTCATTATCCTCCCAATATTTATTATTTAAATATCCTAATTGGATAATACCCACACATCCACCTCACCTAGACACCTCACCCTAAGACCTATTCTTAGCAAGTTGCCATAACTAACTAAGACCTACCCAACCCCTAAAAATCAATGCCTACATTCCCTCTAACCTCATTCTCGCATGATAGAAGGAAGCTTCCATGCTAATCCACAGAGTAAACGAAACGAGATCCTAGAAAATCAAGGGGATCTGCCTAGTTTAGTAAACCTAGGAAATCCCACCCTAACCGACACCGGTTACCCTTAACCACCACCGGTTAAGCCAAAACCACCGTCAGTTACCATTTAACTCCCAAAACAACCTTATTTTGAGGTTGGCACATTTGGGAGAGAGAGAGAGAGAGACATCTTCTGAGAACAAGTGAAAAAACCAGCCGCATGCAAGAAGAACCAGCATCCATACAAGCATCAGAACACCTATAGCTAGTACCTGAAGCAATCACATAGCCACATGCCTTCATGGGAGCATCCAAGAAAGCACCAAAGACTACGCCAAGTTCATTCGATCACCCACCATTACCAACTAGGCATCAAGCTTGTACAAATAGTAAGTTTGTTAACCTGCATTGGTTCCTTATCATTTTAGTAGATCCTTTTACTTCTGTTGTTAGTTTCTGTTCCCATTTCCATTCCCCACCATTTTACCTCCATGAAAACTTGACCATCCTTTTGTCCACACCCTTACACTACCCATACCGGACCTCTATCATTCCTGTGCATACCTCAAGATCCATACGAATCTCGCCATTGCCCTTCCACCTTCATCTAATCTTGGATCTATCACCCAACCAAGTTTTATTGAGTTTCCTATACCCCAACCATACCAATGCCGGTCACCCATAACCATCACCGGTTAACCTAAACCAACATCAGTCTCTATGTCTTATATCGAAACTCATATCGAGCCTAAAACCACTAAATACCCTAAACTACCTGAATCCGACCACGACCAATAATAACAGATATTATGACGTTGACCTTGACCTTCAGATTCAATCATAGCCTAGCCTATTGTGAACAAATTTGCTTATTGTAGATGAATGAGATACCTAAATCATTTTAACTATAGTAGGATTTACTTTATTACCAGCATTAAGTTGTTTTAAACAGTGGATTGATAGCCGTCTAGGAAGTATCACACTTCCTAGATCTAGCACACGCTAGGCAGTCCACTACATATATTGTTTAACTTTTATTTGGTGGTCTTGTGTTCCATTTCAGGTAGTTCCTCCAAGCAAAAAGGAAGCTCTCATGATCATCTGTGGATTCAGAAGTCATATGCGTGCAACAACCTACAACCAACATCTTCAACATGTATTCCTCCTAGCCCATTGCCCTTATTTGTTTCATCATTTTCTAGGAAACGTCTAAGAATCAGGTGAAACATTTTGGCATGCCGGTGGGACCCATTCAGGGTTCCTTGCATTCATTCATTTCTAGGTGAAAAATTGTATATTTTTTTCCTTTCTAAAATGTTCTCACATTAAAATTTATCCCTTGGAATCTTCTCTTCTTGCTATTGTCTCAAAGTAATCGTGTTTTGGTGCTTAAAAAGAACTCTTCTTCTATTTCATTTGCATTGCATTAGTGAAAGATCATACTTTCTCCTATTCCTCTTATTATGTCATCAAATTCCATATTTCAATTTGGGTTTAAAATTAACTTCATTTCATTATGCTTTTCTACATTAGCTCACATTAAATGAGGGCAACCTATACACTGGAAGTCATGACCAGCTGATGGTTGACAAACGAATTGTAGAAAAGCACTTCCTTTCTCTTTCTCTCTCTCTGAGTCTTATCCAAACATCACAAATTTAAAATACACACATTCTTAAACAACATCTTTCTTGGAAGAAGTTGTAGGTGATCACATGATCACTGCAGTACGGTGGGCACCCAACTCACCGCTCTATCAATTCATACTTGAGCGAGGCCCGCCCCCACCATAACATACCTGAAACCTCTCCTTGTAGATCTCCTTCTTCGTAGGAAGCCATCCTCACTAAAAAAATGTATTCTAAAGTTCATGAGTCGGTGCTTAAATAGCATAAGCTAAACAAACATAATAGAAAAAGCACTCTTAGGATCGTATTTTTCCTAGTGTTTCGCTTGGTTTGAGTTTTGAGGTGAGAGGTCACGCTCTTCATTTTTCTTATTTTTCCTCACACACTCCTCATGACGTTGGTGTATTCTCGACTTCATCCGAGTGTGCCTGGACCATATTCTCATCATTCTCAAGATTCTCGGTTTGATTCCACATCAAATTTTAACTCACAATCACATTTCTTCATCGTTGTTTCAATTTCACAATGAATCGGTGTCACCGGTGACCATCGTCAATTACCCTCTTACCGTCATCATTTTAACCCAACAGTGTTGGTTCCCTATTCTTTTGGTTAACATACCCAAAAGGACACCTATTCACGATGTTTGACTATTCAAAGTCTCTCGTCACTCTTATCATATACATTGACCTAGTAAATCTCATCAGTATTTGGCATACCTGGAAAATTTGGCCTTATACCTTGTTTTTGACCAACTGTCCACTTTCCACAATGACCAGTAGTAGTTACCTGTGATCGGCGTTGGTTTACCCTAACCGGCATCGGTTAGCCTATGTCATTTTCCAACTGACATTTTAGCCCCAATTCACCTACTACCACCTATTTATCCTACCTGTGCTATATTTCTATGTCACTTACAGAAAGTAGTCTTACCACGTTAGTACCTGTTCACATGGTACTGATGCATTGACAAGCAATCACCCTCATATTCCATGCCAGTTATCAACCACTCCATCCTATCCCTTCACCACCTTCCATTTTATCACCTACCATGGAATCTATCCAACCTATTTCTATCGCTACCGGAGACGAGGAGTTCACATGAATCCTTGACCAAAATCCTGTCACCTTGTAGTTTTACCTTTCCCACTTGTCCACTCAAGATGCCTCGTGTCGGTTGATATATGACATGCACATATCTATCCCCCAACACTCGCTCCTACTTCGCTCAAGCCCCCGTTAACCCCACACCGCCCGCATCTACCTTACCCCGGTCATTTCGTAGCTAGGCCCTATACCCGCTATGACTGCCATGTCTGACTACATCCATTGTACCCACCACATCCACTATACCTTTGCCAACCACCTAGAATACAACCTCATCCATGCCTATTATCTCTCATATACCCGTAGCTACACAACCACCCCCAGTGTTGAGTGACCCCTACCCCTTTTCAAAACATCGTCCTTTCTATTCCACAATCTTTAGCCCCCATTTCCACTAGGGTCACCACGACCCTTCCACCTTCATATACATACTATCAGCAGCCTCTTATTTCATCTATTATTCACTCTGGGTACATACCCCCTATTTCACTACCTTCTTCTCAATCCACCTATACGGAGCAGCACCATATACTAGAATGTCACCCTTGTTACATGGCCCAACACCAACCCTCTTATGCTACAAGAGGCACCCATCCATCACAACCTACCAACGAACTAATCAAGTTAATGATGGACAAGATGCAGACATTGGAAGCATCAGTTTCTAGCTCACGTAACTCTCTCACCTATAATGAGATTTGTAATGAGCCTATCCACCCATCCATTCCTATTCATCCATATCCCATGCATTGGGAAATGCCTAAATTCAACCATTTCAATAGCAAGGAAGAATTGCAACAGAATTTGTAGTCTTTCAAACATGGGTGCTACCTAATCGCCCATGATGATGCTTTGCTCTTGAGGACCTTTCCCATGTCTCTGACTGGACCTACGTTAGATTGGTATAGTGGGTTACCTAGACACTCTATATTTTCATTTAATCAGGTAGCCCAAGCCTTCTTGGATCACTTCTCCATTAACATTGTTAAGAAGGTTACCATGACTAACCTATACTCCACACGTCAATATGATGATGAATCTATCATAGATTTCATTGCTCACTAGCGTAGCCTGATCAATCAACTCACATTCTAACTACCACAAACCAAATGCATCGAGCTCTTCATGCAGGCTTGTACTAGACATATCTCGCCGACCACCGTAGGTCTAAACTTTCGAACCTTTGACAAAGCATTCACCATTGCACGGAAGCTAGAGATTTGGGCCATCGAAGACTAGTGTAATTGTTTAAGCATTGTACGATGGGAAACCCTGTTAGAAATAGGGTATGTGGGTCCACGGATGGTGCTTTTTGGTGCAAGTGCAGATGGAATATTGGGTAAAAGAGTAGTGGATGAGCTAGTTATTTTCTCTATTCCTTTATCCTTCTGGGTCTCAAGTGGAAATTTGAACCATATTAATCTGTGGTAAAGGAGAAAGTGAGTCGTGATAGGTATAGCAATATGACGGGAAAAAATATGGTGAGGGCATATACTTGGTTTTGTGAAAACAATGCAGCACATTGGCATTTTGGCGAGGTTTGGCTAGCTCTCTTATGTGGACCATATTGATCTCAAATGTTGGAGGGGGATAAAAGGGTTGTGGAGGTAGAGATGAAGGTAGCTGAATAGGTAAGAGACGAGCATGTGTGGTGATAAGTGAAGGTGGAATATGGTCCTCATCTAAAAGATCATCAACCTCAAAGTTTTCTTCAAGAGGACATAGTTAGAGAAGAATAGTCTTAAGGGCCTTATATTTTTCAACATCATGCCTTGACACACGATGGTAAGCACAAATTTTGGTATCAAACCCTTCTGTTTAGGTTTGAGTGGGTTGTAAGGTCTAAGCAAGGGCAATGTGATGAAAAAGGTTTCCAAAAGGTTAGCTAAGATGTTAGTGTAAAACCCTGCTAATGGATCAAAATGTGAAGTAAGTGTGCATCTGGATTGAAGTGTGGGTGAATTTGTTGGGAGAGGCTTCACCGGGGGTGGAATCAGAGGTTGAGAAATTTTTACCACCTGTTTGGTAGATAGTACAGTTTTAGGTTTGGATTGCACCTTCTTCGATAAAGATGTAGCGGGTGCACTAGTTGTTAAAGGTGGTGTAGGTTTAACTACCTCTTTGGAGGGCATTGGGCTCTTGGACTTTGGTTACACCTTCTTAGGTAAAGGTGAAGAAGAAGTGTGTGATGTAGAAGGGAAGGAAGATGGCGGAAGGGGATGGGTTAGCCAAGGAGATAATGGAGGTGCAGTGAAGGTTGTAATAAGAGGCAATGTGGAAGGTATTGGTTGAAGAGAAGTGAATAGCATAGGTAATGATACGGATACTAGAAGTGATGTAGGTATAGGAGGTAGAAAGGATGTAGGTGACAGCGAAGACGTAAGCTATGTAGGTAATTTGGGTAAAACAGAGGATCATGACAAGGTAGGTTGTTGTGCTTTTGGTTTACTCTAGGTAGGAGGCTATTTAGCCAAGGTTGATTCGTAGGGACCTAGGATAGATGGAAGTGGTGAAGGTGATAGAGAGGTAGTAGGCAAAGTTGGTGTATGCAGCCTAAGAGGTTAGGTCTTCCTCTTAGGTGGGGGAATAGTCTTTGCGACGACTTTTGAGGATGTGGCTAAATCTAGTTTGATAGGAGGATGAACTAGACTTGATGTCGGCATGACTCCCAATGTGGTAATGGGTCTGGACATGGAGGAAGATATAGGTGCAAGTAAGGTTTTAGGCATAGGAAAAATTTCATTTGATGGTAAAGGTTTAGGTGTGGGTGAGGGTGATGAATAAGGGGTCACTACAATTGGCATGGGCATGGTGGGTTTGGTTGTCTGAAACACCTTTGGATAGATCGTGGAAGTGTCAACAAATAACATCTACATTTGAGTTGAGACAAGTAGTCGAAAACGTCCCCAAAGCATGAAATTGTCAACATAATCCAAGCGGTCGACCAAACGTGAGAATGACACCGATGTAGGGGGTGATGTTAATTTGGATGTAATCCCTATAAATAATGTCTATGAGACAGGAAATGGGTGGCTTCAAATTTTTGGGTAAAAGAGACGAGAGAAAATTAACGGGATCTTTGAAAATCAATGGAGAATTGTCACCAAAGGTGGGAAGGGATGTTGTTAATGGATCCCTTGTGGGTAGGGGAGATGGTAAGTTGGATGAGTTAAGTTTTTATTTTTGCAAAGAATGTGGGCATGACTCTCCTTTGGGTAGAAGAGTAAATCTGCGAGTTGTTTGTCGAGTTGAGAGATGAGTGGGAAAACCGCATCGACAGATATGGTGGACTTCTCTATGGGTGAAGGAGAAGATAAGGCACTGCCTATGAGTAAAGGAGAAGATGAAATAGGTCCCTCCATGGATGAAGGAGCTCGTGCAAGAATCTCCTTGATAGATGGAGTAGGAGGAAATTGAGCAAGAAGAGTTGGTATGATGTCAAAAACAACATGAACCTCATGAACGTTGTTGTCATTGGTCAAGGTTTCACTGGTTTGGTTAGATGATGGGGTGTGATTTGGGAATGACTTCTTGAATATGTGAAGGTTCGATTAGCCAATACATTAGGATTATCCAAGATGAGATCTCCATTATCTAACATTTCTTGGATGATGTTTTTAAAAGTTATACAATTACCGTTGTTATGACCTCTAACGTGATGATAGTTAGGTAATCATTTTCTTTGTACCATGCAGGCACATGATGAGAGGGGTCAAAACCATTATGTGGTTTGATGGTTGGAAAAGTAAATACTTCGTCTTTTAGAATTTTTTCTAAAACTGAAGAGTAGGGTTCTCCTATGGGAGTATATTTTCATTGCTCCCGCTTGAACTGAAAAGCCCGAACAGGAGAAAGATTAGAAGAAGGATTTGATTGGTTGGATGGATGAGATGGGCCAACTTTCAAAATTATTACGTTGGAAGATCCTTTTGCTTTAGAATAATTATTTTATGGTTTGGAAGAAGAAGAGGTATCATTTTATTTAAACGTAATGTTCTTGTTACGCAATTGTATCTTCTTCTCTTCAATGGCATGAATTTCAAGTTTCGGGCCATGTTGAATGCCTCGTCAAATGTGTGAAAGGTTTAAACTTGGAGAGTTGGCGAGATGTGTCTAACAAAAGCTCTGGTGAAAAACTCTATTAACTCGGTTTGAGGCAGTTGGAATGTGAGCTAGTTGATCAAGCTCCGCCAACGAGTGAAAAAATCTGCAATAGATTTGTCTTCATATTGGCGTGTCACGTACAAGTCGGTCATGGTGACCTTCTTGACAATGTTGATAGAAAAGTGGTCTAGAAAATCCTGAGCTACCTGATTGAATGAAAATATGGAATGCTTAGGTAGAGCACTATACCAATCTAAATTCGGTCATGTCAAGGACATTGGGAATGTTTACAAGAGCAAAGCATCATCATGAGTGATCAAATAACACACATGTTTAAAAGACCGCAAGTGTTGTTACGGGTCTTCTTTGTTGTTAAATCAGTTGAATTTAGGAATTTCCCAATGGAGATTATATGGATGAATTGAAATGGATGGGTGAATGGGCTCATTGCAAATCTTGTCATATGTTAGAGAGTTACGTGAGACAAAGACAGATGCTTCCAATGTATGTATCTTTTCCATCATCATTTTGATAAGATCATTGGTAGGTTGTGATGACTAGGCACCCCCGTAGTATAAGGGGGTAGATGAGGTAGGTATGACGTGGGTGGCATCCCAATATGTGGTGGTGCCGAGTATGAAAATTGTGAGGAAGGAATGTAGGTCGAAATAGATGTAGATGACAAGTATCCTGAATAAGTGGTAGATAAAATGAGGGGTTGTTGGTTATAAGTGTAGGTAGGTGGAGTGGGTGTAAAGACTCGTAGCAATGAAAAAGGAAGAAATTACGGGATGGAGAGGATAATTTTTTAGAAGGGAGTATGGTTTGTTGTCACCATTGGTGGCTGAGAAGTAATAGGTATATGAGAGGTGGTGGGTGTAGATAGACCTACACTCAAGGTAGTTGATAAAGTCATGGTTGATATCGTAGGAGCGACATAAGTCAAAGGCACGAAAGATGTTGTAAGTGCAGAAGATATCGATGATGTAGGACAAGATGGGAAACCTCGGGTGGTAAGGTGGAAGAGGGTAATGCCAAGCTAGTAGTAGCTAATGTAGAAGTGGGTGTGAGGGTAGGAGGAGTGGACACAGGCATGTCGTATACAATCTTCCCGATGAATCATGGGTAGATGAATGAGTGAGATAGTATTGTAGAGTGGCAAGGTTGTAATCAAGGAGTCTCGCGAGCTCCTCATCACCAGTGGTTATGATAAGAGCCTCGATGTAGGGTCAAGATGGGAAACCTCAGGTGGTAAGGTGGAAGAGGGTAAGGCCAAGCTAGTAGTAGATGATGTAGAAGTGGGTGTGAGGGTAGTAGGAATGGACATAGGCATGTCGTATATAATCTTCCCTGATGAATCATGGGTAGATGAATGAGTGAGATAGTATTATAGAGTGGTGGGGTTGTGATCAAGGAATCTCGCGAGCTCCTCATCACCAAAGGGTATGATAAGAGTCTCGATTAGGGCCCATAGGTGATAAGATTGAAGGGGGCTATGGTTTAGGTGGGAGAAGGCGAGGAATAGCATGAAACATGAGAGTGATAGTTTGTTTATGAGTCAAAACCATGTGACTAATGATAGAACAAGTATTCTGAGCTTCACTGATGATGTAGAAACACAAAAGTAATTGGGAAAAAATCAGTCTAAAATGAGTGATTAGATTGATGTTCGATTATAAAATCAAAATACGAGACCAACATCGATTGGGGTAACTGATGTTGGTTTGAGGGTAACCGCCCCTAGTCAAACTTATACCAATGTTGGTTACTATGAAAAATAAGAGACTCAAAGATCTAGAAATGAAAGATGAAAAATGGGTCAACCTGGACTCTGAAGATGATATCAAAGACCCAAAATTGTGATAAAATGGCAAAACAAAACATGAAAAGAACATAAAGGTGGAGAATACTATTTTGGTAAACATAACCGTAAAAGCATAAAACCAACGTCGATCCGGTTAACCAATGGCAGTGAGATGATGTAATCGATGGCGATCCACTGGACCGATATCGGTTCTTGAAATTTGGGAAGAGAAGGAAAAATGAACTTTTGGTGATTTAGATTAAATAAAAGGGCCAACCCAGAGACTGAGTAGGGCTATGAGTCCAAATAAACCCAGAATAAAACCAGAATACACTAGTCATGATGTGGGGCATAAAAGGATAAGAAAGAATGAAGAAATGCAAATCACGCCTCAAAACGTGAGTAGACAAAAAGCTAACAAACATGAAATCTTAAGTTGTAGATTTTATGTTGTGTCTTATGCCATTTAGGAATGAATGTAAGTAGGATAGAATTTTTGGTTAACAAAGGTGCCCTATAAAAATCCGACAACTATGGTTGGTTTCATGTAAGTTTTGGCATGGGAGATCCTTCTCTAAGATGATGATTGGACAGAGAAACCAACTGGAGCCCATTTTTAATCCTCTGATCGTGTGATTGTTGACAGCTTATTCTGGAAAATATGTTGTTCAAGAACTGTGTAGTTTGTTTTTAGTGATTTGGTATAAAGAGTGTGCAAAATGTGAGCTACGGTTCAATTTTTCAACCATCAATTGGGCATGACTTCTAGCATATAGGTTGCCCACAATTTAGATGAGCTATAATGCAACAAACTCAAAAATGCAAGTGCACAAGTTTTAAAACCCAAAACCACAAATTATATTTGACGATAAAAAATTATGAAGAGGTTAAGAGTATGACTTTTACTAAGTGCAATGCAATGCAAAAAAGAAAGAAGAGTTATTTTTATCCCAAAAACAAGTGTCACTGGGACAATCAAGAAAAGAATATTTCTAGAGAAGAAGCTTAATGAAAACTTGTTTTAAATGAAAATAGACACATAAGATTTTCCCTGGGAATGAACGATGCAACAAACCCTAGATGGGTCCCATTGGGCGTGCCAAAATGTTTCACCAATAAGTTTTAGGATTTCTAGGATGAAACATATAGAAGGTAAATATTTAAGGAGGAATACCTGTGAGGCGAAGGTGGAAGGTAGAATGTGCGTGTTGTAGACTTTTGATCCAAGCTGATTGTGTGAGCTTCCCTTTGTCTAGGAGGAATGACCTGTATAAGAAACAAAACAAGACCACTAAATAGTATTAAATAGCAGAGTCTAAGGACTCCTAGCAAGAAACTAGATCTAGGAAGCGTGATGCTTCCTTGAATGGTTGTCAATCCTCTATTTAATATAATTTAATGTAAGAAATAACAGTTCCTATTGTAGTTGATAAGATTTAGGTATTTCCTATTAACATACAACAAGTTAACTTAATCTCAACAAGAAATGGTTAGAATTAAATTCAGAAAATTAATGGGTTAGTTTGGGTCCAGTAGGTGTAATAGAGGTCAGTAGGTGAGGTCTGGGTGAAATTAGGCAAGGTTTTGAGCTATTTTTGGGAAGTTGTTAACTTGTTGTTATAGGAAAAATATCCACTCTCGAGACCGGTGTCGGTTGGTCGATGATGCTTTGGTATAGGAGATAGACCGACGCCTGGTGGGATAACTAGTGTCGGTAGGGGAAATTTGGTTCAAATGTTAAAATGAGAGTTTGAACCTCTCTAGTGATTACACAGAGAGTGAAGGGGGTGTTGATAAGGTTGTAATATTGTTAAGAAGACTCAGGTATGCTAAAAAGGAGGTTGGAAAGGGTGTAAAGGATTGGGATGGTTGAATAGTGGGTTGGTGGGAAGAAGGTGATATACGGGTAATGGAAAGAATGAAATATAGAAAGAAATGAAAGATCTATACTTGAATAAGCACAAATGATAAAATCACAATACTTACTGGGTATGTTGCAGATCTTGTGAGTGGAAGTGGTTGGTGGTTGATCAAGAAGATATGCCTAGGTCCAAGTGTCGTTAGTATAACATGTGTGCTCTCGTGAGTATTCCAATGCTCTGAAGGAGAACTATATGTTTGTCTTACACTTGTGGTTATGTGTGTTCATCGTGCCCTGATACGGGAGGGCTTGAATATTTGCACTTGAATGCAATAAGGCTCCAATAACTGAATGACCAACCCATGTAAAGAGTTGTGAAAGTGTATATAAGGTGACCAATGGCGGTTAGGTAACCGGTGCCGGTCGAGGAAAAATTGGCGTCGGTTAGGGTGAATTAGTCCCTTTTACCAAAAATAGGAAGATCTTCCCAGATTTAGCATGTTTTCCAAGTTAAGTCCTCTTAGGGAAGTGGAGTTCTCATTAGAAAAGGTAGGAAGGTCATAAAAGAAGTCCAATTAGGTTTGAGAAGAATTATTAGTTAGTTAGGTCAAGTGGTGACTCAATATTGGGAGTGATGACTCAATACTGAGAGTGATTACTTGGTCACTGTGAGTTAAATGCCCCTGGAATGGGTCCAAGGTGAGGTGTAATGATGAGGTGGAGGTGTGAGGATGATATTAACTTAATTAAAATAATTAGATGAATTAATAACGTGAGAATGAATACTAATATGGGATGAAGGGGTCATGATTAGTTAAATGTGTTATGTTAATTAATCAAGGGGACCAAAGGGAGAGTGACCCAAATTTGGTGTCTACACTTGTGACTATGCTATGGGGATGTCCTACTTCAAGGAGGTAGGTTGGTATGTTATCACTCTGAATAGTTTCACGGTGCAATTCTAAATTATTGTACTTATGAAAATAATTGTATGCTCTTTCAAGCAGTCAAGAAATGGAAACATTATTTGATGGGTAAGGAAACTATCATTCATATGGATCATCAACCTCTTCAATATCTACAAGCTCAAAGTAAACTTCAGCAAGCTAGGCACTATAAATGGATGGGTTTCTTACAACAGTTTCATTTGGTTATTAAATATAAAAAGGTGTGACTAACAAATTGGCTAACATGTTATCTAGACCTCCTTTGATTTTAGTTGTGGGCACGTTAACTCTTCTTGAGCCTTTTGTGTGTGAAGCATATTAAGAAGGCTATGAGCAGGATTAGTATTTTGCAGATATATTTCAGCAGAAACCTCCAAATAAGGGATTTACACCTAGAGGGGAATACTATTTCCAAGACAGTTTGCTCTACAAGAATGGGAAACTCTGTGCCTAGGAGGGAAAGAGTGCAGTTGATGAGAGAAGCACACACTTCCATGGTAGCTGGTCACTTTGGTGTGACAAATATTGTAGCACACTTACAGAGGTATGTGTATTGGCCAAACATGTAAGATGAAGTTGCTAAATTCATCAGGAGTTGTGTTTTATGCAATACAAACAAGCCTAATAATAGGAAGTTGGGATTATATATGTCATTTTTAATTCCTTCCCGACCATGGGAAAGTATCTCCATGGATTTTGTGGGTAGTTTTCCTACCACCAAAAAGGGTCATGATTATATATTTGTGATTTTAGATCAAATTAGAAAAATTTGTATTCGTATTCCTTGCAAAAAGACTATTAAGGCCAAGTGATGCGAGATGAGTTATTTTTTGTTGATGTGTGGGTTAACTTTGGTTTGCCTAGTTCTATTGTGTTAGATAGGGACTCGCGGTTCATAGGGAAGTTTTGGTCTACTTTGTGGGAAAAGATGGATACAAAGCTAAAGAAGTCTACCACCTTTCATCCACAAATAGATGGACAAACAAAGGTGGTGAATCATACCTTGTTCCAACTCTTGAGAGGGTACAATAGGAAACATCTGAGGACCTAGGATGAGAACTTGGTGTATATCCAACATTCTTATAATAGGACAGTTCATGCTTCAACTAGTAGAACTCCTTTTGAAACATGTTTTGGTTATTTTCCTAAGAGTGCTTTTGATGTTGTTTTAAGATTACCATGCAAAGACAACAAGAAAGTGGAACTGGAGGTCCACAAAGCTAAGAATTTTATTAATAAAATCTAGCAAATACACCTTCATGTACAATAAAGGTTGACATAGTCATAGACCAAGTACAAAGCATGACATGATTAGCATAGGACTGAGCATTCCTTCCTTGTTGGAGATAAGGTATGGTTGTATTTGAGCCGCGCATATAGGCTACATGGGAAAGCTAAGAAACTAAAGCATATTTTTATGGCCCATTGAAATTAGAACAAGTGGGTAAGATTGCATTTCGCTTGGATTTGCCTCCTTATATGAAGATTTATTCGAGATGTGAATATTAAAAATTACGTCTTTTTGAGCCCTCTATGTTAGATGATGAAGAAGGATGGGTATTGCTTCCGCCTATTGAGGATCTTGCTCGACAATTAACTAGAGATAAAGGAAGATGTGGTCTTACATTGAAATAAATAACAACACATAGAGGAGTGTAGGAGAGGTGGTTAATTGGGTTAAAAGGATAATTTCCTACCAAAGACAAGTGGTATTCAAGAGAAGATGTGGGGAAGAAATTTCCTCACCTCATAAGTCCTCAAGATCTTAAGGACTTAAAACCCTCAAATTAGGGAGGTAAGTGTAGACATGACCGGCATCGTTCATACCAAACCGACATTAGTAACCTTAACCAAAGACATCGGTCACCAGCCAATACCATTTAACCTACATTTTTTCCCACTTTGACCTACAAACGTTCTTGTCCCAATACCTTGTAACCTCACCAACACCTATTACACCCTACTCACTACCCTAACCTACTTATACCTCACCTTACCCATGTCATGACCTATATACCTTTCCCTGAACCACTTTTTGTGACCTTTGAACTTGTGTACTCGTTATACCTTGCGATGTTATTACATGTGTTGTTTTGGCCTAATGACCTTACCTTCCCTATTGTCATGTCGTTTATCCCGACCAAACCTTTGGTGTACCGGATCATACCTAAATGTTCCTACACCTAACCTACGTTGTGTTTACACACCATATCCTGTACCACTTGGATACCTGAATCACTTCAACCTTGTTTGGATAAACCTATCGACCTAGGACGATGTAGAGTTTACAAGCTCTTCAACCCGTACTATGTCGCAATCTATACATGTGCGTATGTTCGTTTTTCATTACCCATTACCCAATTTGACCCTTACCCATTACCCAAAGCTCCCATACCCTTACCTAAAACTCACCTACCTTCACTTTCATCACTTACCCATTTATCAAACCACTCACCGACTCCGTCTCACACCTCATCGCTCTTGGTTTGAGGGGGTCACCTCCATCCCTACTTGGGGCAACCACTTCTTGTTTTTTTCAAAGATCGCTTATCAATACAAGCTATGTGACAAAAAGGGCCAAATGTAGACATCAAAATTAGGTCATACTTTTATTAATAAAACCTCATTCATTAAATTAACCATATCCTACCCATTCATATCACCTAGTGCACATGTTAATTAAATTAATTATCTTAATTAAATTAATTAATATCCTCACTTAACCACCTCACCCAGCTAACTCACCTAGCCACCTCACTCAAATGACCCACTCAAACCTCATTAATGACCTAAGACCAAGTCTAATCATATCCTAACAAACTAAGACTTACTCTAAACCTAGACTTAACTCCTATTAACAAACCTAAAAGGACTCCTACTTATCTTTTTGTGGTCCATCACTCAAGACTCTCAAGAAGGATGGAGATCACACCAAAAATAGAAACAATCTGGCTATTTTTGGCCAACCTATATATTCCTACCTTGACCGACACCGGTTATATCTCAACCGATGTCGATCACCTAACCATTGCCGGTTAGGTTAAATACATTTCCAAAATCCTTTGCCTAGGTTGGTCATTCAATTCAAGATCTCATATGAACAGAGACTTAGAGCACTTGAATTTCTTTAGCACTCAGGAAAAAGAAGACACATGGGAGCACTACCAACACCAGTCACCATCCATCATTCTCTTCACGATCACAAATTCACAACAGAGAGGCACAGAGGTTCAAACTACCATGACATGAATACAACGACTCTTCTCTTTGGATCTCTACCATCACCGTCCTCATCACCTACGTTCTCCAAATCTACTTTTCAGTAAGTACCTAACACCTCTTCATTTATCTCTGTTTTCTTTCAATAAGATTTATTATTCATCTTAGTAATTTATCTTTCTCCACAGTCGTACACTTCCTTCCTCCCACCAACCTATCACCTTACCATACTTGGCCCTTTCACCTATTTTTACCCTCTTCTAATCATCCCTGAGTCTTCAAGACCATTTTACGACCTCACCCTCACCATTTCCAACCTCTGTGCAATCACAGGAGTTTGAAAAACCAATTATGAGAACTTTCTACTAATTGCCCCTACCGACGCCGGTTAGCCAACTAACATTGGTCATTCTTCCTATCCGGCATTGGTCATACAACCGACATCGGTTCTGTGTCTGACAATATAGCTCAGACTAGAAAGCTAAATACCCACTTCCCAATAGCCCAAAACCATTCTTAATCTTTACCAAACCTTACCCAAAGCCTGTACTAGACTTGCAACTCAACACCAACCAATCACCTGACCCATTTTGACCTCAATCACCTTTTACCTGACCTTTCTTATTGTTTTTGTGTGAGATACCTAAATCATTTCAATTTCAATAGGATATTTACTTCATGTATGATTTAACTAGCATTAATATTGTTATATAAAAGTGGACTCACAAAGATGTTCAAGAAGCATCATGTTTCCTAGATATAGCTTCCGCTAGGTAGTTCACTTATTATTTTGTTTAACTCTATCTAATGGTATTGTTTTGCATTTACAAGTAGTTCCTCCTAGCCAAAAGGGAGCTCTCGCAATCAACTTGGATCAGAAAATCAGAATGTGTGCACAACCTTCAACCGACATTACAAACATGTATTCCTCTTTGGCCTACTACCCCTATCTATTTCATTAATTTGCTAAGAATCCAATGAAACATTTTGGCACGCCCGGTGGGACCCATTTGGGGTTCTTGCATTTATTCATTCTTAGGGAACCATTATATGTTTGTTTCTTTTCAAAAGGAAGTTAACATTAAATTCTCTCCCTAAGAATCTTCTCTTTCTTCTACTTTTCTCAAGTGACATTTATATTTCAGACTAAAATGAATCCTTCTTTCTTTTCTTGCATTTGCATTAGTGAAATTCATATCCTTTCCTATTCACTCTTTGTTTACATTGAATATCACATTTTGATTTGGGTTTTAAAATACTTGCATTTCATATTTATATGTTTGCATTTCTAGATCACATTCAAACTAAGCGCAACCTATACGCTAGAAGTCATGTCCAGCTGATGGTTGACATAATTGAATCATATAGCACATTCTTTTCTCTCTTTTCCAAAATGTACAAAAAAAAATAAACTCACACATCTTAAACAACACCTTACCTAGAAGAAGTTATCAACGATCACTCGATCAAAGGATTGACATTGGGCACCCAACCGGTTTCTCTATCTATTCATTATCTTGGAAAAAGGACCACCCATACCAAAACATAATTGGAAACCACCCTTAGATATTACCTTTCATAGAAAACCTTCTTTCGAACAAAAAAAAACTTTGTTCTATTCACTAGTCATTCTAAAATAGCATAAGCTAAATCATAAAATTCATTCATAGGATTTTATGTTTTTCTTAGCTTTTTTCTTGAGTTGTGTTTTGAGTTGTGAGGTCACTCATTCTCCATTTTTTTCTTCCTTTCACACCCCATAATTATAGTTGGTGTATTTTGACTTTTTCTAGGTGTGTTAGGGTCTTTACTATCATACTCAGGTTTCTGGGTTGATAGTTTATCTGACCTAAGTCACAAAAATCAAATTCTTCCATCTTTTCAAAATTTCACAGTTATCGGCATCGGTCCAAATGACCGCATCGCTTTACTCATCCGACCATCACCGATCTACTCGACCATTGTCGGTTATCTACTTTTTGGTCATTTTACCAAAAATAGCACTCACCATATTTTATGTTCTTTCTGAGGTTCCTCAAAAGCATCATCATACATTTGGATCTTTGAAATCATTATCAAATCTAGATTTTGTCTCATTTTCATCAATTTTTACAACATTTATAAAAAAATGATTACCTACAATAACTAGTATCGCTTAACTGATTGACATCGATCACCTTATCACTATCATCGGTTAACCTAACCATCGTTGGTTCCTATATTTTAACTTTTAATTAAAACACCGAATCGCTTCACCTCCCGCACTATTTTTTCTTCATTTGTTCTATTTTTCTCGTGTCATTTATAGAGAACAGATTACCAAACCTACGCCAACTCACATGGTTTTGACTCGTATTCAAACCAACACCCTTGTATTCCACGCAAGCCTTCAACCACTCCCGCCTAGCCCATCACCACCTTCCATCCAGTCACCTATAGATCCTACTCAACCCATTACCATCAATACTTGTGATGAAGAGTTTGCAAGACTCCTTGACCACAACCCCGCTACCTTACAACATTATCTCACCTATTCCTCTATTCGTGATTCATCGAGAATAGTTGGTATACGACATGTTGGTGTCCATTTCTCTTGCCCTCACCCCACTTCGCATCATTTTCCACTAGCTCGGTGTTACCTTCTTCCATATTACCGCTCATAGTATCCCAACTTGACCCCACATCATCAATATATGTGGCACCTACAACATCGGTCGCACTTTTGACATCAATTTCTCCCATGGTGTCAACCATTCCTTCATTAGCCACCTTGAGCATAGCCCCGTCTGCACCCACCACCTCATATATACCTATTGCATCGCAGCCACCCATGGTATCGGCAACCCATACCCTATTCCAAAACATCATCCTCTCTATCCCACGTCTTTACCTCCAATCACTACAAGGATCGCTACATCTACCCCACCTACTTACACATATCACCAACAACCCCCAATCTTGTCTATCACCTATTCAAGATATTTGCCACCTGCATCTATTCCCCTCGCACGCTTCTCGTACTCGTACCACCATATACCGGGATGTCTTCCACATCATACATTCATCATCAACCTCATTATACTGCAGGGGGTGCTTAATCATCACAACTTACTAAGGACCTTATTAAAATGATGATGGAAAAGATGCAAACATTAGAAACATCAGTTTTTGGCTCTTCAACTCCTTAACCTACAATTAAATATGCAATAATCCCATTCATCCATCTAATTTCATTTGCCCATACCCTGTGCATTGGGAAATGCCCAAATTTAATTGGTTCAACATTAAAGAATACATGTAGAAACACTTGCGGTCTTTCAAACATGGGTGTTATCTAATTGCCCACGACGATGCTTTACTCCTACGAACATTCCCAATGTCCTTGACATGACCTGCATTAGATTGGTACAGTGGTTTACCTAGATATTCCATTTACTCATTTAATCAAGTGGCTCAAGCCTTCCTAGACCATTTTTCAATCAATATCGTCAAGAAGGTCGCCATGACCGACCTTTACTCTACATGGCACTATGATGACAAATCTATCACAAATTTTGTTTCTCATTGGTGAAACCTCATCAACCAACTAACTTTCCAATTGCCTCAAACCGAGCTTATAGAGTTGTTCAATAGAGCTTGTGCCAGGCACATCTCACCAACTCTCCAAGTACAAACCTTTTGTACCTTTGACAAAGCATTTACCATGGCACAAAAACTAGAAATTTGTGTCATTGAAGAGAAGAAAATTCAATTACAAAACAAAAACACCACCTTTAAATCAAATGATACCTCTTCCTCTTCAAAACCCCAAAACAATTATTCAAAATCCAAAGGATCTTCCAATGCATGGTAGTTTTAAAATTTGGCCCATCTCACCCCTCTAATCAATCAAAACCTACCTCCAACCTTTCTCCCATTCAAAATTTTCAGTTCAAATGGGAGCAACAAAAATACACTCCAATCGGGAACCTTATTCTTCAGTATTAGAAAAACTTCTTAAGGTTGGAGCCATTGCTCTTCCACCCATAAAACAACATATTGGTTTTAAGCCCTCTTATATTATGCATGCATGGTACAAGAAACATGACTCTTGTAACTATCATCGCGTAAAAGGCCATAGTGATGGTAATTGTATAACCTTCAAGAATATTATCTAGGAAATGTTAGATAATGGAGATCTCGTCCTGGACAACCTAAACGCACCGGAAAATCAAAACTTGCATATCTTCAAGAAGTCATTCCCTAATCATACCCCATCATCTAACCAAAGTGGTGAACCTTCAACCAATGACAACAATGTCTATGAAGTCCATGTTGTTTTCAAAGTCGTACCATCCATTCCCCAATTTCCTCCTATCCCCTCTATCGAGGAGATTCTAGCATGAGATCCTTTACCCACGAAGAACCTACTTCATCTACTCCTTCACCCATAAAGGAGTCCCCTTCATCTCCCCTTCACCCATGGAGGAGTCCATAATTTCCACCAATTTCATTTCACCACTTACCTTGCAACCTAACGAACAACCTACGGTATTAACTCTCCTACCCATGGGAGAGTCATCCTCGCTTTCCTCTCCATCGAAAGAGGAAACTACCTCATCCCAATTGTTATCTCCCCTACCCATAGGGGATCCTTTAGACACACCACTACCTATTGGGACAATTCCCCATTAGCATTTTAGGATCCCATTGATTTTCTCTCGGCTCTCTTACCCACAGAGTCCAGCGAACCAATTCCCTGTCTCACAAATATTTTACAGGGATTACCACGAAACCAACGTTGTCTCCTCTTATAACATTTTTGTTTTCACACCTAGCTGATTGCTTGGATTACGTTGATAATTCCATCCTTTGGGGATGCTTTCGCTACCCTTTTCAACCCAAATGCAAATGTCGCATGTAGATACCTCCATGATCTATCCGAAGGTATTTCAAGCAACCAAGCCAACTATGACCATGCTTGTTGTAACAACTTCTTCTTCATCACCCTCACCTACACCTAAACCTTTACCAACAACCAACCCATTCCTATGCCTAAGAACCTACATGTATCTACACCTTCCCCCACATCCAGAGCCATCACTACCTTGGGTGTCATGCCAACATCAAGCCTAGTCCATCCGCTCGTCAAATTGGATTTAGCCACATCTTCCCAAACCCATGTAAAAACTATTCCTCCACCTAAAAGGAAGACCCAACCTTCTAAGCCACACACACCAATTTCACCTACTATGCCTTTGTCACCTTCGCCTCTTCCGTCTATCCTAGGGCCTCACCCATCTACCTTGGTCAAACAACCTCTTACACAAGGCAAATTGAAAGCATAATAACTTTGTCTCTTCATCACAAACCTTTATTACACCTAACCTACCAACACATTATACACCTTCGTTGTCACCCGCATCTTTCTTACCACCTATACCCACACCACCAACAATAGCCTCACAATACCTAAGAGATTTCCTTCTCTTCACCCATACCTTCCACCTTGCCTCTGCCAGAACCTTCACCGCGCCTCCTTCATCACCTTGGCTAATTCATCCTCTGCCACCATTTTTTTCCTTCTACATCACGTACGCCTCCTTCACCTTTACCTGGAGGGCGCAACCAAAATTGAAACCCCACTACCCTCCAAAGAGGTAGTTAAGCCTACAACACCTTCCATCACTAGTTCATCTACTACGCCTTTACCCAAGAAAGTTCAACCCAAGCCTAAAACAATACCATCTACCAAACCAAAGGGTCAAATTTATCCCACCTCCAATTCCACCTCTCGTATTACCTCACACATCACAATCACCTATACTTATATCCAAACCCACACTCACCTCACATTGTGATCCATTGGCAGGGTCTTACGCCAACATTCTAGCTAACCTTTTAGAGACCTTCTTCATCAAATTTTTGCCCCTTAGACCTTACGACCCACTCAAACCCAAACCAAAAGGGTTTGATGATACTAAAATTTTCACCTACCATCGTGTGACAGACATGATGTAGAAAATTGTAAGGCTCTAAAAATTGTTCTTCTCCAAATTTGTCCTCCTGAACAAAACTTTGATGACGATGATCTTATAGATGAGGACCTCGTTCCACTCCCACCTATCACCACATACCCTCATCCCTTACCTATTCAACAACCCGCATTTCCACCTCCACAACCTTTTTATCCACCTCCAAGATTTGAGATCAACATGGTCCACATAAGAGAGTTAGCCAAACCCCTGCCCAAATGTCAATGCATTTATTTCTTTACACAACACCAGTATATGCCCTCATCCTTCTATTTCCCATCCTGTCACTACACATATCATGACTCAGCTACTCCTTCACCCCATATCAATATGGTTAACATTGCCACTCGTACCCAAAAAGAAAAAGGAAAGGAGAAAGTAACCATCCCATCCACCAATCCTATGCCCAATATACCATCCGCACCTACACCGAAAATCACCATTCAAGGACCCACATATCCTATTTCTAATAGGGTCACCCATCATACAATGATAAAACAATTGCACCAATCCCCTCTAAAAATGTCTTTGTACGACCTCTTCTTCCAAACTTTTGAATCCCATCGACAGGCCTCATGGAGGTTCTACAATCCATCAAGGTTTTACCTAACGACCCAATGCCTATGGCCTCCATTATCACCCCTCACCATGTGGCTTCTCTCACCAATTCATCCCCTTCCTCTACACCTACCACTACTCACCAAGTAACCGCCCTCGCTTTGGACGAGATTTTACCTCTCTAATATGATGATCCCGATCCCGCCCTTTTTTTTTTTTTTTTAATATTGGTAAATAGTTTTTGAAAGGGACTATACCCTTGTGTACAAAAGAAGGCCTAAAAGCTTCTAAATAAGAGAGAGGAGCAGAGAAGTCAGAAGAAAGCACAAAAGTTACAAGAAAGAACAACGAAGCCCGCACAAATATACAATCGAGACTTAACAAAGAAAAACAACGGCAAAAAAAAAGAAGCCTAAGCCTACGGCAAGCAAGCGAAGCGTAATAAAAACAAAAAGGACCAGCAAAAAAGTAGTCGGGACTACTTCTTGGCCGCTGATCAATACTCATCTTTACTCTTTTCCAAGCATGATACATGCCCAGGTAATGGTCATATGAGCAAAGATCCGTCTTATCAAGCTCCTCTCTTTACATTTCTATTTACATTGATAATATACGCATTCGATGCGTTATTATCAATGGTAGTGCCAACATTAACATCATATCCTCCTATGTGTACAACCAAATGTGTATCCCTACCAATTACATGCATAATAACCCAATTATGTTGCGTTCATTCAATGATGCCATCACTTCCACCCTTAGCACCATCATTCTCCACGTTTGTGTGGGCCCCGTAATGTTCCAAAATTGTTCTATGTCTTAGAGGGGGAGTTCTAGTATAACTTGTTGTTTGGTTGACCTTCAATCTGCGTCATGGGTTGTGTTCCTTCATGTAACATTCCCTTTTTAAGACTTTAGAAACAAGGGAAAAAAAATTTATAGTGTTCATTGTTCTAAATAAAGCATTATTTAGAACAAACATTCCATGCCAATCAAATTCAATGGATAAACATATGCAATTTGTAATGACTTAGTGATTCACCGATCTATTCATTCCATAACTCAGTAAGCTTACCGATCTATTTATGGTATCTTGTGTATTGAATACATATTGTATACTTTGTATACTTTTTCATCCTACCCTACACCGGTACTTGAGTGATCTGTTTAAAGAACATATCTAAATATCTACTACTAATATTCATCTGATATCACGTTGTTTTAAACTTGGTGACATAGGACAACATAACCAGTAGTTTGTGATACTTTGGCCAAAGATTTATAACATATTGTGTATGTCACTATTCCTAAACAGCATACTCGTCATATTGGAATACGTCCTTCACCTCACTCCTCATTTATCATGATTGGTCTTTACTAACTATCTGTTATCAGTCCACTTGTTCTAGGTTTAACCCTAGACCTAGGTAGGAACATAACCTATTATAGGAAGATGCTCACAATGGCTTAGGGTAAATGGGCATACTCGGTTGACCTAAGTCGACCGGATGTGCCAACGTACCCTGAGCCATTGGAAGCTAATTCATATCCTAAATATGCTCCTATCCAGACCTAGAGGGAAACTAAGTTCAAGTCCTAATTCCCATTGGGTGTAGATCTAGATGATCAATGCGGAAGGGTGATGCCACATGTCAACTACAACGTTGTATTCTCAAGAAGACTCAAGCCTTCTCAAAAGTACAGCCCTATAGTTGGCATGTGCCAACATCCTACAGAAACTGCCTCATCGAGATGTACATACCCCGAGGGGATTGTTAATACATTGTTAGTCTAATTAATTCTTGATTATAGCAACCCTGCCAAACCCTAATCCAATGCTCAATAAGTTCTTTCCTAAATTTGCTTCATTTAGTCCATTAAGAACTTCGTTATATTCATGGTCACTTTTAATGTTTGATCACATAGTTAAACTGCCAATTAACCGTAACTGTACAGCGTTATAATATGTCTTATTTAAAAAGTACAATAACTTTTTAGAAAAGTTCAACGCCAGAATATATCCAATATAAAGTAGACTTCATACAAAATGAAGTCTAATAAATTGTAGTCATATTTTCAAACCTTTTTGGTTTATATTCAATTAAGAAAGAGAAAGAGTCTTTCTCTACATGTTAAGTGTTAAGGTATACCCTACCTAATATCCATATTTCTTAATGTATGTTCATCACACATTTCACTATTACGTTTAATAGTTTAGATAAAGAACATCATATTCTGTAACTTAACAAGCTGCATCTTAATTAGGGAAATTGAACTAAATCCCTTTATCCTACCTATCAAAGGATAACCAATTAAGCATAAAAATAATATGAAGAATATCAACAAGATAGAAATCCATCTTTTTCATACGAATACAAGATAATTTACACAACCAATACAAGTAAATTCTCAGCTTTCAATTAATCTTTATAACTTATACATTTACAAGCCTTATGCATTTTAGGCATACTGCATAACAACCATCTTCATTAAAAAAGAATACTACTTTTCTTTTTCATTACAATCTCAAGAATGAATCAAAATTCTTCACAAGAATCAGACTTAAATCAGCCTATGCATCATATAAGTTTTGACTTCTTTTTATCACTTACAAATTCCATCTGCAAAAAATTGCTAAGACGGGTCGATTCAATGAACTGAGCATGATAAGCACTAAGCCTTAAAATGAATTGCATTCCACTAATTGTTCCATTAAAACTACTCTGCTTTAATGAAACAATTAATATATCATACTAATAAGCATAAGTAATAACAATCAGGAAAGAAGTACATTAATAAATCTAAATTCACTTCTAAGAGAAGAACATAATATAATCCACAACATCTCGCCTTTACAAACTTCCCTTTGACACTTTTAGATATTGATCTTGATATTGTTAATCATATGATAGAAACTATTATGTTTTGTTTTAGTATGATGGTTAGATGTTAGATCATGGATTATTATTGATCTGGATTCAGTTATTATGCATGATGGTTACTAGAGACATTTTTATATGTGGATGATGATATATTGTTTGACATGGACATATTATAGATGTTGATTTGGACATGTGACATTGGATATTTTGAGTAGACCTAGTATGGAAGATTATTGATGATGATATAGTTGATTAATTAATTTAAAATGATAATGTTGAATTCTTGATATTGTTGTGATTCATGTGTTTAGATGATCTTGAGATGTTGTTTATATCATTTTGGATGTTCTGATATGGCCACGAGGCAAGGAGGTATTTGCATTTTACAGTTAAAATATCACAACAATGTCGGGACTAGAGACTAACCATATTGAAATTCTGGGTGAATTCAACAAGGTCACCATGGCAACTGTGTGTGTGTGTGTGTGTTGTATGTTGTTAGGGATTTCCATGGGGAAATTTCCATTATATGTGACCATGGGTTTGTGTAATTTATTAATGTATTCCTTTATTAATGTTGCATGTGTTTATTTTGTGATGTGTTACCCTCTTCTTTAGTTGTTATGTGTTGTGTAATGTTGTGGATAATCATGTGTTAAAATAAATAAATCAACATGTCATAAGAATGTAATTAATGAAGTTGTTGATTTTAAATGTTAATGTTGTAAGAGTGTGTAAGAAATGTGTAAGAAGGTGTAAGGGATATGTAAGAGTATGTAAGATATATTTTGGAGTGAAAGACACTTCATCCTCTTAGGAATTCGAATTTGTCCTTAGAGGCTAAATTTGGAGGCTTGTGGGACAAGTTAAGCTTGTCCCACACCTCTTAAAATGATTCACCAACCATACCTATGGTTTGGAGGTTAAATTTAGGCCTTTTATTGCATTTTGAAATGACTAATTGTAAGTTTTAATTGCACTTCTCTTACATGTTTTTAATTCATCCCCTTTTGGAGTATGGGTTATTTTGGAGTGTGTAAGTGAATTTGTCATTTTTATTCATTATGTTTAGGTGCATGATGTTGAATTTCCTCTTGGGGTTGAGGAAGAATGATGTGGCATCCCACATGGATCCACATCATCCTCTTCTCTTCCCTCTCCTTTAAATTAAAAATTCCTTGCTTATTTGTGGTTGTTGAAACTTTGTTTATTCCTCTTGGGGGCGCATTTTTTTGCTTGCTTGTTGTTTTGGGAGCTTGTTGTGGAAGGAGTTGGAACCTTTTTAATGCTTGGACATTTCTGATTTTGGATTGTATTTGGATTTTGGGAAGCTTGTGAGCTTGGAAGAAACTCCAGTATGGAGAGGTAGGAACTTGAGCCTTTTTAGAATGTTTTCTTTCTTTTGCATGCATGTATGAAATGGTGAATGTGTTATGTGTTCTTGGCTGGTTGGGTAGACTACTTAGGACATGGTGTAGGAGAAGGCTATGGGGATTTAAAATGGGGGCATAAGGGAATGCCAAGGGCATTAGTTTTATTGTGGAGGGAGTTTGGATTGGGATCCACCTTGGAAAAGAAATAGCTTACATTTCTTACTCTTGGGGGGCGATAAGGAGGGGTTGGGAGACATAAGGTTTATGGGATTTGATATGTTATATTGGCGGTATGATTTTAGGTGGATGCCCAATTCCAAATAGGGAGGCATAAGTAGTTTCCCCATAGTTCCTTATTCTTGTTGGCTTACTTGATCAAGCCTAAGTTTTGTGTGAATGTTATCAAATGCAGTTGTGAACTGTTGTTTTTTCTTGAACTATGTTTCTTATTGAATTATGCATGTGAAGAATGTTGTTTTTTTTGTTGTGGAAGCCTTTGTTTCCATGTGTTTATTATCATCTCCTATTTCAATATGGTTGGGGCTCGGGGGCCAATGAGGAAGGATGGCTTCTCCCTTCTCATTGGATGTCTTGGTTGGGTGGAGAGCATTGCCTTTCCCCCTTCCTTGTTGTGATCAAATGAAAAGATGAAGAAATGAAGCATGTTGTTGTTTTAGAGCCAAAGAAATGTACAATTTGACGGTCCCTTTTGTTAATAAGTTTATTATGTTCTTTCCCACTTTAAAGTGGATGATTTGTATAATTATTTGTAATTGGAAGTTGCTTTGTATTGATAAGGAAAGATTGAAATGTAATGTGAAATGTAAAGAGTTATATTCCCTTCTCTGTTTTGAAAAGGAATGTGAAATATATGTATTGTATATTGTATTTTAAAATTAAAAGAAGGAGTTAAGTTGTAAATATGTACTTGTTTAAATTCAATAAAGGAATTGTAAGCTCATTTTATTCACATGGTTGTAATTTGAAGTGGAATACCCAATGATGATTTGAAGCTCGAAACTACTATTTGTAAAAGCAAGAAATATGTAGGAAGGAAGTATGTTGTTTTGCATCCTTGAAGTATACTAAAATTAAAATTAGGACTGCAATTTATCTTAGAAATGAATGGTTGAATTATTCAAGCAAATGTATTGACTAGTTAGAACTATATACACTTTTGAATGATAAAATTGATATACCGATTTAAAGGAAATAGTTCGTTGTTATAAACATCATTACGGCAATTCATTTTCATAAAAACATTCATTTCAAACCTGCACTTAGTAATCAACCTAAAAATGTTATAAGTTAACATGCTAAGACATTAAAGAACCCAAATTGACCTAACATTCAAGAATGAACCTTCAAAACTTTATAGAATCCAACTTGAACTTGCACAGTCGTTTTTCTATCTATTGTCAGAGAAATAAAATTTGAAATCAATTGGATAAATCAACTCTCTAAAAACACTCTAAACCCTCCCTAGACCAATCCTCCATGTCTATTTGACATGTTGAGTGAAGGAGGAGATCTAATTTAACCAAATTGAGAAGTTAAAAATTGTTAGTTCACTAATTAAAAAGCCTGAAGATTGTTTCTTAAAATTGACAACATAAAATTCATCAAATCTCAAAATTGATGACTCCTTTGTAAAGAGGGCATCGATAGCTTTCCGAAAAGTCCTCGTTTTCCCAAAACCGAGCTTTCTAGCTCAAGTTATGGCCATTTGAAGTTTTACTTCAATTTGGCATTCAAAAGGTAATAAAATTTAATCTAACTGTTAAAAATTTAAATTTTAAACTTTGGAAAATTTTCCCTAAAAATTTTGTGGCCCCCGCCATCCCGCAACCAATCGGGATCTTCCATGTGGCACCTCAAAGGGGTGGACCGAATTTAAACTTATCCGTTTTAAAAGAAATTTGCCTTGGGAAAAAATTTCTTTTTTCCTCCAAATCCACTCCATGACCAATCGAGGGGCCACGTGTCCTCTAGGGGGCCGAGGCGAGAGGCATTTTTTTTTTAACTCTTATCCCTTTTGAAAAAAATTTGGAAAATTTTCACTTTTTCCTCCACCGGCCCCCAACCAATCAAAGGGTGCCACGTGTCCTCTAGGGGCTACGGTGTGGGCACGGTTCTTTTTTAACTTAACCTTTTTGAAAATTTTAGGGGAAAATTTTCCATTTTGGCCCCATGGCCCACAACCAATGAGGAGGTGCCACGTGGCACCTTGGGGTGGCGGCGGGGAGGACCCCTTATTCCTTTTGATTTTCCCTTTGGGAAAATTTCTTTGTCTCTCCCCCCAACCCTAGGTTCTCCTGGACTCCTCTTTCCACGGGCATGACCCGCATCCTTTCTTTCCTTTTTCTCTCCCCTTGGGTGCAAGTGCTAAGGCACTAATTTCTTCCACCGCTCCCTTGTCCCTTGGCATCGGATCTTCTGTCGACTTTTTGCGAAAGAGGTCTATTCACTCCATCGGCTTGGTCCCAAGTAGACACGTGTCCCTAGAGGACCCATGGAGGCATGGGATGTTTTGAGACTTTGAGCTCATGTAATGGGAAAATTCCCTAAGCCACCCCGTGACCTGCCAACCCGTTCAAGGTGCTTTCTCCTCCTCTTGACACGTGTCCCCCTAAGGGAAAAATTACCCTAGAACTCCGCCCACTCATATCTTGAGTTCCACAAGGAGTTAGGAGGACTTCTTTATATCACCAAAAGGTGAGAAAATTTCCTATCCATTGGGAATGGTTTAGGAAAATTTTGGAAGCATTAAGTAGGAGAAAAATTCAGTTGAATCTTTGAGCCTGTTAGAGAGCGGGCATGGGGGTAAATTACTCCTGAACCTAACTAAAACATATAACCCTAAAATTTGAACCTTGTGAACTTGAAATTGTTAATGAAGGGAAAACATAGGTTGTAGTAGTTTGGTCTTGTTCTAGAACCTGTTAGTGAAAACTGATGTCTTACAACCTGGTTGTAGACACTTCAAAGAAAAAAAAATTATCCCCTAATTTTTCTAGCTAACCCTAGGTTATTTCTTGGGTCTCAAGTGGTTGTTTAAACGGGCATTACAATTTGGTATCAGAGTAGTGGTTTAAAGGCTTGGACCATTGGGCACACTAAAAACTTGAGACATGAAAACTTAAACCTAATACACTTATAAATCTAAAAAAATAACTTAGTAAGAAATTGTATATTTTAGTAAACATGGAAGTTGTGTAAAACTTAGAAAAATGAACTAACTCTCGCTTTGGTTTATGCAGGAGGCTCAGACGGAGCGAGAGTAACTTTCACAAGGACTCAAACTCACCACCACCACCACCACCACCACCACTTAGATCGGTGTAGCAGCCATTCTACCTTAGATTCTACAGACCCTTCAGATGTTAATGTCACTCTACGCGGAGGATTAGGTGGAGGATATGTAACTATTCATGATAGAGCTCCTTCTATCGAGGGTCAGGTATCTCCTTGACTCAGTGAGGATCATAGAGGAGAGAACTCCCATGCGAGAGTCAGCCAGTAGAGTCACCACCTAGGAGACAGGGTGACAGAGTTCCAGAGCATAGAGAGGTCTCGAGCCCTAGGCTTAGGGATGAGCGTGCTTGAGAGACCTAGAGGCCGACAGACCACAACAGTGGATCACATCAGGGAGATCCTGAAGCTTCAACCCTCACATTACTTAGGTGATACAGGTGGATTTTAGGTAGAGGCCTGGCTAGTGAGCTTGAGTGGTTGCTTCAAGCTTTTCCTTGTTCTAACAACACAAAAGCTCATGTTGTGATCCATCTACTGAGGGATGGAGTTGGAGTATGGTGGAGGACAGAGGAGCAGAAGCTCTCATGTAGATTCGAGATAGTGACTTAGGAGCTTTTTGAGGAGAGATTCAGGAGTAGGTATCTATCACGAGGTTCATCCAGTAGAGGATCGACGAGTTCCATGACCTCCACAGGCTTCTCTTTTAGTAGCAGAGTATGAGAGTAGATTTCTAGATCTACTCCAGTATGTAGAGTATATGCAGGATGAGCAGGTGTGGATTCATAGGTTCATCCGGGGCCTAAATTTGGATATTGGAGGTGCAGTGTGGATTCACTATCCACATACATTAGTTGAGGCCATGTGAGAAGGCCTATATTGCAGAGGAGACTTGGGTAAGACCCAGCAGGCTAGAGACCGAGTCAGGAGCCACATTCAGTAGATGCAGGATGATAGATCGAGAGGTTCAGTCCTCTCCTCATGGTGGCAGGGATTCAACACAGTCATCCTTTAGACCACAACAACAACGTAGCAGCGTAGCAGTCCTACCCACCTTATAGACCTCCACGAGAGAGATGATGCAAAGAGAGGTCGGAGTATGGGGCCTCCTCCTGAGGTCCCATCAGACACGGGTGGACCTAGAGCTCATCAGCCGGGGAGCTCACTAGCAGAGAGCCACAACAGACCATGCAACCGATCATCGGGATCCACACCACGACTTCTAGAGGGCACTCTGATGGAGGTGCTACTCCTTGGAGAGGATTAGGTGGTTGATTTGGATGTGGAGTTGCTGAAATTTTGGAGAGATTGTCCTCAGAACCCTAACAAGGATAAGGCACAAGTTTCGAGAGCGATATAATTGGTGACATGGGATGCAGCCACAGGATTTATGTAGTAGTTGAGAACCACTAGGTAGAGCACTAGAGCACAGTCATTGAGACCACAGGTAGCATTGGTGGTATTCCTACCTCTAGTATTGTTTGATTTTGGTTCTTTTGATTCTTTCATTGCACCATCTTTAGTAGAGCGATGCAGGCTAGTGGTAGTTAGGTAGGGTCTTAGTTGGGATGTCGAGATGGCTTCTAGAGCCAAGATCTCTTGTGGACTCCTTAGTTAAGGAGTGTGTAGTGGATTTGGGACCTTTCACCACTACCTCAGATCTCCGTATTCTTCCTTTGGGCTCATATGGAGTCATTTTGGGTATGGATTGGTTATCTACACACAGGGCCAGGATGGATTGTTATCACAAGACTATAGCTTATGTAGATGATTTAGGAGTTGATTCGGTGATCTCGGGGTCAAGAGACGTTTCTATTCACACCATCTCCGCTATGCAACTTAAGTGGTGTGTGTGATGGGGTTGTCAGATGTATGTTGTTATGGTTAGTGAAAGATCAGAGGATGGGTCTAGTGGACCATCACTTGATGATCATCCCATCTTGAGAGAGTTTTTTTATGTCTTTCTGGGGAGCTACCAGGTTACCACCCCCACGTGAGATTGATTTTCATATAGATTTAGTTCCTGGAGCAGAGCCTATCTCACGGGCACCTTATCGATGACCACCCCCTAGAGCTCTGTGAGCTCAAGTTGCAGCTTGAGGGCCTTTTGGAGAAGGGCCTTATCCATCCTAGTGTATCCCCTTGGGGTGCATCGGTGATCTTCGTGAAGAAGAAGGATGGATCCTTGCGGTTGTGTATTGATTACCGCCAGTTGAACAAGGTAACGATCAAGAATCATTATCCTCTTCCTCGTATTGATGACTTGTTTGATCAGATGAAGGGAGCCATGGTGTTCTCTAAGATTGATCTCAAGTTAGGCTACCATCAGTTGAGGATTTCGAGGTGGACATTCATAAGACCGCCTTCCGCATGAGATATGGGCACTATGAGTTCACAGTGGTGCCTTTTGGTTTGACGAAATGCCCCTGTAGTGTTTATGAGTTTGATGAATGGGGTATTCGGACCTTTTTAGATCACTTCATGCTCATCTTCCTAGATGACATTTTGATATACTCACATACACATGAGGAGCACGAGGGGCACCTTCGCCAGGTTCTTCAGTGTCTTCGTGAGTAGCAGCTTTACAGGAACTTGGAGAAGTGTGCTTTCTTTCAGATAGAGGTACGTATTTGGGTCATATCATTTCTAGGGAAGGTATCACCATCGATCCTTCCAAGATTAGAGCCATTATGGATTGGCCAATACCCACTATAATGACCAAGGTGCAGCTTCATGGGATTAGCAGGTTACTACGGAGATTTGTTCAGACTTCTCTCGATTGTGCACCCATCACTTCCCTTCGAGAGAAAGGAAGAAGTTTGTTTGGTCATATAGATGTGAGTAGGCCTTCAGGACACTAAAGGAGTGCCTCACTATAGCACCCATTCTTGCAGTGTCGGATCCACAGGGTGAATTCTTTGTTTGCATAGATGCTTCGTTAGCAGGACTTGGAGGTGTGTTGATGTAGGATGGCAGAGTAGTGGCTTTCGAGTCTCACAAACTCAAATATCATGAGCTTAATTACCCAACCCATGATCTTGAGCTTGTGGCAGTCATGCATGCTTTGGTTAGATGGAGACATTTTCTTCTTGGATGGAGATTCACACTCAGGATGATCATTTGAGTCTTCACCACCTCTTCACACAGCCCAATCTCAAACGCTCATCAACAACGTTGGATGGAGTTACTTTGTGAGTATGACATGGAGATCGAGCATGTGAAGGGGAAGGAGAATGTGGTAGAAAATGCTCTCAGTAGATGGAGACATGTGGCTATGGCCACCTCAATGAGCACAGATTTGCAGAGCAGGATTCTTCAACAGCTTCCTCTTGACAACTTCTTCTACATCTCGATGAGTAGAGATTGAGTCACAGAGACCCCTTGAGGGAAGTTTGATGGTTTTTCCTTAGAGGAAGATGGTCTTCTCAGACACAGAGGTAGGATATATGTTCCCAGAGAGGGAGGCTTGAGGCAAGACATCTTGGTAGAGGCACATCATGCACCCTATTCAACCCATCCCGGGGTGAAGAAGATGCACGCTACCTTGAGACAGTTGTACCATTGGAGAGGACTTCGTCGAGATGTGGCTCAGTTTGTGTCATGGTGTTTAGAGTGCTAGAGGGTTAAGGTCAAGCATCAGCATCCAGCAGGCCTTCTTTATCCTCATGCCATACCGAAATGGAAGTGGGACACCATTTCCATGGATTTCATTGTTGGGCTACCGATGTCGAGATATCACCACGACGCCATTATGGTCATGGTTGATAAATTGACAAAAGTGGCTCACTTTTCTCCGATGAAGACCACTTATACAGCTAGAGCAGTGGCATGAGTATATTTGGATGAGATTGTCAGGTTGCATGGGATTCCATGAAGATCATTTGTGACCACGATCCTTTGTACACTTCACACTTTTGGACTACCATGCAGTATGTTCTCGGGATGAGGATCAACTTCAACACAACATATCACCCTGAGATAGATGGATAGACCGAGCGAGTGAATCAAATTTTAGAGGATATGCTCAGGATGTATGTGATGGATCAGCAGTCTAAGTGGGAGGAGTACCATACTTAGTGGATTTTTCCTACAATAATAGTTTTCAGAGTTCTATAGGCATGGCTCCTTTTCAAGCTTTGTATGGTAGAGAGTGCAGGACACCTCTTAGTTGGGATAGGTTAGAGGATAGAGTATCTCTTGGACCAGCTCTTTTTGTAGGACATGGAGCAGCAGGTAGTGTTGATCAGGTAGAGATTGTAGGAGGCTCAGGATAGGTAGAAAGAAGTATGTGGATCAACATAGGATTGATCATAGTTTTGATGTGGGCATGAAGGTGTTCCTTCGTGTCAAGCCACACAAAATCCCTATCCATTATGGAAAAGGTTCTAAGTTAGCTCCTAGATTCATTGGTCCTTTTGAGATCTTGGAGTGTATCGGCCCTTTGCCTACCATCTAACATTGCCACCCATCTTGTCTCACGTACATGATGTGTTTCATGTTTCTATTCTTAGGAGATATATTGCATATCCATCTCATGTACTTGGATTGGACATCATTGTAGGTGCAGGATCAGGGGTAGGTGATGGTGGAGCCCATCCATATCATAGATCGCAGACCATGGGCCTTCGAGGCAGAGAGATTGATCAGGTATGGGTGTAGTGGGATAGATATGACGAGACTACAGCCACTTGGGAGGATGCCACAATATTATGAGTGTAGTTTCCACATTTGTTCCAGTGACTTCCAGGAGGAAGTCGAGTCTAAGGGGAGGGGGATGTAGTGCCCACTTCCCTTTGACACTTTTAGATACTAATCTTGATACTTGTTGATCATATTATGGACACTATTATGTTTTGTTTTAGTATGATGGTTAGATGTTAGATCATGGATTATTATTGATCTGGATTATTATTATGCATGATGGTTACTTAGAGACATTTTTATATGTGGATGATGATATACTATTTGACATGGACATATTATAGATGTTGATTTGGACATGTGACATTGGATATTTTGAGTAGACCTAGTATGGAAGATTATTGATGATGATATAGTTGATTAATTAATTTAAAATGATAATGTTGAATTCTTGATGTTATTGTGATTCATGTGTTTAGATGATCTTGAGATGTTGTTTATATTATTTTGGATGTTCTGATATGGCCACGAGGCCGAAAGAGGTATTTGGGTTTTGCAGGTTAAAATATCACAAAAATGTCAGGGGACTGGAGACTAACCATATTGAAATTCTTGGTGAATTCAATAAGGTCACCATGGCAACTGTTGTGTGTGTGTGTGTGTATGTTGTTAGGAATTTCCATGGGGAAATTTCTATTATATGTGACCATGGGTTTGTGTAATTTATTAATGTATTCCTTTATTAATGTTGCATGTGTTTATTTTGTGATGTGTTACCCTCTTCTTTAGTTGTTATGTGTTGTGTAATGTTGTGGATAATCATGTGTTAAAATAAATAAATCAATATGTCATGAGAATGTAATTAATGAAGTTGTTGATCTTAAATGTAATGTTATAAGGGTGTGTAAGAAATGTGTAAGAAGGTGTAAGGGATATGTAAGAGTATGTAAGATAGATTTTGGAGTGAAAGACACTTCATCCTCTTAGGAATTCGAATTTGTCCTTGGAGGCTAAATTTGGAGGCTTGTGGGACAAGTTAAGCTTGTCCCACACCTCTTAAAATGATTCACCAACCATACCTATGGTTTGGAGGTTAAATTTAGGCCTTTTATTGCATTTTGAAATGACTAATTGTAAGTTTTAATTGCACTTCTCTTACATGTTTTTAATTCAGTCCTTTGGAGTATGGGTTATTTTGGAGTGTGTAAGTGAATTTGTCATTTTTATTTATTATGTTTAGGTGCATGATGTTGAATTTCCTCTTGGGGTTGAGGAAGAATGATGTGGCATCCCACATGGATCCACATCATCCTCTTCTCTTCCCTCTCCTTTAAATTCAAAACTCCTTGCTTGTTTGTGGTTGTTGAAACTTTGTTTATTCCTCTTGGGGCGCATTTTTTTGCTTGTTGTTTTGGGAGCTTGTTGTGGAAGGAGTTGGAGCCTTTTTTCATGCTTGGACATTGCTGATTTTGGACTGTATTTGGATTTTGGGAAGCTTGTGAGCTTGGAACAAACTCCAGTATGGAGAGGTAGGAACTTGAGCCTTTTAGAATGTTTTCTTTCTCTTGCATGCATGTATGAAATGGTGAATGTGTTATGTGTTCTTGGCTGGTTGGGTAGACTACTTAAGACATGGTGTAGGAGAAGGCTATGGGGATTTCAAATGGGGGGCATAAGGGAATGCTAATTTCATCAGTTTTATTATGGAGGGAGTTTGGATTGGGATCCACCTTGGAAAATAAATAGCTTGCATTTCTTACTCTTGGGGGGCATAAGGGAGAAACTTTGGGGGCATAAGGAGGGGTTGGGAGACATAAGGTTTATGGGATTTGATATGTTATATTGGTGGTATGATTTTAGGTGGATGCCCAATTCCAAATAGGAGGCATAAGTAGTTTCCCCATAGTTCCTTGCTCTTGTTGGCTTGCTTGATCAAGCCTAAGTTTTGTGTGAATGTTATCAAATGTAGTTGTGAAATACTTTGTTTTTGCTTGAAATGTGTTTCTTATTGAAATTATGCATGTGAAGAATGTTGTTTGTTTTGTTGTGGAAGCCTTTGTTACCATGTGTTGATTATCATCTCCTATTTCAATATGGTTGGGGCTCGGGGGCCAATGAGGAAGGATGGATTCTCCCTTCTCATTGGATGTCTTGGTTGGGTGGAGAGCATTGCCTTTCCCCTTCCTTGTTGTGATCAAATGAAAAGATGAAGAAATGAAGCATGCTGCTAGTTTTGGAGCCAAAGAAATGTACAGTTTGACAGTCCCTTTTTGTTAGCAAGTTTATTGTGTTCTTTCCCACTTTGAAGTGGATGATTTGTATAATTATTTGTAATGGGAAGTTGCTTGTATTGATAAGGAAAGATTGAAATTGTAATGTGAAATGTAAAGAGTTATATTCCCTTCTCTGTTTTGAAAAGGAATGTGAAGCATATATATGTATTGCATATTGTATTTTAAAGTTAAAAGGAGTTAAGTTGTAAAGATGTTCTCTGTTTAAATTCAATAAAGGAATTGCATTAGTTCATTTTATTCACATGGTTGTAATTGAAGTGAATACCCAATGATGATTTGAAGCTCAGATATTTGTAAAAGCAAGAAATACGTAGGAAGGAAGTATGTTGTTTTGCATCCTTGAAATGTATACTAAAATTAAAATCAGGACTTTGCAATTTAACTTAGAAATGAATGGTTGATTAATTCAAGCTAATGTATTGAGAATAGTTAGAAACTATATACACTTTTGAATGATAAAATTGATATACCGATTTAAAGGAAATAGTTCACTGTTATAAATTTCATTATGGCAATTCATTTTCATAAAAACATATAGTTTAGACCTGCACTTAGTAATCAACCTAAAAATGTTATAAGTTAACATGCTAAGACATTAAAGAACTCAAATTGACCCTAACATTTAAGAATGAACCTTCAAAACTTTATAGAATCCAACTTGAACTTCACATCATTTTTTATGTCTATTGTCGAAAAATAAAATTTGAAATCAATTGATAAATCAACTCTTCCTAAAACACTCTAAACCCTCCCTAGACTAATCCTCCATGTCTGTTTGACATGTTGAGTGAAGGAGGAGATCTAATTTAACCAAATTGAGAAGTTGAAAATTGCCAGTTCACTAATTAAAAACCTACAGATTTTTTCTCAAAATTGACCACTTAAACTTCATCAAATTTCAAAATTGATGACTCTTATGTAAAGAGGGCATCGAGGAGCTTTCGAAAAGTCCTCGTTTTCCCAAAACTAAGCTTTCTAGCTCAAGTTATGGCCATTTGAAGTTTTACTTCAATTTGGCATTCAAAAGGTAATAAAATTTAATCTAACTATTAAAAATTTAAATTTTAAACTTTGGAAAAATTTCCTAAAAAGTCCATGGCCCCCACCATCCCATAACCAATCGGGATCTTGCCACATGGCACCTCGGAGGGGCGGACCGAATTTAAACTTATCCATTTTTAAAAAAATTCCTTGGGAAAAATTTTCCTTTTTCCTCCGCCGGACCAACCAATTAGAGGGCACCACGTGTCCTCTAGGGGCTGAGGCGGAGGCATGGTTTATTTTTAACTCTTATCCCTTTTGAAAATTTTTGGAAAATTTTCACTTTTTCCTCCACCACCCAACCAATCGAGGGCGCCACGTGTCCTCTGGGGGCTACGGCGTGGGCAAGGTTCCTTTTTAACTTAACCTTTTTGAAAATTTTGGGGAAAATTTTCCATTTTGGCCCTGCGGCCCGCAGCCAATGAGGAGGTGCCACATGGCACCTTGGGGGTGCAAGTGGGGAGGGTGGAACCCTTTGTTATTTTGGCTTTCGGCCTTTGGAAAAAAAAAATTAAAATTAAAATCTTCCCCACGGTCTCTGCCTTCTCCCTCTTCCTTCTCCCTCAGAATTCTCCTCTTCCGCGGGTGCACAAACCCACGTGTCCTTTCTTTCCTTTTTCTCCCCCTCGGGTGCAAGGCACTAATTTCTTCCATTGCATCGCCAATTCGTCCCTTCCCGGTCTTTCTTAAAGCCTCAACACTCGGCTCGCTCCCAACTCCAACCGGTAGCCACGTGTCCCTAGAGGACCCATGGAGGCGCGGGATGTTTTGAGACTTTGAGCCCATGCAATGGGAAAATTTCCCTAAGCCACCCCGCGACCCACCAACCCATTTAAGGCGCTTTCTCCTCCTCTTGACACGTGTCCCCCTAGGGAAAATTTTCCCTAGAACTCCGCCCACTCATATCTTGAGTTCCACAAGGAGTTAGGAGGACTTCTTTATATCACCGAAAGGTGAGAAAATTTCCTATCCATTAGGAATGGTTTAGGGAAATTTTGGAAGTGTTAAGTAGGATAAAAATCTAGTTGAATCTCTGAGCCTAGAGAGAGCATGGGGGGTAAATTACTCCCTGAACCTAACTAAAACATATAACCCTAAAATTTGAACCTTGTGAACTTGAAATTGTTAATGAAGGAAACATAGGTTGTAGTAGTTTGGTCTTGTTCTGGAACCTATTAGTGAAAACTGATGTCTTGCAACTTGGTTGTAGACACTTCAAAGTAAAAAAATTATCCCCTAATTTTTCTAGCTAACCCTAGGTTGTTTCTTGGGTCTCAAGTGGTTGTTTAAACGGGAATTATAGTTTTCATCAGAGTGATGGTTTAAAGGCTTGGACCATTGGGCACACTAGAAAACTTGAGACATGAAAACTTAAACCTAGTACACTTGTAAATCTAGAAAACAACTTAGCAAGAAATTTGTATATTTTAGTAAACATGGAAGTTGTGTAAAACTTAGAAAAATGAACTAACTCGCTTTGGTCTGTGCAGGAGGCTTAGACGGAGTGAGAGGAACTTTCACAGGGACTCAAACTCACCACCACCACCACCACCACTAACCAGATCAGGGTGTAGCAGCCATTCTACCTCAGATTCTATAGACCCTTCATGATGTTAATGCCACTCTACGTAGAGGATTAGGTGGAGGACAGGCAGCTAGTCATGACAGAGTTCCTTCTATCGAGGGTCAAGTATCTCCGTAACTCAGTGAGAAGCATAGAGGAGAGAACTCCCATGTGGAGTCACCAGCAGAGTCACGACCTAGGATATGGGGTGACAGAGTTCCAGAGCATAGAGAGAGGTCTCGGAGCCCTAGGCTTAGGGATGAGCGTGTCGAGAGACCTAGAGGCCGACAAACCACAGCAACGGATCACATCAAGGAGATCCTGAAGCTTCGGCCCTCACATTACTTAGGTGATACAGGTGGATTTCGGCAGAGGCACAGCTAGTGAGCTTGAGTGGTTGCTTCAAGCTTTGTCCTCGTTCCAACAACACAAAATTTCATGTTACGATCCATCTATTGAGGGATGGATTTGGAGTATGGTGGAGGACAAAGGAGGAGCAAAGCTCATGTAGATTCGAGAGATAGTGACCTAGGAGCTTTTGAGGAGAGATTCAGGAGCAGGTATCTATCACGGAGGTTCATCCAATAGAGGATCGACGAGTTCCATGACCTCCGACAGGCTTCTCTTTTTGTAGCAGAGTATGAGAGTAGATTTCTAGATCTACTCCAGTATGTAGAGTATATGCAGGATGAGCAGGTGTGGATTCACAGGTTCATCCGGGCCTAAATTTGGATATTGGAGGTGCAGTGCGGATTCACTATCCACATTCATTAGCTGAGGCCGTTGAGAAGGCCTATATTGCAGAGGAGACTTAGGGTAAGACCCAGCAGGCTAGAGACCGAGTAGTCGGAGCCGCATTCAATGAGATGCAGGATGGTAGATCAAGAGGTTAAGTACCTCTTCCTCGTGGTGGCATGATACAACACAGTCATCCTTTAGGCCATAGCAATAGTAGTCTCGCCCACCTTATAGACCTCCACAAAGAGCTGATGCACATAGAGGTCGGAGTATGGGGCCTCCTCCTAGAGGTCCCATCAGGACACAAGGTGGACATAGAGCTCAGTCAGTGGAGATCGCTCTCCAGAGAGGCCACAATGGACAGACATTCGGATCATCGTGGATCCACGCCACAGACTTCTAGAGCACCTGTTGGAGGTGCTACTCCTTAGAGAGGATCAGGTGGTTGCTTTGGATGTGGAGTTGTTGGACATTTTTAGAGAGATTTTCCTTAGAACCATAACAATGGTAAGGCACAAATTTCAGAGCCGACAGTTGGTGACATGGGACGCAGCCATCACATGATTTATGTAGTGGTTGAGAACCACCAGGAGAGCACTAGATCACACAGTCATTAAGACCACATGTAGCATTGGTGGTATTCCTACCTCTGTATTGTTTGATTATGGTTCTTCTGATTCTTTCATTGCACCATCTTTAGTAGAGCGATGCGCAGTGGTGGTAGTTAGGAAGGGTCTTAGTTGGGATGTTGAGATGGCTTCTGGAGCCAAGATCTCTGTGGACTCCTTAGTTAAGGAGTGTGTAGTGGATTTGGGACCTTTCACCACTACCTCATATCTCCATATTCTTCCTTTGGGCTCGTATGGAGTCATTTTGGGTATGGATTGGTTATCTGCACACATAGGGCCAGGATGGATTGTTATCACAAGACTATAGCTTGTGCGAGATGATTTAGGAGTTGAGTCAATGATCTCGGGGGTCAAGAGACTCGTCTCTATTCGCACCATCTCAGCTATGCGCACTTAAGCGGTGTGTGCGATGGGGTTGTCAGATGTATGTTGTTACGGTTAGTGATAGATCAGAGGATGGGTCTAGTGGACCATCAATTGATGATCATCTCATCTTGAGATAGTTTTCGATGTCTTTCTGAGGAGCTACCGGGGTTAACACCCCCACGTGAGATTGATTTTCATATAGATTTAGTTCCTAGAGCACAGTCTATCTCACGGGCACCTTATCGGATGACCACCCCAAAGCTCTGTGAGCTCATGTTGCAGCTTGAGGACCTTTTGAAGAAGGGCCTTATCCATCCTAGTGTATCCCCTTGGGGTGCACCAGAGATCTTTGTGAAGAAGAAGGATGGATCCTTGCGGTTGTGTATTGATTACCACCAGTTGAACAAGGTAACGATCAAGAATCATTATCCTCTTCCTCGTATTGATGACTTATTTGATCAGATGAAGGGAGCCACGGTGTTCTCTAAGATTGATCTCAAGTCAGGCTACCATCAGTTGAGGATTTCAAAGGCGGACATTCATAAGACCACCTTTCGTATGAGATATGGGCACTATGAGTTCACAGTGGTGCCTTTTGGTTTGACGAATGCCCCTGCAGTGTTTATGAATTTGATGAATGGGGTATTTAGGACCTTTTAGATCGCTTCATGCTCATCTTCCTAGATGACATTTTGATATACTCACGTACACGTGAGGAGAACGAGGGGCACCTTCGCCAGGTTCTTCAGTGTCTTCGTGAGCAACAACTTTACGGGAACTTAGAGAAGTGTGCTTTCTTTCAGACAGAGGTGCAATATTTGGGTCATATCATTTTTGGAGAAGGTATCGCCATCAATCCTTTCAAGATTAAAGCCATTATGGATTGGCCAGCACCCACTACAGTGACCGAGGTGCGTAGCTTCATGGGATTAGCAGGTTACTACAAGAGATTTATTCAGGACTTCTCTCGATTGCACACCCGATCACTTCCCTTCAGAGGAAAGGGAAGAAGTTTGTTTGGTCAGATAGATGTAAGAAGGCCTTCAAACACTTTGAAGGAGTGCCTCACTACAGACCCATTCTTGGAGTGTCAGATCCATAGGGTGAATTATTTGTTTGCAAAGATGCTTCATTAGTCGGGCTTAGCGGTGTGTTGATGCAGGATGGTAGAGTAGTGGCTTTGAGTCTCGTAAACTCAAAGATCACGAGCTTAATTACCCAACCCATGATCTTGAGCTTATAGCAGTCGTGCATGCTTTGGTTAGATGGAGACATTTTCTTCTTGGATGAAGATTCACACTTAGGACTAATCATTTGAGTCTTCGCCACCTCTTCACGCAGCCCAATCTTAACGCTCGTCAGTGGCGTTGGATGGAGTTGCTTTTTGAGTATGACATGGAGATCAAGCATGTGAAGGGGAAGGAGAATGTGGTAGTAAATGCTCTCAGCAGATGGAGACATGTGGCTATGGCCACCTCAATGAGCACAAACTTACGGAGCAGACTCTTCAAAGAACTTCCTCTTGGCGGCTTCTACATCTCGGACAAGCAGAGATTGAGTCACAGAGACCCCTTGAGGGAAGTTTGATGGTTTTTCCTTAGAGGCAGATGGTCTTCTCAAGCATAGAGGCATGATATATGTTCCTAGAGAGGGAGGCTTGAGGCAAGACATCTTGGTAGAGGCACATCATGCACCCTATTCAGCCCATCCCGGGGTGAAGAAGATGCATGCTAAGTTGCGATAGTTGTACCATTGGAGAGGACTTTGTCGAGACGTGGCTCAGTTTGTGTCATAGTGTTTAGAGTGCTAGAGGGTTAAGGTCAAGCATCAGCATCCAGCAGGACTTCTTTATCCTCATGCCATACCGAAATGGAAATGGGACACCATTTCCATGGATTTCATTGTTGGGCTACCGATGTCGAGATATCACCACGATGCCATTATGGTCACGGTTGATAAATTGACAAAAGTGGCTCACTTTTCTTCGGTAAAGACCACTTATATAGCTAGAGTAGTGGCATGAGTATATTTGGATGAGATTTTCAGGTTGCACGGGATTCTGCGGAAGATCATTTGTGACCGTGATCCTTTATACACTTCACACTTTTGGACTACCATGTAGTATGTCCTCGGGATGAGGATCAACTTCAACATAGCATATCACCCTAAGATAGATGGACAGACTGAGTGAGTGAATCAAATTTTAGAGGATATGCTCAGGATGTATGTGATGGATCAGCAGTCTAAGTGGGAGGAGTACATGTACTTAGTGGATTTTTCCTATAATAACAGCTTTTCGAGTTCTATAAGCATGGCTTCTTTTCGGCTTTGTATGGTAGAGAGTACATGACACCTCTTAGTTGGGACAAGTTAGAGGACATAGTATCTCTTGGACCAACTCTTTTGTAGGACATGGAGCAAAGGTGTAGTGTTGATCAGGTAGAGATTACGGAGGATCATGACATGCGTAGAAGAAGTATGCAGATCAACATAGGATTGATCGTAGTTTTGATGTGGGCATGAAGGTGTTCCTTCATGTCAGACCACATAAGAGCCCTATCCGTTATGGAAAAGGTTCTAAGTTAGCTCCTAGATTCGTTGGTCCTTTTGAGATCTTGGAGCGTATCGGCCCTTTGGCCTACCATCTAGCATTGCCACCCAGCTTGTCTCGAGTACATGATGTGTTTCATGTTTCAGTTCTTAGGAGATATATTGCAGATTCATTTCATGTATTGGATTGGACATCATTGCAGGTGTAGGATCAGGGGCAAGTGATGGTGGAGCCCATCCGTATCATAGATCACAGGACCCTAGGCCTTCGAGGCAAAGAGATTGATCAGGTACATGTACAATGGGACAGATACGACAAGACTGCAGCCACTTGGGAGGATGCCATAGTATTACGAGTGCAGTTTCACATTTGTTCCAATGACTTCCAGGAGGAAGTCGAGTCTAAGGGGAGGGGTTGTAGTGCCCACTTCCCTTTGACACTTTTAGATACTGATCTTGATATTGTTGATCATATGATAGACACTATTATGTTTTGTTTTAGTATGATGGTTAGATGTTAGATCATGGATTATTATTGATCTGGATTCAATTATTATGCATGATGGTTACTAGAGACATTTTTATATGTGGATGATGATATATTGTTTGACATGGACATATTATAGATGTTGATTTGGATATGTGACATTGGATATTTTTAGTAGACCTAGTATGGAAGATTATTGATGATGATATAGTTGATTAATTAATTTAAAATGATAATGTTGAATTCTTGATATTGTTGTGATTCATGTGTTTAGATGATCTTGAGATGTTGTTTATATCATTTTGGATGTTCTGATATGGCCATGAGGCCAAAGGAGGTATTTGCGTTTTGTAGGTTAAAATATCACAACAATGTCGGGGGACTGGAGACTAACCATATTTAAATTCTTGGTGAATTCAACAAGGTCACAATGACAATTGTTTTGTGTGTGTGTGTTGTATTTTGTTAGGAATTTCCATGGGGAAATTTCCATTATATGTGACCATGGGTTTGTGTAATTTATTAATGTGTTCCTTTATTAATGTTGCATGTGTTTATTTTGTGATGTGCTACCCTCTTCTTTAGTTGTTATGTGTTGTGTAATGTTGTGGATAATCATGTCTTAAAATAAATAAATCAACATGTCATGAGAATGTAATTAATGAAGTTGTTGATTTTAAATGTTAATGTTGTAGGAGTGTGTAAGAAATGTGTAAGGAGGTGTAAGGGATATGTAAGAGTATGTAAGATATATTTTGGAGTGAAAGACACTTCATCCTCTTAGGAATTCGAATTTGTCCTTAGAGGCTAAATTTGGAGGCTTGTGGGACAAGTTAAGCTTGTCTCACACCTCTTAAAATGATTCACCAACCATACCTATGGTTTGGAGGTTAAATTTAGGCCTTTTTATTACATTTTGAAATGACTAATTGTAAGTTTTAATTGCACTTCTATTACATGTTTTTAATTCAGTCCCTTTGGAGTAGTGGTTATTTTGGAGTGTGTAAGTGAATTTGTCATTTTTATTCATTATGTTTAGGTACATGATGTTGACTTTCCTCTTGGGGTTGAGGAAGAATGACGTGGCATCCCACATGGATCCACATCATCCTCTTCTCTTCCCTCTCCTTTAAATTCAAAAATCCATGCTTCTTTGTGGTTGTTAAAACTTTGTTTATTCCTCTTGGGGGCACATTTTTTCGCTTGTTGTTTTGGGAGCTTGTTGTGGAAGGAGTTGGAGCCTTTTTGCATGCTTGGACATTGTTGATTTTGGACTGTATTTGGATTTTGGGAATCTTGTTAGCTTGGAACAAACTCTAGTATGGAGAGGTATGAACTTGAGCATTTGTAGAATGTTTTCCTTCTCTTGCATGCATGTATGAAATGGTGAATGTGTTATGTGTTCTTGGCTGATTGGGTAGACTACTTAGGACATGGTGTAGGAGAAGGCTATGGGGATTTCAAATGGGGGGGCATAGGGGAATGCCAAGGGCATCAGTTTTATTATGGAGGGTGTTTGGATTTGGATCCACCTTGGAAAAGAAATAGCTTGCATTTCTTACTCTTGGGGGGCATAAGGGAGAAACTTTGGGGGCATAAGGAGGGGTTGGGAGACATAAGGTTTATGGGATTTGATATGTTATATTGGCGGTATGATTTTAGGTGGATGCCCAATTCCAAATAGGGAGGCATAAGTAGTTTCCCCATAGTTCCTTGCTCTTGTTGGCTTGCTTGATCAAGCCTAAGTTTTGTGTGAATGGTATCAAATGTAGTTGTGAACTGTTGTTTTTGCTTGAACTGTGTTTTCTTATTGTTTATGCATGTGAAAGAATGTTGTTTGTTTTGCTGTGGAAGCCTTTGTTTCCATGTGTTGATTATCATCTCCTATTTCAATATGGTTTGGGCTCGAGGCCAATGAGGAAGGATGGCTTCTCTCTTCTCATTGGATGTCTTGGTTGGGTGGAGAGCATTGCCTTTCCCCCTTCCTTGTTGTGATCAAATGAAAAGATGAAGAAATGAAGCATGCTGTTGTTTTGGAGCCAAAGAAATGTACAGTTTGACAGTCCCTTTTGTTAGCAAGTTTATTGTGTTCTTTCCCACTTTGAAGTGGATGATTTGTATAATTATTGTAATTGGAAGTTGCTTGTATTGATAAGGAAAGATTGAAAGTGTAATGTGAAATGTAAAGAGTTATATTCCCTTCTCTGTTTTGAAAAGGAATGTGAAGCATATATATGTATTGCATATTGTATTTTAAAGTTAAAAGAAGGAGTTAAGTTGTAAAGATGTACTCTATTTAAATTCAATAAAGGAATTGCAAGCTCATTTTATTCACATGGTTGTAATTGAAGTGGAATACCCAATGATGATTTGAAGCTCTGTATATTTGTAAAAGCAAGAAATACGTAGGAAGTATGTTGTTTGCATCCTTGGAAGTATATTAAAATTAAAATCAGGACTGCAATTTAACTTAGAAATGAATGGTTGAATTAGTCAAGCAAATGTATTGGACTAGTTAGGAACTATATACACTTTTGAATGATAAAATTGATATACCGATTTAAAGGAAATAGTTCACTGTTATAAACTTCATTCTGGCAATTCATTTTCATAAAAACGTACAGTTCAGACCTGCACTTAGTAATCAACCTAAAAATGTTATAAGTTAACATGCTAAGACATTAAAGAACTCAAATTGACCCTAACATTTAAGAATGAACCTTCAAAACTTTATAGAATCCAACTTGAAACTTGCACAGTCATTTTTGTCTATTGTCGAGAAATAAAATTTGAAATCAATTAGATAAATCAACTCTCTGAAAACACTCTAAACCCTCCCTAGACCAATCCTCCATGTCTTTTTGACATGTTGAGTGAAGGAGGAGATCTAATTTAACCAAGTTGAGAAGTTGAAAATTGCCAGTGCACTAATTCAAAAGCCTGCAGATTTTTTTCATTAAATTTACCACTTAAACTTCATCAAATTTCAAAATTGATGACTCCTGTGTAAAGAGGGCATCAAGAGATTTCTGAAAAGTCCTCGTTTTCCCAAAACCGAGCTTTCTAGCTCAAGTTATGGCCATTTGAAGTTTTACTTCAATTTGGCATTCAAAAGGTAATAAAATTTAATCTAACTGTTAAAAATTTAAATTTTAAACTTTGGAAAAATTTCCTAAAAATTCTATGGCCCCCACCATCCCGCAACCAATCGAGATCTTGCCATGTGGCACCTTAGAGGGGCGGATTGAATTTAAACTTATCCGTTTTAAAAAAATTTGCCTTGGGAAAAATTTTCCTTTTTCCTCCGCCGGCCCGCAGCCAATCAGAGGGCACCATGTGTCCTCTAGGGGCTGAGGTGGAGGCACGGTTTGTTTTTAACTCTTATCCCTTTTGAAAAATTTTGGAAAATTTTCACTTTTTCCTCTGTCACCCCCACCAATCAGAGGGTGCCACGTGTCCTCTAGGGGCTACGACATGGGTGTGGTTCCTTTTTGAACTTAATCTTTTTGAAAATTTTGGGGAAAATTTTCCATTTTGGCCCCACGGCCCACACCAATGAGGAGGTGCCACGTGGCACCTTGGGGTGGCGGCGGGGAGGGCGGAACCCTTTGTTATTTTTGCTTTCGGCCTTTAGAAAAAAAAATTAAAATTAAAATCTTCCCGTGGTCCGCAACTCTGCCTTCTCCCTTAGAATTCTCCTCTTCCACAGTGCGTGGACTGCGCGTCCTTTCTTTCCTTTTTCTCCCCCTCGAGTGCAAAGTGTTAATTTCTTCCACCGCCTCATCCCTTCTCGGTCTTCTTCGGCGTTGACTCCGCGGTCACCACGTGTCCCTAGAGGACCCACGGAGGCACGAGATGTTTTGATACTTTGAGCCCATGCAATGGGAAAAATTCCCTAAGCCACCCCGCGACCCGCCATCCCGTTCAAGTGCTTTCTCCTCCTCTTGACATGTGTCCCCCTAAGGGAAAAATTGCCCTAGGAACTCGCCCACTCATATCTTGAGTTCCACAAGGAATTAGGAGGACTTCTTTATATCACCGAAAGGTGAGAAAATTTCCTATCCATTGGGAATGGTTTAGGAAAATTTTGGAAGCATTAAGTAGGAGAAAAATCTAGTTAAATCTCTAAGTCTATTAGAAAGCGCCATGGGGTAAATTACTCCCGAACCTAACTAAACCATATAACCCTAAAATTTGAACCTTGTGAACTTGAAATTGTTAATGAAGGGAAACATAGGTTGTAGTAGTTTGTCTTGTTCCAAAACCTGTTAGTGAAAACCGATGTCTTAACCTGACACAGTTGTAGACACTTCAAAATAATAAAAAAATAACCCCTAATTTTTCTAGCTAACCCTAGGTTGTTTCTTGGGTCTCAGTGGTTGTTTAAACGGGCATTACAAATCATATCAATTACCTTTAAACAAACAACAGATCATATCATCTCATTGTTCCCAATTCTATCATAATAGAATAAAACATTTATCTTTACTATAAGACAAAAGAAGTGTTTACAGACATGGTTCCCATTAGGATGATTCATCTAACTCTTAAGCAAAAGAAGAAGAAGAACCATTACAAACTATGCCCAAACACAAAACATCTCGAAAAATAGAAACAAGTTCATAACATGAATTTAACTGTTTCATTTAAAGGACAACTACCTTAACATTCAACATTTAAGATATTCATCGAATAGAATCCCATGTCCATCCCTGAAGGAATATAGAATCAAACAGATCTATCAACAAGTTTACATTTTCTATTCAACAAGACCGAAACATCTAATCTCTTTTTACATCATTTCAGTCAAATGATATGTACAAGAAGACTAATCAACATAATAAATCTCCATTCCCTAAGAGAATCAATAACAGAAGGTTTCAATCAAATGAACTTAACCCAACAACATAGAAAAGGAATCTTATCAGAATGTGATTCCATCCTTAAATCATTTCACTACACTTAACAACAAATTCCCTTTCTAATCCAAACAATAAGCTCATACACTAGTTCCCAGAAGAGAGAACAAAACCAACTCAAGGTAAGAAGAAAACATACTGCAAGTCTCCCTTACAATTTTTACCTTCAATAAAGCATGAGTTCCCATTTCAATTCAGAACAAATACACAGTAAAGTTCAAAAATAGCATACTGTCCCAAATGAATCGAAATTTATTTTCTCTTTAAAAAAAAGGATTCATTTACTAAATCCAATCAAGAAATAGAAAATCCCTAACAGAAAACTAACAATTCTTAATTACCCACGAGCTCAACAAAGACTGAAACTTCATTACAAGATTTCAACATTTTATTACAAAGAGCAAGTGGTTCATGGTTTCAAGAGAGCAATAATCCAAAACAAAACTATCTCAACTTCATGTTTCCAATAGAGGAGACATTGTTTTAAACAAAACAATCAACCCAAGATGCGGGTTTCCTCAAAACAGAGGGGAAAAGGCTTTCCCTACTTAAATGCCATTGCTAGTTCAAAGAAGACGAACAGTCCACAAAAGAAGTTCCAATTCCATTATCTAACGAAAATCGTTTCTAGTTTAATTTTCCAAAAGATATTCAAACAACTCGGTTAAACTACTCTACCATGATTTCCTTTGAGTAAGTAGTTCGAATTGATAGAGTTATAAGCTTTTAACTTAAATGAAATTAAAACCAACTCAAAATTACCAGAACAGAACCGACACATCATTCCAGCTATAAATTCCAACACTAAGTACCAAATTACACGTACAGTGTCAAATCACAAAGTCTCAAACATGAGCTCGGATATACACAAGTGTCTTAATACGAGGCAGTATATATTACAAATATACATTAATAGTTCAAAACAATAGGGAGCCTCCATTACCAATTTATATCTTATCAAGAAGCCCTATTTCCAACTCAAAATGAAACACGAGTTTCCAACAAGAGTTCAGAACCATACAAGTAACAAAATACGAGTGCGGTGAAAACATGAACTTCCATTAACAATCCGAATATCACAAGAATAAAACATGAGTACAGAGCTACATACGGACTTCAAACAATAGTCCCGAGTTACCCAAGGTTCCAAACATGGGTTTAGAGCATCAAGAATTATCCAGTACCAGTTCTTATCCAAATACGAACCCAATACAAGTTCCAAACCAAACACTAGCTCGAATACAAGCTCAAGCTTAAACAAAACACGAGTTCCAATGCAAGATCAAATGGGACTCAAGGTTCCCAAAAACTCAGAACCATATAAATAGCAATGAAGGTCAGTTAAAACACAACACTTCGAATACTAGTTCCAGAAATGACAAGCAGAGCTACAAAACAAGTTTCCCATGAATGATTCAAAATTTAACCCACACAAAGAAAGTTTCCAAACTTAATGTTATTTTGCTAAGGATTTCATATCCAAATTTCCAGAGATTTATAAAACCCATCAAGCAAATAACCAGATAAAACATGAAGAACAAGAATCTCATAAGAGCAGAGTCATTTTAATGAAACGTTTAGAAGAAAGCAAGAGATCTTAATGGTTAGAGCCTATCATGCCTGATAGTGCTTCTGCCAAATCAAAGGAGACTTCCAGCCGAGCTTTCAACTCCTTTTCTTCTCCACGAAAGATCAACAAACAAACAACTTTCCTCAGAATGCCTCATATACCTTCCCATGATCGAAAATAGACCAGGTGAGCTAAAAATAGCAATGCAGTGAAAGTCAAACTACTAGTTCGAAGAACTAGTTTGCTCCATACAGAGCAAAATCTGGAAAGCATGCAAAACCAACAACCTCCCACAAATCCACCTTCCAAGTTTCCTATATGGTTTGTGAACAAAAACTGAGACTAATAAATTCCATTAATTCTAATTTTCCCGCTTATCTTTCCTTGCCACTGCCTCCCAAGTCTGGTGAATGCCAATTCACATTTAACATGCAATTCCATCTTTAGTGAAACTTCCACATAAGCCTCCGCCAAGTCAACTAGCCCCTGCCAAAACTGGTAGTACTTTATGCCTTAAAAACCTTATCAACAACTTAAATGCCATTGGAACCGTCGCCTTTGATGCATGCGACCCCCTTTAGGTTCCCTTTTAAATAGCTTAGGATAGATCCCTTAGAACTTAGGTTAGTTTAGAATTAATCACCTTAGGCCTTACACATTACCTTAGGTAGTTTCCACATAGGTTAGATTAATTCACAACATAATAGTTTTAGGCATTAGGTTAGATCATCACATAATCTTATAGCATTAGGTTTTAGGTTAAATTAAATAGCCTAGTAACCTCTCCATAATCCTTTAGCACAAAGCTTAGGTTAGGATAAAAATTCAATTAAGTAACATAGCTAGGTAGTAAATATTCTTACCTAGCTTAGGATTCCGTAGGATAATCCTTTAGTTTTAGGATTCCAAATCCTTCCTATGTCATGAACAGTTGTATTTCATTTACGTCAGCAATGTCCTGCCATGATCGATCTCCAAAGACCCAAGCACAACATACAACTGAATGGAAACACGTTCACACAAAATCTAAGAACTTGTAACAACAAAGTTCAGTCCGATATGTCCCTCAATTTTATTGAATGTCAATTTACCCTTCATTCAACTGAGTAGATTTAAAACATTCCTTGGATCACTGAAATTGATCCAAGGATGAGTCAGATAAGGAGATAAGTTTGCAACTCTTAAACCAGATTGCAATTCACCTACAAGAAGTGAAAAATGGGTTCAAGGAAGCCATTCCATTTCAGTCTAGTGATCTTAAGAATAGAAAAGATTTATCCATATCAAGCATGATCTCCAACAACCAAAAGAACACATCTTTAGAAGAAGATCACATGTCAACACTTGAAATGCAAAAGAGGAATATAACAATTGTCGAGGGTGTTACACTTTAACCTTACATCATTGTGTAAAATTTGAACATGAAGGACATAACTATACCATCCCTGCTGACCCTTTTCCATTCAAAACCTATAACATGTTGTATCGACCTAATGATGTCCTTGTACTAGTTAAGGCATCTACCACCGCTTCCACTTCTCCTTCACCCACAACCCCATCCACCAATGTTGCTGCTACCTCTCCCGTACCTACCTCCTTTATTCCCACTATCGTTGTAGCCTCTGCAACCGACCCATCTGTTAACCCATCTACTTCTCAACCAACCAATGCTTCTTCTTCCCAATCACCTAGTGATTCATCTATTCCCACTACCCATATACCAACTACTCGATCCCTTAGAAGGTGTTTTCAACGTCTCACTCTAGAGGAGTATTGTCTATACAACATCAACACATTTTGTAATCCTCAAGAGTATGGTAACCTTCGCCAACATCCTCACTATGATCACCGCATAGGCGAGGTTTTCCCTTATGGTCCTCCCCACCTTTGTACCAACTTAACATATGGGAACTTGATACTTCTACCTACTCACTCAAACCACCTTCCCAAATGCAACCATTTTCATCTGACCTCCAATATCTCATCAATCATCGCTTCGCCCACACTTTCCTTCACCATTGTGCATGGAAAGGCTTTGGCTTTGGGTTTTATGAATAGGGTCACCATACTATCATCCCGTGTACCACACGTAAACACAATGACCGCAATGGTATTGGATTTTCTGAACCATCTTCCAAGAAATCTCATGTCGAACTCATCGAGGATGAAAAACCTTCCTCACCCCATCTACCAAATTCACCACCTTCACCTATGGAGTCTATGGATCTAGAATCCATTCCTCCTAACTTTTTTTTTTTTTTCGTGAACACCATTTCCTTGGGACCTCGACTTATCAATGAGATGGCAAGGATCCCTCTTCTCTTCCCTTCTTGTATCCTGACATGATCGATGACGATATGTACTTTATATTAACATCGTTAAATGTAAGGAAAATGAGTCTATTCTCACCTACCTTGGTGCGAAGATTATTATATTCACCGGTCATTGCCTTCTGAGACACAAACCATGTTAAACGAATCGACCATTGAAATCAATATTCACACTCAAGATGACCCGCACATTCTAAAGATAGGCCAATCTTTAGATGTTGTTTGAACATGAAACTTTTACCTCATTCCTCTGAGATCATAGCAATGCTTTTGCTTGGTCCTACGCTAATATGCCTAGTATTGACCCAAACATTGTGGTCCACAATATCGTAACTATTCTTGAAGCCAAACCCATAAAACAGAAGCTGTGAAAAATGCATCCTCACATTGCCCTTCTTGTCAAAGAAGAACTTCAACGCCTTCTCTTGGTTTCCTTCATCCTACCCATTAATTATCCCCAATGGATCTCTAACATCGTTCTTGTCACAAAAGTGATAGGGGACTCTGCATTTGCCAGATTTCCGCAACCTTAACTTAGCTTGCCCCAAAGATGACTTTCCTCTACCAAGTATTGACTAACTAGTTGATCTTACCACCGGCCATGAGATGTTATCACTCATGGACAGTTTCTTGGTTATAACCAAATATTACTCACCCCAAAAGATCAACATAAAACTGCCTTCATCACTCCTTGGGGACCTTACATTATCGATTCATGCCCTTTGGCCTTAAAAACGTTGGTGTTACCTATCAGCAAGCTATGACTTATATCTTTCATGGCATCATGCATCGCATATTGGAAGATTATGTAGATGACCTTCTTGCCAAATCCAAACATTGAGCGAACACCTTATAGTCCTTAAGGTCATCTTTGACCATCTCATCAAGTATTGTGTTCACCTTCAACCTAAGAAGTGTGTCTTCGTTGTTCTCTCAGGAAAACTCCTTGGTTTTATTATTTCTTTGTGTGGTATAGAAGTCAATCCCGCTAAAATCAAGGCTATTCTTGAAATGCCTCCACCTACTAACCTTCACCAACTACGTAGTTTGCAAGGCAAGTTGTAATCTATTTGTCATTTTATTTCGCAGCTTTCCGACCGCTGTCACCCATTTCATCATCTCCTAAAAAGGATGTCTCCTTCAAATGGGATGATGAATGCCACAAAGCCTTTGAGGCCTTAAAACAGTACCTCCTCCAATCACCTATACTCATTCCTCCTAAGGATGACCATCCATTTTAGCTCTACATTTCTGCTACTGATCATTCCTTGGGTGTCATGCTTGATCATCACGATGAGTAAGCGGTTTATTATAGAAGTCGTATGTTTTTGGACTATGAAACATGATACACCCACGCCAAAAAAACTTTGTTTAGCCTTATTTTTGTCGTTGCTAAACTTCCTTATTACCTACTCAACCACAAAACCTTTGTCATCACCAATACTAACCCCTTACATTACATATACGCCAAGCCCTACCAACATCAACGCATTGTACGTTGGCTCATGCTTCTTACAAACTTAGACCTTGAATTCATCCATCAAAAATCTATCAAAGGACAAACCATTGATGAATAACTTGTAAACGCACCTCTCTTTGGAGATCAGCTGTTTAACTTTGATTTCCCAGATGAATCCATTACCACCCTCTCTTTGGATGATACCGATTACCAGATGACCTTATTCTTCGACGGTTCCAATTGTCGGCTTGGGGGTGGTGTCAGAGCTATCCTCATTCCTTTTGATGGTGAGCATATGTCATTATCTTTCAAACTAGATTTTGATTGTACTAATAATATCGTTGAATATGAAGCACTCGTATTAGGCCTTCAAACCGCCATTACCTTAGACATTAAGTCAATTAATATCTTTGGTAATTCCCAATTGGTTGTAAACCAAGTTAATGGTATATACTAGTGTCATAATGAGATACTTCAAAAGTATAAGCATCATGTAGACATACTTTTGACTACCTTTGACCGTTATGAACTTCAAACCACCCCGTGTTCCACTAATAAATTTGCGATATCTGCGTGACCTGTCTTGTTTCTCAAATATTTGCTTCACCCTCCAACTCAAAAAAATCTTTGTCACGATGACAACGGTCCACAATCACCTTCTTATCTATTTCAAGACATCAACCTTGTCAAAACCATTGAAACTGACCCACGTGACCTTTGGTATAAACAATTTGTTGACTACCTTTCCCTTTTGATTCTACCTCCAAACCTTACTCACAATGGACAACAAACCTTTCTCAAAAGTGTCTCTCGTTATGTCATCATGGGTGGTCTTCTTTATAAATGTGGCTTTGACGACATCCTCTTATGATGCCTTATAAGTTCTAAAATTCCCTACACCATCAAGGAAGTTCACGAAGGAATTTGTGGAGGTCACTTCGAGTGGTTTCATTGCCGCTAAACGCATTCTCACTAGGCTATTACTAGCCAACCTTAAACTACGCAATTGTTGTGATTATGTCAAATGTTGTATGAAATGTTAGCAACATGCTAATCTTCATCACACACCTAGTCACACCTTACAGGTCGCACTTTGGCCTTTCTCTTAACGGGTGCGGATCTTGTCAAAGAGATCAATCCTCGATCTTCCCAATGTCATCAATGGATAATTACCGCTATTGAATACTACACTAAATGGGTAGAAGCCATACCTCTTATTTCTACAAAACCTGAGAAAATATGTGAATTCCTCAACCATCACATCATTTTTCATTTTGGTGTTCCTCACCGTCTCATCACTGATAATGGAAAGTAATTCAAAAAAAAACCTACGGAAAATATGTGATGCCTTCGGCATTCAACTAATATTTTCTTAACCTTACTACCCTCAAACAAATGGCTAACCAAATCAACCAACAAAACATTAAACAAAATTCTTATGAAAGTTGTTGATGATACAGGAAAGGATTGGCATACGAACATTCATTTTTCCTTATGGGCTTATCACACTAATATATGTACTTCAACTACTTCCACACATTTCTCTCTAGTCTACGGTATAGAGGTTGTTCTACCTCTTGAAGTCCAAATTTCATCTCTTCATATCTCACTTAAAGAGATGCTCAATGATAGTGACTTTCACCAGAACCATTTGACACAACTAAAGTTATTAGACAAACGCCGTCTCAATGTTGTTGACCATCTCCAAATCTACCACAAACATATCAAATGTGCCTACAATAAACGTGTTCATGAATAAACCTTCCAGGTCAGTGACCTCGTCCTAAAGGAAAATCAACATGTAACAAAAGAAGAGAAAATTAAACGAGGATTTTTTTCTCCTAATTGGCTTGACCCTATATCGTTACTCATACCTATGGATCAGGTGTTTATCATTTTTCTTCACTCGAAGGTAAACTCGAACTGAGCCCTCAATGCCTTGCATCTTTGACCATTCTACCATTGGATTAAGTCATATATCACTTCTTGCCTATTAAACGCTCATCCCTTGAGCACCATTCACCTTCCATTTTACCTATTTTAAGGATCAACGACTAAACCAAGATCATGTGATTACCTGTTACCTTTCAACCTTGTCTTAAATATGAGTATCACGGCTCTACTCATGGCATGATTCTTATGGATACTTTTCATCTTTTTCAAGATGGAATCACATGGTCATTCATCACTTAAACCCTCTTTTTCATAGTTAACCTCTATGTGATATAGTTTTGTATTCAAAATAAGAGCCTATTTTTCTCTATAGTCTTGTCCATGACTTAAAATTCCAAAAGTAAAACAATTTAAAAAGTAAAATGGGATTCAACTCCTTGAGTCAAACTTCTAGCAAAAAGATGACTCCCTCAAAAAGGACATCTACGATTTCTATCTCGCTTATAAATAGACTTCTCCCTCGAAGGACAGATTATACCAAGCTAGCCATATTGTACATAATCTATCATAATAAGAAGGCTATTCTTACAAAAGAAGGTTATTCTTGAAAAATTAAAATTAAATATCCAAGCTTCCCACATCGATCAACTTCAAGAAGACCTCAAGGAGATAATATACTCATCCCACATAGACTTCTCGCATCAATCAATCTATCAAAAAAAAAAAAAGAAGAAAATGATAAATTTTTCGTCATGGACTTGCCTATTTTGATCTTAGGACTCTTGTCAAGTAGGCATGTTGTCTCACACTAGGTTACGCTAAAACCAACCAATTTCACCTCATCGCCTTTTCACCCTAATTTCCTACCTGCTCAAGGGATGTGCCGCAGATGCAACATTTCGTGACCATGTGAATTTCTTCAACCTTAGAATAGTCCATCATGTAATGCCTTTAGGGTCTTACGTTCATAAGCCCATCTTAGGTATGATAAACTCGTTATGGTTCTTATCACTTAGGCGTCTCTTTTTGTCACCTCTTACCAACCACCTTCTTCATTACTTTTTGATCATCCTCTACAGGACCAAGCCTTTGACACCCACATTTAATCATACCTAAATGACCTTAATTCACCCATACCTACATGACCTAGACTCAACCATGCCTACATGACCTAAAATCAACCATGCCTCCATGACCTAAACTCAACCATGCCTACATGACCTAGACTCAATCATGCCTAAAACCTACCAACCCATACCTATACCTCGTCACATTTTCCCCTAGCTTATGGGAGAACTACATCAGCCTGAGGCCCCTTTTCATCGTGGCTATATATGTAGCACTCCGAGGGCATGGGGCCCTTGTAGGTTAGCTTGGACACTATCTACCCTAACCAATTTCCACCCCCCATTTTCCTATTCACATTCTACCTTAGCTAGTTTCCATTTTCTACAACACTTGGAAATTAATACAAATATACAAGTATATAAACATCTCTACCTACCTATTTCTTACATCATCACATCATACATCAATCAATTCACCATTCCATGATATCAAATATTTGGTAGTTTAAACCATAACAAAAACATACATCATCATTTATTTTCCATACTACCAATAACATGGAAATTAAATCAAACCCAATAACATGACAAAAACATACCTAACTGACCTAAAACTCCACCATGCCTAACTCACCTAGACCCCACCATGCCTAAAATACCTAAAATCAACCATGCCTAAGTGACCTAGACTCCATCATGCCTACATGACCTCGACTCAATCATGCCTAACTCACCTAGACTCTATCATGCCTACATGACCTCGACTCAATCATGCCTAATTCATCTAGTTTCCATCAATACACAATAACAATGGAAATTAAAAACATAGATACATCATTCATACAATAAGTATCATCATCTATATAAATGAAAAAGTTTTTGTATCAATACATATGTACACATATACAAATAAATACAAGTATCTCAAATCACTTAGATACATCCTCACTCTCTTTGGCACGCAGGCCGGTATAAAAATCAAAATCACAAAACTCTCATATACAACCTCACTATCTTCGACACGTAGGCCAGTATATATATCAAAATCTCCAAAACAATAATCATACCAAGTGGCTACTCATCACCCCACCTCATATCCTCCGGGCCAGTCTCACCTGTCTCCTCCTCTCTACCTGTCTGTTGCCCTGCCAACATCTCTCCTCCCACCATAGGTCTCGGTCTAATCTCCACCTAGCCCTCAGTTGGGCCTAGCCTATATGAACTAGTAGCCTCACCCTAACCCTATCTCTAGGCTCGTCGGCCCCCTGTGCTCTTTGAGCTATGAGTGCGAGACCTAGTCCTCTCACTCGTTGTCTATTGTGCTCTATACTCAACATAAGATGGGACATCTATTCTGGCAGTCATTAGGTGATCTTGATAGTAACGGGCCTCGTTCAGGGCATCTCGTAACCTCACTATAGTCACCATCTAAGGTGGTGCCATAGGTCTCAATGCAACCTATGTGCCCTGCCATGTTAACCCTAGCCTCAGAACCTATACCTATGATCATTTTCCTCCTCCTTGTACCATGGGACCATGTCTCACCACTGTTGCTTGTAGTGTGGGACCCTGTCCCTAAACCCATGGAGGTGCCTCTATTGCAACCTGTGCCTGGGTAGTGGCCAACTAGCCCTACAAACTCGTTACTTGTGCACGTAAGGCGGATACCATGTGCATATCACTACCCCTATGCAGTGCACATGCACTGGTTTCGTTACACCTGTAAGGTTGTTACTGGCTGCAAGGTGGCCACACTGCATGAGATATTATCAACTCAACTTGCACACATGTGGGTTGTGTTTGAAGGGTGGCCACATGCCCCTGCAAGGCATCTCTCCTTATTATCACGGTAGCAAGATCGAGCTACTCTAGTCTCGGTGGTGCCACCGTCGTTGTGTCACCCACCACCGCCTCTAATCATTGGTGACTCCAACGTCATCAATCCACCTATCTAGTGGGTACTCCTCCTGCCCTGTCGGCACACTCGGATGTGGTGGAGACATGAGTCTCTCTATGTCATCTCTCTAGTACTTTGGGAAAGGTGGAGGCATGTCCTGTGGTAGCCCAAATTGTCATCTAACCCTGTCTACAAGTATCAGCTCATGCTCGTCGGCATGCCGCCCTATATCCACCTCAACAATGAAGCTCATCTAACTCCTCCATCATGTCCCTATATGAGGGATAGCTAATATATGGCCTCCAAACAATATCAACTCCTGAGAGTCCCTCCAACAACCGTGTGTAATATAAAACATCATATGTGGCCCTATCCACCTGTATTGCCCACCTACTAGAACCCACCATCTGTAGCCAACTTTGACCAATCCACCCCAAACCAATCATGTCGGGCAAACCAGGTCGCACACATACGATGTGCTCCTATGCCCAATAGTGTAGTAGAAAGGTGCACAACTAAATTGTGTGATCTCCCATATGCCCAAAGCTCCCTATATAGCTACACTAGGAATGTCGGTGCCTAGGAAAAGCAAATCCACTCCTCCATCATATCGTGGAGCACTCCCAAGTTGAGCAGCTCATTGCATTGCTACGGAAAGTAAGAAAACCAACTCCATCTCCCGAAGTCTCAACTATTACACAATGCAGATTTCATCTCGCATTGATGATATTTCTTATCATGAGATCGAGAATATAGGCCAGAAAGGGAGATTGGTAGATGGATGGATGGAATGTATACTACAGAAGCTAATCCTTTAATTAAAGAATTTGTTGAGATATATAATGATTTGCAAGTTGGAAAAACTGCTATTTACAAAATGGATGAAGCTTTTCTGAGGACAATAACAACTTGAATTTGAATTTGGCAACATGGAGTGAGATTAGAGAGGAATATTCATATCTACTCCTCTAGGAGGATGTAATCGATGATGCTGCAAAGTTGTTCGAATATCAAAAGGCCATGGAATTCCGGTGTCAGGTCTTTGCAAGATTTAATTAAGAAGTTGGATGATAAATGAGTGGAAATTACATATGCTTTGAATGACATATCAAAGGAATTTGATATTGTTAACTGTAAATTCTTCAACAAAAACATCGATGCTCTTCTAGAGGAGTAGATCAAGAAGAATTTCAAAGATTTGGTGAAGCGTGATGATGAGGTTACCAAAACTTTTGGTAGTGAATCTATTGATAGGTTGGTTTTATGCCAAAATTTCACAAGAAGATTGAAGAAAGTTTTGAGTAAACTTATAAGAATTCCAGCTAAAATCACAAGGGAAATTGAGACAACATATGTAGTGAATCACTATGCATGTGGGCCAGGATGAGGAAATTCAAGGAGTCATTAAGCGCTTCATCGAATATAAACATCAAATGGATGTGTGGGAGGAAACACAACAAAAACCTGCAGAAGAAGAAGGTGTTGTAGAACCAGGCCAAAGCTGAGTGGCCATGAAAGGACAGATCCAAGCTCTGGATCGGTCGAGTTGCAGGGTTGACTGATTCAAACCCTTACAACAAACTTGCTATTTTTATGGGAGCATGTTCCCTTGAATTAATGACATTTCTATTATTAGTAAAATGTTAGTTGAAGGCCCAGCTGTAATGGCTCAGCCTAAAGAACTTATAAATAGTTAGGTGTATGGAGTCATTGGGGAGATAGATAGATCATTTTTGGGTGAAGTTGCTCTTCAAGCTTGGAAGAGTGCTTCAAAGATTTAAAACCTTTTAATTATATTCAGAGAGATATCTTGCCTTGAAGAACCTGATTTATTGTGCTAAATGGTTGATTTATATATGCTTTGTGAATGTATGATTCCTTAGTATAGATGATTAGCTTGCCTTTATTTCGATTATCTTGTTTCATGTTATGGAAAAGTGATATAACCATCTTTTATGTCAGTTGTGGAAAGAGTCTTTTCCTTCATTATTTAAAGTTATATTATCGTTAGCCATCATTAGTGAAATGAATGTTTGACATGTGCATGTGTTTTATCCTCGTGGTTAGTTAATTGTGTGTTCAATCCAATTTGGTCTCTCTATTTTGTATGATTCAAGTTTTAACAAAGGAACATATGCTTCTGGTTTGTGGTATTTTGTGCCCTTTCTAGGTTGTAATAGGTGAAGGTGACTAACGGTGTTCACATCCTACTCACATTAACCCTTCTTGAGATTCAAAATATCCTTTTATTCGGTGCATCACCATCCCTAGTATAGTTTCCTTTTGCAAATATCTTTCCCTAAAACCCGGAAAATGTTAGCCTAGGATTAGATAGCCATTTTATTACACTAGGAGTAGTACAACACTTAGTTTAGGAAAAGGAAGCCGGCCTTCTCCAGAGGTTCACCTCGAGCCCAAGTCCCATAGCTTGAGAGGTGATCCCATGTGTCCCAATCACACCGAATGACCTGCTTATAGCCTGGCCATTCGGGGGTGTAGTGATTTGGCGACAACAACAAGCATTTCCAAGGATTTAAGCAAGTGATTTTTGGGTGAATTCAAAGTGTGAGCAAAGTTGGAGAGTTAGATTCTTGTCTTGTTTGTTCATATTGAAGAGTTCTTGTTGTTTGAGAGAATTGAGAGCAAGTAGATACAATTAGAAGGAGTCTCATCTTTCTTGAAGGCCAAATTACAAGTAAGTTATATCATTCTGAGATTACATAGTGAAGGGCAGCTAATTTTCTGACCCACTGGAGTTTTTCCCACATTGGGTTTCTCTAGGATAAATCTTGTCTCATTATTATCTCTTCTCCTATCAATTTACAGTTTAATTGTGGTTGATATTGCACAATAACTGGTTTAATAAAGAACTCACATATTTCATTCATACTCGTGAGCATAGTGATCTATTAATTATTAAAGTTAGGTAGTTTATGGACCATTGATTGTAATTACCCCTTGTCATATGTGCCCGGAAGAGTCAGAGGAACCAGGCACTTATGTATATATCTGAGCACTGGCATTTGTGCTGTGTTGATGACTGAGTCAAATTCGGAGCCCTTTCTATAATTTTAGGTTGTGTTGTTCTTATATTGTGTAGGTCTAAATTTTGACGTAGTACTCACTGAATAGGGTGACTGATTCACCCAATGCATGCCCCCCTCGTTTGGGGTGCATGTGATGTTATTAGGAGGATGTGGCCCAAAAGAGAAGACAAGATGTTGATATGAAACTAATGCCCCGTAGGGGAGGGAATATGTATGGTAGAAACCAATTCACATGCAAACAAAGTGGCTCAAAACATGTGTTAGTGTAATGAAGAAAAATACACATAGAAAACAAGAAGACAATTTAGACCACAAAAACGGGTTTCAAACACGGGACATCGCTCACAATGTCACAAGACAATCAAGGTTGAAGTGGCTAAAATCATACAATGTGCACACAAGACAAAGGGAGAAGCCCGAGACAATGACAAATAATAGCAAACAAAGTAACATAAAACCATGGTGGAAAATAGTTCCTACAAGACAAATGTTACACATGAAACACTGTTAACATGTTAGAAAGATAAAAATTATGTCAAGATGTGTATATATCGATAAAGTAGTGTGTTAGTAAGGATAGGAAGTAGTATAAAATGAAACAATAACACCTTTGATGTGTACAAAAGTAGATACCTCCAGCAGTCGTTGTGGGATTGGTAAGAGGTATAGTGCCAAACCTCCATGTTGCGTGTAAAGATCTTGTAGGAAGTCTGCATTCACAACTAGAAGGCAAGTGAATGCACATGTGTATACAAAAAGATAAATACATTTTGAATATCTAACTAACATTGTAAGCAAAGTATATATGTGAGTATAAGTAAGCAAGAGTAATGTGCACCCAAGATATGCAACATGTTGTGAGTGAGTGAGATGGGATGATATGCAATGTGTATGATAGGAGTAGTGTGCCCCTCAGTGAATGTGGATGAGTATGAGAGGAGGTTCATTTATAAAATACCCCTCGGCAGTCAAGAATGAACCATAGAACAAGAGTGCGTCATCGGGAAATGGTTTGAATTGTGTGCGCTAGAAAGATAGATCAATGAAGCATAGAGTGTGAAGTGTGCGCATGCGATGAAGTTCATTTTAGATTTAGACCCTCAACAGTCGAGTATGAACTGTGAAACTAGAGTGTGTCATTGAGTAGTGCGATGTGTGAAAATGCAATGATATAAATATGTGTTGTAAATGTGTAGAGTGTGAAATGTGTTGTGTATGATGTGAGATTCATGGATGTAGTATGCCCTCATCATCAAGTGTGAACCATAGCACGAGAGTGCGTCATAGGGTAATGACAATACAAGTGTATCAAGATGTGTATGATGCATGAGGAATAGTAGATGTGAAGCACAAAGAGTGAAAATGCGAGGAACTTGATAATGCTAAAGGGGGCGATGAAGCATGATGCCCCAAATGTATGATGATGAGAATGATCAAGTAACCATGTTTAAGAGATTGTATTTTCATTGTCGAATCCAAATGGGGATGCATCGAGACACAGTAAGAAATAATGTGTGGTTGATCATATAAGGAGCCATTGCAACGTAATTTATATATGCCCATTGCATATTCTTCGTTAGTAAAAGGTGGTAGTGGACATCCATGTGCATACCATCGAGTAAAATTTTGTGAATAACCGAAATGAATCATTGTAAATAAAAACATGACCGAAGGGCATGGGAATGAAATTCTGATATGATTGGGATCCATAGTCTTTGCTTTAATGTAGTCACGCCAAGACCGCCTAGTATAAGCAGAGATGCACGAGAAGTGTGCATGGCAAAAATTGATAAATGGAAGACATGAAGACCATAAGTAGCAGTAATATGGGCATATCCATGATAGAGATGAGGAGAATGAGGTGGAGGGAGGAGATCATTGAGTGTGAATTTAAGCCGAGCCAAGCCATCATATGTGTAAACAATATCAAAACTAGTAGGATCAAATGGAATATGTGGCCAATAAGAATTATTCATGAAAAGAGTGCATGTGAAAGGTGGAAGCATAGATGCAGGTTTCTCATGAGAAGATGAGGTAGGTGGTATGACATCCAATGTATGGATAGACCCCCGATAAAGTACCATAGCATTAGAAGGAGGGGGTGGGGTTGAAGCGGATGGAACAACATCCAAGGCACAAATAGTTCCTTCGAGTGGAGGCAAATTTTCGAGTAGTTTGCGGTTTGTTGATCATTAACAAGATGCAAAATAAAAGCGAAGTTGGAGTAGGTAACGTAGTGGTTGGATCTAGGTGACAATATTTGAATGGGTCATGATCAATGGCTATGGTATATTCAAAGCTCTCGTGTAAGAATTTAACGCACCTAGGTGAATCGTAAGGCAACTTTGCATGTAACATGCGAAGTCATGGGCTACCAAGTAAGATGTTGTATTGGACTGGGAAATCGATGACAAAAATATAATAGGAATAGTTTTTGGCCTAATTGTGAGTGACAAGGTGATAGTGCCTATACATGGATGCGTAAAAGAATCATATGCATAAAGAGAAATGGATGTCGAGTTAACCAAAGTAGAGGGAAGACCGAGGTCGTGGAGGATTGATGAGTAAAAATATTTATCTCATATCCATTATCGATGATAGTTCACTTGATACCCTAGTTATGAATGCGAGCCGATATATATAGTGGAGGATCATTATCATAAACAGAAAGATTGACAATTATATCAGATGGAAAAGTAAGTTGTTGAGAAAATGCATCTACAAATGTTTGATAAACTATGTCCGGATGAGTAGTAGAAGGAATACAAGTATTAGCCAAGAGAGAAATGATTTTAGCTCTATACTCAGGATTGACTAGTAAGAAATCATGAATGGAAATATCCATGATGAGGGGACCCTAGGAAAAATTAAAGAAGTAATGAAATGAAGATCCAAGAGCGTTTGAATAAGATGGGTTCACCAAATGATTTAACAAATATTGGAATTAGTAAAACCCTAAATATTTTAGAGTCACATGTAACAGATAAAACACTAAAGTACAGATCTAACCCAAACAATAAGCTAAATGAATTTGAGAACTTAAATGCAAGAGAGGGAATAAAATACTTTAGCTAATTTTGCAATTAATCCCAAAGTGTGTTAGACTATAAAACAAATGAACAGGAGGAGAAAATTGTCGTAATTGTGCACTCGATAAATTATGTGGTTGTCGAGATCTGCAGTCTTAGGGCCTTGGATTGAGTCGGGGCGCACAGGTGTTGGAGAGCTATACAGGTGCTGTGACTACGAAAGACATTAGAAACTAATTTTTGAGTGTCACGAGATGTTCGCTAATATTTTTGTTGGTCACTTATATGTCGCTAGTAGATCGCAAAGTTCACTTTGTAACTGCAAAACAAATGACCTCCTGTAAACCCCAAAACACATCAAATCCTAAAAAGAAAAAGATGCAAATGGGGAGTCGATGACCACGATGGTCACCGACCGAGTGAACTTACAATAGTTGCACTACATTTAAGACTCCATGTCATTTTTGTGTGTGTGCAAGAATCATGCCCTAGGTGGCGCTTGTGCGAGATGCATCGAATAATGAGCAATAACTAGATGTAACAATATAGATAGATGTGTGAATGTCAAAATGAACTTCCCCTCCTATGAAGTGTATGGAGAAAATGTAGTCCCTTATCCCTTGAATGATAGCTAGATGGATGTTTTGATGCTCTTAAAATGCCTTTGAATGCAACCTTAGGTGATAATAATAAATGCTTAGAGTTTGGTCCTTTATTATGATCACATAGCTTTGTATTTATATGATTGCCTTGTTTGAATTTTGTAATTGACAACTAAAAGGTCGACCACTAAGAAAACTAGATGCCTAAAAGATAAAAAGAGGCCCAAAAGGGGCAAGTAAGATACGAAGAGGTCGAGGGCGCCCAAAGGGGACAAGGGTGCCTAAGCACTAGCATCCAGTTCAAAAAAGATAAAGCAATGAATATCGGCCAGGCGGTGAGGTGTACAGACCACGAGAAAGCAAGAAAGAAAGTAAATAGGCCAAAGACAAATGTCAATTACTAGTTTTCTCGCTTATGAATCATATGAATAATGGTATGCGATTAGGACTTAGAAATGTACCCAAGTGCGTGATTTAGTGTATACAAGTCCTCATCCCTCTTTCATTTGCTTAGAGTCTTACATTCTTGAATGCTTGTTGTTTGGACATTACTTGTAGTTTATCATCTAAATATCATTTGTTACAATAGTTACTATGACACCCTTATCTTCTAAATGTTGGATTCTATCATGAAGGGCATAACAATCATTGAACGATGGCCATTAATATGGTGGAAATTGCAAAAGGGGTGGTTACACAGGTGATGTAGCCAAAGTGAGGGGGATGATGTTGGTTAGAAGGTAAATGCATTAAAGTACGTAAGATATCACATGGTCTAACAACATATGAAAAGTATAATGGTCCACAGGTGGGAGGTGAGGAAGATCTAGGTGAGGGCTGATGTCTTTGGTGGAGGGGAGGGATGCTTATGTGGAGGAGGAGATGGTGACCGTGAAGGGGGTTCAATAGGTGGGAGAGGAGAGAACTTAGTAGGCGGGGGAGGAGTAGAAGAGGTAGAAACAAGTACCATAACATGATCCGCAAGTAAGTCTTTTTCCAAGTCAATAACTTTATAATAAAGAATAATAAAGGAATCACATGTATCATATAACAAATTTTCTTTTAAAGGAGGAATTAAGCCACGAAAAGATATATTGCATTTCTAGATCAATAGAATGAAAAATTAAATGGTGCATGTAAGAATTAAAGCGTAAAATATAATCTAAAATTGGTTGTCTTTCCTTGATGTAAAGAAGGTAAGCGTTCATATGTAACTTTAGGCCCATTATTAGAAATGAAACGTTTAAGGAATGTATCCTCCATATCATAATAAGTGCTAATAGATCCACTAGGTAAATGAGTATACCACTTTGAAGAGTACATCCATAAGACTATGACAAAAAGCTTTTAGTAACAACCTATCATTGGAATATGAAGCCATGGCTAATCGAAAAGCTTTAAGATGTAAATAAGGATTGCTCGTGCCATCAAAACATGAGAAAGTAGGCATAGTGAAACCTTTAGGAAAAACAAAATTGTGAATTTTCTTAGGTATGGGATTACCGGAAGGGTATTGTCATCAATCAAGGCATAATAGGCTTTGCTTTCTAAGGTAAGGGTATGGACTTTGCTTTGTAAATCACCAACAACATGCATGAGAGAAAGGATATCTTGCGGAGGAATGGTTTGGGCAAGTAAGAGGCATGTTGAGGGGTTGAATTTTGCCATTATGAGTGATCATAGGGACTTGAGGAGGGGAATGGGATGTGGAAGAAGGGGATGTATGTGAAGGCTCTAGAGGTGTAGTATGTGAGGAGTCAATGGGTGTATGGTCATCATGAATAATAGGAGATGCACTAGGAGTAACATTGGTTTCAACATGGCAATCATTGGAAACAATTTTAGAAGCAGAAGAGATATGAGGTATAGATTCACATTCAACATTCTTAGTGCAAGAAACATCATCATTATCATGTGCATTATCATTATCATAATCATAGTCACTATCATCTGTATTTTCACAGTGATAATTTCATCATGCAAAGAATCTAAATTAGTTACCATAGTACAATGATGGGGAGAAGACGGAGCAACATCCATATCTCGTAGTGGGTGGAAGATAATATTCATCAAGTTTTTGAATGGGGAAACAAAACAAGAGTCAAGACTTGGGAGGTCATTACATGATTAGAGGTTTGGAATGAAAGGAGTTGTTGGATGATATGGGGTTAGCACTCGGGATTTTAGAAGAGATTACGAAATTTATATTCGTTGCAAGTATTGGAAAAAATTGGTTGGACGTTCATAAAGGTCATCGGGTGATTTGGTGATGTGTACCATTTTTTAGCCATGAGGGATGTGGATCCTATGGCAAGGAGTTCGATCAAGGAGTGGGGTTCACCAAATGATTTAATCTAAATTGAATTAAATCTAATTTTAGAGTAACTATTGTAACAAATGATATTCGATGATAAAATATAGTAATGTATAGGCAATAAGTATTCAACAATTAAAAAACCCCAAGCACACAAGGGAGGTATCACGACTTAGTTGCTTCGTGTGATTTAGGAGTGATCGTCATTGTTTGAGCACTAAATTTGGATGGAAATAATGTTGAAATGGTTTGCACGAGTTCTCGAACTCGTAATCGTATTGACAAAAGCGCCCACAGGAGACAGAGCGCCCGGCGGCTGGTGGCTGTTCTTGGAGCTAGTGATCGCGTGAATGTTCGGGATCCGATCTTTTTGGGTCGAAGGTTTCTTTCTATTCACTCTTTGTCACTCTGATTTCTCTATTAAGGTTTCGATCACACCTGTAACCTACAAAATAAACCTTAAGTATCTGCACAAGCTCGAAACACATTAGATTTGAATAAAACATGCAATATGTGAAGTCGATGACCTCAAAGTCACCCGATGAGTGAACTTAATACTTTGAGCATTGTCTTACATCTTAGACCCATGTAATTCTTTGTGCTTGTGTGTGAAATGGCATCCTTAGGTTTTCCTTTGCGCCAATGATGCCAAGATAGTAGGCTATAACTAGCTTTGATCTAAGAATGCAGATGTGTGGTATGGAATTCAACACTTCCCTTCCTATGCAGTGTATGCAGCCCAAAATGCAATCCCTTTGAATAATAATAGTAATATGTAGATGTGATAGTCCCTCTTGATTTTTAGCCATAATAATAGTTAGTATGTTGTGTATATATATGAGTCCCTTGCTTGAATTTCAACACTAGTGACACCAAAGGTTGACTAAAAATGCGAGATAAGGATAAGAAAAGAAACAAGGCCGACCACAAATGATAAAAATGTGCAACTTTTGGAGCGCTAAGAAGGGACACGAGCGTTTGGGCGCTCATGTCCCGAGACCAAGAACAACAGATGTGACACAAGACAGAAAAACATGGATCCACATGACTGATCATAAGTGGATACAAAAATGAGAGATGTAGAAAAGAGTCACAATATAAATCAATCAAAGAATGTAGATGGACAAGGGATAGTGTCACCAGTGAGTACTTTTATTACTTAGGATTCGTGCATATAACAACATACTAATGGCGAGGGTGATACCACTTATGTAATTGGAGGAGCTTCTCACCTCACCCTTATAGGTCATATCCCAAAGGTGGTGGAGAGGGCAAAGTAGGTTTAAGTAGAGGTGACATGTTTGGTTCCTTGAGTGACATTGCCTTTAGACAAAATTCCAAAAACATAACAATGCTTTGGATGGGATCCAATACTTGATACAAGGTCATCTACCTAGTCGAAGTGGGTGAGGGGCCAAACCTGTTAGTCTACCTCCTCCAGACCACCATGTTTACTATAACTTCCTAGATGACATTTCCTTATTTTTGGCATACATTACGCTTGGGGCTTATTATCTTCGCCTTTTTGTGGTTGAAAAGCTACGCTTTATTAATGTTGTATACGATATTTTAATCTTTATCATATCTATTGTTAGATTTTGATCATTATATTTGATCTCTCTCATCTTTTGGCCAAGATTTGAATTTAGTGTGTGATCCCATGCCACCCATTTTTAATACCATCAACAACATATTTTTCGCCAAGGCGTTTACTTTGAAGAAGGCATTGCTGGAAAGTGTCAAATTCCGGTGGCTTAACTTTATAGGGTGTTGGATTTTAGATATTTTTGTAATTCCTAGATATTTACTATTTTAGATATTCATCTTTGACTCCACATTTTGTTCCTATCTGTTTCAACGACACTAATTACTCTGGACTTGCCATCCAATGATATAGGTTTATTTTTTTCGTTTTAATGAATTCAAAATTTCAGTCACCAATTTTTCATAGTTCTAAATCATTGCACATTCTGAGGAGTTGCCAAATCAGTTCTTGTCGTAATTCAGATGATCTGAGCCTTACTGATATTCTGATAATTTATCAATGGTTGCAGTCTTATTAGTTCTTTACATGCATCTATAAAAATTCTCAACGTGCACATTTAAATCTGGAAATACATTAGCTTCACTTCCTGTCATTCCATCGACTTGTAACTCTTGTTTTTAATTTATTTATTGGTTCACGTGTTATGTAAGTTTTAATTGTCTTGTTTTAACTTTTTAGTGTGTTGTGTCAATAAGTTTTTTTATTTAGTATTTAAATACGTGTGCCTGGAAAATAAATAGTTTGTTCTTATAAAGAGTCAAATTATCTTTTGGAGTCTTTGTTAAAGTTTGTTTTTTAAATGTTAAGTCTTACGTAATTATAATTTTTTTTTAGGAATTTGGTTTAATTTTGAGGTCCTTTAAAAGTGAAATGCGTGGGGATAATTCTTTTGTTTAGTTTTAGTTTTATATTTGTTTAATACGTTTTAGTATTTATTTTTAATTTTGTTTTTATGTGTTTATTTTAAAATAAAGTCATTGTATTAGTCTTATGGTGCATTTTCTCTGGAAGTCAATTAAAGAATCCGATGCAGTTCTAAATGAGTTGCAATTTACGCCGGAGAGGATAACAATGTTTAGTTTATTGGAGTTGTAATTTTTCTATTTTAAGTTTGTGTGATGGGGAGAGGACAATATAGTAACTTCCAACAAAAAAACATTGCCTACTATGCCTTGATGGATGTCCGTACGTTGCTATAAAGCTCGTATTTTGTTATGGGCCACACGTATGTTGGTATAGGTGAGTTGATCGGGGTGAATATACAGTTGTTTTATTTGATGAAACAATCACAATGTCTCTTGACGATGACCATGTCTTCTGTAAGATACAACTATGATATTCATTTAAAAGATAACATGTTGTATCATTTGGTTGAACACTTGGCGTTTATTTACAAAAGTTCATATTTTGGCATTTAAATGTTCCCAAAGTGGACAACAATCACATTTTATCGTATCCTTCAATCACTTCATTCCATGAGATGACATATCTCTAGGGAATTTAATGTTTAGTGGGTAGATGAGATTAAGAAACTCGCTAATGATACCTAAGATGTTGTAGCGGATGAGCATCTCCATGCTTCTTATAAACGAGGCTTCCATCTTTGTGTTCTTATCCATCCGATTCTACTCCCGTTGTACATATTCATCAGCTTTTACAACCACTTGCACCACTCAGGTACAGAGAGTGGTTTCCTGTTTACATTTGCCAACATACTCCTCGCCTTGTTTCACCATATGCAACAAACAGGGCTCCAACCCAATTAGTTTAAATTTGCCAAAGTACTCCCAACCTGTGCCAAAATATAGAGGAATTTTGTTGGATATAGTTGCAAATGTTTTGATAGACATGTATGCAGAATGTGGAACCTTACATAAATACATGTGAACTGTTTAGCAAAATGTAACTTATGTTCTTCGCTCAAACATCTATCATAGATCATAGAATATATTTTACATCCAAACCATATTATACACATAAAATTCAAGCCCTCTCCGGCGTAACTTGCAACTCATTTGCAATTGCTAGTTATATATTTTCATAGAAACCTACTTTTCAATTAAGAATGGACCATTTTTATTGATATCTCACACTTTTACTCTCTCCTCCCACCCTTGTTTGACTACCATTTTGAGTTAATATTAAATTAGTCTATATAAAAGTAGTTTATATCTTGAATTTAAAAAAAAAAAAAAGTACATTAAAAATATATACCCTCATTCAATGGCAATTTTATTAATCGTACGGTATGCACGATCAACCAATTTTTTTCAAAATTTTAAGCACCCACATTCAGAGCGGGATATCTAACATACATGTTATACTAGATCAACGGTGGAACTCTTCACAGAGAAAGCAGTTTGACGGCGTTGATGCGACGTAATTTGTTGGTGACATATCCCTCTCCGTCCCATGATGAATCCAGGAAAGCACTTTGACGTCAGGAGTTCGAGTCACAAACTAAATAAACTCATTGACTTTGATGCAGTAGGTAGTTATGGCCGTCAAAAAAAAAAAAAAAAGGTTGATTTGTTCTCTCCTCCTTTTATCCAAAACTCACATGCCCATGTCCGTGCCCATCAATACACATGCCACATCCTCTCTCTAGACAGCGGAGAGAGAAAAAGGAAAAAAAACATGATCTAATAAAAAAACAACAAAAAAAACCAGAACATCTGCAAATGAGATTGGAAGCAATAAAAACATCTGAATTTTATTTAAAAAAACAGTTGTGATCTAAATCAATTCAAACCCTGGCTGAAGAAAAAATCTTGGTCTTCAACCAATTCACGGGATCGGAAGGAAATTTATGTATTATAGTTGATTTTGCACTTTCGTTTACCCGGAAAGGTTAAAAACACGTCTTTGGACTGGGACGGGATCGATCGCAGACCCGTGGGGAACAAAAAAGTTGACCAGTGAGGTTTTTCGGAGATCCAGGATGAATCCGAAAAGAATTTTCTGAGATTCTTTTTGTTATATGTATTAAAATGGTTGCTGACCTTTTTATATTGTACACAGACAGCGAGTTTCTATATCTTATATTGTAGGGTTACCATTTTTGAAAACCCTGAGATTAAATTAGTGTAGAAATTTTAAAGAAATGACCGATAATTGTTTATTACGGCTTTTTTCTAAGGATATATTGAAATCCTATACATTAGAGTTGTTTTTTTGTAAATGTGAAATTGTCATATTCATGTGGTGAAACCCTCGATTGAATTCGAGCAGAAAATTTGGGATTTTTGTGGTGTGTAGTGTATTTTAATTTAGGATTTGGTGAAATTCTTCTGCCGACTGTATATCAGAAATTGGTTACCAACGCCTTGATCTCCCATAGAAATGGTGAGAAGTGATTAGCGCATCATGCCGGGGAGGGAAAAGGGCTGGGGAGCACTAATTTTCATGGAAAATATAGAAAGTACTGCGCTCTTAGACTTTGTTGAGAAAGTGAGGACGTGGATACCGCGGAGGGCCGATCCATCGAAGATTTCGAGGGACTTTTGGATGCCCGATCAGAGCTGCAGGGTTTGCTACGAGTGCGATTCGCAGTTCACAGTATTCCACCGTCGCCACCATTGCCGAATTTGCGGCCGTGTGTTTTGTAGTAAGTGCACACAGAACACAATTCCTGTGTCCTTGGACGGGCGTGGCAGTGGAGGAAAAGAAGGGGAGAGGATTAAGGTTTGCAATTTCTGTTTCAAGATTTGCAAACAAGAGATATCATCATCATCATCATCATCATCATCGCCAGCAACATCATTGTCTCAGTGTAATGGTAACGGTACTGGTGATGAGAGACAATTGGCAAACAGCCCACCTTCGCATTCGGTTACAATTACGGACAGTCACAGTACTAGCAGCTCTACAAGTATTGATTCTACTATGCCATATCCAACCGGGCCTTATCAGCATGTCAGTTCCAGCCCTCATGTCAAGGTACATCGAATGGGTGATGCTTTTGAGCTCGAAGGGAAGGAGGATATTACACAGAGGCAAAGTAGTGGCAGAGTTGTTTCATCCATTGAAGGAGGAGCCTCCTCTCCAAGCCTTTTTGCTTATTGCATTAGCAGGTACATCCATCTGAACCGTTTCTTTTGTTTTTTGATTTATTCAACTTTGTTTGTGGTCTGACCTTCGGCCTGGAGGCCATGACCAAGGGGCATTTTTATGTCAAATTTTCCTCCATTGTGGCATGCCACACCCAGGATGTGATAATTTATACAGTTCCAACACTTTATTATGTCTCATGGGGAATTGGGGCTTCGTTTTTAAATCTCTGATGCATTTACTATTTGAACTCATCCCAGTCGACATCCATACATACCTTCTTCAGATGTTTGTAGCATGGAAAATTTTAAGGGATGCATTTTTTATACAAGTTTAGAAGTCTAAAATGTTTGTTGCACAGAAAATTTGAAGGGATATACTTTTAGAAGACATATAGAACTGTTGGCTAATCTGTCTTCATGTGCGTGTGCTTGTGTCTGTATATACAGTTTTTAGGTCACCTCTAAGCAAGACACCAATTTGGTGTACAAAACCCCTAACGGAAGCTACAAAAGGATTATTTTCCATCTATCTTATGTATACTAAAATGAAGTGTACAACCCTTCCCCCATCTGGATTGAACCTGTGCCATTCTCAATGGAGCACACTTCACCATTGTGCTCACTTGGGTAGGCTCATTAAAGGCTCATATTTGAGGAAAGACACAGTTTTGGCGAAAACACTCTCACTTGTCGGCTCTCAAATTTGATATTGGTGCAGCGTATCTGTTAGGCTTTTATTTTATTTTTTTACTTTAGTTAGGAAATCTTTCTAAGGTCTGAGGGGTAAGTATTCACCAAAATCTGCACCTGGCTTCATTCCTTTGTAGGAATACAGATGTCAACGACTTTTAGCTTTCTGCCTCAATGAAACCTTGTTAGGCTTTACAACCCTGCAACTTCACCATTGGACCACTGCTTGATTGGCCTCTATAAGGCTCTCAATTACAGCCTAATTGTATATATTTTGTGGTTATCTAGCACAAAGGATCATGAAAATGTCTGGTAGATATAATATGAAAATTATTTATCATGGTCTGTGAAAATTTCATTGCTTAATTCACTTTGGTGGTTTGGGTTTTGGTTACAGCCTAAATGTTTATTTGTTGTGGTTACAAAGGATCATTAAACTGTCTGCTAGACAGATATAATGCACAAAATGTTTCTCAGGATATATCAATGTTATTTGTAACTTACTTTGGATGTTTGCATCATCCCTGGGATGTAGGAGCGATGACGAACATGATGAATATGGTAAAGATTTAGAAGAAACCCATGAAAGGGTTTCAAAAGATTCACAAGAATATTTTGGAAACCATAGTAGTATAGATCTTGATCGTGGATACATTTTACATGATATTGGTGCCAACAATAGTTTGAGCCCACAAAACTTGATGGACCTGGCTGTCCACCAAAATGGGTCAAGCCAAAATGAAAATTATGCTGAAAACACACTTGTGAAAAATCCAAGTTTCCAAAGTGATATATTTGTTGAAAGACAAATGTCTGGTAGATCAGAAAGGTCAGGAGAAGAGTCAGAGGATACAGAGATTATTAATGACTGCAATGATGACTCAGCCATGTTTCAGAGTCGAAGCTCAGAAATAGAACAACCTTTTGACTTCGAGAATAATGGTGCGATATGGTTGCCACCTGCCCCAGTGGATGCTGAGGATGAAATAGAAAGTAGCATGCTTGATGATGACGATTTACGACGATGAAGGAGGTTGGGGTTTGCCGCGTTCATCGGGTAGTTTTAGCAGCAATGAATATAAGAGCAAGGACAAGTCAATCGAGGAACACAGGGATGCTATGAGATCAGTAGTGGATGGTCATTTTAGAGCACTTGTAGCACAGCTACTAAAGGGAGAGGAGGTATTCGTAGGCGAGGAGAACAATCCAGAGAGTTGGCTTGAAATAGTCACTTCACTGTCATGGCAAGCTGCGACTTTTGTCAAGCCAGACACAAGTAAAGGAGGAGGAATGGATCCCGGGCTTTATGTGAAGGTCAAGTGCGTAGCTTCTGGGCATCGTAGTGAAAGGTAATATTTGCTCTCATGGTTTGGTCTAGGCTATAAGCAGTCTCAAATATTTGTTTTTTGTTCTTGACATGCTTTAGTTTTTTTACTTTCTGTTGACCTTTATTGCATGTTGTAGTTGTTGATATATCTGCATGTACATTAACAAAGGATGATCCTCTTAACAGCAAGGTTGTTAAGGGAGTTGTCTGTTCAAAGAATGTGAAACACAAGCGTATGACATCAAGATACAAAAATCCTAGGATGCTACTCTTGGCAGGAGCACTTGAATATCAGCGCATTTCAAACCAGTTGTCATCTCTTGATACTCTGCTGCAGCAGGTTAGATTAATCTTTGTCGTGTAGCTGTATTCCTTCAATTAATTAATGTGATCTGAATTCACATCTTGAACTTTTCTTTTTTCTGAACGCAGGAGATGGACCATCTTAAGATGACTGTGGCAAGGATAGAGGCACACCATCCCAATGTGCTGCTAGTAGAGAAAACTGTTTCTCATCATGCACAAGAATGTCTCTTAGCGAAGGAAATATCCTTGGTATTAAATGTCAAGAAGCCACTTTTGGAGCGCATAGCCCGCTGTACTGGTGCACTAATTGTTCCTTCTCTTGACAATCTCGCTGCACCAAAAGTGGGACACTGCGAACTATTTCATGTAGAGAGATTTGTAGAGGAGCATGGAAATGCAGGCCAACCAGGAAGGAAACAAACAAAAACTTTGATGTTCTTTGAGGGTTGTCCGAAGCGTTTGGGATGTACGGTGAGGCTTCTATGCTCTTAATGTGTGAATGTCAAGTATTCCCATGCTTTCTTTGGTTAAGATTTGTAATTAATTTGGTTAAAGATTTCTTGTTTCATGCTTTTTGTAGGTCCAAGAATCCTTGCATCATTTTTATAGGCCTTTCAGGATTTTGTTCTTTTACATATTGTAGTCTGTTTTTCCGGTATGCCTTTCTTGGACTTGGTCCTTTTAAATAGACTTTCCAATGCATGTCCCTTTTTGTTCAAAAATAATATTTCTGGTCTTGAAAATTCTTGTACATGGAATAAAAACCAGTATTCAGAGTCTGTCTACTACCAATTGGCCCCGAGAAAGCTGAAAATACCATTCTTTGTGTAAATGTATCTCGGTGAAACATAATACACAAAATAGCGAAGGTGTACCTGCTTCATAAGCCTCTCTTCCTTGCTAATGTGCCTGATTTGCAATACTTGGTCTATGGGGGCAATAAATAAAGGCAATCGCTTGCCATAAAAGATGCCCATGATTTTATATGATTTTGGTTTTCCGAGTTTTCTTTTCTTTTAAACTTGATTTAGTTGTGCATTTTCTTTAATTTGATGAAAGCATATGCTGCAAGTCCATTCTACACGTTTTATAATGTATTATTGCACTTTTCATGAGTGCTTTGACATGACTGTCTTTTATATTTTCTTTTAATTCGTTTTATTTTCCATTGCATGTTGTGTTTGACAAGTATATATTTGGGTTCCATTTTTTTATAAAGTACACTTTTCTATTATTCATGATAAATGTGATGAGCTAACATAATTACTTGGAGGCTGGTGAGTTTGTAGTTTTCTTTTAGGTAAAGGTGTAATGTGAAATGATGTTGAATTACATGTTTCTTTGTGCTCAAAAGCTTGAATGGCACATTGCATATTCTTAGTGAAGCAAGCAACGGCCTAGTCAAAGTATAGTCAAATTTGCACAATGATAGGAGCTTTTCCGTGCCATCAATAATATACTTTGATTTCAACTTGGGGTTCTTTTTCAACGGAAAAATTCCCTGCAAGAAACATGCATTTTTAACTTTTTATTTGTATTTACTCTAAAGTATAACCTGTTTCATGTGCCTATTAATTGGTTGTATGTTCTTTTGAATTTTACTAATGTGATATTTTGGTGACATTTTCTGTATGGGGCATTGTTTATCATAACAATGCTCCCATGATTGGAAGTTTTTGTTGGAAATTGCTGGGCAATGTTCTTTCTGGGTTGTTCTCTTTGGTATCATGATCAACAGATTCTGAGGTTTCTTTTCAATAGTAAAGCTGACATACTGGAGCAGAATTACAAAAATATTTGTTTTGTTTTATCCTTGTCAAAAATGTCTCATGATAAAGCTAGATGCCGAACTTAGCTACTGCTGATACTATTGTGTGCTTGTGATTAATCCCAAACTTTGGGCATACCCTTCGCAAGCCTTTCATCCCAATATATAAAAAAATTTGCCTGTCATCCTTCCTAAATAATAGTCTTGCAATTTGGTTCTGGTGGCCATTTTTCCATTGCCATTGTATGACATCATGGTTTTCATAGTTCCTTGGACATGAGTCTAGAGAAGGTCTTGTTGGGTCAATTGTCATCATGCCATCAGTCTTATTATAGTTTAATCTTGTTCTTAGGATATGGTATTACTCCACATTTAGTCAAACTTTTTTTTGTTTATTTTTTAAAGGAACATTATACTGATGGGTCCCTCTCATGAAAGAAAGATTACAAAGCCCCTTAAGAAAAGTACATAGATCAGAAATGGCCAACTGACTGAACCAAAGCAAAACAGGGCAGCAAAGACCCAAAATAAAGGCAAAATACAATACTAACAAAAAGTTAGCCATTCATATAACCAGCAAGCCAAGCACGAGAACCAAAGAATATTAAACCCTTCATGGGTTCCTTGGGCTTGCCAGCATCGACTTCCCAAATGATCATTGCTCTCTCTATAGTGCTATTGTCCAGCCCAAGAGCCTTCAACTCATCCACAGATAGATTTTGTCCATTAATGTCTTGATTTTTTTCAAATCCTTCTTGTCTAAGCCAAGCACGAGAACCATTGAATATTCATCCCTTCATGGGTTCCTTGGGCTTGCCAGCATCGACTTCCTAAATGATCATTGCTTTCTCTACAGTGCTATTGTCCAGCCCAAGAGCCTTCAACTCATCCACAGACAGATTCGGTCCGTTAATGTCTTGATTTTTTCAAATCCTTCTTGTCTTGCTTTCAACTCATTCACAGACAGAACCCGTCCACTAATGTCAGTGGGTTTTTCAAATCCTTCTCGACTTGCACAGTTTCTAACCGCTCATGATCCTACTAGTTTAGTTTAGGAGCACAAACAACCAAAGGAAGAGCTACGGAGCTTTTTACCTAAGAATTTAGCAATGGAACCCTTTCTTCCATGCCACTCAATAGCTTTAATACGGCCTTTATTGGACGGTTCTACAAATTTCCAGGTCACAAGTTGGTGGAGTGAGGCAGTCATCCAAGCCAACAACAACAACAAAGGTAGAAGCAACACCCTAATGGGGAATAGGAGGTGTGGCAACAAGAATAGGGTATGAGCATGGAAAGGAGGCCAAACTTGCAAGAGAGCTCTTTCTTGTTGTCCCCTACATAATTCTGCAGTGGAGTGTTATGTAAAAGAGTTGAATCAAGCGGAGGAGCAGAGCCCACAGGATGAGCATCGGATTGGAAGGACGTGCAGAGGGCTGAATTGCCAAAGGAGGAGCAGCAGAGTGCATGCTGTTGAGGTGTGGCAACAAGAATAGGGTATGAGCTTGGAAAGGAGGTCAAACTTGCAAGAGAGCTCTTTCTTGTTGTCCCCTACATAATTCTGCAGCACAGTGTAATGTAAAAGAGTTGAATCAAGCGTAGGAGCAGAGCCCACAGGATGAGCAGTGGATTGAGCGGACGTGCAGAGGGCTGAATTGCCAAAGGAGGAGCAGTAGAGTGCGTGCTGTTGAGCGCCACACTGTAGGCCCAAAGGGCCAACCCAAGTTTTCACAATTCTCCATAAAATCTATCCACATGGGCCCATGTCTGGGATGATACTACCAAGGTGTTGAGAGAATTGGGAGAGAATAGAAGATCTGGAGTGGCAGACCACTGTATTGTCTATGGCTTGCAGGCCTCAGAATTCTCTTGATCAAGGGGAGAGTTTTGGAGGAACCAACATTAAAATAAGTTTAAGTCTCTTGTCGGAGATAACCTCTCTGAAATTGGTCCCGCCACCTTGAGACTAGCAGTGATCACCTAGCCTACCTTGAGATGAGCGGAAACGACTTAGCCTACCTGGACCTCCACCATGATGACGCACCGTGAGATCACATGAAGCAGAGCTCTTAGGCATGTGTAGGTAGAAAGGAGGACAGAGAGCTTTGAAAGGAGGTCACACTTGAAAAATCAATAGATAGTTCAAAAAAAAAGACAACGAGCTGACACCAAAATTAATGAGTGGCACGTGAAAACAGGTCAACTTGTATTAATCATCATAATTTTTTTCGTTATTTGAATTGGTGTGTAGCTCCACCCAATCTTCAGAATGATGACTATCAATAAAGCTAAAGTGCACTTGATCCACCCCAGCACTCACAAGGAGGCACACAACTTTATTTTCTTCTCTGTATGTGTGACAAAGGACATGTTAAAGTGTTCCGTTTGGAGACAGGCCTCACCAAGAGCAAAATTGAGCTTCCAATTTGGCAGGGATCCTTTGATCATTCCATAAATGACAAGTTTTAAATCTCCTTCCACCATAGGCAAGTAATGTCCAAATCTTTAGCCATCCTCAATCCTTCAACTAAAGCGCAAATCTAAACTTCATTTTTGGTGCAGCAAGGAAGGGACTGAGTGAGCCAGAATAAGAAATCCAGAGGCATCCTGATTAAGACAACCAGCCCCAACTCATCTCAAGCCTCTGTGAAGCACCATCAAATATTAGCTTGCAAAGACCAGAAACATGGGGTTCTAGTGAGTAAAGATGCCCAGAGGAGGCCAAGGCAGTGCTGTAAGATCTGTCAATATAGATTTGAGTCCAATTATCGAGGATGTTCATCTCCTAAGCAAGTGGAATAATGGCCTTAACCCGACCTTTTTGAACTGACACTCTCATAAATAACCTGAGACACTTTAGCTTTGAGCTGCAACAAGGAAGAAAAAACTTCCTTGAAAAATCAAAATTTTCTTTCATTCCAAATAATTCATAAAACAGCGGAGGGAGGGATATCAAAGGAGGGAAGGAGCTGATTCTGGGATAAGAGGCAATCAAAGATCTGATATTGTTTGGAACGATTCACGATAAATTGAGCATGCTGAAAACCCAGTGCCATATCTGGGAGGCAAATGAGGGGTGAGTAGAAAGTGATTGGTTGTCTCTGTATGTTGATGGTAGAGGATATAGATGGAAGGGTTATTACCAATGTTCCTCGGAGTCTTGGAACGGGAGGATGGGTCTTGGGGATGGGGGACCAAGCATGTTCACTGTTCAATGCAATGTGTTTAGTATTTCAAAGTTTCATTTGTTGTTTCTTGTACACTTTTTATAACTAATTTTTCAAGTACTATATATATTTGCACCACCATCCCGCCGCCCCAAGTACTATTTATATTCAAAATGATGATTACATTCAAAATTCAAATACAATTGGCCAGTGGCTCAATGCAATGAAGACTTGGCACTTGCTCTAACTCTTGTTGTTACTTGTTGCTAATGCTGTTCCTCTTCCTTGCTAATGCTCTCACTCTTGCTTGCTAATGTTATTGCTTTCACTCTTGCTTGCTAATGCTTTCACTCTTACTTTGAATTTTTGATTGTGATTTGGAGTGAGGGTGTAACTCTTATTTATAGTTTTGTTTTGGAGTGCTTAGGGGTGGGTGGGGCCCATTGAGTATTAGGGTTAGGGTTGGGGGCCAAAAACTACAAAATGAAATAATTAAAAAAAAAACTTTTGATAGCTTTATGCCTTTGGGGACGGCTGGGAATCTACGAGACAAGTCAAGAGACTTTTGGAAGTCTCTGGGATGTCCCCAAGTCCCCAAACTTGAGAGCCGTCTCAGAAACGTTCCCTCTTTGAGGGAAACGTTTTGGGGATGTCCCCGTACAGCTGGTGGCATGGCGGTGGTGGGACAGTGGGGGGTCATTTCCCAGCCATCCCCAAGTCTCGGAGACGTCAGTTTTGTAGGGTACGTGTCCCCATAGAACGCTGTTAATAATACCCATTTTTTATCAGGTGATCATAGGATGGAATTTGTTCTGCATAGCAAGCCAAGGGAATCACTGAGCTTTATGGAGATCAACAACACTCCGGAGCTTTTTAGAAGGCAAATCGCTCTTTGGATAGAGCACGGTCAAAGGTTACTTTTTATCTCTCCGACACTGAGTAAGTTCCAAACTGGCTAACTGTTCAACTAAGGGTGTTTCAAGCATGATTAACTGGAATCACAGTGAGAGAGGTGGCAGGCCGGAATTGTTTCTTCCTTGGGAGTGGGAATGATGTTGAGATACTTCCATTTTTCCTAGAGTCAGCCTCACTGTCTGACAAGTTGCAGATGAGGCTGCCCCGAAGCATAGTTAAGGCTTATTTTATGTTTTGAAGACAGAGGCCATCGCCAGGAGGCTTATGCCCCAGCTGGGAGCCATCCCAAATTTTTCCAGCTGACCATTTTGAATTACCCAGAGGGAGAATTAGAGATGATGTGCTGGTAGGAGTGCTTAAAATTCTGAATGTGTGAGCCAGTGGAGAGATCTTGAGTGGCAAAAACCTGCATTGAGCCCTGCGAGTCTTAATATTAAGCTTTAAGGAGCTTGCTCCATGACATATCCTCATCTTGGTAAAGATGCCAAACCATCTTTGCACCTAAAGCTTGATTTTGAGAGAGCAAGTCTTTAAGACCAGCACCACCCAAAGATTTGGGCTAGCAAACCTTCTTCAATTTAGAAAGCAGGATTTTCTTGTCATTACTAGTTCCTTGCTAAAGAAATTTATTAAAGGTTCGGTTGAGACTCAGAATGAAGAAGCATCTGGAAGCCTCTTTAACAGAGAACATGCAGGTTGGGACCACTTGGAGCCTTTCTAACATAAAACATGTAGTTTGGGACTGCTTGTACGACAACTTTGATCAAAACAAGCTAGCTAACAAGGCTAAGCCATCTGCCACGTCAAGAAGAAAGCCTGGAATTGATCTTTTCCAACAATCCATCCCACAAATGCTAGAAGGCTGCACCCGTGAAGAGAGGGTCACTGAGATACTTACTGGGAAAATTATGATTTAGGATCCAAAAGAGGTGGCAAGTGCCTGCTTCTTTCTGTGGCAAGTATTGAAAATGAATATTTCTGATTTACCTTCAATAATAAATTGCTAAGAAACTTTGGAGGAGGCAAGGATTGCCTTGAAGGTAGAGGCTTCATGAGAATTGGCTGTGCCAAATAAAACTGTCATCAGCAAACTGCTTGTGGTTGATGGTGTCTTCATAAACAGTAATTTTGAGGCCATTCGGGTGGTAGGAGGATTGTGCAGAAGAGATGGTCTGACAAATTGTTCCGCCAGGATATTGAAGAGAGAGGGCAGAGAAGATTGTGCTGATGAAGGCATTTGGACACGGGGTAAAAGTTGGCAGGGCAGCCATTAATGAGGACAGAGAAGTGAGAGTTGGACATGTGGCTAAAAATCCATTCACACCAGTGAGGAAATCCAAACTAGGAGAAAACTTTAAGGAGGAAAGACCAATTAACCCAATCAAATGCTTTGCTAATGTGAGCTTGATACTCATATTTTTGCAACCACTAGCCTTCAAAGAGTGAAGCAGCTCATTTGTGATCATGGTGCCATCAAGAATTTGCTGTCCTTGGACAAAACCACAAACTACCTTGCTCATGAGAGACAACTTTCGAAAGAACCTTTTTCGTCCGAAATAATTTTATATGTGGAGTTGGATAAGGAGATATGTCTGAAATTGCTCAAGTCAGAAGCATGATATTTCTTTGGAATGAGAGTGACGAAGGTACAATTAAGATACTTTAGTATCTTTCTCAGTTTATGAGCTCCATGGATCATGCCAGCAATTTCCTCGCCCAAAGGTCCCAGAACTCCTAAAAACCACGGGGAACCCGTTGGGACTTACAACTTCATCCTTTTTTAATGAGAAAAATGGCAGCATGGATCTCTTCTTCCTAGCAGGATGCTAATAAGAAAAGTTCTGCTCGTTAGAGATACAGCAAGGAATGTTTTCCAGGAGGGAGGCCCGAGCATCAACATTGGACAGATTGAAATCAGAAATCTGCTCTTTGAAAATATCCACACCTTCCTTGGTGATGTCCTCAGGGTCTTCAAGAGTAAGACTGTCCCTAGATTTGATGGAGCAGATCTGGTTGTTGTACCTTCGAGCAACTGTAGATTGTTGAAAAAATGAGTGTTAGCATCACACACCTTTAGCCAAATGTCTCTGGATTTTTGCTCCAGAAAATTCCCTCCTGGCATAAATTTCTTCAAGCTCCTTAAGAAGAAACCCTTTGTGCCCATGGTGCTCATTGTCCAGTCCCTTTTGTTTTACATCAGCATTTCCTCCAGCTCCTGTGTATTCTGGCCTTTTACTTGAAAATTTTATGGAAATGGTTCTGATTCCAGTCCCCTATGACCTTTATGAGAGTTCAGCTTTTGTGTGAACTAAGACATTTTCATCTCAAACTTCAAAGGGCACATGATACAGATTATGATCTGCACAAATTCTGAGAAGAATGAGGAAGTGGTCAGAGCCAGAGAGGTTGAGAATAGACTTGTCGATCACTCAGTCGTCATCAAACGTGGAGTTAGAGAAGAGAAACCTATCAAGCCTTTTGACAATAGAGCAGAATCCCAGTCTCTTATTATTCCAGTCATTTCCAGAGTCCCGTGAATCTGGCCTCTTTGGGATTGAGGCCTACAAGAGAGTTATTAATATAGGCTTTCTGGTCTTTTTGGGACCGAGTTTCTTGCCAAGAACCATCCCTTTTCTCAATTTTTTTATGGACCGCATTAAAGTGTACATTTGCATAAAAGCATCACCATACATTCTAATGTTGTTGATTGACACTTTCAATTGTCAGCTGAATTTTTCCAAGGAGGGCAATAACTCATTAATATCTAAATTCTTCAGTTTTTGTGCAATGACGGTTGCACATAATCCACTTCAAATGTTGCAATCTTCAGCATATCTACTTTGCTGGAAATATTAGTCTGTGTTAGTGCACAAGGCTGTAAGCACAAAATCAGGTCTTCACTTCTGATTCTCTTGTTTTCAAGTTTCAATGACAAAATTTTCCTCAGGGGATGCTTTGCAGCTCAGAATTCATTCATATATTTGATTACCCCATATACAATTGTCATTTTCTTTTTATATATACTCTGTTCTATTTGTGAATGATTTCATGTTTATGTTATGGCAATATCTACTGTAAATATTAATGCAAAACGTCAAGCTATATTATGTACAGCCTTGGTGATGGGGTATATTGGTGCAGGCAGCCATAAACACAAAATCAGGTCTTTTGTAATTCCCTTGTTTAGATGTTGAAACGCCTTTGAGGAGATGCCCTGCAGTTGAGTACTTATTTGGATATCTGATTACTCTCTTTTCGAAAAAATTATTTCACTGTTGTATGTTATGTTTACAATTGTAATTTCCTACCATACGTTCTCTCTTCTATTTTTCGTAGATGCTTCTGTTTCAGGATTTCTACTCTCAATTTTTATTCAAAGCCCTGAGTTATATTGTGTACGGTCTTGATCATTGCGATCCCTATTTGGATCTCCATGGGTTGCAGATGGTATTGCAGATGGTATTGCATGGAAACAGAGACAGTATCTCATACGGATATGGATACAACAAATGTTTAAAAGACCCCCTTGTATGGATACGGCTGTATACATCATGTATAAATGCACACACATACATTGAAAGGCATAGACACAACGTTGTATATATTGTCTTATAACATTTATTTCTTTTACATTATTTATATTTTTCGTTATGCATATATGTATAACAAAATTATAAATAATATAAAAGAAATATATATATATATATATATATATATATATATATATATATATATAATGGCATGTATAAACACACACATATATACATTGAAAGGCATAGACACCACATTCTATATATTGTTTTATAACATTTATTTCTCTTACATTATTTTAGATTTTTTTGTTATATATATATATATATATATATATATATAGTTGTTTTTTATGTTTAATTTTATAACATTTTTTTCTTTCATGTTATTTATATTTTTGTGTGATCTATCTATCTTTAGAGACACACATTTGTTTATGACATTTTTAATGTTAGATTTTTTTGCAGAATAAGAATGTTTTTTTTTCATAACTTTAATCTAGATTTGATCCCAAACTGCCTGGTACCGTATCAGATATGACCCAGACATGGGATTGTGTTTGGATGTCTGAGACTCTGAATATGGTATTTGGGCTGTATTGTATCCGCCTTCCTATCTGATATGTGGATACATGTATCTGGGCAGGAGCACATATCTGGCAACTTTGGTTGCAGAATCTAATAAGTATCAGATTTATTATTAAATGCTCTCAAAGAAATAGAGAGAAATAGAATGTATGGAGGTTAAGGTACAACATGACCTGCAGCCACTGAGAATAATGCAGGCACAATGTTTTATTAAAGGAGAGGAGACAGTTACAAGGTGGTTGTGATTGGTTCCAACCATATAACTACTTAACCACATGTAACCACTTATCCACTTAACCCTGCCCCTGTGCCCGCCCTGTGCCTAACCCTCTCCCCCACAATGCATATATTAATGCCCCCTCTTATTGACTAAACCAGAGACAACTCCAAGTTTGTCTCTAAATTTTACAAAGAGAACGGAACCGAGAGGTGTAGTCATTATGTCAGCAGTCCGCTCCTAAGTGACATGGCCTTCATTATCAATCAGCTGTCGAAAATGATGATGAACCTCAATTTGTTTGGTTTAATGATTCGTTATTACTTATTATTGTAGATATACCCCTACTAACTCATCAACTCAATTTTTTTAGAGATTTTCCTAACATACTTGATCCATAGCTTGTTGTTTTGCTTCATTAATTAGTCAAAGGTGCTGGGAATTATCAAGGAAAATACTGCTGTTGTAAACTCAATTGGAACAAAATGAATTGCTAACAAAACTATGGCAAATAGAACACAAGATGCACAAAGATCAAGGCTACCTTGGAGAAACTCAATGTGGGAAAACTTCACAAGAGTGAGGGGCTGCCTTCTTTGTTCCAGTCTCTTTGATGCAATACAGGGTTTACTGCCTTCCAAAGGCCTCTATGAGCATCTTACAATTCAACATGCTCAATCCACCAATGTCTGCTCCCACAACTGCTGCAAAACACTTTCCCTCTCACACTCCAACACATATAATCCAGTGTGAACTGCTAGGAACATGCTTACATACGATTCCCATGAATTGAATTGGAATTGATGACTACAACCACCTCTACAGATGTATTTATAAGAAACTAAAAGGAGAAGCTCAGAACAGAAGTGTAAGAGAGAGTTGAAGACTTGGAACGTTTGCGACCATTTTGCTACCTTTTTCTCTGCCTTGGGCAAAACCGCCGGTCTACCGGGGCAACTACTGTGTAGATTTTGCAACTGCCGGGTAATTACACAACTGCCAGATGGCGTGTACTTGCTGTTGCGCCACCATCACCACCACCGCCACCGCCACCGCCCCCTGTTTCTGGTGCTGGTCCTGCAACTGTCACAAAACTTCATCCTTTACATACAGACCTACTAAATTCTCTAGGCTGGGGTGTCTGGACCACCTCAACCATGACCATTGAAGATCATTGCGTTTGCCTTCTTGGCTGTACTTTACTGAAAAATGATGGGGAGAGAGTCTTCTAGTTACATTCTCGTCTTCTTGAGAATAGTGGATTAGTTAGCCATCTCACTTAACACTTACTGATCCAATTTGGATTACACCTCCCCAGTTAAGAAGCTATTGATCCTCAAAAGCCTAGGAACTCATGAGGCGAGGAAATTTGGTCCCCCCTTCTTCTTTGGGATACCATTTAGCCTTGCTTAGTAGTTGTACATTCAGCCAAACTGTCCAAAACCCCTGCACTCCTTTTCTTGACGGCTTGTCCTTCTGCAAGATCACATCTGTTCTCAGCTCCTCTTGGCCATTAGGAGCAAAGTCGTTAATGGAAGGTAACAACAGATCTCCTTCATCTAACACAGAAGGCTCAAAAAGATGTAAGGTCTCAAAATTCACAATTGAGTAGATCAAGTCTAAATGCATTGTTGTCTACTTGTTCCAGAACTACAAATGTACCATATCTAAGAAGCTTAAGCTTCTTAGCAATACCTTGGAGTCCTCCCTTGTTTAAGTACAACCATAACTTGTTTCCAACAAGATATTTATGCTCAACTGTATGCTGATCATGCCCTGTTTTTTCCTTTGATTGAGACTCCTTTAATCTCTCTTGCACTTTGTGTGAATTTGCTGAGTCTTCTCTGTGAATTTTTCAGCTTGGTGAACTTCTGTGCTCACTTTCTTTTGTCCCTTGTGCAGCTGGCATAAAACAACATCGACAGGAGTTGCAGGTAAAGAACCAAAACACGTCTCAAAAGAGATTTATTAGTAGAAGAATGATTAGCCTTGTTATAAGAATGCTGAATATACACCAAATTCTCATAAGTCTTAGGATGCTTCCTATTGTATCCTTTTAAGAGCTGAATCAAGGTTCTATTGACAACTTCAGTTTGCCTATCAGTTTATGGGTGAAAAGAAGTGGATATTTTCAACTTTGTATCCAACTTCTCCCACAGTGTGGACCAAAACTTGACCATGAATCTGCTGTCCTGTTTGAAACGATGAAACTTGGCAAACTAAAATGAACCCCATACATTAGCCCAAAAAAACAGCTGCATCATGACTCTACAGAGTTTTCTTTCATGGAATAAAAACACACATTTTGCTAAACCGGTCCATAACCATATTTACAAGTAGTCATTTCCCTTCTTTGATAAGGGCAATCCTCCAACAAAATCCATTGAAATAATTGCCCATGGCCTTGAAGGAGCTGGTAATGGCATGTACAAACCCAACTTTCTATTACTAGGCTTACTTGTGCTGTCTAACACACATCCCTTTATGAATTTTGAAACATTAACTCGCATGTTTGCCAATGAACATACCTCTTCAAGCGTGCCAATGTCGTGTCTCTCTGAAATGACTTGCAACTTTGGAAGTATGAGCTTCCCTCCGTAGCTGAAGCCACCTTCTTTAGGCACACAAAGCTCACCCAGCTTGTAGAGAAATCCATTTTGGAGATGATAAGCCTCCTTGGCCTCAAAATTTGCAATGCTAGGTTTCTTTACTTGAACAAACACATCCACAAAATCTGTATCATGCTCATATTCTTCTATATGCCTCTTGCACAAAAGGCTCAAGTAGGGTTATAGTGCCCAAAGCTGAAACAAAAGGAGGTCTAGACAACATATCAGCTAACTTGTTAGTCACAATTTGTTTATATTTGATAGTCAAATGAACTTGTTCCAAGAAACATATCCATTTATAATGACTTGCCTGCTACAATTTAGACCATGCTTGCAGATATTGGAGTGGTTGATGACCCATGTGTATAATGGTTTATTTTCCCATTAGACAATGCTTTCATATCTAAACCGCCTGGACAAGAGCATACGATTCCCTATCACAAGTGCAATATTTCAGAACTGAACCATGGAATAATTCTGAATGTTAACATCTGGACATACTTCCTTGCAATAGGACAAACCCCATGGCATAGTTACTTGCATTGGTTTCCACCTCAAAAGGTTGCTGCAGGTTAGGTAAAAGCCAAAATGGGTGCATTGCTAAATTTATGATAAAACTCAACAAACGCATTTATTTACCCTATTTAAAACTGTTTAATTGGATGCATAGGTGCTGATATGGTAGAGAAAGCCTTGATGAACTTTTGTAAGCATTGAATTGCACCCACAAAGCTTCTTGTCTTAGTCTCATTGGAAGACTTAGACCGATTCATGATGGTTTCTAGTATCTTACATGCATCAAATAGACAAATTGATTGTTGTGCAAACTTACATTATTTTTATTCAATAATAGCTTGTTCTCCTTCAAACTTGCAATACTTGTTTCAAAAGTGTTAGATGTTCATTATGTTGAGAGACGTCCCTATGATGATGTATGGGAGGGGGGGTTCGTGGGGTGATGAGTTTTAATGTCCTGTAATGTCAAAATTAGGGTTAATCTAATTATGATTAATTTACATGTAAATTTTATAGTTCAAAATATAAATACAATCAAAGCAATGGTATAGAATTTCTAAATCACTTAATGATAAAATACGGATAAACTTAGCTCTTGAAAGTTTGATAAATTGAAATTAGGTTAGGATTAGCATGATTTCACCAATAAGCGAGATTTGGAAGTGTGATAGGAGTTTGAGACCATGAAAAGGGTTGTGCAGAGTGTCATCGAGTGCTTGTAAAATTTGGAATGCTGAAATTAAGTGTAGGGTATAATTGTTCAACTTAGACATAATTGCCTAGCATTTCTACCCCGTCATGGGTCAATTTCGCCTCTCGTATTCTGATTTGTGATTGAGTTGTGACATGTGGTTTGCCTATGTTCCCGGATTTGGAATTTGTGCTCAAAATATTGTAATTGCACTCCTATACCTACAAGTGGCTTCACCTCGCTTTTGACCTAAAAAGGGGTTAGTTTGATTGAGTTAGATTGGCCTTACCCCACCCGCAATGGTGTGATGAGCGCTGCGCTACATACCAATACTTCAAGAGGGATCAAGCCACACGTAGATCTCCCTCCTGGTGGACGTGTGCAAATGTGCATAAACAATGGTTTTTGGCAAGACCCTAATAAGACCTCCAACACTTGGCAATGATTCTTGACTTGCGTTGTAGTGCATGAGAGTGTTACAGGGCAGCAACATAAGATGCATTCAAACTTGTAGCTTTACTGATGTGCTCTAAGGATGTGATACAACAATGATTAAGGCTCAAAATCCTTCTTAGAGTGTTTGAGAGTGAGATCCCCTAGATGTCTAAAGAGCCCTTAATGAGCAGGGTGTATGAGTTTATATATTTGACTTGTGTGAATGATTTCTTGCTAATTGACCTTAGCCGAGTGCGGTAACTTGTGCATTTGAGAAGCTGACCATTAGAAGTGTGTAGGACAAAAACATCGGCCTAGGTCAAAACCGTCGGTAATTCTCCCCCTGTTGGTCAATTATGCCTACATTTAGCTTGGGACTTGATTTGAGAAAGGAGCAGAGTGGCCATCAATATAGGGTGTATTGGTTCTGAAGAGCTAAACCGAGTGACAAGTATTGACTTCATGGACTCAAGAGTATAGGAATTGAGCGAGATGCCTTTAGGAATACGTCAATTAATGTGTAAATGGGAAAATATTGGGATAAATGTCAAATGATTATTGGCAATATCTTTAGGTCCAAAATTTAGTGCTAAGTGCCCCCATTTTAATCTAGTAATTGAAAATTGCTAGATTAAAATAAATGAAATGTAAACACAAACCTCCTAGTGGGTGCACATGCGAAAGAAGCTTTAAATGATCAATAATCATGCTAAGTGTGTGTGTGTGTGTGTGTGCGCATGTGTGCAAGAAGCTATGTACAAGTGAGTGCGGAAAATCCTAGGAGGCTAATCACTTATTGTGTCAACTGGGATATATCCTATACCAGATATAAACAACACAAAGTACCTACTCACCAATAGATAATGACCTCTCGAATCTAGGATATAGTCGTGTGCGGTAGGATACTCTATACTATTGTCCTCGTTAGTGTGTATGAATCTATGCCGTTGGTCACGGTAATTGTAGTGATTGTAGGATCTCGGTGTAAATGAAAGTGCATTAGTGTCCCATGAGGGTCACACTCGCATGGTTGTTGCCTAATTGTTGTGTTGCGCATGCCTAGATAACAAAGGATGCATCCTAGGGGAATTAGTAGTCATAACATGTTCATGCTGATGTTGTATTGGTAGGTTTTGTGTGATATGTCTAGGATTATGATCAAGAATCTATATAATAGTCTGCAAATGTGGTGCTTCGTTATGGGACATTGTCTGTGGAACATGAATTGAAGAAAGTGTTAGGATAGGTTGAATAGGGTACTCATACGGTGTAGAAGGAATGGTCACTACCATCTTGTTGTGTACATACTTAAAACATCAATGCAATGTGGATGGAACAACGTGCATCTCATGGATCCATGGACATTCAAGTAACATGTTTACTATCTCGTGGAATGGACTTTGAGGAACAAACTGGCCATCCTCTTAGGTCCAACTTGTACCGATAAAACGATGCCTCCAAGTGGGTTTTGTCGTTGGCCTTCAAATCCTGAACTATCTTTGTGGTACCCACAAGGTCTCCTATAGTATAGTCTAGAGATGTAAGAAATGCCACAGTTCAAAGATTTCAGCTAGATCCATTGTCTACCATGACACTTTGGATGGGTTGAGAATCGACATGTGTGTGAATGAATATTGGTCTAGATGCTTATTGTCCGGAGAAATGTTTGAATAAGAAAAGTTGATGGGTGGTGCTACTTGTGATATACTTGAGTAACACCCATGATGCTTTCAATTGATGTGCATAAGTCACATAAGCTGGTGGAGGGGGTACTGTATGATAAGCCCTATGTACTTAATTTGCCTTGTTAGTTTCCACATTGTTTGGTAATGGATCGATAAACAATTTCAGCCGAGTGTTTGGTTGAGCTATTGTTGTGTTAACAGGTGGCTCTAGGTCTTGTAGAGAGATGGTATTGTTGTCCATGAGCTCTTGAATATTTTTACATAATGCAAAAACACCTATTCGTAGCATGTCTAGGACATCGGTGATAGTCACAAGATACCTTGTTACTGAACTTCAGACCTTGTGGCTTTGTCATGTCAACAACAGTTGGTGTAGGTAACTGATTAGATTGCAGTCAAGGAGTTTCCATAGAATGATGTGAGGAGATTGTGGTAAGTAGTAATATCGCTGCATGGTAGCTGTTATAAGGGTTATTGCGGGTGCCAGTTGTGCAACATTAACTATTTTGACTTTATTTCTATCAATTGGCTCGTCTTTGTATGAGCGCTTTGCTTGGATTTTTTTGTTAATGGATAAAAGCGTGGTCTCATAGGTCAACATTTTCGCTGCCACGAGCTTAGTCTCATAGACTTTGACCATTTGTCATAGGTATCGGATGAAAAGTTAAGAAGCACGACTTTTTCTTTGAGCTTCAAGATAAGACTAGCAATTGATACTTCAATCAACTTGCTCTCATTTATCTAGTTAGGCCCTTGGGATAGCAAATTCTTGTATCGTAAGGCATAATCCACAACACTTCCATGATATTGTTACTTGACCGCAGTGATTTGTGCAAAAGATGGGCGTTGTCCAATGTTAAGCGAGAAATGTATAAGAAAACTATCGGCTAAAGCTTGAAATGACCTTATGGAGCCCGGAGGAAAGGTATAAAACCAATAAACTGCATATTCTTTGAGGCTATGTGGCAAAAGCTTGGCTAGTAGGATACTGTTACTTAGTAGTCCATAGAAGAGGCCATGAAGGTGCAATGGTGCTGCTATGGATTGGTTTTACCATCATAGAATGAGCACTTTGGTGGAGCAAACCCAGGTGGTAGTGGATAATGAAGAACCCAAGGGAGCTAATAGGTTATTAAGTAATCGAATGGAACTCTTGTTGATTTGCGATCAATTTGGTGATAGGAGAGCTATTTTTGCTTGCATGTCTTGGAGTTGTTGGAGATAGACATTAGGAATAGGAGTTTGAGCCATATGCGACGTGTACTAGGTCTAGCTATAGAGGTCACATACTGTGTAGGCACAGTAGCTTGTGGCACCATGTGTGATGCCCCATAGTTGGAACATCAGTTGTGGTTAGAGCTTGATTAAATGCTTGAGTAGTAGCACCTAAAGGGGAAGGAGATCTGTTAGAAGGTGGATTGGTTGAGTGTTCAACCCGAGTTTCCCTATCTTGGTCATTTGTGCACATTGCCGCTTGTGGGCTGCTAGTAATACTGCAAGAATATTAGTTTGGCTTATCTTTGAGGATTTGAGTGAATGTATCAGTTGGGATTGTAGGTATTTTTTGTTGGATGATATGTGCTTGATCATTGTTAGTTTCACATTTGTCACTTTCATGGTCAGATATGGTCTTAGTGACGATTGTATTCATTGTAATGTTGTAGGATTTCCATGAACATAAACAATGCCACCCTCGATTGTGCTAGGAATAAGTTCAATAGGAGAGGACACATGAGCCATGGGGATATGGGCCACCAGTTTAGGAGCTAAGGGTATTTGCATGTAATCTATGTGAGTTCCACTTAACTGAGCACCACGATGTGTTGGGTTAATAAGTTTAGCTTGCATAGATGGCATAAGAAGATAACACTTGACTATGCTCCAAATGGTGGAAGGGTATTGGGAAAACGCTAAGAGGAGAAATTTTAGTCCTAAAACCAGCAAGGGTGGACTGAGGTATGATACCCTTGGGCCAAGAATGGAAACCGTAAGTTGCATGTATAAATAGATAAGTGAGTTCACGAAAATGTGATGTCAAAATTAGGCTTAATCTAATTATGATTAATTACTGTGTAAATGCTATTGATCAGAATACAAATTCAGTCAAAGCGGTAGATACAAAAATTCTTAACCATATAATGATAACATATGAATAAACATAGCTTTTGTAAGCTTGATAAATTGAAATTAGGTTAGGGTAGAATGATTGCACCATTATGCAAGATCTTGAACTGTAATAGGGGTTGAAACCGCGAAAAGGGCTGTACAATGTGTCGTCCAGAGTGCTTGTAAAATCTGAAATGATAAAACTAAGTGTAGGGCAAAATCATCCAACCCATACATAATCACCTAGTGTTTTTGCTCCTCTGTGGCTGTTTTTTTCCCTCTAGTATTTTGATATGTGATTGAGTTTTGTACGTAGTTCGTCTATGTTCTTGGATTTGGAATTCACACTCAAAATCTTGCAGTGCGCACTTCTATACCTGTAAGTGGCTTCTCCTTGCTTTTAGCCTAAAAAGGGTTAGTTGAATTGAGTTGGACTAACTTCACCCCATCCCCAATGATGTGATGAGCGTTGCACTATGTACTAGTATCTTGAAGAGGGATCAAGCTGAGGGATGTGTACGAATGTGCATAAACAATAATTTTTGGCAAGACCCTAATAAGGCCTTCAACATTTGGCAATGATCCTTGACTTGAGTTGGAGTGCATGAGAATGTTCTTGGACAACAACATAAGATGTATTCAGACTTTTGGCTTTATTCGTGTGGTTTTACGTTTGTGATATTTCAATGATTAGGGCCCAAAGTCCTTAAGAGTGCTCGAGAGGGATCCTTGTATGCAAAGTCACAAGGTTCGTGTTCGGCGAGGATAAAATTAGAAAGAAATTCGCTAGCCGATAAAATTCGGGAAAAAAAATCGTCAATAAGTTCGAAGAATATAATTTAATTAAAAATAATAATATTTAATTTTTTAATTTAAGATTAAATCTAATTAAAATACCTAATTTCTAGTATAATTTATGTTATTATCTTAAATCTGAAAGTAAAACTTAATACTAAACGAAATATTAAGAAAAATTAATATGATAATATCTAATATCTAAATGAATAAAATGAAATTGATGTATAATGTCTAATATTTAAAGACATTAATATTAATTCTTTGAATGACATAACTTTATCCTTTTCAAAGTTATTATTTATTAATACTAATATATACATATTTATATTTGCATATAAATATCTTAATAAATTATTATTCAAATATTAATGTTTGTAAAACTAAAATTATAAGTAATTAAAAATCTAATGTCTAAAGTTCATGTTTGTTAAATTAGAATTGAAAAGAAAAAGGAAAAAACTAATTTAAAAAGTTGAAACCTAATGCTAAAGCCTAATTGTAAAAACTAATATAACAAATGAGAGATTTAACAAAGCTAAAAGTATGCTGAAGTTGAATCGAGAAAGATAAGACTAGTTAAGAAAATTTAACCTATTTTTTCCGGCCCTATCGTGAATGATGAGTATTGAATGGCGGCAATGAATAGCAAGAGCTCCAAGCCTCCAACAGTGGAATCAATCAGCCAACTAGCTGCAGTATGTTCAGTTGGGTGTGGCGTCTATGATGAACGAACATGAAAGTTATAAAAGAAGTGGAGCATGATTGCAAAAGCTCTAAAACAGTTTTTAAATTCTAACAATTTCAGGTTTTGCGTTTAAACTACCTCATCTAGATTCATACTTTGTCACGAATTTTATGGCGAATTTTGATGATTTTCTAGGGTTTAAGTTCGCTGAATTTCGAATTTCAAGGAAGAAATTCGGCGAACCCTGTGACATAGTTTGTATCTCCAGAGGTGTCCCTAATTAGTAGGGTGCATTTGCTTATATATCTGACTTGTGCGAATGATTCCCGCTCAATTAACCTTAAGCCTACTAAGGTAACTTGTGCATTTGAAAAGTTGATTGTTGCAAGTGCTTATGATAGAAACGTTGGCCTGGATTAGAACTGTTAACAAATTCTATCTCTTGTTGGGTGATTCTGCCCATAGGTTTAGCTTGGGACCTGATTTGAGAAAGAAGCTAAGTCGTCATGAGTTTGTAGATGTATTCAATATAGGGTGCATTGGTTTTACTTCCCGAAGAGCTAAATTGAGTGGTTTGGCTGGAAGGCCTATTTGGAGTTGGAAGCTTCAAAACAAGTACATTGCTGATTTCCCTACTTTCTAGCTTGGAGGCTTAATTAGAAGAAAATTTTCTTTTGGGAAGACTTGTCGCATGTCAACTCCCGTTCTTGGAAGGATTGACGATCCTTGCACGCAAGTTTTATCTTTCTTCTGCTGATCGGCCCACTATATTGGAGATCCAAAGTCTCATTCCTTTGAATAACCAGTTTAAGCTGAATATTGTTATGAATGGACCAATTTGGTGTGATTGGAGGTGGATCAATGGTCACCCCTTAACTTAGTATGACACTCGTCTCCACTCTATCCTTCATCAACACAAGACTCTTGGTCTTGTGCTCAATGCTAGATGGGTGTCTTCCGATAATGAAGCTTTGTGGAGTCGTCGGATACATGGCATTTGGTTGTTATAGATCTCCTTCTAGAAATGGATCTTTACTTGTTTGGTGATTTATCAAGGTCTCCTTTCCAAGACTCGTCTTCTCAAAAGTGGCTTCTTTGGTGGTTTGTGCTTATTCTGTCGCAAGTGGAAAGCTTTGCTCTTTATCTAATTTCATTCACATGTGGAAAGGTGAGGTACACATGCAATTGCTGGCCAAAGGAATTTTGCTGATTAAGGATGCCAAAAGTGAGATCCTGAGAATTGCTCAGATTTGTTCTTTGTCGCTATCTCTTTAAGGAAGAGATTGTAATTTACTTTGTACAACCTGCTTATAATTTCTTTTTGTGAATATATGAAGCAACCTTTCAAAATATATATTTTTAAAATTAGTGCTAATATGTTAAATACATTTATTTGAAAAATGTTGAGAGATATCAATCTCAAAGGTTTTAATTTTGGAATTTTCACATACCACATTTATTAATTACTCCATTTACCTTCTTCGCAGATTTCTTACTGACCATTGACAAATTATAGATTATATTATATTATATGACATGTAAAGTATTATATTATGTGTTGATTTTAATTATAGATTATTACAAATATCTTAAATACATTCATTTGAAAAATGCTGAGAGATATCAATCTCAAAGGTTTTTATCATGGATTTTTGCGTACCACATTGATTGATAACTCCATTATCTTCTTCGATAATTTCTTACTAATCATTAACAAATGGCACCAATCTGTGCTCCGATGCCACTTTATGGCCAAGATATTATGATTTTTGGTTTACTTCTCCAAGCGAAAAGAAAATACACTTCTAAGTGATAGTTAAATGGCTGTCTAATTGAAGGCTGAAATTTCCCCTTGATGGTCAAAGGGCCATCAAAATTAAGGTCCAAAATTAATTTGTAGCAACTTATGGACATTACAACCCACCACCACCTCTCCCTGGCTACCATTGTAGAACGCCAAGAGAAACAATGGCTATTGTGAGGGCGTGGCCAAGGTTTTGCAGCATCTCTGAATGACAACTGACAATTTGTGGACTGTTGTTGGTCAGAGTTACTATTGTATAAACCATTTCGCGATATAGAGAGTGATATTGGCCTTGATGATACAATATAACAAATAATTGGGTTCAATTTCAATATAAATTTTGCCATATAGAATGGATTATTGAAATAAATATTGATATTCAACGGGAATTAGAGGATGAAACTGAGGATACTATTTAAAAAACAACATAGAAAATGATTGAGAGGTCATATTAGGCCTACACGAACAATTATTTCTGCAAGTTTTGCGATTGATATATTGGATGGAAGGGGTATTGATGGAATATAGAGTAGTCGTGTGAAGAACAAAATAAGAAAGCTCTCCAATTCACGAGCATGGAAAAAAACAATTATTTACTTGGAATGGAAGAAACACCCTCATATTTTTGTTACAAATTCCTCAAGGAGAAACAAAAATTAGCATATGATATAATTACTAGACAATATAATCAAGGATAGACTGCACCTTCATTTCATATGATAATCCAAGGAACAAAAGGAACATGAAAATTGTTATCTTATTGGATGGATCAATCTAGCACTTCTACAGTTATTGTTCCACAATGTAGCCCTCTTCTCCTACTTGCTCCATCTAGAGTTGCAACATTTAACATTGGCATGGCTACAATACATAACCTTGCAAATGCCTATTTCAGTTTGATAATTTAGAAGGAACAAGGTTAACAATCTTTGAAGAAGAAATCCAACATGTTACTTATATTTTGGTTGATGAAACAAGCTTATATAGGTCAAAGGATACTTCAACACTTAGATTCTCGACTATGACAAGCATTCCGGAAAATATTGATATGCGCTTTTGTTGGTGGTCTGTCATGTTTTGTTGGGTATTATGGGCAATTTACCTCGGATAATGGATAGAATTCCATATGCAAGCACAACACAAGAAAAATTATTATGGAAAAACTTCATAACAATTGTTACACTAGATAAGGTTTTTAGACAACAAGGTCAATGTGAACAACACCTGCGGTTTTGACAACTTCTAACAAATCTAAGAGATGCCAATCCAACCATTGAAGATTGGGTATTCTTGATGACTAGAACCGATTCTTCACTTGGTATGGTTGAAAAGGAGGAATATAATGAATATAAACATTTATTCGGAACAAAAGACGGTGTGCTTCAACATAATAAGAGAAAATTGTATGCATTGAATCAACCTATTGCTCGAAGCATTGCAACTAGAGGATGAAACAATATTGTTGTGGGATTGGATGATGAACAATTGGAAGTTGAATTATTGATTGCTAATGGTGCAAGGGTGATGCTCACTGCAAACTTATGGACAAGAGCATTTCTTGTCAATCGTGCCCTTGGATATGTTCAAGCATTGTTTATAAACCAAGAGTGGCATCATTTGAACCACCTACATATGTAATTTTTTAATTTGACAACTGCATTGGTTTTCTTTTATTGGTGCAACTCCAATGACAGCCCAACTACCCTCATGGAAAGGGGTCCCATGTGTTGTTGCCTTTGAAATTGGCATGGGGATTGACAATCCACAAATCCAAAGACATGACACTAAACAAAACCACATTTGATATGGGACTTAGAGAAAGACAAGTTTTGACGTTTGTTCCTATATCACGTGCCAACTCATTACATGAACCAAGGATGTCACCTCCTTTCACATATGGACGAAAGAGTAGAAAAGAAGTAGAGAAAAGAAAGGAGTAAGCACAAAGACTTTGATCGTTGGAGGAACAAATGTGTACACGAGGATGGATATCATATGTATTTTCTATACAAATATATCGTATATGTATATTCATGTTTTACCAATATTTGTGTTTAACCTTATGCGAGTTTGCAACCTTACTTAGCTTAGATATCTTAAATACATATCCGGTTAAATGCCAAGAAATATCATATATTACCTCGAAGTTAATCTCTTGGTGTTTTATCGATATGTATTTAAGATATCCGAGCTAGTCATAAATTTTGTTGAGAACAAGGATATCATCCAAGTAAACAATAATGTCTCTCGAATGGCCTCAATACTCCATTCATTAATCTCATGAAAGTAATAGGAGCATTACACAACCCAAAAGGATGTACCAACCACTCATACAAACCGTCCCTTCTATGTTGCCAGAAATGGAGTGCGGTATGGGTCCGAAACACAAACAATGATTTTCAAAAAAACTTGGGTACGAAATGTTATGGAAACATTCGTGCAATATATTATAAAAAAAAAAAATAAAATTCATCTATATATATATATATATTATTTTATAGTACTCATTTTCAAAATTTTAGTCCATGGACCATAAGAGATAACTGATAAAGCACTCAAAATATTTTGTATTCATTGAAGTTCTAAAGATTCATCATTCAACATGGTTACAATTTCAATGTTTCATATATACATGATTAGTTTAATGATTAGTTGCTCCTTGATGTCTCTTTGCTCTTCACAATGCTAAATGTTAGTTTAATGAAAACTGAATTTAGCAAGAGAAAAAAAGTGATTTAGAATGGACCAAAGATGTCATTATATAGCTTTTAGGAAGTGTCTTTAGGAAGTTTGGGTGGGTAGATTAGGTTTAGGAGCAATAAATGTTAAAAATTAGTTTGTTTTTATGTTTTTAACTTTTAAAAGCAAAAAAACGTGCCAAAAACATCCCGGAAATGCCGGGACTTTTTCGGGACGTTTTGGGCATGTTTAAATACTGTTCTGTCTGGAAACATTTTAGACAGGGTACAGGGGGCTAGGGCGTTTCTGGCAACACACACTTGCCATGTCTTGAATGTTGTTTTCCATATATCCTTTTCTTTTATTCTCACTTGGTGATACTTGGATTTCAAATCTAACTTGGTGAATACTTAGCATGCTTTGAAGTTGATCATTTCTTTTGAGTATTTCAAAAGAGTTTATACTATTATGATATTATTGTATTGCATGTAATACGATTCTATATTTGAATGTAATTATGGACGAACTATATGCTTATTTTCTTTCACGGTGAGATATTGGAACACAATCATTTACGGTGAGTCGTGCTTGAGTTGATACACCAAATGTGTTCTTGGGTGAATAAGGACTACAAAAAAAAAATGCTTGACCAACGAGACAATACGTTAGACAAAATATAAACCATTTTTTTGTTCTGTTACTGGGGCCTCCTCTTGTGCTCATCATATCTGTGGAAAAACAATTATGTTACCAAGATACTTCCCAGAGGCCCCCGTACCTTGCACACGTGCCGAGCGGATATGTATGGGTTTGGCCCTTGGGTGCGATCGCACAAGTTATTCTTGGAGTGCGCCACGGGTACATCTAGATGTACCAATGACATACCCACGTTGAACCCATGGGGAAATACACCTTTTAAGGCATTAAAACTTTTTATTTTAATTTTTTGACTTAGTCAATGCAAAATAATGAACCCTAACATTTAAATGAATAAAATCATAGTAGGAAAACTCGCTTAAAACCAAAAACTCTTGGACCCCCAAAAAAAAACTCTTCAAAACTTCGCCAATATTCGGCCAATACTGGAATACTCGTGACTTAAAAATACTCAAATTTCTTTAAAAAACATAAATTTTAAGCAACACATAGCTACAAAATGTATTAAATGAGCCCATAAAATGTTGGAGAAGTGTTTTCTATTAGATTTGAATACAAATACAATACAAAATCGCATCATCATGCGAATACGACAACCGGCTGATACTAGTCCCCACACTCGGCTGCGTCTCCACGCTCCTCCTAGAAGGCTGCGAATCTGGCTCGATCATGGAACTAGATGATGGTGCTGGTGGCTCCTCTGCTGCATGTTGGAGATCACCTCCAAAGATGTCATCCAGTCCAATATCTCCTCGGAGTCCTGCTAGTGCTTCTCCCTCCATAGCCTCCCTCTCAAAAGAAGCAATCTCGTCTGTTGTGAACGTAGGGTTTTCCTCTTCTTGCCCAGGCCACTCACGGTATGGATCTATCTCATCCAAATCAATGAGTTCCACTGATGTCGCCTCAACTTTTTTTGTGCGAAACCGGAGATTGTATTGCACAAAAACCAAGTCGTTGAGCCTTTTTTGAGTCAATTTGTTGCGCTTCTTCGTGTGATTAGTCCGAGCACGGGAGAATACTTGTCGAGTTTTGGCGAGTACTCGCCGAGTTTTGGAAAGCTACCCAATATTTTTAATTACTAATCTGTCTACAGGCAATCAAAGCTCATGATTCTTTCAGAAGATTGCAAGAAGTTGCTTGGCCCAAAAAGGTGCAAAAATGGATTTTATGAAAATAAGAAAAATATTGCCATCACTGCGTGGAGCTCGAGAAAATATGCACTTTTAGAGAAAACGACACCTGAAACGGAGCCACAGAATGAAAGTTATGGCACATGCAAGTTTTTGCTGCTACATCTTCCCGGACCCTTTCCAAAAATGGCAAATTTTTTTCTATACTTGTGTTTTCTTCACCAAAAATCCAAAAAAGGAAAGAAATGCTGTCTTTGGCGAGTTTTTGGCGAGTATTCCAACTATACTCGGCGAGTTTTTTTTTGCATTTTTGGCGAGTTTTCCTGCGAGTTACTCGTTTAGCATAATTTTTGGCGAGTTTTTCTAAACTCGCCGAGTTTTTGGCGAGTATTCCATCTATGAATAAAATATTGAACCCTAAACACTTCAAAAAGCTAAAAAATGCACTCACCCCTTGATTTGAAATCACACAAACAATTCATTGTTGGTTTTTGCAAGTGTATGAGAAAAGAGCCAAAGAGGAATTGAAGAGTTTAGACGAGGCAACGATTGGAAGGAGGTTTTGCAAGGAGAAGATTTAAGAGCTTAGGGCAGCCATTGCTTGTTTTGTTTAGAGTCCACCATTGCAAGGAGGAGGAGAGGAAGCAATTGTTGAGACTTGAGAGGAAGAGATTGTTTTTAATTTATTGTTCATTCAAAACTAAAAGAGTAGACATCACATTTGGTCCTTGGAGGTAACATTTGTTTGGAGGCAACAAGGATCTACACAATAGGTATTTTTTATTTAAGTCATCCTTTTATTTTATTTTTTTGCGGTTATTTATTTATTTTGTTGCATTTTTAAAAAAGTTTAGAGTTTAAACACATCTTAAATCTGTGTATGCTTTCACCTCTCACCTTTATGGTGATCTTGGTGATTAAAACATATTAAGATGGCATGCTTTAGGGTTTTTAATTTAATAATTAGTAGAAATCGTTTTTATAATTTTTAAATGCATTGTTCAATGTTAATAAATCTATTTTTTATTTTCATTTTTTTAGCTTCCTAAATCTGTGTATGCTCTCACCTTACGCCTTTATGGTGATCTTGGTGATCAAAAACAAATTAGGATGACATAACTAATTTATTTATGTAAAGGCAAAATGTTTTTAATTTTTAAACATCCTAACTCTGTGTATGCTCTCACCTCGCACCTTTATGGTGATCTTGGTGATCAAAAACAGATTAGGATGACATCACTTAAAAATTAGTAAGCCATTGTATTTAATTTATTAATTATTATTTATGTAAAGGCAAAATGTTTTTAACTCTTTTAACATCCTAACTCTGTGTATGCTCTCACCTCGCGCCATTATGGTGATCTTGGTGATCAAAAACAAATTAGGATGGCATCAAGTTCTGCTTCAGTTGGAGTGCAAGGCCAAGAAGCTTCTGAAAACACATCAGTTCCTATGAAACATGATCCTAATTCCCCTCTTTGGAGACACGTGACAATGGGTGGTACAAAACCTTTTTGGTGGTGGGGGTCGGATTTGGATATGTCATGGTTGTCAAACTCGATACAAATCCTCATATAGTCGGCTGAAAATTCATTTGACTAGGGTTGGAGGTGTGAGGATATCGAATGAAAAAATGGTAAAGTACTTGAGAGAGCAAGAGGAAACTGATAAACAATATGAAAGAAATAGATGTAGAACAATTCCATTGCAAAAAAGGCCTGTATCACGACCACCCACACCTAAATCTACTTCTCATCCTTTCATCCAAACTCAAAGTCAACCACTTGATACCCCTTTTGATGAAGAGAGTCCAGAGACCTCACGAAAAAGGCCAAAAGGAGCATTGGAAAGAGCATTTAATAATGAAAAGAGGGATATTGTTGATGAGGTGGTTGCTCGATGCATTTATGCATGTGGGTTGCCCTTTAATGTATTGAGGTCTCCATATTGGCATCAAATGGTGAAGTCTATCAATGAAGCTCCACAAGGGTACAAATCCCCAAGTTATGAAAAGTTTGAACCACACTCTTGGCAAAGGAAGTGGAACCCATTCACACCTCTTTGCAGCCAATCAGAGAATCATGGAAGGATACAGGGGTTTCCATCGTTTCGGATGGATGGAAAGATGTTAGAAATAGACCCCTCATAAATGTTGTTGCAGTATGCCCTAAAGGGGCAATGTTCCTAAAAGCCATTGACTATGAAGGGCAAGTCAAAGATGCACAATTTATTGTTGACATTTTGATAGAGGCAATTGAGTTGGTGGGCCCCGAATGTTGTCCAAGTCATCATGGACAATGTTAAAAACTGTAAAGCAACAGGATTGATTATAGAGGGTAGATATGAGCACATTTTTGGACCCCTTGTGCTGTCCACTCCCTTAATTTGATGCTCCAAAAGATTGGGAAAATCCCATGGATTGAGCAAATTTACACTGAGGCAAATGACATTCAAATGTTTATCACAAACCATCATGTCACAGCCATATTCAGGAGATTCTCAAGGTTGGAGTTGTTGAAGGTTGTAGAAACAAGATTTGCCTCTCACACGCTCGTTTTGAAACAACTTGTGAAGGTGAGAGAGGCTTTAAGCAGTATGGTGATCAACAATGTTTGGACAGTGTGGAGGCAGTCAAATACAGAGAAAGCTACAAAGGTAAAATCATGGGTCCTTGATGATGATTGGTGGGGCAAGGTTGAGTACTTGCTCAGTTTTACAAAGCCCATTCTCTCCATGATTAGATTCATAAATACTGATGCAACATGCATGGGAGAGATATATGATGGAATAGATTCTATGCTTGAACGTATCAGAGATGTAATACAAACAAAAGAACAAGATCCAAAAGAGACCTTCTACAATGAGGTCAAGAGTGTGGTCATGAAGAGGTGGAATAAAATGACCACCCCATTACATCTCCTTGCCTATGCACTGAACCCAAAGTATTATAGCTCTGACATACTTGGGCTACCTAATAGGCAACCACCATTCTCTGACTCAGAAGTTGCAAATGGAACCAAGAGAGCATTCAAAGGCTTTTTCCTGATCCATCTATAGCCAGTCTGGTCCGAAATGAAATGGGTATGTTTGTAGCTTTAGAAGGCAACATGAGAGTGATTGAGGCTCTTTTCAACAAGAGCAACTTGAGCCCAACCGCATAGTGGCGTGTACATGGCCATGATACCAAATACTTACGTCTATTGCTATAAAAGTTCTTTCATAGGTATAACATTTATTTTTTTATAAATTTATAATCATTGAAAATTTAATTTTAATAAGTCAAGGGATTATTTTTCGCATATTCTTAGTATGTTACTTGATTTGAATTTGAATTTTCTAATTTTGTTGTAATAGGTGGGTAGTAATTCTTCCGCATATCAGAATTGGAGTACTTATACCTTTATCCACTCAGCTAAATGAAACAAGTTGGCATCTAAAAAAGTTGAGGATTTGGTATATGTGCATTCCAATTTGCGCCTCTTGTCACTCAAGTCTGAGGAGTATGTTAAAGGGCCTCACAAACTTTGGGATCTTCTTCTAGAGACCACAAATTTGGATGCCTCCACAGCCACTCTTGCCCAACTTTCAATATTTGATGGCGAAGATGACATTCAAGGGAGTTCACAAGGAGTGGAGAGTGGAGCTAGCGCAAGTGGCACACAAGAACTTGATTTTGAGGAAAATCTAGATGATATATTCTAGATTTGTTTGTATTCATGTTGACATGATATTCCTATATCATATGTATGGCAGCCACATGATCAATGAAATGTAAAATCTTAAGTATATTGTATGTTTTGAAAATTTGAACATTGATCCTAGTATATTTTTCAAGTTTTGTTTGTATTCATGTTGACATGATATTTGTATATCATATGTATGGCAGCCACATGATCAATGAAAATGTGAAGTCTCAAGTATATTGAATGTTTTGAACATTGATTCAAGTTTTGTATTGCTATTTCAGTTTTTTATGGACTAAAAAATGAGTAAAATGAGTATATGTATATATATATATATATATATATATATATATATATATATATATATATTTTTTTAATTTTTAATATATATGTATGGACGTATCCAAGACGTATCGTACCCAGGGTTTTTCAAAATTGATTTATCCACGTATCGTACCCGCACCGTATCATGGCAACATGGAAAAATGAGGAGGAAAAATAGATCTAGCATTAATCAAAATTTCTTGCCGGAGAGGATGCAACTCGGCAAGAGGTGCCCTGCTACATTGCTTTCTTCTTGGAAATCATTGTGGTGTTGGTGTAGATAAAACTCTCGTGTGCTTGATAAAATAAATCAAAAGTTCTTGTGTATCTTCCCCAAAATGCATGAGGATGTTTTTATACTAATCAAGTTGGAGAATATTGTAATTTTGATGCATATCTTGTATTATTTTTTGAACAAAGATTTCTGCAAGAAGACATTTGCCAAAGCCCTTCTCGATAATCTGCATTCAAAAACTTATATGCATATCTTGTATTTTTCTCGGAGGAGATTTGAAGAAGAAATAATTTGTCTTGGATAGAAGTATGGGAAGGTTGTAAAACGAGTATTAATGTCCTAGTATTGTAAGATTGTAAAGACTAGTACTAATGTTCTTTTAGTATGCCCTAAAATGCATGAGCATGTTTTTATACTAATCAAGTTGGAGAATATTGCAGTTTTGATGCACATCTTGTATTATTTTTTGAACAAAGATTTCTACAAGAAGACATTTGCCAAAGCCCTTCTCGATCATCTGCGTTCAAAAATTTCTATGCATATTGTAGACACCTAAATTCCGCTTTTGCAATCTTATTGCCAAATGCACACAAATCACTCTTATTCTTACCAATTCCGTTATAATTAGTGATTTCCATTAATTAACTAACGTTTCTTACCACTTTGGCCAATTAATAGCGCTTTGTTGATTATCAAATTCCTTTTGCATTCAGAATGCCACTTTACGATGAATCGTAAGTCAAAATCCTCTTCAAAATAGACAATTAGCGATTATTAGCTAATTAAGCCTATTTTGCCCTTGTTTTGGTCAATATACCCTATTATTGGCTCAAACCCCTCTTCTAACCACTCAAAATCACCCCACTTTCTTCCACAACATCTCAACAAGCTTCAAAAGCTTATCCTAGCCTTCTAATTGACCCTAAGTGGTTGATTAGGGCTCATCACATCCTAATCACTTGTTAATTCACTAATTGTGATTAGCAAAGCTTAATCATGATTAACAAGTCTTAATCTTCTTTGTACTTTTAGTCCCACATGCACCAAAATATTAGTTTTCCTCAAAGGAAAAGCTATAAAAAGGACTAAGTACTACCTTCCAACTGTACACCATGCTTTGTTTTGCATCTCATATTTATAGCCAAGTTCAATCCTTGCCTAAAACCTTCAACAAGGTTAGTAGATGGATATCTAAAGTGACTTAATAAGTCATTTAGAGAGTTCATTTCATCTTGTTTGGAGTACCCATTTGATTGCCCTCTTAGGTCTATTTAGGCTTATGTTAGATAATTGAGCATATTAGTAGGCATGATTAGTTAGATTTTGAATTGTATTCATGTTAGTTAAGCATTCCATTAAACTTCTAACTTTAGTGTTACATTCCTAGGCTTGGAGCCTTGACTAGAGGTGGCAATGGTGTTAGCCTTCCTTAATTAGTCATACAATTTGCTGTGTAAATTTTAGGGTGTTTTCACATATCTTGTAATTTTCTAGAGGAGATTTGAAGAAGAAATAATTTGTCTTGGATAGAAGTATGAGAAGGTTGTAAAAATGAGTATTAACGTCCTTCTAGTATTCCAAGATTGTAAAGACAAGTACTAACATCCTTTTAGTATTCCAAGATAGTAAAATTGAGTCCTGATGTTCTTTAAGTATTCCAACAACGTTTGTTTTTGTTCAAATCACGAATTAATGAGATATAACACTGCACTTAACGCATGTAGCAGGAGCTTGGTGAGTGACAGGGGATTTTTTTTTGTAGACATGAAAGAAGACTAATTTGCATGATATTTGAAGTAATAGGTTGCTCAACCCTTCGAAGGAAGTATTTGGCTATCGGCACAATGGCTTCAAATTTGGACGAGTATTGAAGGAGAGATGCCTAGGAAGAAGCAAGGAATGTGCGCACATGCATGCTGATCTATGTGAGAAACACATTTATTGGAGAGGACATTGGAGCAGGATAATTACATTTGCATGCACGGAGGGTGTTTTGGAGTGTGCATGGATGTCATAAGGAACAAAGACATGCAAAGACATAGTTGGCGTGGGAATTGTTGATGAGATTGTGGATTTGATTCATCTTGAGGGAGCAAGATTTGTTAGATATGTAATGATGTTTAGCGCTGTGAAAGTTACAAAAGGTGTGTTCCTTGCAGGAAAATGATGAATTACACGCACAACAGCAGTAGGCATTTGTATGACAAATCTTTTGGAATATATGAAAGAGAAAATGTTATTGATTTCTCATTGCAGCATATGTAATTGGCACAATGGGAGCTGCATGGCATGCATGGTGTTGCTTGCCAGGGTATTGACATATGGATCTTCATTGTTCAGTGATTTCCCTCATATATGTCAGTAAAAATGATGGTACTTGATGCCATGGCATTTGGTTTTGTATTTCTTTGGTGGGAGACTCTAGCAAACTGTTACATTCAGGATTTGACATGAATAAGCACAAAGAAGAAAGTGAGGATGTTTGACCTGTAATGCCAGGATGCACAGGAAGAAACCAGTGAGGAACAAGACACATAGTGAAGGTGTGATTGTTGAGTTGCATAAAGATAATTGTTGCAGGAGTGTTTGACACAATCGATGGTGCCACAATAGCCTGACATGGTCTCTGAGCGTATGCAGGATTGTAGAGTAGGTGTCACAGGAATAGTCAGGAGTTTGGCACATGTCTGAGAGGAGAATTGCAAGACTTGCCAGAACATTGTTGTGGGTTTGGGTCACTATAATGGCAATCATAGAAGATCCACAAAAAGTATTAAGAGTGGAATGGAAGAGAACTACACGAGAATTCAATTTGGAGAATGACGATGAAGGATTGAAAGGATATTACAACTCCCCTCCTGCTCAAGTACGAAGAGTTTTGAGCCTGCAAGAAGAATGTTAGAATCACGTAAGAGCATGGTTACCACAGAATCAGGAAGAATTTGGTGGAATTTATGGTGAGTGAAAGTGTTTTGCGGAGAAGAGGAAATGGTGCATGCAATTTTTATTGCACCAGGTTTTCAAGCACATGTCAAGAACAGAGAATGCATGAAAGGAAGAGCAAGTTGTTAGCACTAACATCCATACACTTGTGGAGGTATAGGGTAGTATTATCATGTATTGGCTGGTTGGTAGTATGTCTTAGGCTCAAGTGTTTTGATAAGAAGGGTGTATTATATAATATTATGTCCAGAAATATGTGAAGGGTTGTGGAAAAATGTCTTTGTAGATGAAATTTGAAACAACAATGTGTATGTTTTTGGAAGTGGAGTGACTCCTTATATCACATCTTTTGCGTCTCTGAGAAGCAACATAATAATTCTTCAAGATGCTAGCTTCATTGGCCAGGAATATATCAGCTAGAGATGATTTGTTTTTATTTGTATGCAAGGATAAATGTTGAGAAGCCTTAATGTTGGATTTGTGTTCATACGAGGTCCATTTATCTATTTATTTTGTATCCGGCCTAGGATTGATCGTGTTCACACTAACTCATGACTTAAGCTTATTTTTGGGAGTTTGTTTATTATTGTTGGAGATAATCCCTCACATGTACGTGGAATTTGTTTGATCCACATTCTTGGGGGATTCTCCTATTCTTGAGGTGCTCACAATAACCAGTTTATTATTGTGAAACAATCTCTCAGGCCTATTTAATAGGCACTTCCCTTGTATTTTCATATGGAGGATTGTACATTTTGAGTAGTCAATATTATGGATACATTTTGATCTTATTTTGTGCAATATTTTCTTGTGTTGTGCAATGTCTTGCTGTGCTTAAATTCTTCTTTGTTGTGGTAATGAGTTGTCTGCTGGAGTGATCCTGGTGAGAGAGTATTGGCCACTCTGACATGGTATCAGAGCGGCTCCATGTAGCCATTACTCAACCTGGACAGTTAATAATTTTCTGTTGATCTGGCAGATGCTTTACTACTGCACTAGAGGGTTTGCAATATTCAGATCTGCACCTGTTTTTCAATCTTCCTTCGCATCAATTTGCATCAGCTATGGAAGAGAGTGCCTACGTGCTGTCCTTGTTGCATTTTCAGTGTGTTTGCTTGGATTCGAGGGATTGACTGACATTTGGTTTGGCATTTCCAAATTGCGTTGCCCTCAGCTTTTGCCACATCACAAAGCTGCATCAATACTTTTTGGTTGTTTTTATTTTAATCATTATGTACTGCAACTCTATGAATATTGTGTAAAATTTGTCAAATTAGAGTTCTTTGGAGTGGCATCGACATAGATTCGAGTTTCCAGTTGCAACGCTTTGTCTTTGCATAGGCATGGCCCTAAATATTGATTGGTACCTCAGTTGAGCACCTTGCAGATCCGATATCGCATTTGCAGTTGATCAACATTTGCTGGTTTAAGCACTGCACCACGCCATTTGTTGCTCCTTGCTCCACAACCTGCACATGTTTTTTTGGAATACACTAAGATCACTACTCAGATTGGATTGATGTGCTTGGAGATTTGCACTCAAACCTTGGAGCACGACTCTGTCCAGGTTCAATCTTCTCACACAGTGTTCAACCATTTAGCACGCTGTCCTATTCTTTATTGTGGTGAGACATTTTGGATTTTCTTATGACCTTAGCTTGGAATTTCCGGCCCCTATGTGGAGTTTGTTGGTGATTGGCTTGGCGGTTCAAGCTCATTCCTCTATTTAGCTGGGCCAAAGTTTTGATCAACCTTCCTTGGCGCATAGTCTTGGCGGTTAGACTGTAAAAACCTCTCTTGGTAACTTAATTTTGCGTCTAAATCTTAGAGGCGACATTCCTCTCTATAGCGTAGTTTAGGTTAAGACCTAATATTTAAAAAAACTGCTTGTCTTGCTATCCTAGCAAGTCAAGTCTGTTTTTTTATTTTTTACTGGATGGAGGTAAAAGTCAAAGCCGGGCTCTTCTACTTTGATGCATGGAGTGCTCCTTTGGTAGGTTGGTTGAGCTCTCTTTGTAAAGACATTGGTTTGGCAGAGGTCGGTAGTTCTAATCTCTTAAATCGCTTTCCTTTTCCATTAAGGGTCTTACAAGCAAGTTAAATATTAACTTGCTCATATATTGACTTGAAGCGACAACAATTGAGTTGTTTAAAGAGCTGTTTAAGGCATTCTTGCATGAGAGATCTTGGGTTCGACTCCATGGACAACGCCTTTGGTTTTTACATTACCATTTGCGAGTTGGTAAGGCCATAAATATAAATTTTGCCCCATATGTTTTAGTCAAGCCTCAGTAGGGCAAATGGTCAATTACTATATTAAAGCAACTTGCTTGAGATGAGGTCTAAGGTTCAAACCACTTAGACATTTTTTTGCGAAAGGTTTTAAAGGGGAAGTTTTTTTAGAGCCAATTTTCTTGGTGTAGCACTTATATTGGGTGATTAAATTGTTTTGTAAAAAGGGAAAAATATTGTTAACGGGGGGAAAATTTGTCGGTAAAAGGGAGGATTTTGATTTGTCTTAAAAGGGCATTTTTTTGAGCGATTTGAAAGCCCATTGCTCTTTCAAATTGTGCTTAGTGTCGGGGCGTTGCCCCTCACCTCATTAGGGCCGCCCCTAGACCCCCGCTCCCTAGTCTATTGTTTAGCACTTTCAAAGTTGCCCTCTCTACTTGGTGGCATATTGTTCTTGAGTGTCGAATACTAGAGGGTGGGGTCTGGTCCAGTAGGTGGTCAAACCCCCTCACAGGTAAACACTTTTCTATTTCCCTCCATTTGCCTTTCTATCATGGCTTCTTGCTTTGACATCCTTGCTCTCAAATATGAGATTGAGATGTTGCTCTTTGAAGTTTGTTCCATTTAGGAGGACATTGTCAAATTTGTGGAAGAGAACAAAAACTCGGCAAAATTCTCTTCTTTGCTCTCGCACGCATGAAGGATGATCTCATGTGCTCTCTACAACAAACAATTACGAGCTTGCAATATTCCTCTCCTAATTTGGACGTTCAAAACTTGCTCTTAGTCCACTTGCGAGCTTATTGCTCCCGCCCCACCGACCTTGATTTGTCGGATGTCGAGCCTGCTCTTGCTCTGATGCTCCTATTTTAGCTTTTTCTATTGAGCTTGTTGTGCTTGTTGCCTCACCTTCTAGTCCCGAGTCTCATGTGCTTGCTACTACACATTCTTTGTATCCCACTTCTACTCTTGCATACTTGTTTGGCTCTTTTGAGAAGCACACTACTATTTTTGGTTCTCGCACTCTTTGCTCCTTGGGTCATGGCGGAAGTGTTGGTATACATCTTGGAATTGTTTCTCATGTCTTGCTGTTAACTAGACTTCACAACACAACATTGGTTACAAAGTAAGTAATAAATATTCTATGGGATCACTTGATGAAAGAGCATTGGTTTTTGTTCGCTCCACTCTTTGTGAGGATCTAGAGCAACACGAGTTTTGCACCTTCACTCAGTCCGAGAACCCCGAGATTTCATCGTTTGACATGATCAACCTAGCACACATTCATATGTTTCCTTGCATGCATGGTTAGTTCATTTTGCACCGAATCATATGCAGGCATCCTCATCCATCCTTATTCATTTGGAATGGATCTTTGATAAATTGTTAGTGGCAATGTATGCGTTCATTGAGAGGGCTCTATAGTCATGGCTCCTTCACCATTCAACTCCTTGATCCGCTCATCGCTTCTTCCGCATTGTAATGCTCCTTTATCATTTGAGCTATTTTCTTTAGCAATTGTAGAGCACCTCTCCTGTTTCAAATGACGTCCATAAAGATTTACAACATTCTAGATCTTTATGCATCACTTGGTGAAATATTTTGTATGCACGGACCATTTTGTATTCATAGTGAGTCAATAGGGCTATGGAGTTTTCTCATGCGGTTGTGCTCCTTTTTGAGCACTTTTCTCTCCTTCAATTGCATAACTTTTCCATCGCCATCGGGCCCTCTTCTTGAAAGGTATATTTCATTCGTATTTTTGACACTTTTTGGCATGTCGACAACCTCCTTTGTAGTGGAGCTAGTTTGGTGAATCCTAGTGTTAGCTTTTAAGTGTTCAAGTAGTTGGTTGTCCACTTGTGCATATTTGTAGCATCACTCCACGCATTCAGTAGTATGGGGGTATGGTACAAATCCCGCTTCGTGTCCCGTGTCCTTGCCTTGGTAGTTATTCTTGGTTTGTGACACACCATATTTTGGTAGTAGATCAAATTAAGTTTGGTGATTATTTGCACTATCGACACCACTTCCTGACAGCTTTCCTTCGGCTAGTATTTGAGCTTTTGTCCTTCCGGAGTGTAGCTATTCTATTGTATTACAATGTTAGTTGTTTGAGTTTTTTGATTGAGCAATAGATCCGGACCACAATGCATACTAGTAGAGTGTATGAGTTTTGAGCCGTGCTTCTTGGGATGCCTTACAACAGGATATTGCTCTCTCCACTTTGTTGTATTTACTATTTTTTGGGTACCTTGCGATGACACTTTTTCATCCATGGTAGCTCTTTTTTCCAGTTGTTTGTAAATGGGTACCTTATCAGGCCTAGTTGTTGGGACCCATAATTGGATCTCTCTTAGCCTTCATGTTGGAGTTGTGTTCACACGAGGCCTCGTTTATCTAGTTATTATGTAGCTGGCCTAGGATTTTGGGTGTTCACACTAACTCATGGGTTAAACTAATTTTTGGGAGTTTGTTTATTATATTTGGAGATAATCCCTCACATGTATGTGGAATTTGTTTGATCCACATTCTTAGGGGATTCTCCTATTTTTGAGGTGTTGACAATAACCAATTTGTTATTGTGAAACAACCTCTCAAGCCTATTTAATAGACACTCCCAATGTATTTTCATATGGAGGATTGTACATTTGAGCTATCAATAATATGGAGACATTTTGATCATATATTGTGCAATATTTCGTGTTGTGCAATGTCTTGCCGTGCATAAGTTCTTTTGTGCTCGGTAATGAGTTGTCTACTGGGTGATCCCGGTGAGAGAGTGTTGGCCACTCCGACACTTCATGCAAATCTTTGAGGAACGATGATTTGTAGCTACATGTGTGTTATCTAGCATATTCTTGGAGGGTGATGCACATCTCAAGTCATATTCCTTTGTAGAAGAATTGATGCAATGTTTATAGGGATTCCATATGGATGTTTTGATGGTTCTGATTTTTATGCAAGGAATGGAAAAGCAACTCATTTTTGTGATGAATGACCTATGCACATTTCTAAGATAGTTGAATGATATGGTGCGTATGATGGTAAGACATGCATTTGGAGGATAGTTCACATACCTATGATAGTCTTGAGCTCGTAATGGATTGACCACATTGATGAGAGACACATGAGATAGAGGTCTCCACAACCTAGTTTGTGTAGTGGGGTAGAGTAGAGTAGGATCCTCCCACAAGCAATAACCACATTTTATACTGACAATGTTGTAAGTAGGTATTCATAGGTTTGGGTGAGCCATGCATCTGGTTTTCATTCCGATATACTATTGGCGTATTGTTTGATTACCTATGCACACCAGTGAGGTAGGGGATAAGATACAAACACTAAAAATATAGATGACCGATATAGAGGCACTATATGCTGATGGTGTTGTCTAATGAGAGAATTCCTGGTTTGATGATGGTTGACAACTTCCCTGCAAATTGAATGAGGATGCTGAAGAGTATATGCGAGTGTGACATCTCAGCGTGAGTTCATAATGGTGCACGGATTTGGTGTGATGATGAATATGTGATAGGCTCTACCTGTGGGTAGTGAGGAGTGGATGTCTCAGTTGATCCAAGGGAGTAGGGTAATTTGAATTGGTGTGCTTATAACAAGTGTTTAGATGAGTTGAGGTAGAGGAGGTTGGTATGATGTGATTGTAGCGGACCGAGATGTTCACAAATGTGTGTGGTGACATGACAACAATGATATAGCATGCAAGTGTTCTTATGACAGTACACATGATTGAGTCAGGGGATTTGTTGGCTAGGAAATCCACTATGTGATTAATTAATGTATTGCTGGTCATTTATTGGATCCTTATGTGAAATGTATGAGCACATCAGGGTTATGGTTGTAATGTATGGAATATGCACCATGTATCAAAAACCCACTCACACATGGGATGATATTCTATTAATTGTTAGTGGCATGGGTAGAGTTGGTTTGAGTGGGCTGGAAAATGAGATGTAATTAGAAGGGTTGTTGCTAGGTTAAGTATGCAAGAGAAAAGCAGATATGCATGTATTGTCATCTTGGAGATTTTCAACTATCTTCGTATTTGGGTTGTGTGCAGTTGCAGGTGAGGTGTGTGGTAGGCATGTTGTTTCAGCTGCCCCTTTGCCCATCTTGGTTAAGGGTGGCCTTCGTTGTAGCTTTTAATAGTTTGCATAATGGAGCTCCAAGTTCATATTTGTTTGTAGATATATCATGTGTTCCTTTTGTTATTGAGTTTTCACAGTAGTTTATATTATTAAAATATTATCTTATTACATGGGAGATGGCTGCGTATTTGGATGGGATTATGGGCGGAACATATGTTTATCTTCATAGGTAATCTTTCATGGCGAGGTCTAGGAACTCAGTGTGCACTTTTCATAGGGGTTGATATGTTAGTCATAGTCTTTGTGGGCGAAATACTACACTGAAATGCTTGGTCAATGGATCAATGTGCAAGGTAAATTGGCTAACAGTATATAATTAAAAGAGGTGGTTAACATGCTGATTATAAGATCATGTATAAGAGATGTGGTGAGAGTCACACCTAACAAGAACAGAACTTGGGATTAAAAGTGTCTGGTATGCTAGGCATATAGATGATTCCATATGAGAAGATGTTCCTTCAAATGTGTACCTAACCACTTAAGTAGATTGATCGTGAAGATGCTAAACATTTTGGAGTATATGATTTGCTGCTAGAATTACTTTAATATTTGTCAAACGTGAAAGATGTGTCAGCCACATCTCCAGATCTCTTATAATGTTTAAATTTCGACCTCTCACTGTTTGCTACTTTAGTCTTTAAAATAGTATGCCATTGCAATTAAAAAATATAGGCACACATTATACTATTAGTAATCATGATTTCTCATGGATTCTACAAAGAGGCCTGGCTAACGACAAACATGTCATATGAACTATCTTATTTAACAATATTTGGGCCTTGGGAAATAAAGGACTGACTGTGCAATGAAATAATGTCAATGGTAAGTTGGTAACATTGAGATACTAGTAGCGTTGGTTTTGCACGCAAAAATATCAATATAGAACCTGAATCTTCAATATTTATGAGCTGAAATAGATGGCAACCCTTTTAGGCTGAATTCTTTGAATACTTGGTTTGTTGGATTTTCAACATTTAACCATGGATATATAATGCATGGTTGGAAAGCTTTGTTCAACATCACATATTCTTACACATAACTGCCTCTCATTACAGCTTCCTGTCTCTTATTGTCAATGAACTGCTGAATTGCTAAGTACTGAGGCACTATACAAATAAACTACTAAATGAACTCTTCTTTATCTTTTCCACCTTTTAACTGGTAATTCTCAGCAGCATCATTTCAGCTATAGTTCGTATGCCTTTAAAACCTGAATATTTCCATGGAATTTTTATTTCAAGGATGTGCGCTAACCTAAAAATATCAAGTTTTTATATCACTGAGAACTTTAGAAGTCTTTCTGATACAATAAAGAGATTCTTAAAACCAACTTTTGAATTTCCTATCTAGATTGTTATGGTCGTGTTTATCATTTCCAGAAAGAAAGGGACACCATATTTTATATGCTTTCGTCTCAATTTCTGAATTTTTAATACTTGCACGAACCTGCCTTTCAGGTTTTGCTTATGGGTTCCAGTCGAGATGAACTGAAGAAAATCAAGCATGTTCTTCAGTATACAGTCTTTGCTGCTTATCATTTAGCCCTTGAGACCTCTTTCCTTGCAGATGAAGGTGCCACCTTGCCAGAACTTCCCTTAAAATCTCCAATAACAGTTGCGTTGCCAGACAAACAATCTAGTTTAGATCGATCTATTTCTACAATTCCTGGATTTGCTGTTCCTGTTCCAGAACAAAAACTTTCAGGAGAAACACAAACACTAAAAGGACACAAGTCAACACCAAATCTTTCTCCTTTTCCAGGTAACTCTCCGATACTTAATAATGGAGGGAATGGGCCATCTATGTCTGGGTGTTTGTCGCAATTGACATATAAATCTAGTTCCATTTCTACCAGTCCTGTTCAAACAAAAGTTGGTTTTAGGACTTCTTCTGCAGAAGCTGCATACACTGAAATTACCAGGGAACAGCAAGATATATGCTCAGTTGGTCAGAGGCTTCCCCTACCATCTGCTCCTTCAGGTAATGTATCTGGATTGTCAGCTTCATTGAGGTCAGCCTCGGACAAAATGGTGGTTCCAATAGATTCAGATGCATATGGAAGAATCCCATCTGATTTTGAACTTACGGAGTCAAAATTTTTAGATTCAGTGAATGGCTTCATGGTTTCTGTTGCTTCCAGGGCTTGTCTAGATTATGAAATGACAGCCGAGGAACCATCTTCCGCAGTGGTGAAGGAGAATCAAGAAACTGCAGAAAATGAAATGAATTCCAACAAATTTCAAGATGATCAAATTGCTAGGAACCAAGAGCAAGTTCTCTCTAAAGAAGACTTTCCACCTTCCCCATCTGATCATCAAAGTATATTGGTTTTGTTAGCAAGCCGTTGTGTATTGAAGGGGACAGTGTGTGAGCGTTCTCAACTTTTTCGCATTAAGTACTATGGCAGTTTTGACAAGCCTCTTGGAAGGTATCTTCGGGATGACTTATTTGATCAGGTAGAATGTCTGCTCAACTCTGCTGCACCTTATTCTTTCAATTTACTTTTCTTTTTGCTACATGGAAAACATTATTCTAGTAATTAGTTTGGGCATAACAATATAATGCATGCAGAATTCTCGTTGTCGTTTCTGTAATGAACCATCAGAGGCACATGTCCTTTGCTATACACACCGTCAGGGAGCCTCACAATATCTGTGAAGCGATTAGATCCTGAGTTGACATTATCCGGTGAACGCGAAGGAAAATATGGATGTGGCATCGTTGTCTCAAATGTGCACGGAAAGATGGAGTTCCAGAAGCCACCCAACGAGTGATTATGTCTGATGCTGCATGGGGATTGTCCTTTGGAAAATTCTTAGAGCTCAGTTTCTCCAATCATGCTGCAGCAAGTAGAGTTGCCAGCTGTGGCCATTCTTTACATAGAGACTGCCTCCGCTTTTATGGGTATGTGATTAAATTTAAGATTTTTTTATTACTTAGTTTTTCAGGCCTGTTTGATAGTAGATAGAACTAGAAGCTGTTCTGAATTCCTTTACTGGCCCTATATTGTTTCGTCAACTCAACGTTGCAGGTTTGGCAGCACGATAGCGTGCTTCCGATATTCCTCCATCAGTGTTCTATCAGTATATTTACCACCTTCAAAGTTAGAATTCAATGACCCTAATCAGCAAGAATGGCTTAGGAAAGAAGCCACAGAGGTACCTTTATACATGTTATGGTTTTGGGAAAATGTTTCTGAATCAACCAATATGCCTATCATGGCTATGGCATAAAACCATCAGATACACTAAGATGTGTGGTCATGCATGTGAGCAGGTTGCAGATAGAGTGGAATTATTTTATGCTGAAGTCTTGGACTTTCTCCGTCAGATAGGGCAAAAAACTGCCAGTTCCATATCCTTTTATACTGGTACTAAAGTTTCAGAATCAAGGAGACAAATTGCAGAACTTGAAGGGCTGCTGAAGAAACAGAAAGCTACAATTGAGGTGACTATTGCAAATGACCAAATTAAATGTTGTTTACTATATGTCAGTATATCTAATGCAAGGATATGTAGAACAGACTATCAATTAATTGTGTTATGTAGAGTTTTATACATAATCGGAAATCATTTATTTATTGATATAATTTATCAATTGAAGCAGGAAATGTTGCAAAGGGCTATCCCATGTGATTGGCAGCCAGGGAAACCTGTGGCTGACATTTTAGAGCTAAACCGTCTAAGGCGTTATCTTCATTGTCTATCCTATTCATGGGATCATCATCTACGGGATTTAGATTCATCCCTTACAACAAAAGATAATGTTGTTAGAGTAGAATCTAGCCCGCCAGAGAATGTTGGGATTCCTTATTCAAAGGACAGTTCCAGCTTAAAAGAACATGTAGACAGTCAGATCACATGCAAAGATAACATCAATACTAGTGTTCTCAGCAGTCCAGCAATTGAGAGCCTTAGCTGTGAAATTGATGGAATTAGCCTGGACAAAGCCAACAAATCTGGGAATCTGCATATCGGAGATATTCTGTCTGCAAATGGGAATGTGATATCAGATGGATTGATGCAGCCTGCCATGCCAAATTTCAACAATTTTAAGGAAATTTGCAGCATGAATGGAAAATTAGATGGAGGTGTCAAAACTTTTGAAGTGGCAGTGAATACACTGACCCCTGATGTGGATCATATGAAAAGTTTAGATCATTACATTAGAGGTAAGGATATATTTGATACTTCTGATGTAGAAAATGGTGAATGCTGTATCAACATTGAAGTTTCTGAAAAGATGCCCTTGGAAACAGTTGATAGTAGGTATAGCCAAGATGGTTTGGAGAGTGATTATGGAATGCATACAGTGCTGTCAGAGGGACATTTTCGGGTCTTGGCCGATCTTTCTGATACGTTAGATGCAGCGTGGACCGGTGAGGGTCAGTCAGTAAGTGTTCAGGCCATGCTTGTGACATCACAGGGGCTAGATATTGCTCCATTGAATGCAACTATTATTGCAGGTGGAGGAGAACCCGCAATTGGAAAAGATTTCCAACCATCCCAACAAAGTGCAGCACAGGGAAAGATCATATCTGAATCTATCTTAAATGTTCAAGATAAAGGCGGAATGGAGGTGTCTGAGACTCTCACCCCTACCTCACCAGTCAAATCAGTTTATCAGTCTGAAGATATTGGATCAAATGTATCAAGAAGGTACAGCAGAGGTTTCCAGGGAACTGTATCAGGATCAATTAGACTTGATTCTCTCATTGGCTACAATCCTAAATTTGTATCCTCGTTCAGTAATCTGGGTAGTTATGGAGGGGGAAGGGTGATTTTACAAGCTGGTGTTAATAATACGATTATTGCTGTTTACGATGAGGAGCCCACGAGCATAATCGCTTATGCACTGTCCACACATGACTATCAGGCCCACATAGCTGGGAATGGTTATGATATTGAGAAACAAAAGGCGAAAGACAGCTATCAGGAAAAGGAATATGCACAGACATTAAGTATGCCGATAGTCATCTCATATCCTATTTCTTCCTCAGATAGCTCTTCAGACCTGGCTGATTTTTTTTTCAAAAGAGAGAAATTCTGGATCTGAGGATATTGGTTTGAAAGGGAGTGGAACTTCAGATGTACCAAGGCTGTTGCATTTAAAAGTATCGTTTAGTGATCAGGGTCTTCCTGGAAAAGCAAAGTACACAGTAACGTGTTACTGTGTAAAAGAGTTTGACGCCCTTAGAAGAAAGTGTTGTCCAACAGAAATGGACTTTAGACGGTCACTAAGTCGCTGTAAGAAATGGGGAGCACAGGGTGGAAAGAGCAATGTGTTTTTGCAAAATCTTTGGATGATAGATTTGTTATTAAGCAAGTAACAAAGACGGAGTTGGATTCTTTCTTGAAGTTTGCACCAGGATATTTCAAATATCTCACAGACTCATTAAATTCTGGAAGCCCCACATGTTTGGCAAAGATCCTTGGTATTTATCAGGTGGGTGCTCAGGCTATTGTGTATTTTAAATTTGATATTGCCTTAAGAAGTCTCATTGAGAGTCTATTAGGCTTGTTTTTCTTGATTATAATTTCTGTCTCTTGATGCTACATTTTGTTCATCTTGCAGGTCACTGTGAAGCACACAAAGAGTGGCAAAGAGATTAGGATGGACCTAATGGTAATGGAGAACCTCCTGTTTGGAAGGAATGTTGCTCGGGTTTATGACCTCAAAGGATCGGGTCGCTCCCGTTACAATTCAGATTCAACAGGAAGCAATAAAGTTCTTTTGGACCAAAATCTTTTAGAGGCTATGCCTACTGCTCCAATATTGCTGGGGAATAAAGCCAAGCGCCTTTTGGAGAGAGCTGTCTGGAATGATACTTCATTTCTAGCGGTGAATATTTAACACACTTCAATTCTATTCTAGGTATATATAATCCTAGTTGTTTTCGCTTAACAAGTCACATGATTGTGTATGGTGTTATATGCAGTCAATTGATGTCATGGATTATTCACTGCTAGTTGGAGTTGATGAAGAGCGCTGTGAGCTGGTTTTAGGTATTATTGATTTTATGAGGCAATATACATGGGACAAGCATCTAGAGACATGGGTGAAAGCCTCTGGTATTCTTGGTGGCCCTAAAAACATATCACCCACAGTTATTTCTCCAAAGCAATACAAGAAGCGTTTCCGCAAGGCCATGTCTACATATTTTTGATGGTTCCAGATCAGTGGTCTCCACCCGCCGTCATCCCTTGTCCTTTGCAAACTGATGTAATTGAAAGTGGTCCTCCATTTTTAACAAAAGATGATGGAGGAGACCAACTTGTCTAGTATCTCTTATGAGGTAGTCATCATGCAGGGCTTACAGGGCCGGTGCGATGATCTTGCTCATCTTTGTAAATTCGAAAAAATTCCTTGAAAGGCTAATGGGAATCATAGAAGCTTTTATCCCTAGGATGGGTCCCATTTTTTTTATTGCATTTGCAGTAGATCTTTGTATTATAAAATTTGTAGATTGTCATTAAGTTTTAGGACTGTTGATATGGTAGGACGTTGAAAAATTGTGTAGATGATGACAATATATTATGTGAGATCTGGGTTATTTTGGGTTAGAACGTCACCAGTCAAATTTGTTGTGCAATGGTTCTCTGTTGGGCAAATAATAGTTCCGGATCCAAACAGTTGGAACTTAAAAATTTATTCCATATTGCTTCTCACTTATATTGGATTTGGTTTAACAATAAAATAATACTAGCTGCTTGAATCGTAAGTCCCAGTCTTTGAAAGACAAGCATGGTAACATTAATTTTCTCAGATATATTGCCTTACAGTTCTTGTCACGACGTCTCTCCACATTGAAGTCTCTGTACAGTTCTATCCTAATATTTTGCAGTAGTAAAACATTTTGCAAATTGAACATCGCCATGACAGCATTATGTCCCAAAAGGAACTTAAATTCATAAAGCAACCATTCTGATTTTCAATTTAATGGAAGTAAACTTCAAACCCGCACTTAGAAAGTGTATCAAATAGAGGAAAGAAAATTGAAGGCAACTCTTGAGGAAAATACGTCAACTTTAGCAAGGCGGGTTATTTAAGTGTCTAGCAAATAGGCTTTTATGCCCCATTTTTGATTATGGGAATAAAACCAAATTGCACCCTTTTGAAGCAATCAAGGGCGCATTTCTCATAATCACTGTTTTTTTTGATGAAAAAGATCTTATATTATATTAAATGCAACATGATACAAGATTCTCTCAACAAAAAAGCGGGCGGTATGAGAGCACGCCCCAAAGCCACAAACACACTAGGCCATGCCTAGGAAAGCAACAAAAATTACAAAGTGTTAAAAACAAAACCATTCAACGATGAAGGAACATAAGGACTAGGAGAACCGAAGGACCCTTGAGAAGCGGGGAGCAACAAAGCGCCCTTCTTCTCCTTATATTTCGTGACAACAGTCCATAGTGCCTGCGGGGAGCCAATGCAAGCGGAGAGATTGGGCGAGGCTATCCGGACTCGGGTCAGAACTAGAAGACTCAGAGACATGCGACCGCTTGGTACCACTACCAGCTAGGGGAACCTCAACACTCATATTTTCAGAATTTTCGGGAGGAGAGCATGTGTTGACTTCCGGCACTGAAAATGACTACTAACCTTAAGGTTGCGAGTAGTCATTTTTTCCTTTTGTTGAGCACACAAGCCTCTTGCAGGTGACCAGTTTGGTGACATAATCTACATCAGAACGTTGTGTTCTCATAATCAAGAAGCTGAATCCATCTAAAACCATCATGAAGTAACTCCAACTTATCAGGAAGCCCCTTGCTGAGGTCCACCTCAATGCAAATATGAGCATATGTGAATAACCCATGTTTGGACCGTTCATCATCCGTCTTAAGGAAATGACCAATAGAGTTACCAATAGCTTCACAAACAACATGATGCCAAAAGGGGAGAGGAAGATTAGGGAGACGGACCCAAACCGACATTTTGGAGACTACCATAGTTGAAGGATCAAAATCCTCAAACCACGAGTGAGAAAGAGGCCAACTCTACCCCAAAACCACATGCCATTGGTCAATGCTCGTTGATAATCAGAAGGAGAAGAGAACTGGACAATAAAAATCCTTTTGCACAAAGTTGGATTTCACAGGCACTCGACCAAGTGGAGTGAATCCAGTTGTGAAGAGCTTCATCTGAGGCCAAAATCCATTAAATTTGCAAATAAGAGCAGTAGCTTTGAGGATAGAAAGAGAGTTAGCTACCTCTGACATGGAGAGCGTAACTACTGGTATGCTCTCAGATTTATCCACAATGTAAGGTATCCGTGAAACATTCTGAATCCCTAGGGAACTTTGCCCGGCAACATAAGGCATCCTGTAGCACCCACAACCGTCAAGAGCCCTATCCTGGATTTCCAACAACATCGGCCATGAAAGACTTCCCGTTAGCAAAAATTGGCTTACTTGCCATGAAAAGAGGTGTAGGTGTGGGAGGAGAGGCAGCCGACAAGTGAAGCTTGGCGCGAACACCTTGCAAAACCCTAGTCGACGCGGTTTCAGCTTCATCTCTAAAAATATAGCTTTTAATCACTGTTTTTTTGACTCTAGTATACATAAAAAAAATGTTCGAAGGCGGTGAAGACTCCTCTCACATCACTATCATTGTTTGAAAAACTCATGTTAGCTCATGGTTGAAGATTGGACACATCATCATATGATCGTAGTTTCCAAGGAAAATATGAACAACACCCAAATGCACCCTTTTCGAAGTAATAATAGCCCCTTTTTTTAGTCACCATTTTTTTTGGTAACTCAAAAGGATTCAAGGTTTAGCCCAATGACCCGGAGTTGCGAAGCTCTAACATAGAGCGAGCCCCCCTATAACCTCTGGGTGGAGTGTAGTGTACCACTCACCACCCCCACGGATAAATCGGGAGTTGAATCCACGCCCAGTGCCACCTAAAGCAATGGCCGCGACCAAATGAGCCAACCCTGGTGGTCTAGTCAATCACCATTATTTGATTCCACTTCGTGCAAAAATAATGTTTTAAGGCACTAAAGGTTCCCATCATACGCAAATGTTTGAAGGCATTGGAGACTCCTATCACATCACCATCACCTTTTTCAAGAAATGCTCTAGTGTTTAGGCCTTCCAAATCACTCCATAGTCAAAGATTGAGCTCATCATCATATGTGTTGTAGTTTCTAAGGAAAATGCAAATAGTGTAACCAAATGCACCCTTTCGAAGCAATCATGGTACCAATTTCTCATAGTCACCATTTGTCAACTCCACTTCACACAAAAATGTTTAAATGCATTGAAGGCTTCCATCACATCACCAACAATATCACCATTTTCAAGAATTGCACTAGTGATTGGGTCTTTCAAGTTACCCCATGGTCAAAGATTGATCTTATCATCATTATTGGTCGTAGTTTCAATGGAAAATGCAAATATGCGACTAATGTAACCGTGTCTTGCACATGCGGTGTTAAGAATCTAAATGTCAAATATTCTTGAAGTCTTCATGTCGTTGAAATGCTGAAATAAGGGTTGGTCGATTCATAATGGGACATTAATACATGGAAAAATGGAAGATACACATTGATCTACATAACACTATAATAACGGGTCAATGCAAAGATACATGAATAGGTATGAGGCATATTTTATTTATAGTTTGTTTATATACATATCAATAGATGAAAAAGGGTAGATTGACTCATAATAGCACTACGTAAAACAATGTAAGCTACACATTGATTTACACAACCTAATAGTATACCACAAGACATTAGAAACTCAAAGATGCTTCCAAACATGGGTTTTATGCTTGAACACCGCCCCCTAAAACACAATGTATAGAAACCAAAGAAATTGACATCGAACAATTTTCTTAGAAGGAGGCCTTAACATTCTCTTAATGACAGTTTGGTAGGTTTGAGCCACTTTTGCAACTTGGAAAAGTGATCATTATTGACCACAAATATATAGTCCAACATCTTTCGAATCTTTGTCAATAATTTGGATAATGACAATGAATCAATACAAAGATACATGAATAGGTGGGAGACATGGTCTATTATAAGTGTGATAGGCCGACTCATAATTAGACACTAATTATGACACAAACAAGTGTAAGCTACACAATCTTATGGTACACAACTATAAAAACTCAAAGGGACTCACAAAAATGGGTTTTATACTCTTAACACACCCCCTCCCCCTCCAATCGTCCCCCTGCAACAAAACTTGGAGAGACCAAATGAAGGTGGCGCTAAACAAAACATCTAGAAGTGGAGGACTTAACATCCCTCCAAATGTAAGTTTTGTAGGCATGCACAACTCTGCAACTTGTAAAAGTGATCATGCTAACATCTTAATCTTCATAAAAAAATTGGAATCTTCTTTTGTAACCTTGCCCTTCACTTGCACATTGGATTGCAAATAGTTGATATCAACTATCTAAAATAAGAGATCCTAATTGGTCCTGCTATATTAAGAGTGGTAGAAGCCCACTTGGCAAGTCTTAACATCTCCTTAGAAGAAACAACCTTGTGAGTCAAAGTTGCCTCTCGACTATTAGGGTTACATCCTCCAACACACTGCGGGATCAATATTCAAATCTCTCCTATGGAAATTCAATTGATGCATGATATCATGGCCTAAGAATTTAGCATGAATAAACCAACAAAACAAGCTCAATTTTTTTGGATAGCGAAAACACTACATATCACAAATAGTGCTAGAGCGAGCATCATAACATTATATTTAGGTTTTAGGTTCCATTGTAAAAGATGAAAAGAAAAAATGGAGCTCACCACCTCAAATAACAAAGGAGATGGTTTAGCGAATGCCATACTTGACGATTCTCGTAAATGACAACTCATAGCCATTTTGCGAGAAAACAAACTCATGACTCAATGAGGGTGGCACAAAAAATGAGGCATACTAGGGTAGCACAGGGTAGGCCCATGTGTTCCACTCTTTTACACTTGAAAGACTTGACATGAAGTAAATAGTCTCAAATGACACCACATGAGAAACAACCTAGTGGTTGTGTGTAGTACAACCACTACGCACCCATAATCGGTGGCACAAATTACGAGGAGAAATTGTTCAAGGGATTAGAGACCCACGATCCACCATAGTTTTGTCGACTTTGTTGGGTAAGATCACACCCCAAACAACTTAGATCACAACCCAAACAACTTAAACAACCATAAGACCCTAGCGACCCATGGTTATATTGGAAAACATGGCATGCAGTGGTACAATGACAATACTAAAATCCCAAGGTCCAACAAAGAATTAAAATCAACTCTAATCAAAGTGGTCATTTGGATCTAGGAGGCCTAACAACCCAATTCAAGTCCAGTCCCCAAAATAGGCCAAATGACCCTAGAGGGGTGAACAAGGTTCGTTTGTTAAGTGATGGGGTCCTAAGAGGTTGCACAAGGGTTATACTTAAAACACATAAACACCTTACTTTTGTTACAAGCCTTCTATTGTAGACACGTAATTTTGCCGCAAGCCTTCTATTGCAGACGCACAATTTTTGTACAAGCCTACTATTGTAATGTCATTAATGAGATTTTGTGTATTTGGATCATTGGTTTACTTTTTCGTGTGTTTTGGTCTATCTTCTTCTTGTGCCCACATACTCTTTTCTCTCTCCTTTGTGTTTCTCTATGCTACGGGATCCCTTTCCTTTTGTCTTTCCCATGTTTATGATCTTCGACCATTATCAATATTCGATACTGGTCTTTGACCATTATTGATGTTCGAAAATGGTCAGGGTTTTTGTTTCTAGTTTCCTTCACATTTTAGAATAGGTTTCTGTCAAACCATAGTAAACAAACACGCTCGTGAAAATCCAGATCAGTCTGACCTATGTAGGTGTTATTGGAGGAACAATGTGATTATTGCTGTCCGCTGTTGGTAACTACCACTATCGGCAACCAATACAAGATTCTTGTCTGTTTATGGCGTACTGCATCAGAACTCTGTCATCTTTTCAAATTTCCTTCTTATATTCCTCCTAAGTATTTTCTAAGCGTTTCTGGTCTCTCTTCTTATCTAAGTACAAATAAGTAGAAATTCTTCCGAGGATTATTTTATTTAATTATTGATTATCTATACCCATTTATCTATACATCACACCCTTTTCAGACTTTGAATTTAGCGCATTTATCTTAGAGTATGATTATGGTGTTGTTTTTGTGTATTTAGGCATTTGCAATTAAAATTGATAAAAGATATTGGTGGACTTGATTCTTTAGACTTCACAACCTAAGGTTTCAACATATCTCCCTGCCAAAATCTAATTCTTGTAGTGTTTCTATCCACCCTTTCCTTCTTGTGCCTTGTCATAAGCCTTGAACTTTCTTAACATCAAAATGGATTCATGCAATGTTAATGATACATCCTTACATGTTTTAGATGATAAGTTTATTGAAAATCTCAAGAACTATGTCATAAACTATTTGTCCTATTTTGCCGTAGAGTTATGGACATGATAAAATAAGTAGCTAGTGAAAATTCTTCTTGTATATTAGATGATACTTCTACGCTTGGTAATGATTCTCATCCTTCCATCTCTATCCCTCTTATCACTCCTATGTTTAAAATCGATAATGAAATCAAACTTTCGAATGAGCCTTTTAAATAGTTCAACAAATCAAATAGCTATAATGATGCGTACAATATATGAGTTGCAAAGGCAAGTTTATGCTTTATCTCTCGAGTCTATTGCATCCAACTCTTGAGCTGATTCTAATGTTATATATGGTCAACATGTAGTTTGCAAGGTTTTTTATTCTCATTTCCCATGTGTATGCAAATAAAGAATGGCCTAATAAAAACCTTTGTCTCTCTATAAGTGGGTAATCTAAACTAGGATTATAAAGGGGACCTTGTTGACCTAGGAAGACATTATTCCACACTTTATAAGATGTATATGGTTCTAAAGCCTAGGTTGAGAATTAGGTAGTAGTGTCTAACTAGCTCTCGATGGTAAAGTGACAATAATACGGTTGTAATCAATATAAGGGATCCAAGAGATTGTAAAGCAAGAGTCATAAAGATTAATAAAGGGTCCAATAAGATTATAAGACAGAGTCGCAAGAACGAGGGTTGTGCAAGGTAATAAGGTAAGAAGAATAAATAATGCAATAAATAAGAGATATGTTACTCTATCCTAATCTATGCATGATCACACCAACAAACATCCAAATTTTAAACAAAATAAATGACAAGAGAGGTTAGAGATAACTACCTACATGAAGACACCATTGGTGCATTAACTTCTCCTCGGAGTCGACAACACCTTATAAGAGAGTTGATGCGGGGGACCACAAACGAATATAAGAAGACCTAGGAACACCTATATTTGAAGGTTCCAATGACTCCAAAGGATTACTACACCATGACAAGTATAACTCCCATGCTTGTATATCTTTAGTACTTAATGCTCCAAGTGTGAACTCCAAAGAAGATAAATAAGACCAACTTCAAGACCTTATAAGCTTTAAGGGCATATTAGTGAGCACTATCAAACCAAATGAGTGATCGATGAATGATGGAATGAGTGTTCATCTACCTATTATAAATAACTTAGGGATACTATTAACAATTTTTTGCGACAAAATTGCTAACTTGATGTCATTAGCTAAGGAATTTCTCTTGCCACACAACATCGACTATGGTCGATACCGTCGAAGAGAGAAATGCGGGCATATGGAGGTCAAAAATCATGCCAAATTGTATGGAGGGAACCTACATGTGTTAAGAGGGGAACTTGATGAAGGTATGAGTCTCTGCTAAACTTAGGTGGGATAATGATTGCAAGAGGATGACAATGTGGTGTTGTAAGGATCTTGTAAAAGAAAATTGTAGGTGTGTGACAACATGACTCTAAGGGATGTGACAATATGTGAAATATATTCAATATAATTAGACTCCAGATCAAAGCTCTCTCATAAATACCATTTTTGACCAACCTTATGCAACCCAAAGGATACATGTAACCATTTTAGGTTACTCCCCTCTTTCGACAATATTCCTGAGCACACTGCTCCGGAGAAGTTAATGCACCAATGATGTCTGCGAAGAATAAAAGTTAGTAAAGTGAAAAATTAGGTGTATACATATGCTCCAATCAAAGATCAATGTGTGTTACAAAATTTGTACAGAGATGACCTTTGGGAAAATAATATGCAACATTGAAATCAAAATATTGAAAAAGATGTGTATAATGGAAAGAAGTGAAAGCATATACTCAAATAAAACATACCAATCAGTATACTTACCCGTAATGTCCCCAAATGGAACAATTATTTCCCTCAATGGATTTTAGACCATTCCCTTGCCAAAAGTTAACTCATGAAGAATATTTCAGAATTTATTAAGGCAAATTAGATTTCTACAAGGAAAGTTCGATTGGTTTTTTTCATAAAACTTATACCAAACAAGCAATATGTGGTAATCTTATTTTTCCAAAATAATATGCAGATTTTATTTGCCCAAATCAGATACTAAGGTGATGTATGTGACCATACAAACCCCGTCAACTACTTCTCAAGTAACTACTAAAATTGGTGACTAGGTTTATAAAAGAAACGATCCGGAGGAAAAATTTATGTCTAAAATCTTCCCTAATTTTCCCTAAAATTGGACCATTGTGTAGAGCTCTTCGAGGGCTTTCCATCGACTATGAGAATGTGAGAAACAAACATTGGGAGCTCCAGTTACGTCGATCAAAGTTTGGTCAACGAAAAGGTCAACACTGGTCAACAAGTCGATATGTGGACCAATAACACTGTGACACATGGCAAAAAGGGATGTTGGTTTTTATTCATTGGTCTTCATCAAGCATAAAAGGTTGTTCGTTGGAACAAGAGGATCAAATTTTATAACGAGGATAGGCGGCCCTATTGGCTGCCGTGAGGACTATTGTACCGACGCCAACGTGGTGAGTCCTCAAGCCACCACGTGGCTTGCCACCACTTTGCCATATTTCATTATTGGAATGTCACATTATTGACACGATTGAATTTATATAAATTTTGTAATTATTTACCATGTTATTTTCCCAAGCCACATCATTTTCTATGTTCGGGCTTATATTTTCGAGCTTGCTCGGGATCGAGCTATTCTATGTTGGGCTCGAGTTTATGTTAATCCCAGCTCGAGATTATATCCGCATAGTTCACGGATTATCCAAATACCATACCGTTCGACCCACACTTGGGCGATTGGACCATATGCACGGTGGAACCAACGACTCAAATTTCCAAATACCGAGCAACAAACAACTTGCCACAACGTGGCATCTGAATAATCGGCCCAACACATTGAGCAAAGTATCCAACAAACCTCACGACTCGACAATCGTGTACAACTCGGTCAAAAGTGGGGAGACCAAAAAAAGGGTATATGGATGTGGCCACAACCACGTATTAAGTGGGTGGCATTTCTATTAATAAACCTTCCAACCAACCTTATCCCAGTGAATGTGGGGTATCCACACTTTGAATGCAAAGCGGCCCGGGAGAAATGGTAGGCGGGAGGTTCAAACCCCCAACCTCTTAGCTCCAAATCCGATCCACTTAACCAAATCGCCCCATGGCTTGGATGGCTATAAAATGAGCTCTGTGGTATTTAGAGAGGTAGTGATCTCAGGATGTGTAAGACCCTTAACGAGCAATTTTTAAGTTTTGTTTGTTTAGACCTATTAGATGGCATTTTGGGGTCTTGGAACAAACTAGGGAAATGTTCAAAATTTCCATATGGTCGTAATGGACTTATTTTTCCTCCATGAATATTTTGTTTGATGGAATTTTTATGTGCTGGAATTCACTTTTGGCTACAAAATGCGGAGAGATGATGAACTAGTGCAACGAACTAGGCAAAAGACGATTCACTGAGCAGATCAATGTCTCCATGGTTTGTTTTAATACTATTGCAGGTTCAAAAATCCATACAAGATGTAAGTTTGTAAGTTGATTATATTTGCATCTTTTAAATGGATTAGTTCGTTGTTGTCAAACTCTCGGAGTCGTAGCCCCAAAAAGGGTGAACTCCGTTATCACATCTGTGTTCATTCAATTACAAATGAGTTATTGAAAACATTAAGCACGTTGCGGGAAAAGTTTAACAATGTGAAATGAGGAATTTTAATACGGATTTGAGTTTCAGAGTTTTTAACCACTCACATTCATTTCCAGTTCTAAATCTAGTTTCTATTGATTTAAAGGAAATTGAGAATTATTCCGCATCCAAATCTATTTTATTTGGGATTTGAGAATTTCAATATCCGTTTATAAAAAAATTGTTTGATTAGTTTTAAGGGGGAAAAGCCGGTTTTGGGATCAAAACCCACACAAAATAACCCCCAATTCTATAGATTCTTGTTATAAACTGATCTCGAATTTGAAAAATCCGAACGGATAACAATATGATTTTTAGGAATATATTCAAAATGGAAAATAACTCAGAAATATGCACCTAATGGTGACTGGAAAAACACTATAAAACCTTCCCAAAAATTCTGTAAATACTTTATTTTGATCACCAAAAATCAGTACAATAGATGGTAATACTATGCAGACCTGGAATGTTTCTTGTGCAACACAAATCAGTCCAAAACTAGGTCACTCCACCTTGTACAATGAACACACCAACTGCTGCAATTTTCTTCTACCAAGCTCTGCTGCAAAACACTGCTGGAAATAACTAGAAATCTTTGCAAGCTCTATGGAAAATCTTGTGTAGAAATTCCCCAATTGCTCTAAGAGGGTTTTCGTCCTCTAGAGGAAAATACTAAGGGTTTTCGTCCTTAGAATATTTTTGCAAAAGCTCAAGGCTTCAAATGCAAATCAGAAATTATAAAAATGATCATAGCATGCCTTCCCCTCAAGTCGACTTCTCCTTATAAAGGAAGAAGAGACCCAAAACAACCTCCAAAATATCCAATCAACATGCAATGATTTTCTCTATGCAATTTCTACCCTCCATTTTCCTTCCTAGGACAAGTTGCATTTTTCCATAGGGAGGATACAAAAATACAATGCTTTTTATCTTTTCTAAGTTCCCATGATCCCTCCTCAATGCAATTCACCGCCATTCTCCTAGGAAAATACAAAATGTATTTGGACCACTAATAATTGCCCCCAAGGCTAGTAACACCTTCCTATAGGGATTACAAATTTTATAAGTGCTTTTTCTTTCTACATTTATATAATTAAGTTAAATAAATTAATATAAGTGCTTTATTATTTTTTTCTTTTCTTTTGGCACTTTATAATAATTTATTATAACTTAAGCCACCCTTGTGATCACCTTTTGGCCATCTGGTTGACAAAATAGGCCAAAGGTCTTCAATTGAGAAGGGGATATTACATTACCTTATAGTGAGCGTTTCCACATAGTGAATCACCATAGTGTAGAAAGAGATGTTATGTGAACCCAAGTATAACTAAAAATAAACACTAGAAGATAAATTAGATAAATAAGTAATAAACCCTAAGCCAAGGAGGGAGCTCATGGGAGGATGAGGGAGTGAATAAGTCATGATGGTGAGGAAAGGTGTAATAAAAAATCGGAGATAAGAATTACATGCCTGAAAAGAGATGATTTTGAAGATTTTAGGAAAAATATGTGCAATTTATCGTTGGATTCGTTTCGAGAATTCAATCACGATATTTCTTCCATAATGAAAATAAAAGTTAGAGTTAGAAAGATATTGCAATTTGAATAAAATTGAGATATTGTGAGAAGAGGATGTTAAAGTTTGTTATAAATAGAAATTCAATCGATTCATTTATCATTTTGTACATTTTCAATTTTATAGAAAATATAGTGCTTTGGTTATATAGGCTAGATGAAACAATTGATGATGGATAGAATGTGAGGCAAAGGTGTTGGTAGATGGAGTGATGATTGAGGAGGGTGAGCTATGGTGGATACTTGGGTAGGTTTTGCAATTGAATTGGGAAAGGGTAGCTAGTAGAAAAGTGTAAATAGGTCATGAGGAAAATTTGGCTAGTGAAAATTGCCCCAAAGATAGCCAAAATGTAGACCAGGTTGAGATGTGGGTGGGTTTGGGTGTATTTTTCTTTTGAGCATCTTTAAGTTTGAATTTTAGGAAAAAAAGAAGAGAAAAAGGGTGTGCGAATTTGCTATAGACGACATTGGCCACGTTAGATTGATGACATCAAAGCCTTTACCATGACCTATTTAATTTGTCGGAGGCTTGATGCCATTAAGAAAATAATGGTCAATGCCATCTGGAAGGATCATTGTCGTCGAGAAGGGTAACATGAACAATGTTGTCTAGAAAGAGGGCCAGTGCCATCTATAGAGCCTAATATGTTTGTTAAGGGCCAACGAAATCTATCAACATCCCCAATGGTATATGAATAATGCTTATTTATTGATTTTGTAGTTGTATATGATGATTTTTGATGTTTTTCTCTAACTAAGACTATGGGTGTTTTTTCTGACATTTCATAGATCCCACATAGGATTCATCTTTGGCAATCAATATATGCAACATGGTTTCTAGCTTTGTTAGAGGGACCGACCACTGACGATAGGACCCGATTACAAGATTTGGGATTTAGTGGGATTATGAAGATGACATGAAAACTACTAGATTTAGATTTCATTCGGATGTTTATTGATGCATGGGAGTATCATGCCAACACATTTAGATGAAACATTGGTGAATATACGATAGAGATGACCTTTACACTAGAGAATGTCCATACTATTTTGGGATTTCTGATCTAGGGGAACACATGTTTTGTGATGTCCTTGAGACTACACAGAGAGGGGAGAGCCGACACAATGGGCGACATGTCCATATGACTATAATCATTGATCACTTATAGTTTGACTCGGTTCCATTTATATTTAATGTATTTTATATATCTGCAAGGTTGTTCTTGGGATGGTTGTCAAAACAAAATTGTGTCATAAATTAGATGGAGTGGCCTTATTTTCCTTGGTAATGTGTAGAAAAACTCTTGAGAAGGGTTTTCGATTCGGTTGGGGTCCAACTTTGTTTGAGTACAATTGGCCCATGTTTTGTATATAGTGTGGATGAGACAACATTGGGTGATTGGGCCCATTATTCTACTATTATCATGGACCTATGAGAGGTTTCCCATTTAAAATCTTATCGAGAATCCATTAGAGATAATAATGGATTCCCAAAGGATGTTGTAGTGGGAGATGGGAGAGGATGTGAGATCCAAAGTTAGTTTTCCAACTCTACACATAATACACTAAGATCAAATTGTACGTAACTTTGTATGTAGGATCACTTGATATACGGTCCCCATGGCCTGACAATGCGGAAAACACTTTACATTATGGAGATCACATGTCATTATCACTAGTGGGTATATACATGTTCTATATATAATGTGTCATGATAGTTTTTGAGACTCGCATCCTATTATACCATTTCTAGTCCCTCCGTAACAATTGTGACATGTCGAGGAGCCATAAGGTCGAGAAGGTGAGGAACCAAAGGTTATTGTCCTACCCATGCCGTCATTGGAGAGTCCAAATGAGATAAAAGAGAAAGAAAGTAGAGGGACCTACATAAAAGGTGTAAATTATTTAGGTGAGGGACAACGTCAAGAGGGATGCCCTAAGTTAGGAGGAGGAGGTACAATGGCCCGGTGATTGGGACCGAGAGTACAAATTGAGATGACCAATGATGCTACATTTCTCCTTGAGGTGCAAATATCAACACTATTCTCTCTAGGATATGACAAGAGTAGCCTAAGCACAGAGGTAGGCACCCATGATGTTGGTGCATTGATAAAGATGGAAGTAATTGGTTATTGTGAGACCGCGAGATGACGATGATGACATCATGTTAGGTAGATAGGTTGACAAAGTATTCATGGAGAACCAAACTGGTGCATTAGGTATGATTTTATGTTTGAGTTATTTCCTTTCATAGAGTAGAGATATATAATAGGGGACCTAATGATACATAACATGCTAATATTGTAGACACCAATTTTTGGTGTCCTTTGTCCCTCATCCCACATTTGCTCCTCTTCGCCTTCATCTTTCACATACATGCCTCTCTTCCCTTTCAAATCCCCTCTTTCCCTCCTAAATTCAATTTATCCATTTAATCATTATTTCTCACCTTAATCTCATCTTAATCACACCCTTAATGAATCCTCCCTAAACATCTTTAATCACCCTTAATTAGTCCTAAAACCCCATTTAGTTCCTTTATTTTCCTTAAATGCTCCATTTTATCCTCCCTAGGCCCTCATTTAATAATTTTACCTTTATATGACCTTTATTTAATATTTTCCACCTCCCACCTACCCATTTATTCATCCTAAACAACCCTAACTCATCCTCACCTCTCAAAACCCTAATTTCACCTCATAAGGGGTCATTTCCTCGAGTTCGCCACTCTTCCACCGCCTAAATGGATAGACCTCCGAATCAATGGCGACCCAATAAATATGACCATACCCCTCCCTTTTCCAGGATGCAATTTTGGAGACTTCAAGCTTTCTTGTGACCTTTCTTTCATTTCTTTCTTGTCTTTGTAGCTGTTATAATCATCTTAGAGCTCTCTTAGAGATCTTGTTCTTCATTCTTGGAGATTTGGAGTCTTTTCTCTCTCTTGCATGCTTGGATCCATCCTTGTCATTACCATCACCATCCCTCAATCATCCCCCATCGATTTTGCGGTCCTTTTTCCATTTCGGGTTACATCCTTTGCATCATCAACTTTCAATTCCATTTTACGGATCGTCATTTCCACATATCCTCATCCACCAAACCCTAGATTTCTTTAGGTCACCATCAACCCTACCCATTTGTCATCGACTCTACCTATGTCCACTTCATAATTTTCCCTTTTACCCATTTTGGCATCATCTTTCTAGTTTCACATCCCTTCGGACCTCAAATCTTGTCATTCTTCCACCTCTGCTACCTCAAATATATTCTGTCATCTCCAATTTCTGCCAACTAGATCAGGGTTCATTGCATCCACCATCGATTTCATAATTTTCTTGCATCCTTTCTATCAAATCCAATTTCAGATCTCTTGCAAGTTCCTATTTTTCATCAAAGACTCATCACCAGCTCAGGATCTTCCTCTAAATTATTCAAACATGTATTTTCTGTCTCTGTTTCACTTGGCTTGCTCTAATCCATTTGTCATTTGGGCCTTGCAGTCTTGGGTCACCGTCAACCCACCCACCCGGAGTTTGAGTTGATTTACATTTGATTAGATCAGATATGCATCTTATCATCTTCATTGCATCTTAGTTTCTGTTTTATCTCATATTCTGCTACATCCAATTTATCAATCATTATTTTATCTATCTTTATCAAAATGTGGGTTGACATCCATCCTAGGAAGTTTTCACTTCTTAGGACCAAAATTGTCGAGTAACCCATCCATCTATCTACTAATCCATTTTTTGTTGAGTTTCTCTTTATTGTGCAGGTTATCAAGCTCACTATGAGGATGACATTTTGCTTTCCCCTATAGCCATTGTCATGACATCTTGAGGTACCATAAACCCTCTCATATTTGGAGTTACTCATTTCCTTTAGTACCATTTCAGTAACCCAAAACAAGAACGAACAATTTTTTTCAACATTCTGACACACCCGGTGGGATCACCCTTCTTTGGAGAGTCTTTTCATTTTCATCTTCTTTTTTCCATCTTCTACTATCCTCGTAGGAAGGAACATTGCTTTCTTGTTATTGTGCATGGATTGCTTTGCTTGGATTTTATGCTTGCTATAAAAGTAAATAATAACTAAAAAGGAAAGCGTTATCAGGTATTCCTCATTTTTATCTTTTTGTTCTGTCATCATTTTTCTCTTCCTTGCTTGATTGTCCTCATCAAACATAACACTTCATTTTTGGATCTAAAAAGAATATTCATATTTTCTTGGCAATCCAGTCTAAGTAGGCGTTAATCCTTTGCATACACCTTCATCTCACACATCCGAAAACACAAATCAAAACTACACATCTCAAACATATCCTACCAGGTGGAACTATTAGGATTTCATCACCCAATAGGAAAGCCGTTGCGGTGTTCTGTACGCGTTACAATTTTTTGGCTATCGGTATATTGGGTAAGCGCCCGACACCCTTATCATTGTGATGCGTGACGTGTGGGGGTAGTCCCCAATTTCAAGCCCCATACCAACAATCATCATATTTTTTTGCCTCACGTACCTTTAGGTATATCAGGACTCCATCCAAAACTACCTCGAAACCATCCATAGTTTGATCATCTCCTAGGATCCCTTTAAGCCCATTTTCTCTTTCTTTTCACATTTTTCTAATAATCAAGATAACTAAAATTTTACTGCATGACTTGTTTGAAGTAACTAATAATCAACATAGTTTTAGTTTTTATTTATTATTTCATGCCCGTTATTACACGTTCCTAAGCACAAAAATGAAACAAGCCATGTCATCCAACAACATTCCCACTCCTACCATGTTTCCCAACAAACTTTAGCCCTCTCTATCATTACTTCCACCCCTTTGGTCACCTCTTCGTAGTTACCCAACCTATCGTCTCCATTCCCCCCTTCAATATTCTCAATATATCCCATCAAACAGTTATGTTGAAACCAATCCTTTCCTTTAACATCACTCGGTACCATCTAGACCGGCCACACCCCATCCATTACCTCTTTGGGGACTTTTGGACATCCTACCATTCCTTGTGGGTGTGTGGAATTCCAAGAGATTTTAGATGCAAACCCCATTGCTTTACATGAATATCTCCTTCACAATTCCACCAACCTCCCCGTTGATTGGCCCCATCTATAACAAATCTATGCCTATTATTCTCATCCTGAGTCCACCCAAGTTCTCACATCACAACTTGTCATGTTCTTCCCCCAACATGATTTTTTCTCCCATCAATATTCTTCTACAATCCCTCAAACCCACCAATCCACTCAATTGGTGGTTCCCATCCCCTCTAATATTCCACCCATCAACACTACGCCTATTTCATCTATTCCCATTGGTTCTTCATCCGCTCTTGTCACTAGTGTTCCCATTGAAACCTCGCAAGAGTATCACTTACCTTCTCATGAATAACACAATCTAACCTCGATTTTGATTTCCATTGTCCATGCCAATGTCATCACCTCCCAACCTCATCCCTCAGAATCTACTCAAACTCACCAACCCCCACCTTAAAATGCTTTTTGTTACATCTTCCCTAACCAAATTACTTAGACAACTCAACCATCCCATACCTATGTCCTTACTCAATCCACACAAAATCCATCTAACATCCCCATCTCACAATAACAACAATACAATTACATTCCCATTTCCCATCAACCTCTTACCTTTTAATATTATCAATCACAACCATTCAAAAATATTCCTCCCTATCAACCACCCCCTCAAACACCAACCTACCAACAATCTCACCAATCTCATACACAACACTATCAAGATCACCCCCAACATAATCTTCTTACATCCACTTCTTACATCCCACAATCACACCCATCTACTTATAACCCATCCTCTTCTAAATATCCCATGAATTCTTTGCTAAGTAGATTGGCTAATCTTGAAGCCACTACCTTGGGATCCAATACCACCTTTTTCATATGATCAGATTTGTAACATACTTATCAATCCATCGGTCCCCATGAATCCTTATCCTCCCCACTAAGAATTTCCAAAATTCTAAGTTCAATATCAAGGAAGACCCACAAAAACATCTTCATGCCTTTAGGCACACATGCTATCTCATTGCTCATGATCGGGACTGATGAGGCCAAAATATGTCTCATTATATCACCAAATAAAACTCTTATTCTCTCTTAAAATCAAGATTTCAAGTGAATTTAGATGTAGTTTTAATAACATATATCATATTTAAGGTAGAATATAGGATTTATCTTATCATCTCTTTAGAAATCTATTTGCAGTCTAATTTTTGTTATTTCCTAATATTTCTTCTAAGTTGGAATGCAATAGTGTGTAGAAAATAGGTCATAAACAACTCTACTCCAAGTTCATAGATTGAATCTACTGAAAGTCTTCATGCGAACTACGAAAATCCCAAATTGTTCATAGTATCTTTGCTAGATTTATGCTACAGAAAGCTTACACGTAGCTACGGAAACGTCCAAACTAGTGAAAGTCTTTTGATTTGTTCCAAAATAATGTAAAGGAGCACTGAACTATTTAGCCCACTCTTTCCTTCCACATCATCAACCAAGAATATAGATCCAAACATGTGGCAATCCAAAGTCATGCATGCATGTGGCATTCCAAGAAGAATTCAAAGTCATGGACTTAACACTCCTCCATTTTCTCTCCATGTTTCAAGGATGAGAAAATAGTGGAATAGTATTAGGAATGTTGAATAAGTACTCTCCCACTTTGTGTTCCTAGATTAAAGGGATGAGTTGTAGAAATATTCTCCACAATAAGTGGACGGTTGTAGTCAAGTTTGTTTAGGATTTATTGCTTTGAATAAATCCGCCCAAGAATAGGTAGTTAGTTCTTGGTGTGTTGACTAAGTAAATTAGAATAAAGAGAAGATCAGATTGTATTCCCCAAAATAAGGAGTTGGTTGGATGCATGAATTATAAATGCAACCTTCCACACTCTTATATGTAATCTTTTACCAAGAAATGAATATCTGTTCTTTCTCTCCAATATTCTGAGTAAAATTATTTTGCTGGTTTTGAATTAAAGTTTGTAAGTATGAATTAAGTCCTCTTCCAAGGAATGAGTTGGCCACTCATTCCAAGGAAGATGGATCAATGTTTTATGTTCATTTCTTTATTCTGTAGTTTTCCTTTTGTTGTGAATTTCTGATTTTATGTTATGTAATATTTCTTTTCGTACAATTTATTTTGTGAACCTGTAGGTGTCTTATTTATTTTTCATTTGTTTTTAATTCAACAATTTCCTTTATGCAAGCTTTGCTTTCATTTCTGCAAGTGTGATTTTGATTTCTGCAAGTGTGCTTTTCCATTTCTGCAAGTGTGCTTTTTAATTTATGCAAGTTTGGATTGTGTTTGAAGGATTTGTTTTCCAAATATCTCTTTCTCCTTTTGCATACAACCATCGGACACCAGCCCTGGATTGACATTATTAATGAAGAGGATTGAAAACCTTCATCAAGGATCTCATGCTCCGCACCTTCCCCATGTCATTGGTTGGTCCCGTTGGATTAGTACAATGGCATCCTACAACATTAATTATTCTCATTCACTTAACTTGCATAACTATTGAAAAATTTTCAATCAACATTTCCCGTAAGATTACTATTACAAACCTCTATGCCATTAGAAAATTCAATGATGAATTTATCACAAATTTTGTCACAAGATGGCATAGTATAATAAACCAATTTTCATTCTCCCTTCCATAGACTGAATTAATTGAAATTTTCTTGCGGTCTTGTCAAAATTGATTTAATAAAATATGAATATTTTATTAAAATTTGAAAGCATTTTCTACTATAACTGAAAACAAAATAAAATATAAGTGTTAGACAATTTATTTAATTTCAACTATGAAATAAAATGAGAGGGAAAAGGTACTTATTTGAGTTACACTTATCCTGAAGTGGTTATGGATAGGAAAATATGATGAAACAAAAATACGAGATCATCACAACGAGCCTCGAAAAAATGCGGCCACGGTGGAGATGGCTAGACATGGGCGCATGGGTAAGGATAGGGGCACTTGTGGGTGCCTGAGACCTTTGTAGGGGCATAGAGTATACGAAAATAGTCAAAACCTGGTTTCAATAATGTCACTAGGGCTTCACACTTGGATCTCTAAGGTACTTGGAAACTTACACATAAATATCCTCCTGCAAAACCCTAAAAAGACATCAAATCCTAAAAAGAAAGATGAAAAATGAGGGGTCAAACTGTCCTCAACTGTCACACTGGTGAACTTACGATTGAGCTCTGCACTACATCTCAGACCTAATGTAGTTCTATGTGCTTGTGTGTGCAATAGTGTTCCTAGGTCGTCCTCGCGCCAATGATGCAAAGATAACAGGCGATAGCTAGATAAAATGTAAATGTGTGGATGACATAAAATGAAATCCCCTTCTTAGACAATGTGTATGCATATTAATGCGCCCAAATGAAGTCCCTTGTGATATGTAGATAGCTATCCCTTGATAAGAATTATCCGCCCATATAATGGTATGTATGTTGTGTTTATATAGGGATCTCTTATTTGAATTTCAATAATAATACTCGACATGCCGACTAGTGCCTCGATATATGAGAGGAAAAACCAAAAATACCAACCTCAAATGTCAAAAATAAGATCAAACATAAAGATGACATAGGCACCCAAGATGGACAGGGAGCACATGGCGCTAGTGTCCAATCACAGGCGTTGGTGTCTTGAGACAAGTGACGACAAATGAGTGAAGATTGACATATAGGGATCCCTGTGACCTGACTAGAACTGGGTGTATGAGTGACATATGTGAAATATAAATACAATAGAAACCAACAAGAAAAGTAATTAGTTCAAAGAATAAGTGTAAATAATGACTATAGTGTGGAAGGTAATTGAAATATACTATAAATAGTAATGTGAAAAAGTGAATAGGAAAGTTATTTGTTTATTGTGCAAGTAGTTCTAGGTAGATAAAGTTGCCTCAAGTGAGAGTACCACGATTGAGTCAGTTTTGAGATGGTGGTGGAAGTCGTGGTGTCGAGCATGAAAACTGAGCTAGTAAGTGTGATTTTTTTTCGAACATGGACAATAACAGGGAAAGTGGTAATGATCTTTTGGAAACAAGCTCCCAGGCATGGGCACTAGTGATCTGGTGTGGGGTGCCCCAGTCTTGCTTTTGGGCGTTGGTGTCCCAGAAGGCTTGAGTTGAGCCCAAAGTGTTGTAGATGTGAAAATTGGTGCTTATTGATGTTATAGGTAGGTGTGTTGAGATGGTAATGGTTTCTTTGTTGTCGGTTTGTGCTATACAAAGGGATATTCATTCGAGAGAGTTTTGTGGTGACCGCCATTTGAGAACATTGCTAGGATTAGGGTTTCCGGATGATGAGTGGGATGTTCTAGATTGTTTTAGTCCTGTGACACATAACGAGGATGGGGGATGTGCCCCATAATATGCTGATGATTGCAAATTTGTGTTAGAGGTGGTGTGCATTTACTTGCACTTTTTTTTACCTACAGTGGAGATGACAATAAATTTGAAGGATGTGTATTGTATACTATGCTTATTGATGATGAGAGGTTCGGGTGATAGAAGTGGATAATGCATAGAGGAAGATGAGGGTTGCTAGGTGATATTTTACAAGGAACCGAGTACATACTAAGGTCCACATCCATCTAGATACGATTTTGATATTAGGGGTTCCACGATTACGGAAGTTTATTGCTTTGTGGTGATTGCTTCGTCGGTTGCGGTGGAGGGTGGTGGAGTAGGAATCTTGTATAAGATGTGTGAATTTTGCCATAGGATAGAGGATGAGGGTACAAGATATGCGTGGGAACAATGTGTATTGGCCCACATGTACAAATATATATATAGATTTACACAGGGATGAACATGAGGCTAGTATTGGAGCTACGACATTGCTACATGTATGGGCCTATGATGCTTTATCTTGAGGCTTATTGGTGGGCGGGAGGAGAGTGGGTTAGGCTGGATATATTTGCGAGGAGATGGGTAGGTATTTGCGATATGAAGATGGATACAAATACCTATAGAGTGAGGATAGATTGTAGGGGGTCGAGAGGACGTTATATGGAGGCCATATAGAGACTACGAGAGGATGGTCGAGCATGCAATAGAGCTAGGATATGTACACCGTACTATGTGGTTGGAGGACCGGTTTCCAGACGTGAGAAAGTTATTTATGGAAGAGTGAGTTTCACGACAGTTTGGTATGGCCCAAGATGTGCCCCTAGAGCCATATGTATGGGTGAGGGCCATTAGGGCACCGAGGAGGGCTGGAGCTAGACCAAATCCCACATGAGTGTAGTTAATACCTCCTGGGCCGAGGGCGAGGCTGATGAGGTGATAGAGGTGCCGGATGTAGATGATGCGGGGTGTATGGAGGCATACCGCGTATGGTGGACGTCACATTGGTGGGTATTATTTTTCCAGTGTTGATAGATGTGACGAGATTTCCAGGGAGGAGGAGAAGAGAGGGTAGGGACATGCCCTTGATAGTGTAGCAGTGGTGATAACGAGCGTAAGTATTTGTATAGTGATTTTTATGATATGTTATTGGGTTGCTTAATTGTTATTGTTGCCTAATGTGTTGATCTATGGTTGCAAGTGATGTATATTGGACATTGATTGTGGACACATCCATCCAAACATTGACGTAGAATATGCCCATTGATATACTCATGGGTGGGGGTATACTAGAGTGTGTGGGTGTTATCAGAAAAACGTGCACATTTATTTGATCAAGTGGTGATAGTGGCGGCTACATGTACCATGATACTAAGCGAGAGGGATGAGGCATGTGAGGAGATCAATGAACTAGAGAAGCTATGGGTGGAGGTCCCATAGCATAGGATCTATTTGTGCGATTCGTGGAATTACAAGGTCACTTTGCGAGTAGTCAACGAGAGGTGACATTAGTATGTAGGTAGGTAGAGAGATATAGGGGTCACATCAATGGCATAGATTGAGTGGTGAGGCTTCTAGTTCTAGGGCTCTTGTAGCCATAGATAGTGATAGTGATGATGAGATATGATATGTACTAATGTATTGATGTAGAGGAATTTTCCCCCAACTATGGGATTTTATAACTATGATGTTGATCGATATACATATATGGATTATTGGCATATGTTTGTTGTACTTGATGTGTATAGATGTGTGGTGTGATGATTCGTGTCATCTTTGTATGTTGGGTTGATTATTGCCTCTATATTTGATGTATGAGATTTTGATTATTGAGTTATTTATTTGTATAGTTATTGATGATGATTAATGATGAGATAGTATATATGATGATAGATAATGTATGTAATATGATTGTGATGTGTAATAGAGAAACAACATAAAAGTGTATTGAATAGATGAATATAATTGTGATGAATGGTAATGTGTGAATGATGAAAAGGAGTAGATGAATGAGATAGTCATAAAAGAGTACCTAAGAGCATGTTAGTATGATGAAGAGGGGGAAAGTGACAATTCCCCTAGTGTGTAGATGATACGGTTCATTTATATAATACCCCTCAACAGTCAAGAATGAACCGTAAAGCAATAGTGCTTCATCAGAAAATGAGATGATAGTGTATGATAGATAAAGATATTGATATAATGTGTAGCATAACAATATGGTGAGGTTCTTATTGTAAAAAATCCCTCAATGGTCATGTAAGAATCGTAAGAACATGAGTGCATCATCGGGGGTAAGGTGATAGAAATCACCTACCAAAGATTGATCCAGAGCGTGGAGTGGTGGAAACATGTGGGATGAAATTAGCATGAGTGCATGAGAAAAACTAAATGTTATGTGGAATAGTGCCAAGGATGGGTGGTGCGGTAATGAAAGTGGAGATCTTGAGGGCTGTTGAAGCCAAATTGTAGTAATGCCAGAGACACAACGGATGAGATGGTGCAGTGGTGGACGAATGAGATGGAGAGTGCACATGAGAAACAACCTGTGGTGGTGGATGAATAATAACCTTAGAACTAGATGAAGGAGATAAATCAACTTGAGAGTGACAACATGCTTGCATGGGAGTGGAGACATAGACCGCTCATGAGAGTGAGATCTAAAGGAAATGACACCTTTATCTTCTAATTGTTGTAGTCTATCATGAAGGGCATAACAATCATTATCACGATGGCCATTGATATGATGATAGTTGTAATAAGGTCGATCACGCTGGCATTACAAGTGATGAGGTGTATGATGTTGATTAGAAGGTAGACAAATCAAACACTTGTTAAGTAAGGTATGCAACACATCATGAGGCCTAGCATGATGAGAAAAATGTAATGGATCCTATGAAAGAGGTGTAGAAATATGAGGTGTAGCCTGACATGGTAGAGGAGATGAAGGATGCTTATGTAATGGAGAAGAATGAAATTTATCGCAAGGTGAAGGAGATGGAAACATAGGAGGATGCTAAACCAATGGGAGTAGAGAGGAACTAGATGATGTAATGGTAGTAGTAATAGGGACAGGATCTATGACATGTGCAGTAATGAGATCTGTTCTAAATCAATGACCTTATATCATAAGAGTGTGAAAGATTCACATGTGTCGTATTACAAGCGTTGTTTTAGAGAGGGAATTAAGCCATGAAAAAAGATGAATTAATTTTTTTGAGTCAAAATTTGTGGAAGACTAACTAGTGCATGCAAGCATTAAAGTGCAAAATGTAATCACTGATAGGTTCTGTTTGCCTTGATGTAAGCCATGTAGATGATCATAGGTGACTCTAAGGCCATTGTTAAGGATAAAACATTAAAGGAAGGCCTCTTCCATTTCACAGTAGGTACTAACAAATCCAAAGGGTAAATGTGTGTACCATTGGAGAGCATCAACAGTAAGACTACGACAAAAATCTTTGAGCAATAATCAATCATTAGAATAAGAATCCATAGCTATATGATAGTGCTTAAGATGTAAATATGGATTACCAGTGCCATCAAAGCATGTAAATGTGGGCATAATGAAATCCTTAGGAAACACTTGAATTGTGAATATTTTTGGGGATAAGGTTTCCATGCAAAGAATTTTTATCAATAGAAGTGTAATAAGCTTTTCTTTTGAGCGCGAGAGATTGGACCTGATATTGTAATTGGCTAACAACATGCATGAGTGATAAGATGTCATGTGAAGGAATGACGAGAGGATGTGAGTAGTGTATTAAGTGGTTGGAGCTTTCCATTATGAGAAATTGTAGAGATGTCAAGAGGATAAGTAGAAGATACCGATGTTAAGGGAACACTAGATATAGGTTCCGAGAAGAAGTAGTAGGCGGTGAATTAGTAGGCGGTGAAGTAGTAGGACTAGCATCAAAAGTATTATTAGGAGATGTGTGTTCAATGAAAAGTTGTAAAAGCCATGGATTTGGGGTAAGAATCTCTAAAGAAACCCCAAAGGATTTTAACAATATGATCAATGGACCATGTGATAAGAAATGAGCAAGGTTTTCTTCTTTGCATACATTAATTTGAAGTAAACATGCAAACTAAACAAATGAAGTTAACCTCTATTCTTTGAAAGCTTGAAATAATGAACCTAAGAGGATCTAAGCATTCAGTTATGTGCTTAAGAGAAAGAGATCTCCCCATTAATGGCTTCAAGGCCAATGGATCTTCCCTTTTACTCCATGTTGGTGCTATGAAATACAAAAGCAAATGCTATTAGCTCAATGGAAGAAGATGAAATACAATCTAAAGCCTAAACAAAATACTATAATCTATGCTAGGAAGAAGAGAGAATTCTTAGGAAATGAGGGAGGGGGTATAGCCCTATTTATAGTTTTTGGTTTGGGGAAATGGGAGATTTGAGTGCATGTGGGACAAAGGCTAAAGTCCAAAAAGCACTTTTAGCAAGTCAAAGTGTGATTTGACTATGTTTAGGGTAATTAACCTAGGTTAGACTAATTAATCTCTCTTAGAGAGTAATTAGGGTTCTGGAAGGGTTCTGAGAGGTTCGATCAATCCAATGAAATGGATTGATAGTCTAGGAAGATGGTAGAGGTAGACTAGAAGGGAATAAGAAGCTAATGTGGTTAGAACGAGGCTATAACAACCTGTTTAAGTGGTTTATAAGAGGAAAAATGACCAAAAGGGTGTTGTAAGAAGGGAGTTAGGTAGGTCAAATGGGCATGTATCATCAATTTGCAAAGGGAAGAATAGGGAGTGCAATATTAGGAATAATAGTGCATTGATCAAACTACAGGTGTCTACATTTTCCCCTCTTTGGGGTGACGTAAGCTACGTCACTTCAAAGAAAGTAGACAAACACAAACAAGTAGAAATTTTTTTGAAGGGTAGAAGAAAAATTAATAGGATGAAGGATGATGAATGCCCCCTCGAGTGTCGATGGGGTGACGAAGAAACTTGATCGATGATCAAAAAAGAAAACAAACAGAAAGAAAAGTGATAGAGAAGATGAGAAACTTAAAAAAAGGGATATTGAGCTATCCGCAAATCAATTGCTAACAATATTTAATCATCATAATGCTTAGAATCCTCCTCATGGGTCCTTATTAAAATGTGAGCATGCGACGGAAGCATAAAATGACATGAAAAGCCAAGATACAAACAACCATCTTGTGCTAAAAATGACCAACTCCATGCAACATACACGAATGCAATGCAATACGAGAAATAAACAAAATCACCTAACAGGGAAATAAGTACAATCACACACACTTAAACCAACAATGTTCAAGATAGTTGCACAAATATTTTGTTATCAAGATGAAGTCCCAAATGTTCTGATAAATGACAAGGGTGAAGAATGATGCCCCAAGCAAGGTGTATTATGCAAGGGGAAAGATGGAGGACACTTGGGTCCCGTGAAAAAGCAATGTGCATGACAAAAATAGTACTAGGCAACTGATAGTGCCCCAGAGTATAGATGAAGTAAGCAACATAGCTTGTGTAGGTGATTGAAGATTTTGGTGATGCGTAAGTCATTGTTTCAAAATATTTGAAAATCGTCAGCAAGATCTGGGATGAGTGCCATGTAATAGACATAGATTTCAGTCGTAGATGATCGATTTTAACCAATTTTGAGCCATTTTCGAAGTATTTCAATGTTTTTGATTTTTAAATGGTTTTGCTAATTTTTTTATTTTTATTTTTGATTAGTCAAAGAATTTCAAAAGATCAAAGATCTTCTAAAAGTACGTGCGAAGGCGGTAATGGGAAGGTGAGGTTGTTAGAGAGCCAGGATATATTCCCACAAGAAGAAAGATGGGTCGGAATAATTTATTTAAAATAAATTAATAAATAATTATCACGATGGGGGAAAATAGATGAAAAATAGAGGAAGAGGTGAGAAAAGGTGCCTGAAAGGTTCGTAAATTATTTCAATGTGATGGAGAAGTACAATGTAGGGTGGCACAAAGTGCCCAAAGTGGGAAAATTAGTAAAAATAATTATTTTAATACAAAAATAATTATCATGGGGATAGAAGAAGGTCTAGAATGATCATGGCGGAGAAAACATGCCCCAGGGGCATCGCGATGGTTAATATACCCACCTAGGGTTGGTAAAACAATCACACCAATTCATTTCTACCAGAGCTCTTGTAAATTTTTACCATGAGCGAGAGCGATAGCCCTGGAGTGAGATGGCGAGAATACCGAGGAGGACGAGATGTGCGTGGATCGCATCCGAGAGTTCATGTGGGACCCAATGGATGGACCTTACATGAGTGGCCTATCCCTCCTATTAATTACGCATTTATTACATTTTAGGGCTTTCTAGGGTAGGTAGGACCTTTTTGATGCATGCGCGTGGGTGTATGCATCGGTTTGATGGGTACGTGCATGCGTATGTGTCAAAATGGACATGGAACTACATGTGCATCCATTCACTCGAGGGGGTAGGGATGTGCACACATACCTATTAGAAAAGGTGGGTACACGCACATGTACCCATTGGAAGAAAGGATACGCGCATGCATACCCGCAGAGGAAGAACATCGGTGGTAGAGGGGCACATATGTCGTAGATAGACTAGAATAGTCACGCGCACATGTGTGTGTCAAGGAGTGTGCGTAGGTGTCACACTAGTCATGTAGGCATTTGTGTGTGGCATGCGCCAAAGAGAAAAAGAGAGTTAGGGTGCACGTATGCATCGGTGAGGGCGCGTATGTGTTGGTAGAGGCATGCGGAGTGCAAAAAGGAGGCACGTAGGCGCTAGAATGAAGGGGGAAAAGACACTTTGTAAAAATAGCCAAGTATAGAAGAATATAGACTAGATTAGTTTAGAAGAAAGGAATAATTAGTAAGTTAGATGATTTTTTGAAGAAGCATTTTTCCTTAGAAAAATAGATAGAAATAAGTAAGTGCCTAACACTTGTGTTGATTTTACAATGTATACTACCCATTCTGCAGACTCGTGAGCGCTACGGTTGGCTAGCTATTATAGAGGCTGCAATTTGATGATGATGATAGAGCGACTCTGAGAGCCTTTTATATGTGACATGATTGTCTCATGTGGTGAGATGCCATAGATTACATTGGACCATGGCCTCTTGATAGCCATAGTAGAGCGATGGCATAGTGAGAGTCAGTGTTTTCCAGCTCCCGACCAGGAGATTACCATTACACTAGAGGACATGTGGCACATCATGCGGGTCCCCATTCAGGGCCAGCTCATCCAGACTATGAGCTATTGACCGATATTCAGCGACATATTATACATTTATTTAGTGTCCCCACTATATACCATGGCATGGGATGTCCATCAGATTATCCCTGATGTATAGATGATCTAGAGTTAGACCGAGTAGTGGTCTACATGATGGCCTTTGTCAGTGGAGTTTTACTCCCTGACAAGACTGGTGCTTCTTTCCTCTTGGACTCCTGGGAGTGATTCTTGGTTTGGTGGAGGGAGAGACCTATTGTTGGGGTCGAGTGCATTTTAGTGCACATATATTGGGACCTTCATTTGATCACTTACTACCGTCAGAAGATGGTAGGACCTACTTATCTTACTTGCAGATTTGGGTGTGGGACCATATTGCCATTAGTCACCCCTTAGGTGTTCTGAGAGTTCAGGCTCTGACAAGCCTTCTATGATGGGTTGGGTCCCAGTAGGGGATGATGTGTGACCCAATGGGGGTTACATACCATTATCGGCATGAGTTGGATGAGCTGCGGTAGGCTTCCATGGTGTGGAGGCCTTATAGACATTTCCAGTGGCTAGAGGATGGTTTAGAGCTCAACACTGCTACGGTTGAGCATTTTATCTTAGGAAGCCATAACTACATGAGGGAGCTATATAGAGTAGATCGGTGCCAGAGGTAGTTTGGCCTTACCTAGATGTTCTTGGGCCAGACAGATGGTATGCTTGCAGAGCCAGAGAGCATTTTGATATGGGTCCATAGATTGCCTCATGATAGAGCACTGAGCTAGATTTTCGATAGTGGTACTTGTTATGTGGGTACCACTAAGGTAGATTAGAGATCCGGACACTATGCACTTGAGTATGGGCCATGGTATCATAGTGTGCTCCCATGCCATTTTACTATATCTAGAGTGGCGTATAACACCGGTGTGAGACCTCCTCCAGTAGGGCCTCCTAGTGGTGATGAGGGTGGAGCCATTAGTGGTGCTGATAGTGATGATGATGATGATGATGATGATGAGGGTGGGCCCGATGCCATGCACACCATATGAGACGAGGAAGGATCCCATACCACAAAGCAGCCACAGGGACAGGGCCCTAGGCCTAGGCCGAGATAGGTATACAGGGCAGTTGACATAGAGTTTCCCCCAGTAGGCATTCTAGCGGGATATACACCCCTCTCTAGTAGGTACTTCCAGAGCAGGCCCACCACTTGATATTCTAGAGAGTAGGTGGTGGTGGGTAGTTGCTTCTTCAAAGCGATTCTACACAGTGATTGATGCGATTCTGGTGGGTGGAGAGAGAGAGAGATGCAGGCTAGGGGCATAGGTACAGGCCCTCATAGCAGAGTGAGATCAGGCACATGCCCAGGTATAGATTTTGACAGTGAGAGGGATCGGAGCTAGAGCATATAGCCACCATGGCGCGACAAATGTTCTATGGCAGAGTCTAGATTCATGAGATGGCCGCACAGGGGGCTCATATTTTGAGCCTGTTACACTAGTCTCAGACTCAGGTGCAGATGGTTGTGGCCCAGAGGGATGAGATCCAGACACACGAGCATAGGGCTATACTTGGTATAGAGGATCAGGCACGGGCCCAGGTGTGGGTTATTACCACAGACAGAGATCGAGAGGCCGTGGCCTCTAGACAGGCCCAGGCTGATATTGGTAGGGTGACAGGTCAGCGAGATGCTGCCCTACAGAAGCTCTCGCTTTTGGAGATGTGGATTTGATACGAGATGCCATGAGATCCGGTGGTGAGGCCTTGTATTATAGGACTGCCTACTTCAGGGTAGTTCCAAGATAGATCAACGAGTGTTATCATTCCAATAGTCAGATGTGAGTGTGATAGGTTCCAGGTCACGGAGATCAGGCCATTCAGTGAGATCAGTTAGGCAGCCCATACCAGGGCAGCCGAACCGGACAACAAACTAGAGATAGAAAATAAGGTGGTACCCTGGTGCAGGTCCATCACAGCCACCACTCTTTTGATGACTAGGTCATGGACCCGAGAGCCCCGGCGAGGGTGAGAGCTATGGTTGAGCTCTATATTCTTTCTTTTTGTACAAATATCTTGTATACATGCCTCTTATGAAGGCTGATTTTGATGTATAGCTATGTATACCATTATTTTGATGATGCCTCATGATGAAGGCTCGATTCTTTTTATGCATGCCCCTTTTAGATGGCATATTGTATCGATGATGTATTATTTTGAGTACTGACCTAGATAGTTATACATGTATATATGGACATTTTGATGTATCATACTATGATGGATTTATGATGTATGATTGCTCTTTCCTTTATGTATGTGACATACCTTAGATTTAGAAATGTGTATGTTTCATGCTTTCATATTGATGATGTATCTGTAGATAACACCACATGTTTTGGATTTATGAGTTGTTTCTGAGTTTTTATTCTAGCACTTGGGATGATACTAGATGATATTGGTGTGGGGGGGATAGATTTGTGATTATGCGCAACCCCTCTTGCCCCCATTGATGATATGATATGTGATGATTAGCTTAGCATACATGCATGATGTAATACTTAGCATTTTTTATATATATGATGTAGTGAATGATGTTAGAAATGTGATGAAATGATAGATGATAGATGTGATAACAAAACTGTGCAAAATATACAAGAAAAAGTTAACAAAACTAAACAAATATACACATTCTAACAACACAACAAAATACAACTAAAAAAAACACATGTAAAAGCTAACAAGAGATTAAAAGTTGGCACCTAATCTAAGCAAGCAAAATGAATTCTAATAAACGCACATAATAAGCAAAGAATCCTACAACTAGTTTTCATAAGTATGAGAGTTCCTAAATGAATGCAATGCCATACACAAATAAATCATATAAGATCCAATATAATGTAAGCAAATGAACCTATTCAAAGAACAAACAATTCAACAGACTAAGCACATCAAAACTATACAAACCAACAACTAAAAGCAATTAAAACATTACCTTGTTTTTGTGGGACAACATTGACATATTTTCTAATGTTTTTGGGTTTATCTAAAAAGATAAGTTTTCGTAGCTACGGTCTTTCATTGTTGTCTAGGTTTCCCTAGATAACGTTGTGAAATGAATGTAGCTTTATCCCTGAAAAGGGAAATTTTCCAGATGTTTAGATTTTTGTGTATCTTTTTCCAAATGTTTTTGTATTTTCCAAGGTCATGTTTTGAAAGCAATGTACAAGAACAAAGAAGTGTGGATGCCCCAATGTGATGTGGGAATATACAAAAGGTAGAATGCCACATGTGTATGTATGAGAAAGTGGATAGTGGTGTTTTCATGCTCAACGTTAGATGGGAGTATACAAAGGTAATGTCCTCCATGTAGATATAAGAGCAAACAAACCAGATCATGGTACGAAAAAAGGTGGCTCTAGTAGGGTTCTTAGACTTAGCAAAGGAAGTCATACCTAGAAAGTGGTGACGATTACCCATCCTGCCATAAGAGTAACTTGCATCCGTGAATTTTCCTTGAGTGCCAAAAACTAGTTTTCACTCAAAGACTTGTCCACTGTGCCACAATTGTGTGGTTTTCACATGTGGACGACCTACTTTTTCTTTACTATTTTCTCATTTTTCCATTTTTTTGCTTTTTTTTCTTTGTTTTTCTAATTTTTAGTTCTTATTTGATATTCTCATCATGCCTAAGCATAGAACCACTTTGAGGTGCATGGCATTCATAGGTTCTAGAAGCTCTTCACCATCTGAATATGCAAGTTTGTAGGCCCCTGATCCATATTTTGCAATCACTACATAAGGACCTAACTAGTTAGCCTCGAACTTTCCTTTCTTTTCTCTATCTTTGATGGTTCTTCTTGATTTTCTTTGAGAACTAGATCTCCTACATCAAATTCCCGATGAATGATGCATTTTTATATCCTCTGACACTCTGTTCTGATAAAATTTTAGGTGATTGAAGCGCTCTAATACTTTCATCTAATAGTTCTAACTCTGCTAGGTGAGCAACCCTGTATAGTCCTCATCTTTATCAAGATAGTCTCTGAGAGATATTCTCAGGGAGGAAGCTCCACTTCCAAAGGTATGATGGCTTCAGTGCCATAGACAAGTGAATATGGGGTCACACTAGTAGGAGTGCGGATGGAGGTATGATAGGCCCAGAGGGCGGGATGTATCTATAGATGCCAATTATGGCTGGTTTTATTGACCATTTTCTCCATAATCCACACAAGGGTTTTATTAGTGGCTTCTTCTTGTCCATTACCTTGAGGGTAATAAGGGGTAGACCACTTGAGTTGGATATGGAAGCGTTGACACAATGTTTTAACCATTTTATTTTTGAAGGATTTACCATTATCAGTGATAATGGCCAAGGGGATCCCGTAATGGCATATGAGATGGTTCATGATGAATTTTGAAATCTGCACACCGGTGACATAGGTAAGAGGGACAACCTCTACCCATTTGGTAAAGTATTCGGTGGCAGTGATGATGATGAGTATGACCATCTGAAGAAGAAGGATGGAGCTTCCCTATGAGATCTAGCCCCATTTAGAGAATGGCCAAGGCATTGCAATAGGTTGTAAGGCTTGTGCCGGGCGCATGTATTAAATTTCCATATTTTTGGCATAGTTCACACTTCTTTACAAAGTTGCAACAATCAGATTCCATGGTAGGCCAATAATAGCCTACCCTCAATAGATTTTTAGCTAAGACCATGCCACTAGTATGCGCTCCACAAATACCACCATGTACTTCTTTAATTGCGTGGATAGAATCAACAACATCCAAACAACGAAGTAGATTCCCATCATAGCCACGATGATAAAGGGTGCCTCCTAGGAGGGTATAATGGGCTATGTGGTAAATAAGGGCTTTCTTTTCAAAATGGGTGATGTCAGGTGGAAGAGTGCCATCTTGTAGGTATTGGAAGATAGGGTCATACCAAGGGGATAAAGGACCAACAACTTCACATGCCAAACATGACTCCAACATATCATATGTAGGTACCTGTAAATGTTCCATGAAGAAAGGCATCTTGCTTTCTTCAGGTGTTATGTATAAGAGAGACCCAATAGTAGCCATAACATCCATGATCTATTATGCGACCTTGGTTTTTGTTCAAATATGACTTGTGTGAAATATTCCTTCAAAGTTTCAACCATTTTTTTATACGGAATAAGCTTCTCATCTTTAACCTTGTACTCATCATTAACCTATTTTATGATAAGTTGAGAGTCCCCAATGACTCACAGTTATCTGATGTTCCATGTAATAGCTAGCTTGAGGCCAATGATGAGTGCTTCGTACTTTGATGTTATTTGTGCATGGAATCCCAACCGGAATGCTCGTGGTATGACATCACCTGTTGGAGTGATGAGCACCACTCCTGCTCTCGGATCCATGGAAGGTAAAAGATCCATCAAAATGGACCTGCCATTCTACGGATTCTCAATATACATCATAGATGCATCTGGTAAATCTAAGCATAAAGGTTCCATTCCTGGGAGAGGAGCTTCTGCCAACTGATCAGCTAGTACCTATCCTTTTAAAGACTTCTGATTCACAAAATCGATATCAAATTCACTTAGGAGAATGATCCAATTAGCCATTCATCTTGTGAGGGCAGGTTTGGATAAAAGGTACTTGAGAGGGTCAACTTTGGATATGAGCTTAGTTTTATTATTCAAGAGATAATGGTAAAGCTTTTGGAATGTGAAGACAACCGCTAAGCAGGCCTTTTCTATTTGGGGATAATTCAACTCGTATGTGATCAAGGTGTGGCTGAGATAGTAAACTACTCTCTTTATGGTCTAAGTTGTATTGGGCAAGTAATGCACCAATAAAAACTAGGTAGCAAAATGTATAAGAGGAGAGGTTCACCTGGGGTAGGTGGCATGAGTACAAGTGGGATGGCCAAGTACTATTTGAGTAATGCAAAGGCTTTCAGTAGTCAGGTCCCCAATTGAATGTGACATCTTTCTTGAGAAAATGGGTAAAGGGGTGGCACTTATCCACAAGTTGTGAAATAAAGCGGCGGATTGCTTGAATTTTCCTTGTAGACTCCTTAGCTGCTTGAGAGTGGTAGGTGGTGGCATTTATGTGATAGTTGTAACTTTTACAGGGTCTACTTCAATCCCTCTTTGTGAGAAAATGAACCCTAGGAGTTTTCCTGATAAAACACCAAAGACACATTTCTTAGGGTTCAAACGAACCTTATAGTCTTGGAGACGCTGAAAAATATGCCTCAATACTCCAGGGTGTTCTTTTCTACTTTTGGATTTTGCTAGGATGTCATCAACATAGTCCTCCATGATGTCACTTATCATATCATGGAATATAACTGTCATGGCCCATTGATAAGTAGCCCTAACAGCGTTCTTGAGCCCGAAGGGCATGACTTTGTAACAAAATGTTCCCCAAGGGGTGATGAATGTTGTCTTATGTTGATCTTCTTCTGTAATTTGTATCTGGTTATAACCTAAAAATCCATCCATTAAGGACAACATTTCATAACCAGGTATGAATCAACTATCATGTCAATGTTAGGTAGGGGAAAATCATCTTTTGGACATGCTTTGTTAATGTCACGAAATCAGTGTAGATTCTTATGCCAATAGGATTTTTTCATCTTTGGGACTATGTTAGAGATCCATTCCGAATAGTCAATAGGTTTAATAAAATCAGCAGCTAATAACTTTTCTAATTCTTCTTTGACTAAGAGTGCCACCTTAGGATGCATCTTTCTCAACTTTTTCTTGATTGGTCTGGCATCTGGGTGCACAATGAGGTTGTGCACAACTAGCTCTGGGTCTAAACTAGGCATATCTGCATATGTCCATGCGAATATGTCCACATATTATTTTAAGAGCTCTACAAAGGTATTTTGTTCCTGAGCTGAGAGTGAAGCTCCCAACTTTATTATTCTAGGTTGCTCCTCTGAGCCAATGTTGACGTTGATTGTTTCCTCAACAAGCATTTTAGAAGCATCTTCCATCCATGTAGGATCGGGGGAAGAGTAAGATCGACCTCCTGTGGTAGCTCATGATCATCTTTAAATGGATAAATCACTTCATCTTTAGACTCTTCATTTTGTTTGTCTACGAGTTTATCAAAGAGTTTGTCACTATGAGATTTCCGTTTATCCTTTTTCCTAGTTTCTCGAAGTAGGTGTACCTTTATTTATAGCTTTCTTATTCAACCATCCACACATCTCTACTTCTTCTTCCCCAAAGTAGGCACATGTGTCTAGTTGAATCTTAAATCCTTTCTTGTGGTCTCCAACTGGAATAAAATCCTTGAGTCCCATGAACTCCACAAATGCCTCATCATTTTCAAAGAAATCTAGGGGCACGTGAAGTTGTTGATCCCAATCTATGAGTTCAAGATATACAAGGGCTACTAGATATTTTTTAAGGGGATGGATTTAGATAAGGTAAGGACCGATGAATGAATTTGGGAATAGGTTCGTGGAGGCAAGATCCTCATATAGGCTACATTGGGAATCTACGTCACTATCAGAATGAGATGAAACATCCTCACATTCAGAAGAGGTGGCATCATTCTCGAGGGTAGAGCATCATGAGGCCTTATCCCAAGGCCATGTTTATCAAATTTAAAATGAGGGATAGGATAGGTTCTAACCGGCCTTGTGCATTAATGCCACATCCAAACCCACTATAGCCCATGAAAAACATCATGCGGGGACCTTTGATGTACTGAGGTGCTTGATTGCATGAAGCCATGGTGCCTTCTGGCACTCTCTTTGGTAGTAGGTCTTCTAACATTTTCTCCTTAGATAGGAGACCACTATGGACAAATTTTTTTCCAATGGTTTAGGACATTGCTCATGAGTGCTCTTGAACTGAAAATAAGGCTTACCCCTTGTCCTGGGGGATACTGATAAGTTTGATATCAACAAAGCTTGCTCAAGAGTGAATGGCTTATCTGGGCCATATTTTGCTGATGTTGCCTCCCATGAAGCAAATGGGTTGACCAATGAGGGAAAATCTTGATTGAAAGGCGTGAGGGACTCTGAATCTATTCATTTTTTATAGCCTCCATTTGTAGAGGGACAACAACATCCACAAAAGGACATTCATAAGCTTACACGAGAAAAAATGTGCAATGCCCTACAATGTGTGAATGGTTCCAGGTCACCCAAAATGGTAACCACCTGACCTTCATGACATAACTTGATGCATTGATGAAAAGTTGATGGAATAGCTTGCATGGCATGGATCCATGGGCGTCCCAGAGCATGTTGTATGGAAGGTCCAAGTCAAGGACATGGAACGTTGTGTCATGACACATTGGTCCTACCTCCATGGGAACCACTATAGTCCCCATTGACTCTCTTTCTTCATTGTCATATGTCATGATTGTGATAGTCTTAGCACCCAACTCTATTTCTGAATGGCCTAGCTACTTAACTAGCTTCAAAGTGCAAATATTTAGACCAGATCCCCCATCTACAAGTACTCTTTTGATTTTGCAATGGGTAACCACCACTTCGAGATACAAGGGTAAGTTATGCTCTGGGTTGTTATGCGGGATTACAATATGATCAAAAGTAATATGATCATTGGAGTCTAGGCATGTAATCATGGCTTGAAGGTTCGTGGGATCTACATATGTAGAAATCCCTAAATTTTGCAAAGTCTTGTACAATATGTTCTTATGGGCATTAGAGATCTTGAGGAGATCGAGAATAGATATCCTAGCAGGTGTTTTCTCTAACTTGCTCTATTAAATTATACTAACCTTCTGAGGATAGGCATAGGATCTGGTATGACTAAGCGGGCATGTCTTGTCCCTATTGCAGTAACTCTTTTCTAAAATTTGAATGGTGTTAATCTATTCATTAGATGAGCTAATACATCCAATGAGGGAATCATAAGGACTATCATTTGTAGGGTAAACATAGGTAGAATCCTATAGTCGTTGGAGGTTTGCCCTTGATCTGGTTTCCTTTTCTTTTTATCTGCATGGTTAGGAAAAGGTTCCTTGTAAATACCCATTTTTTCATTTGAACTTTTACCCTTCCCTTCCTTGATGAGGTCTTGGATATAATGGCAATCTCAGACATCTATCCATTTTGTGTCCTTTAACATGGTGGAAAGTCACAATATTCATGATCTTTGAACCAAACTGGTTTTGGAGCATCCTCTAGGTATGGTACCATTGTAGTTGGATATTCCACCATTTTTGCATCATCCAATTGTTTTAGGATGGTAGATAAGGACTCTATTAAGGATGTAAATGTATGTTTAGTAGGTGCTTTGGGACGAGGTCCTTGTGAAAGATTTAAAAGTGGGCTGTGTCTATGTATGGCTTGGAATCTCTTAGAGTCTGTAATGCCATCACCAACAACGTGCTTATTCTTATTGAAGAATTTAGGTTTTTCTATGGATTTGGCTTCATGTTTTTTTTAACAACTGACTTTAAGCGTTCCCTTGGCAATGAGGGCTTTCTCAATTTGACTGCCTTTCTCTATGACTTCTTCAAGTTTGAGCCACAATGCATTTGTAAGTGAAAGGCTATTTCAGGGTTTAAGTTAGGAACAAATATGCTCACTAACTATTTTTCTGGTAATGCACAAGGAAAACAACTAGCTAACCCATGCCATCATTGTAAAAATATGCAAATGTCTCATTGGGTTTTTGTTTTGTATTGCATAGATCATTCATTGTGATGTCACTTTCCATATTATAGGAGTAATGCCTTACAAATTTCTCTACTAATGTGGGCCACGTTGTAATGGAGCCCTTGGGTATGCTATAGAACCATTCCAATCCCACGGCTCCTAGGCTGTGAGGAAAAAGTCGTATTAAGAAATTATCGCTATATGTGACCTCTTGGCAAGCCATGTAAAAATTATTTTATATGATCATGAGGATCACTTTTGCACTTATACTTATCAAACTTGGGAATGGTAAAGTGTTTTGGGAAAGGTTGTTGTAACATGTCCTTATCAAAGGGGTAAGGACATAGTTCTTCATATGAATATTTTCTATTTTGGCCTACATTTCCCTGTTGTAATGTAGTAAGTGTATCTTTCATAGATTTTAATTCCTCTGAATGAGTTTCTCCTTAGTAGGTGACATTGGCCTTTGCGCTTGAGTTGCTTTAAAGGTATAGTTTGTATGTGGATCAAATTGAAACTTGCTTAAGTTTGTTTTTTTCTTTTGTCTTTGTATATGTTTCTTCTTGAAGAGCCTAGGTTTGCTAGTTTTTGACTCAACTTCAAGATCTATTTTTGGAGGATCTCCTCCTCAACCAGGGGGTCCTCTTCTTCATCAAATTTTGGAGGAGGAGGAAGCTTTACACTCAATTTTCACTTTACGTGAAGCTTTATAGTGAGGTTTTCATGATGGTTCACCTTCAACAATGGCCTTATGTTGCCCAGAAGTGGAAGCGTATCCCACATCAAAAGGGTTATCTAGTGTCTAAGATGAATCTTCATTCTCCTAGGTTAGGGTTAATGACCTTTGTTTCTTCTTCACGCTCATGTGGAAGTTTAGCTCCTAATGCTAAGACTCTTGCGAGTACTTGATCTTTATTATAATATAGGAGTTCATCAAATCTATTTAGGTCTAACCTTTGTTGTTCTCCGGAAGAGTCTGACTCTTCTCCACTATGATCAATTAATGCCTCTATATCTTTGACTTGAGAAAAGAGAGGTGCTAAATTATGGCCACTAAATGGGAAGGTTTCGAAAGGGTTTTCTCCTATATCATGCTCATTTGATTTGGTTGCCATTTTTATGATTTTAGGCATTACTAGCAGATGTTTGTATGTAGCTAGCGTGACCCCTAAGTGTATGGTTTCTATGCAAGCCATTCAAGGTGATAATGTTTGAACTATACCACAATGTATCCTAGATGTAGTGTTATGCAGTTGTCTTTATCAAGGAACACTCATATGCACACCTAAATGTAATGATCACTCAATTTGTTGTTACCAAGCCTATGCCCTAAAAAAAAAAGTGACAATGATGTACCAATGTGTAGGTCAAGTTAGAACCTAACAAGGCCTAAATACTGATGTGATGTTGATGTAGTCTCTTGACAAGGTATACCTAAAACTAGTTTGAATGCGATGAAAGCCAAACCTTTTGAAAAATGGAAGTCACGAATAAATATAGCGTAACAACATCACCATGATACATTAACCAAGCAAGCAAGGTGTTAGTACCATGACAACTTTATTACGATATATATAAGGTGTTATCGACACTTTTCAAGAAGACTCAGATGACGTCGAAACTGAAACCAAGTGATAAGTATAACAAGGAGTTTTTAATCATGTGAGAGCGTAACATAACCACAATGATAAAGGGACTTATACCATTTTCTCAAAAATGAGAATACAATGTAAGTACCAAGATTGTGCATCTAGATGTGAACAAAACTATCAACTCAAGAAGAGACAAAAGATGAACCAACTCACAATGGTGAAGATGATCTTGAAATCAAGATGGAAGGACTTTTATCAAAGATACAAAAATGTACCTGCACACTTTAGATGTTTAACAACCCAACCGCAAACATGGATGGGCGTAAATGGACAAAAAAGTGGTGAGCACTATCTCTGATAAAAACGCGATGTATGCACCTTTCTCACCCCAAAAAAATGGGTGGTGAGAACACAAGGGTATTGATCAAAAGATGAAAACAAACCAAGCGCCACTTGGGTAGAGTTTCGCCTCATCCAAAGACAAGAATAAAACTAAGTGAAAGTGGGACGTAGTTTAGTTTCGTGATGAAAGACACTCAGATCAAACTCACAAGGGTTCTTTGCCTTGTTCGACAAACAAGGTTTAGATTCTAGATGAGTTGTCACTTCGTGATGGCTTGACACAACAATGGACTAGTAAAGTGGGCTCCAAGATAAATGGCCTCCTTAATAAGTTCTCTCAACTAGGTGTTACAAAGTTGTCTTAAGCGAGCACAATTTACCCAAATAGTCCCTTGCCTATCTTGGGAGTATCTCGGCTTTACTTTACCCCCTTCGAGCACAAAGGGAAACTAGTGTCCACGTGTGCTCTCCTAGGGTTGCCATACGGAAAACTAGTAACTCTATCTCACAAGGCGTACTAGTCAAGTGGGTAAGCGGAGCGCTTCCTGTTTCATCCATGAGGTTACTCAACGGTGGATTACTTTAGGGTTCCTGGAACCACCCCCATTGTTGTAGCTTAAGGCATTATGCCAAAGGGGTTATGTTCTAGTTGAGCGGATAGGGACGTACCCTTTTCAAAACCTACAATATAATGTTTTGAATATGGTGTGTTTTTTTCTTTAACTTAATGTGGTTTTAAGTAGCACACCATTTGGCAACCTACAAGAAACATGTGTATTAGCAGTTTGTGTTTTTTTTTTGACACCCTTCTTTGACAAGTGTTAGGTCCTGTAGAAAACAAGTTTTAGTAATTTTCTAGTTTGTAGGTTGATGTTAAGAAAGAGAACTTTACACTTTTATTTTGATTCCTAAGATCGCCAAAAGGCGAAGGAAGAGCATACACAACGTGAAAAATCCTACTGAAATCACATGAAAGTTTTACTTCATCCTTTATAAAATAAGTGTTTTTGAGCATTTGATATAAGTTTGGTATAAGTGTTTCTGATCTCCAAGATCACTTTTTAAGGCGTAAGGAGAGAGCATACACACTTTTTACAAACTTAGTTTTAAGCTAAAAACAAAAACACTTAACTATGCAAACTGAAAGACTAAAAAAAACACTTTTTTTTAACTTGTTAGTCCTAGAAATCTGTAGTAAATATAAATAAGAAAAGATTTTTAGTTTAAAAAAAAATTTCCAATTTTTACAGACACCTACATGCCTTTAAACCGACACCAATGCTTCCCAACCAACGGATACACGCCCTTTCAACGAGTATGCTTATTAAAAATTAGTGAAACCCAATATAAAAAAACAGATGCTTGTAAATAGACTAGACACTGCATAATAACATGGACGCTTAGGTTTTAACATGTATGCACCAAGAATAAAACAAGAAATTGTCAATTTTTTTACACATCGAACCCTATTTAAATATACATCTAGAGATGATACCATTTACATATGCGCGCGCGTAGAGGTGGATAAGCATCAGATGACATGAGAGATGCGTGCGCATCCTGAATGAGAATAAAATGCCTGTAAATGATGAAGTCCTAAGATGTAGACACGTGCACTCATCTAATAGGACACTTTGGGGTTTCAACGTGTACGTGCCCCTTGTTTTACACCTATGCACACCCTGTGAAAAACTTGCAAAAACTCACGGATTTTCAAATTTTCAAGAGCAAATAGGTTAGTTGTTAGTCAAAGTGTCCTATTTCTATATCAAACCCACAAAATACATGTAAATGAAGGTCATTTATCTAGTGTTAGAAACAAAATGAGGAAATAACAAGTGATTTGACCCAAAAACTTGAAAATGAACTTTGAAAAACCTAAAAGACCTCCATTAATGGAGGATGGACATAAGTGTCCCACTGGGCGTGCAAATGTGTTCAATGAAAAGTTGTAAAAGCCATGGATTTGGGGTAAGAATCTCTAAAGAAACCCCAAAGGCTTTTAACAATCTGATCAATGGACCATGTGATAAGAAATGAGCAAGGTTTTCTTCTTTGCATACATTAATTTGAAGTAAACATGCAAACTAAACAAAAGAAGTTAACCTCTATTCTTTGAAAGCTTGAAATAATGAACCTAAGAGGATCTAAGCATTCAGTTATGTGTTTAAGAGAAAGAGATCTCCCCATTAATGGCTTCAAGGCCAATGGATCTTCCCTTTTACTCCATGTTGGTGCTATGAAATACAAAAGCAAATGCTATTAGCTCAATGGAAGAAGATGAAATACAATCTAAAGCCTAAACAAAATACTATAATCTATGCTAGGAAGAAGAGAGAATTCTTAGGAAATGAGGGAGGGGGTATAGCCCTATTTATAGTTTTTGGTTTGGGAAAATGGGAGATTTGGGTGCATGTGGGACAAATGCTAAAGTCCAAAAAGCACTTTTAGCAAGTCAAGTGTGATTTGACTATGTTTAGGGTAATTAACCTAGGTTAGACTAATTAATCTCTCTTAGAGAGTAATTAGGGTTATGGAAGGGTTCTGAGATGTTCGATCAATCCAATGAAATGGATTGATAGTCTAGGAAGATGGTAGAGGTAGACTAGAAGGGAATAAGAAGCTAATTTAGTCAGAATGAGGCTATAACAACTTGTTTTAGTGGTTTATAAGAGAAAAATGACCAAAAGGGTGTTGTAAAAGGGTAGGTGTGTATCGTAATTTGAAGGGAAGTTAATAATAAGGGCGGTGTATCGTCAATTTGCAAAGAATAGGGAGTGTAATATTAGGTCATGGTGTGATGTAATAAAAGGAGATGAATCATGCATTTTACTAGAGACAATCTCAGAAGAAGATGAAAGCGAAGCGAGGATTCAAATTCAGCGGTATGTAGGGAAGTAGAATCATTACTATCATGTGGCTCATCAATATCAGACAAAGATTCACATGCAAGGATTTCATTAAGTGTATCATCAACATATAATGAAGGAGGAGGAGAGCTAGTGTGTGATGTATCACGAGAAATATTTTCAGAAATGGAAGGAGTATGAGATGCAACTATAGAATCATCGACTAATATGAGAAACAATGTCATGCACATGTTTATTGTCATCAAAATTAAGGAAAAAAATAATAATGACATCATCTAATTTCTCATTAGAAATAATAGAAGGTGGAGTGTGACTAATGAAAAGAAGGTCTGAACCGAGAAAATCTTGTCGGATCATCAACAACACTAATTATAGAATGATCAAAGCTAGTAGGCACATTGCATTCATTAGAAGAGTTGTCTCTGGGTATCACATGGAAGAGTAGCGTTGTGATATAGAGCAGTAAGTTCAACTACCGTTTCCGCATCATAGATATGATTGATACTCACATGAGACACAACTAGCCTAGAAGGAGAAGAGCTATCCTTAGCCATTAGGGTTTTAGTGGATCCTAGGGAAAATAGTTCTAAGCTACGGGTTCACAAAAATGATTTAATAAAATCTGAATATTTTATTAAAATTTGAAAGGAATGAGTGTTATACTTGAAAACACAATAAAATATAAGTGTTAGACAATTTATTTAATTTCAACTATGAAAGGAAATGAGAGGGAAAAGGTACTTATCTAAGTTACTCTTATCCCGAAGTGGTTATGGATTGGAAAATATGATGAAACAAAAATATAGACCTTCGTAACGAGCCTCATAAAAATGCGGCGAGAGGTGGAGATGGCTAGACAAGGGTGTCTGGGAAAGGATAGGGGCACTTGAGACCTCTGTAGGGGTGTCGAGTCTGCAAAAATAGTCAAAACTTGGTTTTGATAGTGTTGCTAGGGCTTCGTACTTTTTGCCTTTGGTCACCTTAATGTCACACTTAGATTGCTGATGTACCTAAAAACCTACACACAAAAATCATCCTACAAAACCCTAAAAAGATATCAAATCCTAAAAAAGAAAGATGTAAAATGAGGGGTTAGACTGTCCTCAACTATCACAATGGTGAACTTACGACTGAGCATTACACTACATCTCATACCCAATGTATTTCTATGTGTGTGTGTGTAATAGTGCTCCTAGGTCACCCTCGCACCAATGACACCAAGATAATGGGTGGTAGCTAGATAAAATGCAAATGTGTGGATGGAATAGAATGAACTCCCCTTCCTATGCAGTGTGTATGCAGAGTAATGTGCCTAAATGTAGTCCCTTGAGATATGTAGATAGCTAGCCCTTGATAAGAATTTTCGCCCATATAATGGTATGTATGTTGTGTTTATATAGGGATCTCTTGTTTGAATTTCAACACTAATGACCCGACATGCCGACTAGTACCTCGAGATATGAGAGGGAAAATTGAAAAGATTGACCTCAAATGTCAAAAATAAGATCAAACATAAAGAGGAAACATGCGTACGGGGTGCACAAGAGCACACAGGTGCTAGTGTCTAGTCTTGGGTGCTTTGGTGTCCGAGACAAAGTGACGAAAAATGAGTGAAGACTGATAGACAGGGATCCCTATGACTGACCAGAATCTGGGTGTATGAGTGACAAATGTGAAAGATAAAAAATAGAAACCAACAAGACAAGTGGATGGACTATGGAATGGGTCACTAGTGAATAATTTTCTTATGTAATATCCATATATAAAACAACATACTTTGGCGGTATAGTAAATAGTAGTAAGTGCATTATTTTATGTCTATAGAAGCAAATCAATTCTACCCTTAAAATACAATCATTCCAAACCTTTGAAGAGGCTTTCACTATGGCTCGTAAACTTGGAACTTTGTGCCCTTGAGAAAGGCCACCTTAAACTTTGATCTAATAAACCCAAGCCCGAGTTTATAAAGTCATCAATCCACAATGACAAGACTAAGAGTACAACCAATGCTATCATAGTTAAGTCTTCATCATCATCTGTGTCTCACACTGAGCCTCCACAAAGGGATCCTAGAATACCTCCTAATTATACCCCTCTTAGGAATCCTATAACTCAATATTTGACAAGTTAATGACAGTCCATCTTATAGAACTGCCTCTCATTCGACCCTTGGATGACTCACGCCCCAAACCAACGTGGTATCATGAGGAACATTATTATAAATATCATCAAGTCCATGGTCATGACATTAAGAAGTGTCGTAATTTCAAGGACCTTGTTTTAAAACTCATAAACCGAGGTGATCTTTAAGAGGATAATCCTAATGCACCACCACATCATCCCCTTGATGTCTTCAAACAACCTTTTCCTAATCATTGACCAACTAATCAAACCACGCCTCCCACATCTTAGGTACCCAATGCCCATATGATCAACACTATTAATCAATTATAATCACCTACACCCTTTGACCCTTCATATATGATGCCCATCTACAATTCATACACTATTTCCACACCCATAACTTCACCATCTCCACTTATCGTAGCTACATCAACGACGTCTACAACCATCACACCCATATCAATTTTAATTATACCTATTTCCTCATCTACTGCATCTGCATCCGTCGCATCTAGTCTTTCACCCACATCTCCTCCAACACCCATCATAACACCCTTATCACACATTCCTACAACCATGCCTACTTCTACAACCACATACATTGTGATGATTACACCTACGTCAATAGTTGAACCCATATCTATTACTGAACCATCCCCTAAGACATCTACTATGCTTTGGATTCCTCACTTAATGAAACTAAAAACAATACCCTTGTTTCAAGTACAATTACCCCTCAATCCACAAATTATAAACCTAAGGGATCTACAACCCCTTTTGACCTCATTAAACATATTATACAAAAACCACTTCCATCATCAATTTCCACATCTACCACACAACCCGCATCACCTGGTCCTACCTCTAAAGATCATCTGGTTGAAATTGTCATCATTATTTCCAAAGGTAAATCCTAAAAAAATAATTCAAAAAACCTTGGCATGCCCATTCGAAGTCCCTCACACATCTGCATAAAAATTTAGAACTCCCTACTCCTAAGTCTGATATCCCTAGGAAATATAAGGATACATAGTCATTTTTAGGGACATCTCCATCTATCTTAGGACCAAGCCCTTCATCCAAGACCCTGTCATTGACAAAACCAAATTGAAACAATTTACTTCTCCATCTAAACAAGGTATATCTTCAAAACCATCCAAATTTCCAATCAGTAAAACATAATCTAAATCATCCAATCCTCCTCTTCAATCTACATCCAAATCACAAACATCCACCACTTCCTCTTCCACATCTAAATCTGAGTCAAAAACACCCATCAAACCTCATAAGAGTAAGCGCTTATCTTGCCTTCTTCCACTTTGCATCCAAATATAAATCATTAATAATCCATACCTCCTCGTCCCTACAAACTCCTATTGATTCCTACGAAGAGGTCCTTCAACGGCTAATACAAGCATCTATAATCACGCTTCCTCCCATCAAATCCTTTGACTTGCGTGGAAAAAAATCGCCATGGTTCAATCCTAATGTTGTGATCTTCTCATCATGGAAGATCTTCCTCTTCCCTCTACTAGCTCATCCATATCCAATCCCACTTCTCCATCTCAATCTTCATCTACTAAGACTTCTAAGTCTCCTCATTCATCTAGAACCTTCACGGCCATTCCTCCTCCAAAAATTATGACATCCAAAGAAGGTCCTCCTCTTTTCATCAATGTTGTCTAGATTACCACTTGTTCTCATCCCCAAGACTTTCAATCACATCCTTCATCCAAACCAAAGGTTGTCATCACTGCTCCCTCTAGTGAGCCTAATCCCCCTCCATAAAAATCTAAAGTGTCTATCTTAGCTGCCCATTCGGCTGCCATCATTGAAAACAATATTGTGAAATAGTTTCATCAGGACCGAGTTTAAATGTTACTCTATGAGCTGGTCCAAAGTTCCCCTGATCATAGGAAATCCCTCATGGAAGCTTAGAAGTGTATCCCTACTCCTAATGATGAGACTCAACATTTTGTGGCTCTTGTTGGAGCACTCGCTACTCTTTCTGCCATATCTTTTGATGATTATGAGATTCCTGACATATTTCCTGAGGACCACGACCTCCCACTTTTCATCACCGTGCGTATCAATGACACATTCATTCGGTGTTATATGATAGAGAACTGAGCCAACATAAATATCATCTCATCCCACACCTTTTATCAACTCAATCTCCTAAAATATGTTGTCTCCCAATCTCCCGCAGTCCTTTGTGCCTTCATTGATGCCCTTGCACTCGCTTTGGGCACAGGCATTCTCCTTATCTGCGTCGATGAAAAAAATCCTCCACGAGGTCTTCTATATCATAGAGGGGAGTTTCAATACAACATCTTACTTGAACGACCATGGATTCACGCCATGCATTGCATCCATTCCACCCTTCATCGATGTATCAAGTATGAACAAAAGGAGAAAATCCTACCTCTCCCCGCAGACACTCCCCCATTCAAAGCATGTCATATGAATTATCAACCTAACGACGTGCTCATACCAAAACAAGAATCTTCTGAAGCATCCACCAGCTCATCCATTTTTTCATGTAAGCTTCCAAATGACGACTCCCTGGACAGAGTGATGGACCATCTCACATTGGGGGAGTATTTCCTTCTTACGTTTAATAATCTCCCCACACCTCATAGACTTGATAGACCCCATAAAGCTCCAATGTATCAACATGATGTTAGGGATGTCATCTCTTTTGGTCCACCTCATCTTTGCATCAATCCCATCTATGGTGGCCTCGACCACCCTTCCTCTCACATCGACACCCAACCACACACCAAACCATATACTAATGGATTTGACTTTCTTTACAACAAATCCTTTACCTACACTTATCTTCATCATTGTGCATGGAAAGGATTTGGAATGGGGTGTTATGAAAAAGGCATGCATGACATCATTATTGGCCAATCTTGCAAGCCTCATTAAAATTTTGGGCTGGGTTTGAAGGAACAATCTATCTATCCCCTTCCACCATCTTTAGCTCTCATGGAAATCAACCCTCAATCTTCTCCATCTTACAAGGTTATGGATACAGATGATACCATGTCTCGTATCCTTCACCTTTATTTTTAATCTCCACCATCACCTTAGGATCGATCACTTATCACTGTGAAGGTGAAACTAGGTCCCTCCCTCTTCAGTTCCCTGATATGGTTGAAGAAGACTCTTCTACCATTGAAATACTTCAAATTCACTAACAACATGACTGAGTATGAATACCTCATATTAGGTCTTGAAGTTACTATCATGCTCAACGTCCGAATCCTTGACATCTATGGTGGCTCTCAACTCATCATTAATCAAGTCAAAGGAATATATTAATGCAAAAATGAAATCCTTCATTTAAGTATAAGGACGTCGTCGAATTACTTATTGAGGCCTTTGACTTCTACAATATCCAATCCATACCTCGCTCATCTAATCATTTCGTAGACATGATGGAATCTCTCACATATATAATCCTATGGGCATCTATAATCCCATGACCAAAGATCTGATGGATTATCGACATGATGCAAGATTTTTGTTGTTTTCCATCATCTTGATTAACCATCTCATGTTCATGAGCTCCCTCACATCAATCATGTCGATATTAATCCATCAAATCTTTGGTCCCCTCCGACCTATCCAAATATGGTAAGAGGTATTTTCTCCAATGCGCTAACTGCTATGTGATACTTGGTGACATTCTCTACAAGCATGGCTTCGATGGAATATTTCTTCATTTCCTTAAATCTCATGAATCCACTCGAGCTATCTTAGAAGTCCATGACGACATCTGTGGTGGTCACTTCAGCACTTGGTTGTTGCTAAACGCATCCTTTGCATGGGTTATTATTGGCCCTCTCTTAATCAATGCTTCTATGAATACATCAAGAAATGTGTTAAATGCCAGGAGCATTCCAATCTTATCCACATTCCTAATTAGGCCTTAAAGATGACTCATGATCTTTCGCCTTTCTCACGGTGTGTACTCGACCTCATTGGCCTCATCAATCCATGATATTCTCAAATCCATCACTCCATCATCACTATGTAACTGATTATTTCACTAAATGGGTGGAGGTCATTCCACTTGCATAAACTAAAGCTAACCAAATTGTTAATTTCATCTATCAAGCACATCATTTTACGCTTTGACGTCCCTCACAATATCATCATGGAAAGAAAAAGTACTTCAAAACAAATATCTAAAAAATCTCTGTGACTCATTCAAAATCAAGCTTAGCTTATCTTCTCCATACTATCCTCAAGCTAATGATTAGGCCAAAGCAACTAACAAGAATATTTGTAATATCCTTGCCAAGACCATTGATAAATCAGGTCATAATTGGCATCTTCATATTCCCTTTGCTCTTTGGGCTTATTAGACTAGCGTCCGCACCTCTACGGGTGGTGCACCTTTCTCTCTTAATTACGGCTATGAATATGTTCTTCCTCTTGAAGTGCAAATTCCATCCTTGCGCATGTCTCTTTGCGACTTTGTTTCTGATGAAGATTGTCTCCAAGAGTGTTTAACATAGCTCAAGTTGCTAGATGAGTATCATCTTATAGCTCTTCAACATCATCATGTCTATCAAGAGCGTATTAAGCATGTTTACAACAAACATCTCAAGGAACACAAATTTAACATCAATGACCTTTTCCTTAAAGAAAATTATAATGTCACTACTCTAGAAAGGAGCCAATGTGAAAGTTTTCCCCCAACTGGATTGGACCATACATTAGCACACATAAGTATGGGTCTGAAGCATATCCTGATGGTAAACCAGAAACAAAACCTATGAACACCTTGCACTTGCGACCATTCTATTGTTAACATATCTACGAACATAGTATTAGTCATTTATTAAGATCATTGCTTCCACCATAAGCCTCTTCATCTCTCATCATAATGATTTGGAATTGTGTGGTCTACCGCCACTTTCCTATATATGAATTTTAATATGGGCACAATATCTCTGTTCGTAGCATATTCCTTATGGACACGTTCCACCATCTAAGTGGGAACCCCACAATCATTATATCCATTACCCATTTATTTTCTTACTAGAATGATGCTAAGGGTATTTAGGTTTCAGTTGTACATCTCATCATCCCCCCCCAAGTGGTTTAATTGTCTATCCCCAACTCTATTCTAAAATATCAAAAATCCTGGATGCTCCTATAAAAAAAGCTATCATATCCAAAAGAAACAAACCTGTTCCCTTGAAGGAAAACTTCTCATATAAAGAAAAAAATTGTAAAAAATGTATAGACCGATCCTAGAAGGACAACTATCATGCATATCATATATTCTACCATCTCAAAAATTCAAAGTATCAAAAAAGTAAAATGTAGACAACTCCTTGAAGGATGGATACTATTATATATCATGACATTAGAAGGCTTCCCGCATTGACCAAACCTTCCAAATCTCAATAAGTAAAGTCAAAATTAAAATCAAGCATCCTGGAAAGTTTCCCGCATCGATCAACTTTCCCATCTGCAACAAACTTCCTGCATTAATCAGTTTGCACCATATTTCTCAGAGTTTGGGCATAGACCTAGGATTTCCATTTAAGGAGACCCTGTTTTCCCCATACAAGCTCCACCTTGCTCCCTTTGTCATGTTTATAGTAGGTGTTATGGGCTCACACTCCATCTTCCCCTCATGACCTTAGGTGTGACTAACTATTGTCGATTATGTGTTGACCCTTGTTAATGGTCGCAAGTGCAATGTTTTGCGTTGATCTCTTTTCACGTTTAACTCCAATCCTATTCAAAAGCATCTTCTTCCGCGTACGCTCCTCTCTACAATGACGTGTACTTTCCCACGTTTGGGTCATCTCACTGAATATCACATCCTATCTAATTACATCCATATATTTCCCTCTCTCGAATGCAAATTTCTATTACTATCTACACTCATCCATATCATCATCTAGTTATATCTTAATTCATCATTCCAATCATGTGATCTATACATAAAAATCCATCATTTCTAGTCTAACCTATCCAATCATGATATTTTACAGAAAATCAAAAACACATCTAACATTGGGCCTATCATATAATTATCTCATCATCAAATATCAAATTACTACATCTATCATATCAAGCATAATCAAATCATAAAGCTAAAGTGTCACATCCATAATCATAGCATCACATATACCACATTGATATTCTATAAAAGGACATCGTAATCAAATCCAAAATCATCATACAACACCTAAATCTAATTAAAAACATTACATATATGATTGAATAGTCATCACATCATCAAATAATCATAAATGAGCACATAATGATCACATCACATCTAAAACTCACATCCATGCTATAATAAAATAATCCATCACATACACCATAAATCAACACATGACACATGATAAAACATGAAAAAATCATATGTATATGTGTGTGTGTGTGTGTGTGTGTGTGTGTGTGTGTGTGTGTGTGTGTGTGTGTGTGTGTGTGTGTGTCATCATCAAAATATATCAATACATCCATGTTAGGCCTCCAAGGCATCTCTCTCTCAAAGCTTATATATCATCAAAATATGTAAATTGTACATCGGATAATCTCAAGTCTTGCCCTTCTCGGGGCACGTGCATATACATCTCTCTTTCCATCATCTCCTCTGTCATGGCTTGGATCTCGTCATTATTAGACCATAATGACTATCTTTGCTAGATGGCACCGGTCATGCTACACCCCATGATCTCCCCTTCTCTACGAGGTAAACTATATATCTTAGCACTCATGGTAGTTTGGATGTAACAATGCGCTCATAGTAGCACGCCTCCATTAAGTACCTTGTAGTACTCCAAAGGAAGAGTACTTGGCAGGCCATCGACCAACTCCCGTGAGGCTACCGGTGCTCTGCTCTCTCCAAATCCATAGCTACAATAGGTCAAAGGTCCCTTAATATGGTCCCGTAGGCCTCCCGTTGCCTCCTATATCTATCTCTCTCTTTGAATGGATAGGCCCCTCTCTGGCGCAATCCTAACGCCTCCCAGGTGCAATGTGTCTCTCTTCACCCGTAGATGATCCATATCTGCACTCGCTCCCATGTTCACCCTCCTCACCTCCGTTATATGATCTTATCCTCCCGGTGATGTATCCTCCTCATCTATTCACCCTCCTCACCTCCAAAAGTTATGACACCCATGTTATGGTCATCCACTCAAAAATTCAACCTCTACTCCAACATCATCATCCTCATCCCGGGGGCTCCTACCTCCTCTAAAGGATCAACTTTCATGGGGCTTGGTAGATCCCTCTCCACCTCATCTCATTTGTGTCCGATGGGATACCCCAACACTATCTACATGAATCCAAACTTCCGTATCACCAAAGGGAAACCGTATTTCCTCCACCATCTCGGACCTCCGTCCCTACACCCAACTAACTCAAAGCATTCACTCCAAGACATGCATGAAAGTCATGATATGGCCTCCACCTAATCTGATCTACATCTAAATCTCTCAATTTGTTAGCATACCACTCCTCATCCTTCTCTCTTATATCATCGTGAACCCGGTTGGCTTGCCATATGAAAAATTCAACTGCTAACTCAATGTGATCCTTGTTATCCATGGAAGCCCCTGGTGGCAGTGCATCACCGTAATATGCTCATAAGCCCAATAGTGTAGTAAGAATCCAACATCTATCCTCGACCTCCTCTCGGTTAATTTAGCTAATATGTAATATATGAAGCCTAATCAATGTTATTGCATCAATAAACAAATGATAAATGAAATATACAAGTACACACAAATAACTAAGCAATAAAATATGAAAACCCTAAGTGTAAAGAGAGGGTGAGAAGCCTTAGTTGATTTGCATTAATATTTGAAATGTGTTGAAGTGGGAACCAGATGAATAGAATGATATGAGGCACACACGAAACATTAGAAAAATGTAGAATTGAAGGAGCAGATGGATGGGGCACCTAGAGAAGGATAAAGGTGCACATGGGCACTCAGTGCTGATTCTGGTGCCTGTGTCCAGGTCTGTGGAAATGCTTAGAAAACCTCCTCTAAGGTGTCACAAATTGTTTTCCTTTTGTCACCTTTGATCGCACCAAGATTTCCGAGGTCACAATAAACCTGTGATGAAGTATAGACATGGAAAACCCTCAAATAGACATCAAATCCTAAAAACAAAAGATGTAGAATGAGGGGTCAGATTGTCCTTAGTCACAATGGTGATCTTACGACTAAGCACTGCACTACATCTTAGACCCAATGTAGTTCTGTGTGCATGCTTATGAACTTTTTCTCTAGGTTACTCTTGTGCATGTTGCACTTGGAATAACGAGCAAGTAACTAGATGTAGAATGTAATAAATGTGTGCATGGAATAGAATAAACTTCCCTCCTATGCATGTACGTAGATGAACCAACCCTTGTGTTCCTTGTGATGGCGCTAGATGGATGCACTAGAGCTCTTAGACGCTTGATGGATGTAACCTTAGGTGGTGATAGATAGTGCTTAGTGTTTGGTCCTTTATTATGGTCACATAACTTTATATTTATATGATTCCTTTGCCTTGAATTTCATAATTAACCTCGAAAGGGTGACTACCAAAAAGATAAAATGTTCAAATGGATAGAAAGTTCCTAGAAAGTGTGAGTAAAGTACAAAGAGGATAAGAGCACCCAGAGGGGATGAAGGTGCTCGCGTTGACATCTTGGCTGGGCATTGGTGTCTAGGGTGAAAAATGTCGAAGAGTAAAAATATAGATTGAGCAAGTAGGGGTGTAAGACTAAAAGTAGAAACACAAGGCAAAGAATGGTGGCCAAAGAAATGGGATAATTAGTACTTTTCTAACTTAGGAATCATATGAATAGTAGTATGCAACCAGACTAGATAAGTACCCAAAGTGTGTGCTTTTGTTTTTACATTTACCCCCTTTATGTTGGTGAGCGAAATATTGGTAACATAAAGTAGATAGAGATGCGTACTTGATAAACCATGTAGATTGTTGCCAAAAGTGTGCTTTGAGGTATTAGACAAAGTGTGGAGTGATAAAAATGTGAAGCGTGGATGCTAAGGATGAGGAAATGTAAAAAGTGATGAAAATGAACCTAGGGTGGAAATTCATGTGTAGATGTTGTAATGTGCTTGTTGTCGATGTCAATGTCAATGTGTGTAATGTTGTCGCTTTTATTGACTACTACTTCCCATATGGATGGACCTACAAAAGAGAAGCCGATAAGTAGTCAAATAAGTGTGTGTGTGATAAAAATATGTAAAAAAGTAAGGAAAGTATGTAAAAAGCATGAAAAAGGAACATGTGCACCTAATCCATGAAAAGAGTGTAGAAAGGATCATGTAAATGTTAATGAAGTGTGAGTTTTTAGCAATATCACGCATCGATAGAAGAAGTGTAGGGAGGAAATTTTGGTGTCGTCCCCAAAAATTTAATCACTTCCCAAAGTTTTAGAGTGATATGTAATGTTTAGTTTTTTGGGAAATCGATGCCATGATAGAAGTAGTGTAGAGAGGAAAGTCTGATGTCATCCTCTAACCTTTAACTGCTCTCTAGAATATGGAACATCACTACAGATGATGTGTACAAACACAAGTGTAAATGCCCATTGATAAATGACTCTCTTTCCTATCAAAAGCCTCTCGTGACATGTCGAAGAACCGTGTTTTCCCCATTCTCGCACTCAGGAAAGGCCAATGTGTACTAAGGACCCAAGTTAGATTCTCGAGCCCTTTCCGAAACCGACATTTTTGTTCTACCGATACCATGCTATGTTGTGTATTACACTATATAGGGTGACTGATTCACCCAATTGTTTGGATTGAATGCGATGTTGTTGAAGGAATATGCGGCCCAAAGGAGGATCAACCATTGTGTTGAAACTATGCCTTGCAAGGGGAAGCGGATGTGCTTGGTAGAAACCAAGGAACACACAAACAAAGTGGCTGGGAGACAAGTGTTAGTAAAAACAAACATGCATGTAAAAGAGAAATGTAGACAATGTGTAATGCTAAGATGCAAAAAAATAGTGTAAACATGCAAGAATACAAGGTAGACCACGAAAAATGGGTTGCAAACATGGGACATCACTCATGATTTCGCAAGACAATAAAGGTATGAATGGTTGCAAATAGACAAGTGTGCACACAAGACAAAGGGCAAAGCCCGCAAACAAGGAGCATACAATGAGAAAACAATAACAGACAATGTAATAAGCAATCATGGAAGTAAAGAGTCCTGCATAACAAATGTTGCACATGAATCATGCATTAGCATGTTATAAAAATAGAAATTATGTAAAAACATGTATAAGTAAATAAATTAGCGTACTACGAAACAAAAATGAAATAATAACACCTGTAGTGTATGAAAGTGGATGCCCCTAGGAGCCGCTGTGGGACTGGTAATAGGTATTGCACCAAACATCCATACTACGTGTAAGAGATATGTATAATCTACGATCATAACTATAAAGGCAAGTGAACACACATGTGTGTATGATAAAGATAATGACATACAAGATATCTATGTAGCATGTGTAATAAAGTGCACATACAAGCAAACATAAACAAGATTAAATGAAACAAAGATATGTAGTATTCTATGAATGGTGTAGAATGGAAAGAAAAGTGAATAACATGATCAGCGTGCCCCCCGAGTGGATGTGAATGTATGCAATGAGGTTAATTTATTTTATGTGCCCTCAACAGTCAAGAAATGCATCATAAATGAGAGTACGTCATCAAGAAATGAGTTTGAATGTGTGCACAAGAAATATGGTGATTGTAGGTTGTCGTGGGATGTGTAGGATTGAATGCAATAAAGTAAAAGTGATGAGGTAGTAGAATGTGTAATGATTTAGCCTAAAGAGTATATCACTAAACGTGCGAGGAAGATGGAAGAAAGTGTGATGATTTAGCATAAAGTGTATATCACGTAATATATGGGAAGAATAAAAGAAAGCATGATGATGTAGCACAAAGCGTATATCACGAAATTTATGAGATATATGAGTAAGCGTGATGATGTAGCACAAAGCGTATATCATGAAATGTATGAAGAAGATGGTAAAAAGTGTGATGATGTAGCACAAAGCATATATCATGAAATGTATGAAGAAGATGGTAAAAAGCATGATGATGTAGCACAAAACGTATATCACAAAATGTATGAAGAAGATGGTAAAAGCGTGATGATGTAGCACAAAGCGTATATCACAAAATGTATGATGAAGGTGAAAAAAATCATGATGATGTAGCACAAATCGTATATCACGAAATGTATGATGAGGATGCTAGAAAGCGTGATGATGTAGCAGAAAGCATATATCACAAAAATGTATGAGTAAAATGATAAAAAAAAATGTGATGATGTAGCATAAAGCATATATAATGAAAATGTATGAGATAATGGCTAAGAATGTCACATTGTGCGATAGGAGGATGAATTGGTTGATTGGTTATGTGAAGATTAAGTGTGATGAGGAGGTGAGATTCAATTCAAAATTAGACCCTCAATAATCGAGTATGAACCATGGGACTAGAGTGCCTCGCCGGGTAGTGTGTGCATGTAAGGATCCGATTGGGCAATGTGAGAGTGTAATGTGTAAGTAAGAGGTGTTAGGAGGGTGTAAAGTGTATGATGTAGGAGGATGATGGCTAGGATAAAAGTGCATATGATGTAAAGAAGAAGATATGAATACAAGTTTTAGGAAGTGCACAATATGTATGATGTGTAAGAAGAACTAGATGTTGTAGAAGCATGAGATGTGTAATGAGTATAAAGTGCAAAGCACGTAAGATGTATAAGATATGTAGGAAGAAGATGTTGAAGATGTACAGATGTGTAACATGTAGAAGAATGTGTTAGAGATAGGGGATGTGTAGTGTATATTGTAGTGTGTGACGTTCATGTCTATAGGATACCCTCAACAGTCAAGTGTGAACCGAAGCACAAGAGTGCCTCATCGAGTAATGACGATATAGGTATGTATGTTATTATCCATATGCTAGAAGGTAGGTGTGTAATAACGGGAGTGTAAGACGCGTGTTGATGCTAGGGGGATAAATAAGTGTGATGCCCCCAAGTGTGTATGATGAAAAACACAATCATGTAATGTCATCTAAGAGGTCGTCATTGTCATGATCAAAGCCAAATTAACAAGCATTAGAGACTTGGTAAGAAATAGTTTTGGGTTGATCATGTAATGATCCAATGAGGCCTAAGTTGTACCTACCCATAGCATTTTCCTCATTAGTGAAGGGTGGTAATGGATACCCATGCGCATACCAACGAGTGAGATTATGTGTATAGCCAAGAAAGGAACTGTTGCAAATGAACACATGACTAAAAGGCATAGGAAATGAGATATCAATATGATCAGGCTCTAGAGTGCACCCAATGTAATCAATCCAATATTTCCCTAATGTAAGTGGCGAAGGGCGAGGACCTCATGCAAGAAATACTGTGAGATGAAAGACACGTAGACCATAAGCTGAAGTAATGCGAACGAACCCATGATAAAGATGAGAAGAGTGTGGGGGAGGATTGAGATCCTCAAAAGTAAAGCCTAGTCGAGACAAGCCATCATGTGTACATACAATGTCATCACAAGTAGGATCGAGTGGAATGTGCTCCCAATAAGAATCATTCATGAAAAGCATGCATGTGAAATGAGGTCTACTAATGGAGGTGGCACATGAGAAGGTGGAGGAGCTAGAGTGATGTTCGATGTAGAGAGAGGCCCCAGATAAATAATCATAGTAGTAGTAGAAGCATGGGGAGGCGTAGATGTAGTTGGGACTGAATCTAAAATGCAAAATAATACCCTCAAGTGGTGGTAAATGTGGTATCTCATCTATAGGTTGTGGCTCATTAGTAGTATTAGACCTTGGAATAGGAAGTGTGGTATTGGGATCATGGTCACAATATTTGCATAGATGACGGTCGGAAATATAGTATACTCAACACCCTCATGCAGAATTTGACGCAGTGATGTACGGAAAAGGCATCACTTGATGGCGTGGAGCCATGGCCTACCAGGTAAACAATTATATGAAACCAGAAAGTCAATGACAAAAATATTATGTTAAGGGTATTCAGGTCTACATTGATAAGTAGAGTATTGTGACCTACATATGGACGAACATAGCCATTATATACATGAAGAGAAAGAGACGATGGGTTGACATTGGTAGTAGAAAGACCAAGTTTTTCGAGGAATGCCATAGGACAAAGATTAAGCTTGGATCCACTATCGATTAAAGTGCACTTAATACCAACATTATAAATGTGAATCATGATATGCAAGGGTGGATCATTGTCAAAGATAAATAGGCCAACATTAGGATGTTAGAACTATAATACTAAGTGCATCATAATGTTTAGTTTATAGTTAAATAGTATAGAATAGTTATAGTCTTATTATTTAAATATAAACTATAGGTTAGGTTTTATGTAAGTTATTAAATTAACTAATTATGAATTAAAATCAGGTGTGCCCCGTCACTTAATAGACATAACCCTTCGGGTTATTTATATATGACTATGGGTCATATTTGAAATGTATTGAAAAATATAATCACGCGAATGATCATGGGTAAAACAGGGGTAGAAGGAGGGAGGAGTTACTAGACTCGTAAATAAATGTTTCTCATACTAGTGGATTATTCTTCATGGGTTTTTACCCATTTACGGGTTTTCCACATTAAATCATGTGTCAATGTGTTCTCTCATTTATTTGTTTAAGTTATTTCATTTATTGTAATGTTATGTTATAATGGTTGAATAATATTTAATAATATGTCATTAAATATCTCAGCCCTGACATGGTATCGAGTGAGATAATTTAATTTAACCACCTAACTTATTAAATAGGTGTAACCGTTGGGAAGTTAGGTAGTTGGGGTGAAATATTATATAACCCCTCCCCCTCTTTGAATGTTAGTTGCACAGGTGGAAGTCAATTGGAGTCTCCACAATGAAGTGAAAAATCATTCGAATTATTCAACTCAGTAAAATCAAGGTAAGAACTATTAATATTTGAAATATTTGTATAGTTTATAATGTATGCAGAATTCAAGAAAACAAGTAAAAATTCCAAGTGAAAAATAAAGTACACATGAGACAAGATTCGGGAAAATAGGCCATTTGAATTTTTTCATTGGTCATGTGAAAAATATGGTCTCCTGGTAATATTGTTTTTACATTTTGTTTGAAAAATGAAATCCTATCCTATTTTTTGACTAGTTCATTCGAAATTGTTTTCTATACATTTTTTTGTTTATAAAATTATATATAGTTGTTATACAACTATATATTAATATCTATATATAAACCTATATATAAACGTATATATAAACCTAACCAATATATATCTAAAACTATATAAAGTCTCTCTCCCCATGCGCTGCTGCGCCAACAAGTGCCCTAGCTTCATGGTGTCCACGTGGGCCACACAGTCAGAGAGCCGGGCTTGCTTGAACCGCGCAACTTACCGAAAATGGAAATGATGGAGGAGGCACAAAGGTTGCCAGGGATTCGCCCCTCTCAGAAATTCGTAATGATGTCCCTATCATTGGCGGTGGAGATGGGAAACCAGTGATATCTGTGGGCGGCGGCTGCAAAATGTAGAGGAAAATAAAACACCAATCTCATGGATTGGTATGGCTTTCAATACTAACCAAGACCCCCCTATTCAACAAAACCGAGTTGGAGTTTCTCTGCTTGGTCACAAAACAGGGGTGTTCTCTCATGGGACAGATAAAGATGGTTCAGTCAAAGAATCATCATCTCCTTTAAAACTCAACACTAGTAACTGCAGGTTGCAAGGGACTAAGAGTGGATCTGGTGATGGAGGAAGAGAAACAGGGGTCAGCCAGAACCAGGACAAACAAAACAACGACAATAGGTCTAGATCTTATGCTTCAGCGGTCTCCAAACAGAAGGAGAATGTCAGAAATGAGCTCTTGAAACCCTCCCAGGAGGTCCCGACGCTGAAAATCGAGGAGGATTTACTTCTAAAGGTTCTTAAGGAGGAGGAAAATCTCTCCCACTGGGTCTCATATGCAGATTTCACAAATTTTGGCCTAAGCTTTCTCAGCTTCATGACTGGATAGCCCAGAGATGGAGAGAAAAATACAAGGTAAGATTGAGCTTTATCCTTGTGCTAAAGCTTACTTCATTGCTGTCTTTGAAACCCCTGAAGATAGGGATTTAATTTTTAGCCAACATTGGGTTTGGGGGGAACACGGGCTTATGTCCAAACCATGGTATCCATCTTTTGACCCATTAAAGGAGTCTTTTGATACCTACCCGATTTGGGTTCGTTTACCAGGACTCCCATTGCAGCTTTGGAACAGATCTTGTCTCATTGCTATAGGGGATACTTTAGGCTCATGTGTGGCAGTTGATGATAAGACCTCCATTCAAACCCATACTACTTATGCTCGAATCTTGGTTGATCTCGATACCTCCAAAATTTTACTAGCAGAAATCAATCTACAGATTGGAGCCAGGCTCTGGGTGCAGAGGATAGACTATGAGAGACTTGCCTTCAGATGTCGACGTTGCTTCCAAACTGGTCATGTTACAGATGATTGTGAACACTCCAAACGTAAGACCAAAATAGCCTGGTGGAAGGATTCTCTACCTGAACATCTTACAATTGACTCAGATCCGGCTAAGGAATCTAGTGCCCCCTTGCAAGTTAACTCACCCATCATGGTTGATTCACAGACCAATACAGAAGCCTCCAGACTATTCTTTACAGGTTGCTGATTCAGTGATTAAAGATATTTCGACCCCCATATGGATCACTTCCCCATCAAACCTATTGCAGTTTTTCCGACTGTAGTGGATGTGGGAAATCAGGAATGGACAGTGGTGGATAGGAAAAAGAAGGGTAATGCCAAATCTAAATCCCCCACCATATCGGACAAGGTTTGATTCTTGTCTTTTTGGGTGCTATTATTGCTACATTTAGGCAAATGGCCTACTACGCACTGCTAGGCAGCTGTGTTGTTGTTATGTTGATGTTTTTTAGCTGTTTTGTAGCAGCTGTTTTGCTTTTGCTGGTTCCTTCCTTGACAGATTTTTTTCTGTTGTTGGGCTTTTTGAGATGAAATCTTGTTGTTGAGCACTCTTGTATAAGGGTATAGTCCCTTTCAAAAAACTATTTGCCCATAATAAAAATAAAAACTATAGTAAAAAAACTTATATTTAAAACCTAAACCCTAACTATTGGAGCACCCCCTTCCACCAACCACCCCTCCCACATTTGTGCCAAGTGGCACGTTCTAGTGCCCTCTGCGCAATGCTCCATATACATACTACGTGGCCCCTCACGCGGGCCCCTCCACTATCACCCACTACCACGACCTCCCCCTTCATGTTGCATGGGTTTTAGTCCCACATTGGGGATAAGATAGTGGTGGGGAAGGCTTTATAAGCCTTCCCATATGTAGATGGTGGTGTGACTTAGGTCACACCACCTCATGTTTTGCTTGCCCTTTGCGGGCGTGGTGGCTCGGTCATTCAAGCGGCTTGATCGCGGTGCATACTCTGTCTTGGCAATGGTAATATGTGGCATTCGGTTGGAAATTTGTGGCATTATATGTGGTAAATGAATTCGGTTTATATGGTTTAAATAAATAGCTCGACCGAGTTGATCATATCAAGTTGATTATATGGGTAAGAGCCCAATGTTTATATATATATATATAGGTTATTTGTAAAAAAACTTATTTATATATATATATATATATAGTCATTTTATAAAGATTTTTATCAAATTATACACCTTTTTTGTCGTAATTAATGATAAAATTATCGTTTCTATATGACGATCTTTTGTAAAAATGATAAAATTATCATTTTTTTCTATATGTCGTGTTTTTTTGTTGTCATAATTTTATTGCGAAACTAAAAATTTTCACTCATGTTTTGATTCAATTTATTGATATCGTTCTAATATTTTTGTGTATAGATTCTTTTTATACAGGATCTCTCTGTTGTGATGTAAAAGTGATTGAGATCAATTACAAGGATTGAAATACGACAGGGGGATTTATCTATCAATCTCTTATTTAATCCTTGTTTGTTAATTGTTATCGTATTTTACGCACAAATGGGATCTAATCAGTTTGCAATTGAAAAATCACATATGTTGAATGGAAACAACTACAACATTTGGAAAATCCGATTGAAAGCAAAATTTATGGCTCACAAGTTATGGGAAGTTGTAAGTGGAACAGAGAGAGCTCCTACTGGAAGACATGCAACTGCTGATAATGTTGCCTCATATCAACAAAAATACAAGAGGCAATGTCAATTATCTTGCGAACGTGTACAAGATGACTTTCGCTTTATATCGGAAACATTGGGATTCCTAGTGAAGCTTGGGCATAGTTGGAGTTGATGCATGAAGGTACTCATTTTTCAAAAGTTATTAAATTAATTTTAGAACTTATGACAACTCCCATGAAGGGAGATGAAAAAGTGATTAATTATTTAGCAAAAATAAAAATATTAAATCACAACTAGATGGATGTGGCAGTAATTTAATTCATGATAAATTACTTTATTTTATTGTTCAATTAAATATCCATGAAAAATTTAGAAATTTCATTTCAATTTTGAATTCTAAATACCAAACAGAACAAGACATACCAGATTTGCAAACCCTAAGTGCTCTTCTAATACAGAAGAACAAGTAATGAAGAATTTTGATTCTAAGGAGAATGCCTCTCAGGCACTTCTCGCTTAGAAGTCAAAAGATAAAAACTTTAAATTTAACAAAAACACAAAGCAAACTCCTAAACCTCCTAGTAAGGATAAGAAACCTGGAAACCTTAGAGTTAGCTTTGATGGAAAATGTCACAATTGTGGTAAATTTGGACATAAGAAATATGATTGCAAATTTAAGAATAAAACAAATTCTAAATTTCAAAAGGGTAACAAATTTATTCAAAATCAAAATCAAAATTAGAACAAGAATAAGAAGAACAACCAAAAATCAAATGTAATTGCTTTGTATGCCACTTTTTTTACTGCAAAAGAGAATGAATGGATATTAGATAGTGGTGCTTCTAGGCATATGAAATTTAGGTTTGATATTCTATTTGATCTTAGTGAATGTAATGAACATATCTATTTAGGAGATCATTCCATTCTTGATGTTCATGGTGAGGGAAAAGCAAAAGTAACAAATGGGTTCATTAACAATGTATTGTTAGTACCTAATTTAAAAATGAATTTGCTTTCTTGCTCTCAGTTAACTCAAAATAACTATAGTGTTACTTTGTTAAAAGATAAATGGTTTATTAAAAATGAACATAATGTAACTATAGTTGAAGGCACTCAAAGAGATGGTTTATATGTATTTTCTTGTTTTCCTTCCGTTTCTTATTTAACTTGCTAATAAAAGTGATTTATAATTATGGCATGAGAGACTTGGTCATGTTAATTTCAGGAGTATGCATGACATGTCTTGTTTAAACCTTGTAACTGGTCTGCCTCCCATTTCCCAAAATCATGAGACTTGTGAAGGTTGCTTACGTGGTAAGCAATTTGCTAACCCTTTTCATAGTCATCATGATGATAACTCTTCAGAACCTTTAGAGCTTGTTCATAGTGATGTTAGAGGACCACTAGAAGTTCCCTCTCTTAATGGTTCTCTGTATGTTATCACTTTTATTGATGATTTCTCTCGTATGATTTGGTCATATTTCATTAAAAAGAAATCAGATGTCTTGTCAAAATTTAAAGAATTTAAAGCTTTAGTTGAAAAATATTCTAGTTGAAAATGAGATTATCTTTTCTTGGTTCCTTTGAAAAGAAAAATATGTTTGTAGATTAAAAAAATCTATGTATGGCTTAAAACAAGCTCCTAGAGCTTGGTATTCTAAAATCAATAATTTTTTTAATGAAATTGGTTTTTATAACTATGCATCTGATAATGATTTATTTGTTAAAATAGAAGAAGATGTTATTATTCTCATTGTATTGTATGTTGATGATTTACTAATCACTAGTAATTCTAATGCTTTAATTATGAAAATTAAAGAAAAATTAATGCAATATTTTGAGATGACAGATTTAGGTTTATTACATCATTTTTAAGGCATGGCTATATTTTAAGATAAAAATTCTATTTTAGTATCTCAATCGCAATATGCAACTAATCTGCTTAAAAGATCTAATATTCTTGATGGTAAACCAGTTTCTATTCCTATAGAAGTAGGATGCAAACTTGATCCTAAACCTACATGTGAAAAAGTTAATCCTAATTTATATAGGAAACTTGTAGGTAGTTTGATTTATCTTACTATTACTAGACCTCGACATTTCTTATGCAGTAGGGATTTCTTAAGGTTTTATACAGGAACCTTATCGGGATGACTCGGAAGTTAGCAAAAAGAATTTTTCATTATGTAAAGGGCACTATTAATTATGGTTTACATTATATTTCATCTAATAATTAATATTTACATGGATATTGTGATTCGACCATCTTTGGTGATGTGATAGATTGTAAATCTACAACCTGTCTATATACTCAAGTTTGGTGCAAGTGTCATTACTTGGAGCAACAAAAAGTAGCCGACAATTTCCATTTCTTCTACTGAGGAAGAATATAGAAGTGCAATGGAAGCAACAAAAGAAGCCATGTGGCTGAAAAGGATGTTAGAAGAAATACATATGGAAGTTAAAGGAAGTACTCCTCTTCTATGTGATAGCTAGAGTTGTATTGCTCTTGCAAAGAATCCAATTCAAAATCAAAGGAAGAAACATATCGAGATACATATGATATTTATTCGTGAGAAGGTTCTTAGCGGTGATATTGATCTCTAGTACTACCCTACTAAAGACCAGGTTACATACTTGTTTACAAAGCCATTGTGTGTTGCAAAGTTCTCGCAAGTTTTGTGTAATGGTCTCCCGTTCGAGTTACCATTAAGGGGGAGTGTACATGTAATGTCACCTCCTAATTGTCGGTCGATTGATTAACTCCTCTTTCTCTATACTTTTACTCGGTTCAAAAGCATTGTAAAAGATCTTGTATGATCTAAAAATAAATTGATAGAGTTTACATGTAAACTGATAGAGTTTACGGGGAAAGTACAATTAAGTGTGTGCATTTATTTGTAAAGGAGGTCCTTGTGTTATAAAAGGCTCCTAAAGATGTAGTATAATAATATTTCCACGAGAAACAATGAGATGTAGTCTCACAAATCATGTTTATCCTAAATCATATGTTTGATTTTTCTAAATCCTTTTGTACCAAAAGGTAAGTTGAGCATGATAAAGGTGTTATAAATCCTTCAAAATTATATGTGCTAGCCTAAACCATTAGGGTTTATGGATTTGTAAATCCTATTGTACAAACAGGTAATGTTGGCATATGGATCCCCACTTAATATTAAGGGGAGTGTTAGAACTATAATATTAAGTGCATCATAATGTTTAGTTTATAGTTAAATAATATAGAATAGTTATATTCTTATTATTTAAATATAAACTATAGATTAGGTTTTGTTAGTTATTAAATTAACTAACTATTAATTAAAATTAGGTGTTCCCATCACTTAATAGACATAACCCTTTGGGTTATTTATATATGACTATGGGTCATATTTGAAATGTATTGAAAAATATAATCACGTGAATTTGAATGATCACGGGTAAAATAGGGGGTAGAAGGAGGGAGGAGTTATTGGACTGTAAATAAATGTTTCTCATACTAGTGGATTATTCTTCATGGTTTTTTACCCATTTACGGGTTTTCCACATTAAATCATGTGTCAATGTGTTCTCTCATTTATTTGTTTAAGTTATTTCATTTATTGTAATGTTATGTTATAATGGTTGAATAATATTTAATAATATGTCATTAAATATCTTGGCCCTGACATAGGATCGACTGGAAAAGCAATATGCTGAGAAAATGTGTTAACAAATGATTGATAGACCGAGTCCGGATGCATATCGGTAGGAATACGAGTAATAACAAGGTATGTTGGAATATATGTTTGAAGTCGTCGATTGGCAAGCAAGAAGTCATTAATTGAGATACTCATGATGATAAAGCAATAAAGGTCCTAGTCTCATGTAGATCATGTTCGGGTTCACCAAAATGATTAAGCTAATATGTAATATATGCAACCTAATATGAATGCTATTGTAGCAGTAAACAAATGATAAATGAAATATAAATGTACACCCAAGCAAGTAAATAATAAAATATGAAAACCCTAAGTGCAAAGAGAGGGTGAGAAGCCTTAGGTGACTTGTAGTAAGATTCAGATTGTGTCGAAGTGGCAACTAGATAACGAGAATGACATGAGGCATGCACGAAAGGCTGAAAAAATGAAGAACTAGAGGAACAAACTTGATTGGGGCACCTAGAGAAGGATATGGGTGCGCGGTGGGCATTTGGGTACTGATTTTAGGCACTCGCATCTACGGAAATGCTCATAAATCCTCCTCTAAGATATCGCCAGGTGTTCTCCTTTTTTCACCCTTGGTTGCAATAAACATGCAATGAAGTATAGACCTACAAAAACCTCAAATAGACATCAAATCCTAAAAATAAAGATGCAGAATGAGGGTCCAAACTTTCCTCAACTATCACAATGGTGATCTTACAACTGAGCATTGCACTACATCTCAAACCCAATGGAGTTCTATGTGTGTGTGTGGAATTGTGCCCTAGGTTTCTCTTGTGTGTGTCACACTTGGAATAACAAACACGTAATTATATGTAGAATGTAATCATTGTGTGCATGTAATAGAATAAAATTCCCTTCTATGCGTGTATGTAGATGAATCATCCTTGTGCCCCTTGTGATGACACTAGATATATGCAATGGAGCTCTTAGACATTTGATGGATGCAACCTTAGGTGGTGATAAACAATGCTTAGTGCTTGGTCCTTTATTATGGTCACACAACTTTATATTTATATGATTATTTTTTCTCAAATTTCCTAATCAACCCTGAAAAGGCTGACTACCAAAAAGATAAAATGATCATATGGATAGAAAGGTCCCGAGAAAGTGTGAGTAAAGTACAAAGGGGACAAGAGAACCCAAAGAGGATGAGGGTGCCTAGTGCCGACATCCTAGTTGGCGCCGGTGTCTAGGTTGAAAAATATCGAAGAGTAAAAATGTAGATTGAGCAAGTAGGTGTGCAAGACTAAAAGTAACAACAAAAGGCAAAGAGAGGTGGTAAAAGACATGGGATAATTAGTACTTTTCTAACTTAAGAATCATATGAATAGTAGTATGCAACCAGGACTAGATAAGTACCCAAAGTGCGTGATTTTGTGTCTACATCGGTCGCATACATCCAAAGCTCATGATACACCTGTGCTAGTAAGGGTAGGCCCAAAAGAAAACACTCTCATGTGCTCAAATTTTTTTGTAAGCACTCTTGCTAATGCCCATGAGAATATCGCTTCCCCAATTTGGTAGTGCTCAATTAGATATGTCCATCATCACTATACATATCAATCGGCTCATAGTTTTCCCTGACTCATACCTTGTCTCAATATGAAATGACCAAGATGTGAATGTCATCTATGGGGCATTGAATCCAAATAGTTTCGGCAACACACCCAATCTCATCTTAGCAATAATTGACACTATAAGCTCCCTTGTATTGACAGCCTAAAAATGCGGTATACATCCTCAAGTGTAATTGTCATCTCTCCAGTCCTAAACCAAAATGTGCTTTTCTACACATCCCATCTGTCCACTAATACAATAATCAAACCAACATATCTCGGAATCCACTGGTAGTGTCTGAATCCAACCAACCCTACTATGACAGAGTGGCCCCACTCCGCATCAGTCAAATCTCCTCTAACCTAATCAAACATGGCTGACACCTTGTCTCATAGATACAATGTGTCCCTGGCCTACAAAACACATCAAAAATCACTCATTAACATCCCCACATAAGCCAATCTCTCACCACAATCAAAATCTCTACATCTATTATCAATTAACGCCTCCCGGCCTAGGTCACCGCCTAAAATGCCCAAAGGTGCGGTGATCGTTTCTGTCGTCGCGCCGCCCTTGGCGCCTAGGTCAAATTTTCGAAAATGCCTAATAATAATAATAAAACAATTAAATAAATTAAAAACTAAGGTACGGATTCGGTACTTACCATCCTTAGTGTCCTCTGGTGCTTCCTTGCTGCTCCACTGACCTCCATTTCTCTCAAAACCTTACTTTCTATCTTTAGCTCAGAGCTCTCAATTGTCAACTCATGTCGTGCAAATGAGCTTGTTCGGCTGATCTTGGGGCTTATATAGCCCTTTTCCCTAGTCACCTCCTGATTAAGATAAAATGTAAATATATGAGCCAATTTGATTACTATAGCAACAATAAATGAATAACAATTAGGTACGAAAATACACCCAAAAAAACTAGAAATGAAGTACAAACCCCTAAGTGCAAAGAGAGGGTGAGAAGCCTTAGTTGAATGTTACATGAGATAAAAATAATAAAACTATAATCTGTGATGGTTCGATCATCCCAAAGATTAATCTTTTTTTTTGTTATCTCTTCATGATAAAATTCTTACCCTCAAAAATAAAAAAAGGTTATGCTTTGCCTAATAGGTTCTCTCTTTGTGAAATGGAGGAGGAACACTATGCACATCTTTTCTTGCTCTACCCTTTCACTATGAATTTTTGGTTAAATACTTGTTTTTTTGTGTCTTGGGTGGTTACGAAGTCTTTGATGGATTGGTGGAATAAATGGACTTCTCCTTTCTCAAGTAAAGGTCTTAAGATTCTTTAGCGCCTTTCTTTTTATCATCTCTATTGGGTCATTTGGAAAGAAATAAATTGAATAATTTTCAAAGGTTTAAAATCTTCTAAATCTTTCATCTTTTCCAACATTTTGAAAGCTTCCAAAGAAAAATTTTCAATCCTCAAACTTTACCCCCTCTTTTTCTTGGAAAAGGATGCTTTCGTAGTTTCTAATTGGGATTTTTCTCCTTCCCCTCCCAACCACAATCCTTCAAGTAGGTCTCCTATCAAATGGTTGCCTTCTGATGATCATTAGATCAAACTTAATTTTGACAGAGCCTCTAAGGGTAACCCTGGTCTAGTAGGTGGAGGTGGGGTTCTCATAAATAACAAATGTCTTCTTGTGGTTGTTTTTCATTGTAACTTTGGTCATCAAACCAATCATGTGGTAGAAGCAACTACAACCTTGTGGGGTATCAAGTTGGATCTTGAGCGTAAGGTGGCTAAAATCATTATTGAAGGGAATTCTCTAAATATTATAATTTGTATAAAAATGTTCTATCACTATACATGATATAATGGAGTAAATATGGATGCTAATTGAATCCTTTGACGAGGTGGTTATTACACACACCTATAAAGAAGCCACTAATGTTGTTGACTAGCTTTCTAACTTAGGCATCAAGGAATCATTATCTATTTGATGGAATAACATGAATAATGTGCCAACTCAACTCTAAAATATTATCAATAATGAGAAAGTGATATGTTACGAACATGAATGTGCTAAGTAATAGCTCCCAAGAAAACAATTATGTAAATATATGGGTGTTAGCATTTTTAGAAAAGTGTTATATTTTGCATGCATCTAAGGAATTATCGCAAGAGATTATTTATTGTATTGATATTAGTGGAAGGTAAATCCAAAGTTTTAGGGTTTTTTATAATACAATTAAACTTTCCTTGGTCGGTCTTTCATGTTTCAAAGAATATGGGTGGTGACAGGTACAAAACAAAACCAATTAACATCAAGGATTCATGGAAAATTTTCAATAAGAAAGGTATAATTAATATCTTTGAATGCATCAAAGGTTTTGATCCTCACTTGTCGACTGAATTTGCTAATTCCTAGAATAATAGGGTGGTCAACATAAGAGGGGATTTGATTATTTCTTTTAAGGATCCTATTTCTCATACAACTAGGTTGTCTACAGATGGTAAAGAAATTTAAATCTAAAACAAAAAAATAGTGAAATCAAGAACTTCTTTGGTGAAGGTGAACAACTTATCCCTTTCCATTGTGGATTTTTCAGGGAGTCTTTGGCTAAGCCATGGAATGATTTTTCCCTCAATCTAATATGTTACTTCACCTTAGAAGGAGACACAATGTTGTGTATCTATATCATTTTCTCATCCTGAATCATCTTAGACATAAATGTGGAGATTAGCCTACCTTTCTTCCTGCTTTCCTCCCTAGAAAAGTCTATTTTGGACGTCAAATGTGGGAATGTTGTCTTTCCTCTTCACCAGGGATTAATTCTTGTTATGGTGTAGTTTGCTTCTAACCTTATCTGAGGAGCCCATAAACCCCTTTTGTTTGTGGGGGGCAGAGATGATTTAAAACACGGTGTTACTATGGGTTTGTTGCTTACAAAGGCTTGTTGAATGATCTTCATTCCACATCTAAACCCAAGGCCCCTTCAAATAATTTTGTTGTATCCTCTTCTGATTCTGGGACTAAGTCTGAGGACACAAAATATGATCAGGAGTTGGATCCCCAATGCCCCTATTGAATTTGACCCCATTGCTGATAAAACCCATATGGAAAAGGATGATCCTCTCACCCCTGTTATTGGTAGCAATGAAAGGAATGTACCCTTGAAATCTTCTTCCCCTCTTATGCAAACCAAGGACAATAATGTTGAAAAAATCCACCAAGCAGAGTATGATGGGGTGATTTAATCCATTAAAGAGGATATTAGCCTCACCAAGAACATTTTGAATATGATTCTCAAGGACTGAAACAAGGTAAAAAAAGTAGTCAACAAGTTCCAGGTGTTCTCCTTGGAATTATGAACATGCTTAAGCACATTACATATGCAAAAAATCAAATGGAAGCAGTAGAAAATTTCAGAAATATGGAAACCAGAGTGGCTACTTTAGATGGAGAAATCAAAACCATCAAAGACCAGTTAATACAAGTTGCAACTTGGAGAAAAATAAACATAAAAAGTAGCATTTCACACCTCAATATGCTAAATTAGGATATGGTTAAGAAAAGAAAATTGGATGACATTCAACTAAGTAAGGGCAAAAAGAACCTTAGGAGAACTGATATAGTTGAAGAAGATGCTCTTACTAGTCGAGACACTTCCATTACCAATATGGTTGAGGAGTGGAAATATGTTCTCCACTCAATGGAATAATTACTATATTTTCTTAGGATGCTTTGTACATAGGTTTATGTTAGTATTTACTTAGTTTATGTTTGTTTTGAATTGTGTTGGGTTTTTAATGTAATTTTTTTGTTATTGAAGGTGGTTTTATTTTTATGGAATTTTAAAGACCCCAACCATTATTAACCTTAGTAAAAATAATACTACTATAGAAAAAATTAGGAACCCTATATTTTTTATTAGAAAGCTCTTTTTTCAGTGAAGAATAAATATGTATTAGGAATAAATGTCTTTCTTGTATATTCAACCCTCTTTCAACTTGTTTTCAGAATCTCTTGGGATTTATATTTTGGTTTATGGTGTGATAATGTAATTTTACCATCATTCATTAAGGTATATTCCAAATTATAAGGGGTTGAAAATAGTTAATTATGATAAACACTACGTAGAATTGTATCAACAACCCACATTGGATGGGTATGACATTAAAATTTATACATCAAACAATGTGGTTGGTTTTTTTGACCCACATACCCTATTAAATGTGGTTGATTCTTATCATACAACTCACAAGCTTACTATTAAGAAAAAAGAAATTACAAATTTTAATTAGGTTTTTAGCTCGTGGATGTTAAAGTTAGCGAGACACCTCCAATTTTTTTAATGGAACCTTAGGAAAAAATGTGAGGGCTAATTTGGTGACACATTTTCAACACTAAATGATAATTAATTTTCAATATTTAATTCTCTTCCTTTGCATAAAAATAATCTCTCGACCAAAGCTGAGATTTGATGGCCCATCTTAGCAATCACACAAAAATTTAGCATGGTCTTTACATTTTAACAACCCTCTTTTTATAAGCAAAATATATTTTCTAAAATTATAAATCTACTTCCAACACATTTATGAAGTAAAGTTTTAAAATGTTTTATATGTCATATGAAAATTCCACCTCATTCTTTTAAAAAAATTGAAGGTTCCAAAACTAATGACATAAATCAATAAAATGCATCACTTATATTATGTAAATTTTAAATGGAATTGATGTTTGGAAAGACTAAGTGCATGTCATGATGGACACAATATTTTCAGGGCAAAGTAAAATACATTTAAAATTTTGAAAAAATGACAGGACGAGAGTCAACTCTCATCCCTATGGGTCTGGAATTCGGAAACAATTCATTTTAATTTATTTTTTAAACATGGGATGATATGGTAGGTTGTTTTGACATCATCCTTGATGAGCTCACCTTTTGTTCCACTATTTTAAAGAGAGCTCCCATTGGCTAGGAAGGTGGTACTTACATATCTTGTTTTGTAGTTGACTTGTTTTAATCAAAAGCAAAGGTTATAGATTACACATGTGCCATCCTCTTAGACACACATAATATCATTGGGTAGTGTAAAAGGATTCTTGTTAAAATTATGAAAGGGTTGAGATCAAAGAGAAATTGTGGTGGTGGGGCCCTTATTGTAATCAAGAGATGGAAAGTCAACTACAAAACACTAACTAGGGTATTGAACTTAAGAGAACATATCACACTAGTGAACTGTACACCTAACATAACTGAACTAAGAAAATAAGTAAGAGTAACACCTATTTATGACAACATTGTGGGAGGTGTATTATTATCTGTAACATTATCAACTAAAATGCTAAATTAATATCTAAAATGATAATTTTATCTGTTACATTAACAAAAATATCAAAAAAAATACAAAATATGTTTTTTGTTAAATATAGTTTCATGCTTGCACTAGTATATCTCATTTCTAGGAGGAGAAGTGCATGTGGTTTGAGGCATCTTCACAATATTACCAATATAAGCAACATACAAATTGCGTTTCAACCCAACCACTAATATTTTTTCTAAATTCTCACCAAAGACTATGGTTTTGGGTCAATATGATTGATTTCAAAGGTTTTACAAATGATCAAGAACTAATATTTCATAGAGATCCTTATACCAGTCATTCATAGATATCCTTAAAGTTACAAATCTTGATTTTTAGCCTAGAAACAACCATCCAAGAGTGCAAAACCATCCAACAGTCTCATCATGTACCCAATGGTTCCATCGGTGATAAAAATACAATTCCAAAATTAGAGACAAAGTATTTGCATAATATTTCAAGCTTGTTCAGCCTATATCATACACAAATCAACTTCTAGACTTGCCAAAAATATAAGTACAATTGTATTTGTTTATTTATCTATCTATATTTGGCACATGTTCTAAATGTTGTATCTTTCAATATCTTATATGTATGCTCATATATGAAAGTTATTTTTTATTTAATAATTTAAATATACATATTTTTCTAGCCCTTATGCCAAATTTATATGAGTGATAACCCCACACTTATTTATTTAAATTTATGGTAAATCAGTTTGTAGGTTTTTTAATAGCTTTGTTTTTCCCTATGAAGGTTTAGTTTCCACTTTTGATTGTTTTCCCTTACGAGGATTCAGTTTCCGCATGCTTGGCTCTCCTTCTAGTAAGATTGGTTTGAGAAATGTTTTTGGTTCTTAAGAATGTTGGTCCTTCCCCAACTACAAAAGATGTGTTATGCAGTGGGCCTTGATTACTCATTGACATTTTTTTGTTTTTTAAATCTTGGGATTTAAGATGAAGGATTTTGTGGCATGATTACAGTCTATTCATATTTTTAATGAGAAGTTTGTAATTTTTCTAAGTACCTTATGGGAAAGTGGGTTCACATCATAAATGTAATACATATACCCATAAACATTAAAATCAAATCTAACCACAATGAAAAATAGCATAATCATACTTAATTATATAAACTCTTTCTAGTTTAAGAGTAAACAACAAGGTTTGATAAGAAAATATGATTTCACAATAATATAGAATAGAAAACAACAATAGGTGGTAAAATCAAAGGGTTTGCGGTTAGATTGAGAGAACCCGCAAACCTCAAGTTGAATGCATGATTTCCTTATAACCACATAAATGCTCTTATAGGACTAAAAATATTTTATGGCCAAATCGAGAGAACCTAGAAAGCTCATGTTGAATGAAGGCCTTCAAGATAACCAAGTATATGCTCTTCTAGGACCCTAACTATATGGTTATGGTAAATATAGTGAAGGATAAATATTGCTTGAAAATTTTGTTTAACATGTCTATGGGTTTTAAAACCTTAAGCACACTCCTAAAATTCCTTGTATATATTTGGAATACTACTATTCTTCCTCCAATACCTAATAAGGTAACTATATCTAAAAACGTGTAAGGAAAATATAAATGTTTCAAATATTCCCTTGATCTAAAATATTTGAAGTCATAACAAAACATTCTTAAATTCTTTTTCTTATCATGAAGTCCTAAATGTATTTATTAAATTATTGAATTCAAATTAGGAGCCTATTGTAAGGTACGTTGATAAACAATGGATGAGAAAACAATCAAAGGAGGACTAAAAACCATTAGGACGAGACAAGGGTTGGGAGTCCCATAAGCTCAAGATTCATACAATTGCAATTCTAGTGAACCAAAAAGTGCATATATATGGTTTTGAGGAACATAGATTACACCAATATGATTATTGGGAAAACATTAAAACATGAAGAAACATAGGAAAGAGAGAAAATATATAGGACATGTTAAGGAACACATATAATAGATGAAAACACACCAAAAATAACTTCCTCTATATAAAAACACACATATAATAAAATAATATCATTTTACCACTAACAAAAAGATTAAGTGTCTACAAAAATAGAATAACTATATTTCATTTTAAAAGCTCGAGTATGCATAATTCTTAGTGTTACACCCGACATTCATGAAATATTCACAAACAAATGTTAAAAATTCACATAGCCATATACTAAAATTTTAGAGTCTAACCCACATTTTTTTTTTTTTAATAGAGAGGGGAAAGGTGAAATGAGATAGAATAGACCTTATGTATATCCATATCCATATACAAATTTGGGAACTTCATAGAGTTTCACACGTTTACCTAGTGATTAATGTGATCTAACAAAATATAAGTGAGCACCCTTTAAAAAACAATATATTCGTCCCCTAAACGGTCATATTTATATTTTAAAAGATTCATTTTGAACAAGGCGCGGATATTGATGAATTCTGGACAACTGGGATGGAGCGTGTAATGATGAAAATGCTATATAAACCTCTTTCCCAGACTGGACTATGTACTTTCTTTTACGTTTTTTATTTCTGGTTTTCCATGCTCTGCAATTTGGAATCTATTGTATTTTTTTGTGTATGTGTGTGTGTCTATTACATTTTTGTTGTGTTGCATGGCCATGCAATTCAGTGTCTTTTTCCCTTTGTGTTTTTGTGTTTCAAATAGTTTTTGTTTATTTGGGTCTTTGTTTATGTGTCTTCAATGTTTTTTTGGTTCTTGAGGGTCTGTATTTCTATGTTGTCTTTATATTTTGGGTTTTTTTTTAGGGAGAAGAATAGTTCGAGGAGCAGAGCAGATCGGAGCCGTGGACGAAATGAGTGAGCAGTGGAAGTGATTCTGTTAGGGTAAAGCTGAAAAAGGTAAGAACTGCTTTTTTTTTCCCTCTGCATATGAAAGTAGGTTTTATTTTTGGAAGAAAGAATATATTAGGATTTAGGAGAAGCTTCTATGAACCTTGGTTTTCTGTTCTAAATTGTTTTGCTAATAACATGATTTCCATAGAACCGTTTGTAGATCCGTCGGTAGAAATGGTTTGAGTTTTATATTTCTATGTGTTGAAGCTCATCATTATTAAATTTGACCATACCATATTCCCTAATACCCAAATCGAAGTAAGCTAGAGAGACTATTTTAGAATCACATATAAGTTTGGAAAATCAACCCACAATATCTGTGAGAGCAGTAGTTGGGTGTGTGTTAGTAGCCTTCAACTCATTATGTTTGTTTGATCAATTCTGCATTAATCTCTGTTATGTCGGTGGGTGAATACGGATGAATAAATCTTGGGGATCGACCTATGAAATATGGCAGGGAGCAGCAACAACACCATCGATATGATAATCTGTGTTGTTTATTTTTTTGGAACATCCTAATGTATGAAATACCAATGTTATGCTTTAGAGGATTCTATTTACTGATCACCCATGGAGGAACCCAATCTCAATTACCCTGCTCAAACTCCTCAAAACCACCTCCATTTTACTCTGCTCAGATTTTTTTTTACAGAGTCCCTAAGTAAGCACACCCACAACCTTAAGATAGGAGGTATACAATCCCGCTAAATCATGAAAGGGCTGACAGTGTTATAAAGGAAAAATCCAAGGATCTTACTGTCCCCTGTAAATTAACCACAAATCCCACCAAATTATGTGAAAAATTATGGGAAAAATTGGTATAGCCTTTGCCGAGCATCCATCTCCATCTCCATCACAAAGCCATTTTTGCATTTTTTACAAACCCTTTCCACCATTTCCCCTTCACTTTACTCTTTAGGTTTTCTTGTTTTGGAAAAGCTCATGGGGAATACTATAAGTTTGGACAAATCTCTGTAGCTTTCACTAAATTAGTATGTACTGTGTACAATTAATTTCACTATTCCAGCATGGCTTCTATTTTATATGGTTCCCAATTATTTAAAAAAATATTTTTTAAATGCTTCTTTTACCATCCCCATGGCTATTAACCCTTAACTGGTTTGCTTTATGTAAATCTAAATCACGATCTTCATGATCTTTCACTATTGATATTGCAGAAATCACAAGAAGAAGAAGGAAACCTAGGTGTATGGAGGGGCATGTAAGGATACTTTTTTCCTTGCTTAGGCCATGAAGCTTTTCAGTGTACAAACAAACTCCTCTTCTTTATCTATCATTGTTCACCCAATTTCTATAAAAGACTTCATAAGGTCATTGTTAGCTATATATTTTTACCATGGTTCATAAAAGTCATCCATCAATTCATCAAATTGTTTGTGTGTTCTTAAGAATATCCTTATCTTTTTGTATTGTTCACAAACATGAATCAACCAATGATAATATAATGCAAAATCTTAAGAATTATGATCTTTATTTATCTTCCACTTTCTTGTTACTGTCTTGTTTTTGTATTTCAGCGATGAACCTACTCCTAGAACTCCCTTTCAATCACCTTTAGAGTTCCATCATCTCTGTTTTCACTTATCAAAATTATACTTCACTGTCTTGAAACTTAACCAGACACAAAAATGCTTACAATATGAAGCTATCAGGACTCTCCACTGAGAAAATTCCTTTGTAGTACTCTCAAGATACTATCCCTCACAAATTTGAAGTCCTCTGTAGAAGTCTAGAAATGTTAATTCCAACTGTCAAGTTATGCCTCCCTTAGTAACAATTGTACTGTGATCGAACTGACAAGAATTAAGGGCAATAGATGAAGTATTTGGACATGTAGCTTTCAGGTTCTTATAAAGGAAGATGGAAAAATATTTATTTTCTAACTTTCAACCATTGGTTCATCTCACTGGATTCCATTTTCTGACTCTGGGTTCTTTATCTAGGAAAATTTGTATTATCTCAATCTTTTATCCTTCCTTTGTTTCCTCAAGCAATTTTTGTGTTGTAACAGTCACCTCAGACTCAGATAATTGATCAAATCAATTAGTGGACTGGTGCAACCTCTCAAGTCTTCAATTTCATCTAGTTACCCCCTTCTTTTTGATTTCATGTTCCTATTGACAAGTGTCAACTCACCTTAGTCTCCTCCTAACTTCAATCTTCCTTCAATCTCCTGCCAAACTGTTCCTTACTTGGATGTATCGATCGTATAATAATATATGACCTTACAAGGATCCAAACAATTGAAATAACCTTTGAAATGACTTCAGGGACCTTACTTACACGTTGGGGTTTGATCTCACTATCTTGGGCCCTCAAAAATCTCAATCTTTGTTTGCTAAGTAAATTCAAACACTCCTAATGAGTTCTAATCTCTGTCTCATCCTTCTAATGAGTTCTAACCTCTGTCTCATCCTTCTTATGCTTTCTTTTTGTAGAGTAACAATTTTCCATTCTTGATGTTAATTAGACATCTACAGGTTAGATATCCATTGTCACGGTTTCCTTCCTTATGCAAGATGTTTCTCAAATGATAATCAACTTCTTCTATCTTAATCTTTGTCTCCTAATGAGTTCTAACCTATGTCTTATCCTTCTTATGCTTACTTTCTTTTTGTAGAGTAACAATTTTCCATTCTTGGTGCTAATTAGACACCTACAGGTTAGATACCCACTGGTTTCCTTATGCAAGATGTTTCTCAAATGATAATCAACTTCTTCTATCTCAATCTTTGTTTGCTAAGTAAATTCAAACACTCCTAATGAGTTCTAACCTCTGTCTCATCCTTCTTATGCTTTCTTTCTGTAGAGTAACAATTTTCCATTCTTGGTGCTAATTAGACATCTACAGGTTAGATACCCACTGTCACGGTTTCCTTCCTTATGTAAGATATTTCTCAAATGATAATCAACTTCTTCTATCTCATTTGGTCTCAAGGATTGACTCTCACTTTGTTTCACTAAATCTCTCATTTTCCCTAAAACCCTAAGGAGGGTTTATCTCGAACTGAGAGATGATATACTGGTAATACAGTAACAAGAATGTAATTTTCAAGCTTTTACCTCTGATCACACACCTGACTCACCTCTACAAACGTATAAATCTTGACAATGAATTTTGAATATTCAAACAACTTTGAAATTGATAGAAAACTCCCTTCTCTACCTGTAGGAACAGGGATCTCCACTTATAGAAACCTTAAGTCTGATTATGATCTTTTTCCTTTCTAACAGGCTTCTTTAGACTACTCTGGGTTTGAGCACATCTTCCAAACCACTTAAAATTCCTCCACTCATTTCTTTAACTGCAACTTATCCTCTTTAGTCTCTTAAGTTCCGAGTTCTTGCACACGATTCTGAACCCTAAAATACTCTCTCCAACAATAACAAATTCTTCAACACATGCATGCAAAAGAATCATTCGTTTGACTTTTCAGGTTAGATATCAAGAGGGATTTGTTCTCAAAATTGAGGCAAGGCATATCACAAATTGATCTATTAGACAACCATTAGTGATTATGAGTTTTTTGGTTAATATAAAAACCCATAACAACCAATTTGTTAGACAACCTTTTCTAATTTTGGGATTTTTGTCAATAAATGTTGGTTAAGTTTATCTTTTTCTGCCTAATGTTTTGCATGTTTTTATATTAATATTTTATTTGTTTCTTTTGTTGTTTGTTGTGTTGCAGGCTGAGAATCCTTTGTTCTTCAAAAATGGCCTCTTGTGGGATGGACCTCCTCTAGTATCACATGAGTTTATGTACTTTAAATGGATCCTTTATAAGTTTGTGTTTTTTTATAGTGCAGGTTTATTCTATATTGTTATGAATCATAAATATTCATGTTGTTTGTATTTTGTAGGTTTTCAGGTGGATAGGCGTGGATTAAGGCAATAACTCGCAAATATATCCTTTTACCCAAGTTTACTCTTATTTCATAAATAAATTTTTTGAGTAAGAGTTTAAATTTTATATACAATTTTTAGCCATGATTATTTTTCCTTTTAATTATTATTAATTTTTGAAGTAAAAATATTATTATAAATGATTAAAATAGATATGTTTATCTTCTACATACTTTTAATAATAAATATCCTAATTCATTCTCATTCATTAACTTTTGATATAATAAAAAATAAAGACTAATAAAAATAAAGAATTTAAATCATTCTTATTCATTAACTTTTGATATAATAAAAAATAAAGACTAATAAAAATAAAGAATTTAAATGGAGGAATGAGGGTGGGGTGGAGGTTGGAGTGGAAAGGAGGAATAAGGGTGGGTTGGATTGGAGGGGAAAGGAGGAATAAGGGTGGTGTGGTGGGTTGGAGGGGAAAGAAGGAATGGAGGTTGGAGAAGAAAATGTGATGATTTTATATTAATAGAAGAAATTTTTTCATAACAAAATTGAATGCTATAATAAAATATAAGGTTAAGCTTTCACCTTTAAGTAAAGCATATTTTTGAGGTCAAGTTAAAGCTTCCACCTTCACGTGGTTGACCTTGTTAGTAGAGAATATTATTCTTGAAGCTAAGAGAAGCTTGAAATTGTATTTTAATTTGGTAAATGATAGTAATGTTAGAAGAGTATTTTAAATTATTAGGATGATTGCAAAATATAATTAGCAATTATATGTGAAATGTATGATAGAAATCAATTATTTTTTCAATTGCATAATTATTTTATTATAAATATTATTTTTTCAATTACACAATTTTTTTAATAAATATAAGACACAAAAGTCTATATAATTGATTAAAATTTATTAATATTATCAATTTTTGTGTCTTATATTTAATATTATTAATTTAAAATTTAAAATTATTAAAAATAAGAAACTTAAAAATTATAAATTAAAAAATATTTAAAAATTAGTAAAATTTTAACATTAAAAATTAATAAAGAACTAACAATAAATAGACAAAATCAATAAAAATTTATATGTACTTACAAATTAAAAACTAATAAAAGCAAAAATAAATAAATAAAATTAATAATAAATATTATACATTAAACATTAATATAATTAAAATTAAAAACTTAAAAAATAGGAACTAATAATAATTGATTAATAAAAAGTAGAAATTCATAAAACTTAATAAAAATTAAAAAATTAAAAAAATTGATAAAAAATAAAATTTCATAAATAATTAATAAAAATTAAAAAATTAACAAAAATTACAACTTAAAGTCAAAATTACTAACAAAAAGTCAAAATTAATTAAAAATATTATTAAAAAATAAAAAATTAATAACAAAATAAAAATAAAAATAAAAAAACTAAAAATTAAAAAGTAATTACAACTTATTGAAAATTACAATTAAAGTTTTAACAAAAATAAAAATTAATAAAAATATATTAAAAATGAAAAATAAAAAATAACAAAAATTAATAAAAAAAAAAAAAATAAAAATAAAAAATATTAACTCAAAAAAATAAAAATAAAAATAAAAAAAAAAAACAAAAAATAATAAATAAAAAATAGAAAACTGAAATTTAAAAAATTAAAAATTAATAAATATCATAATTAAAAATAAAATAAAATTATTGATCAAAATTAAAAAATCAAAATTAAAATTTGTATCAATGTAAAATTTATTATTAATTTGAAAAGTTATTATAAATTGTAAAATTAATATTTTTTAATAATTTAAATTCATTATTTTTAAATTTATAAAATAAAAAAATTAATTAAAATTAAAATTCAATTTTTTAAAATTAATAAGAAAATTATAGATTCATGAAAATTAAAAATTAATTAATTAAAATATAGATTCATGAAAATTAAAAATTAATTAATAAATTATAAATTCATGAAAATTAAAAATTAATTAATAAATTAAAAATTTATAAAAATTTAAAACTAATAAAAAGTAAAACGTTAAAAGTAATTAAAAATTAATAAAAAATAAATTCAAAATAATTTTAAGTTAAAAAATATAAATAAGAATAACAAAATTGAATAAAAATAAAAATTAATTAAAATTTAAAAATAAAAAATAAAAAAGCATTAAAATATAAAACATAAAAATATTAAAAACCCAAAAAAATGCAAAAAAATAAAAACAACAAAAATAAAAATGAAAAATATTGAAAATTTAATAATTTAAAACTAATAAAAATTTAAAATAAAAAATTTAAATCAAAATTAATCTAAATTAAAATTAAAAAATTAAAATTTGTATTTAATGTAAAGAATATTATTATGTTGAAAAGTTATTTATAAATTGTAAAAATTAATATTTTTTATTAATTTAAAAATTCATTATTTTTAAATTTATAAAAATATAAATTGATAAAAATTAATAAGGGTGCCTTCTAAACCTATTGTCGTGATTCCTTATCAAATGCTTCACATAATTATGAAACTGTACTCGTTTAATCCTTGGTTGCAAATGCCATGGATAACATACCCTTTGTGTTGTAGTCATTAATTAGCAAAGAGTTGATTGACTACCAATTGATGGCATCAACTGACCTCAAATATGTATTTTCAACAAACAATGTAACTTCCTCCATCTCCCTTCTTGGATTAGGCAGTTTGAAAGCAAACAATGCTGAACAATTCGATATTTGTTCTTCGACATTGGTTATATCCTCCGCTTCATCTCTTCTGACGTCCTCTCTCATCCCATCCTGTATCTCAGATTCTACACGATGAATTTGTTAGAGTAGGTATTTACCTTAGCTCATGTTCACCTAGGTACATTATTTACCTTTATTGTATTTATCCTCACCCACTTATGTGTGTGGATATTTATTTTTATTTATTTAGATATTAGGAGATATTATCTAGTTGTTAGGTATAGTTCTTTCCTTGATCTATGGTATTGACTAGTTCTTTCCTAGATCTATGGTATTGACTAGATCCTTGATGTCTAGTTCTCTCATAAATCTATGGACTTGACTAATTCTTTGATGATTAGTTCTTTCCATGATTTATGGCTTGATCTACGACCTTGATTGGTTCTTAGATTGTTATTCCTTACCTATATAAGCAAGGTCCATTCTCATTATATTTCATTGAGTTCCATAATAATATATGATATTGCTGCTCATTTGTTTGCAAAGGTTTATGTAAAGTTATTCTAGTGAATTGCTTTCATCTTATTGATTGTGATGTTTGATTAGCATCTATGTTCTTGGCTTGGTACCATCTGGTTATCGTTCCTTTTAGAATTCTCCATGATACATCTCCCTCTTCTTTGGAGTTTAATGCTACATAGTCTATCTCCACGTTTTTGTAATACCCGTCGTTACAAATTTTGTAACGTAAATAATCGAGAATAGGAGATCAACTATCAACACATTCATACTCTCTCTGCATAGTGTTTTGTCTCTTAACTATAAGAATATCCACATCCTCAACTCGGTGTGGAAGGAGTCTCACAAAAGAAGATATGTCTTGGGGAAAGAAAATCATGTGCCCACTATATTTGTACTAGCCACCGTTTGCATGAGTTACCTGTAATATGAGATTCACATGCGCTATCAACATTTCCTCCACCTACGTCAATGTAAGCAACATATCCAGCTGATTCCTAGGATCCATATTGTTCCACTTCAAAAATCGATGACCTCCTTGTTTATCCCACCACATGCACTATATCTAGAATATTGGCTATTATTGTTCCCTGTATAATGTGTTGCATGACATTCCACATTTTCCTAGTTCATAGACATCCTACCCTCATCGTTCACATGTACGAAAGAATCCATATAATTCATTTTCCTAGATAAATTTTGATTGCACGGATTCATGTTATTCTCCACATTCTCACGTACCTTGCTTTGGATCCTAGTATGTAATTCATGTGTACATGATTCTCTTCGACAGTTCCGATTCATATGTAATCCATTCCCCGATAGAATTCTAGACGAAACATCTCCTTCATAACCTACACACTAAAATACCAAATCAGACAAATAGAAAAATCGAACAATGCACCATCTTTGACGTCACATCTTGTTTTATTGTATAAATTTAAAAAAACAACTCATGAAGTAAATTTCACTGCACTTCGATTCATATCGAGTTGTTGTGATGCTGCTTCAAGATTTCATTCAACATCGGATCAGGAATATCAAATATTCCAATATAAAAATGTTGCAACAACCCTCTCCCATAACTACATCCACTTAGTCCCATGTTTCGATCTAACATGGTTCAAATTAGCTGACACACTTTTTACATACGAAGAGTAATCTCTTTCTATGTCTTCAATACTGCGTAGCACACCGTCTTGATCTTCAAGTCACATGTGCATACCTGACATGACTACTCGTTGATCGCACGACGATGAAAATTGTTGGCAAGATTCTACACCTAATTTGGGTATGACATGCAACTCCCTCTCGATGCTTGAAGAATGAAAAATGTCTGCACTTACCCCTTTAGTCGACAAATGCATATGACCCCAACTAACACGTCCCCTTCATTTTCTCTTGTTCTCGGAGTTGCGACCTACGAAAATGATGATGATCGTTGTCCTTCGGGATTTTCTAGGTGACTTTCGTTTCTTATTAGTTCTAAAAATAAAATAAAAAATGATGCAATAAACAACCTTCATTGCATATGCAAGAAATATTTAGCTCTCAAAAATACAGAACAAACAAGTCAAATAATAAAAACAAAACATTACAACATGAACAATTGTGTTATCATGTGAAAACAATATGCACATCCCTTCCCCAACAGAATCACTTCTAAGATCTTCATTTGATACCGGTATATCCTTTGTGAAGAAGACATGTCATCCACATTTTTGAAATAGACCTCTCTTGCCGTAACTATTTCTCTCCTGACACTTGAAGACTGGAAAATATTTGCACCAACCTGTTTCACTGAAAAATGCATATAACCTTGATCGCCCATATCTCTCGTTCTCAAACTTTTGATCTATGAAAATGATGACGGTTGGTGTCCCTTTGAGATTTTCTAGGTGAATTTATTTGCTCGCATGTACGCACAGTGCATGTTCATTCAGTAACCACAAAGGGTAAAAATAATGCAACGAACAACCATCACTACATATGCATGACACATTTATTTTTCATTAAACAAGGAAGAAAGACATTAAATAGTTAAAAATGCAACATTATAGGATGAATAACAACCGTGTTATCACGAGAAATGGGTAGACACATTTCTTCTACAAGACAATATCTTCTAGGAACGTAATTCAACATTGATATCCCATGTGAACAAGAGCCATCACCCACATTTTCATAACGAGCTAGTGTAGCCACATCATCTCAAAGACACACACATACATTTGTGTTAGTTTCTGAAGGGTGTAATGTGAAATTCATTTGCCAATACAAATCCTCTACAAGATTTGGTAGAACAGTCGATCTTCTCATTATGTCAAATATGGGAATAATTTTTAGCACAACTGTGCTCTGACTTGATCGTTCACAACCCGTAGAATTTTTCACATCCATAACTTGTTCATCGCAGAGCTGTGCCACACGAAATCAACATCTATCAACATCACTCGATGATTTTTCTGTAGATTTATTTTTCTTTCTGGTATGTACGTGTTCGCGTTCTTCCATCATGTACAATAAAATAAATTTTTTTAACATGATAGTTTATTTCCTAACAGCACTAACCATAAAGAATGTGGAACTAATTTAAGGCATACGATTTACTTCTACACGTGAAGTCTCTAATTATTTCCTCAAAACATTATTTCATAACTCATTTCACACAGAAATATAAATTTTTTCCGATACACAATTATTATTGATCGAACAAAGCACTATGTGGAACATCAATTGTAAAATCTACAATAGTTAAATAAAAAATACATGTACATCAAAATGCAAAAAAATACAACACAACACACATAACAATGTAGTCACTTCCACATGAACACATGGTACACTTAAACATGTATTAATAGACGAGTAAAATATTTCTTTTGGGGGAAGACAAAAAATATCAATCGATGTTTAAATTACATAGGCGAGAAATATTTTCACAACCTGGGAATCAATGGCATGAAATCGACACCAAGAACATCTCTACAATCTTCTCTCATTGCGAAGTAACATCCATAATGCTTTAATGTGCACATTTTTTTAAAACACGACATGCAATTTTTTTATCCAAATCATAAAACATGTATGAGAGTTGCGCATATTTGCACATAAGAACTATGACCATGTATCCAACACATTTTATGTTAATGTCTCAAGAAATTTTTATGAGATACTTCCATACAAATCCAAATCCATCAACAAACATAATATCATCATCACGCCGGAAACCCATCTCTCATTCTTCACCAAAAATTACTTCGGTATCTCTGAGCAACTAGACACGAACATCACTTATACTCACAATGCACGATAAATTATTTTCATGGATAACCAGGGACAAGGACATGCCATTACTAAAAGGAAGATTTTTTTTTTTAAATTTTGACGTACAAATTCCAACGAGAAAATGGTGTACTTGATTTCAGAAAAAACAATCTTTTTCCTTCACCCAATACCTCCTTCCACCACAACACGTTGCACCAAAAATAGGAGTCACTTTGGGAATGATGATATGAGGTGGTGATGTTAGTGCACTCCAACAACGAGACCTGCTATAATGGATCTCATAAAAGAAATCCAAAGATGGAAAACACAATAATGCAACGAATATATACTCATGCTCATCAACATCATTAAATAACAAAATGCAGCCATCAATTCCTACATTGATGCTCCCAATTATTATCACTTCACCAGTGAACGAGTTGGCAAGAACATATTGTTGAGTTTCAAATTCACATATCGGAAAGGACAACAAAACAAGAGACCCAATTGTCATATGTATCCTCATCCTCTTTTTGAAAGGGACACCTTTTAAATACAAGCGCAATAATATTCCATTGTCATCCAAGTATAAAGGGCTGCAAATGTCACAACATCTTTCCATTGAAGCATCAAAAATCGAAAGCATTCAATACTTACATTATCCGAACACAAGACATGTTCGACGAATCTAATATAAAGTTCCATAACCCAGTAAACAACCTGCATTCACATCAATTCTCTAAAAAATAACTTCGACAATATTCTTTTTATGATATCGACAGGAAGAGTCGAACGAATTTCAAATTCCATTTGAAAAAATGTTCCTGCAATCGAACGAACAAGCTAAGAACGTTTCGTCCAAAAGAGATACACAACACCACTTTCAAAACATTTAATCGTAATGTAAGAAGACGTTAACTACAAAATACAAAAATAATTTAAAATTTAAAATAAATAAAAAGTAAAAAATTAATATAAATTAAAATCAATAAAAATAAAAATAAAAAAATTAATAAAAATAAAATAAAATATTATTAAAAAAAAGATTAAAAAGAAAATGAATAAAAATTAAAAGGATTTTTTTATAATAAAATTAAAAATAATTAAAATTAAGATTTAATTAAAATTAAAAATTATGGATTCCCTTAGTTTTACGTTAGTTTCACTAATTCAATACAACTTAACTAATCATCCTAAATGAACATATTTGTTGAAAGAATGGTGACTCCTTCGGCTTCGACCCCTATGGCCCCTCGGCTCTCCGTGTGGCAACTAAGACTTAGGCGGCGAGGATTTTTGACGTGGCTCATAAGGAGTCTTTAAAACTATTTGCTTCCTAGTGTGAAGATGTTCCTCACTTGGAGATCCCTAAGATTGTTTTCGATTGGGATAAACTAGATTCAAATATACGGTTGTTGGTGGTTTTGCAAGCCTCAGATCAAATATTGACTTCGTGAGAGATTGGTGCAGGAGAAAATCGACTTGCAGTGTGGATGTTAGAGAACTTGCAGGGGATGAATTCCTTTTCTACTTCCAAGAAGAGTTGGATCTACAATGGGTGCTTCAGGGAATGACATGGTTTTATGGGAAATCTTCTCTTAGCCCCTTCTGCTGGAGACCGGGGTTATTTTTTGAGTTCACTTTTTAGAAACTCCTTGTTTGGATTCGTCTCCCAACTCTACCCTTGGAATTCTAAGAGCCTGAAGTTTTTTTGGGGATTGGACGATCTAGGGGGTGTTGATCGCTGTCGATCTTGTAATAATAACTTGATCTAGGTTAGTATTTTCTCGGCTATGTATCAATGTTCATGTGGGAACCAAGGTGCCCAAAAGAATTTTTCTAGATTCCTCATATGGAAAATGGAAACAAGTGATTGACATCGAGTGTTCACTGATTATCTGTGACAAATGCAGAATGGTGGGCTACGAGAAAAAGAAATGCTCTTAAGGTGCTCTGTCGAACCAGCTGAAAAATGAGATTAGTTGTGGTTTATCGACTTCCCGTGCCTTAGGTGGATGATGTATTGGGGGAGAAGGATTTGTCTGAGGCAGGTTCTGACATGGAGGAGATTGGCGTCTCAAAGCCTGTGACGATCGAAGATGTGGAACATAAGCGATGACGAAGATGCTACATGCATGAAGAATGTTGGCACTAGATTGGTGGTGGCAGAGCTGAGTGCGGGGGATAGTTTCAACAAAGTGATTTGGGTGGAAGAGTCTAATGAGTAGAAAAAAATTGAATTTTGGGATTAATACAACGATTGGTGGTGCTATTTCAATTTAAATTGCATTATGGAAGAAGTGTATCGATTAATGTCACATGGAAACAACTTGGCGGTGGACCGACGGTTGGGGGATGTCATGGAGGGTAGGTTAAAGGTGGACCTCTGGACGGTCGAAGGTGGGGGTATTGGTGGAGAATTGATGGGGTCAGTGGACTCCATGGTTGACGGGAAGGTTGGAAGATAGTCCAACCAAAGAAACATAAATTTGTGAGTTCTACTCGTGTGACGTGGAGTCATATTCATGCGGCTTCGACGCGTCGGGTCTTGACGTTTAGCTCTTTTGTTGTTTTAGGTCAAGTTTCTTTGTCTAGGATTTTGATGTAGCTAACCATGGCTTGGCCTTATTTCTTTTCGGGTTTTTACCCTAGGTCCCTCGTTGTAGGTCACTTGTGACCTGACTTCTCTTGATGTACAAGGTTTTTGATCCCTTCAAAATAAAATCTTTTCACCCGATAAAAAAATACAATTAATAAAAATTAGAAAATAAAAGTAAAAATTAAAAATTAATAACTAAATTTAATTTCAACTTAAATTATTAAAAATTAAAAAGTAAAAGTAAAATTTAATATAAACTTAAATTAATAAAAAACTAAAAATTAATATATATTAAAAAATTAATAAAAAATAAAAATTAAAATAAATAAAAATAAATAGAGAATCAATCTATCTAAAAATGAATACAAATTGATTTTGTATTGCTCGCATGGCGAAAAAGTGCAAAGGTTAGCGGGAAGGTTATAGATGGTCCGTATCATGTCGAGGAGGGAGGAGTGAGGAATGGAAAGGAGGGTGAAGGCTCTTGGGAGGCCAGGAAGGTTCATGATGGAAGCATAAATGGCTAGTCTTGGGGAAGGAGACTTTTGAAGTGTGAGAGTTTAGGTGTCGGGAAATTTAGGTGCTTTCGGGAGGAAAGTGGTAAGCCCCTGATGGACCTAATGCGATCCCTTTGGGGGTGGTTATAGGAGCGGTGGAACTCCGGGCATGAGGAGGAGGCTCCAAATTACCTCGAAAAATAAAATGTCAGAATCTCCAAGACTGGTTTGTGGTTTTTCCCGAAGAAGATAGTGGCAAAGGAAATTCCTATCCGAAGATATCCTTTTAGGAAGGAGTTTTTTTGGAAGGGAGTAAGTTTTGATGACACCCTTGCTTTGGTTTCTCTAGGTGAGATGGAGCTTAAAGTTTCAAGGTGGTAAAAATGGTTGAAGTAGGCTCTTTTGCCTTGGAAGAAATTTGTGACAAAATGGGAAATAGGGTGCTAATTTGTAAATTCATTGGCTTGTGGCCTTCGAAGGATGAGCTCTGGAATTGGATTGAAAAGAATTGGGATTGCAAAAAGTGCCCAGGTCTGAGATTCCTTACAAAATTTTTTTTTCGGTATGTTTTGGAAATTAAGAATAAAGACAAGGTATTTTTTGGGGGACCATGGTTTTTACAAAAGCCAGCCTCTATCTGAGACTTTGGTCCCCTCTTTTTAATCCAGAGGGGGAATTGGTTAGGAATGTACCTTTGTGGGTGAGGTCAGGAGACCTTGAGGTCAATAGCTGAAGCCCTAAGAGAACCGATTGGTCTAGGTAAGGAGATGAAGACTCGACTTTGTCCTCTTACGCAAGGATTTGTGTTAAAATTGATCTATCCAAGCCCTTAGTTCAGGCTATGAGGATTAATACACCTATGGGAGTTTGGTTTCAACCGATTGACTATGAATGCTTGTTGTTCAAATGTTTCAAATGTAGGGATATTAGTCACAAAATGAATAAATGCACCTTGAAAGGAAAAGGGTTGGAGAAGATGCCTCAGGAAAAGGAGGCCCCTAAAGAGAATTAGAGAGCTAAGGGGGAGGGGGATGTCTCTATAGTTAAAAAGGAGGAAAAGTTTAAGAGGGAGTCTCCAAGGGGAGGAGAAGTTTCTTTAGTTAAGATAGGGAGGAGGTTTTCCTTGAGTTAAACGAGGTGTAGGATTCTCTAGAGATTGACAGGGAAAAAGGGGATGAGGAGATTATTTTTTCGATCAAGGAAAGGAGATGTCTCAAGATCACCCGTTGGAGCAGGAGGATTTGAAAATTTTGATGGAAACTTTTAATTGCTCTAGTAGCGGGGAAAGAAGACTTCTCTATGATTAAATAAAATGTGGATATTATTCTAAGTTAATATGATATTAAGAACAATAGTAAATAATAGACAAATGCATAAATAAAATGACTCAAACATCTAAGGAAGTAGATATGTAAAACCCTAATGAGCAAGAAGAGTTAGAAAGAGCTTCGCTGATTCGATGATGCCTCAGGACTATGTCACAAAAAAGAACATGTAAACAAAACACATGAACGATCACACAGAAGCTCTAGAAGGCACGGATCTAGAGCATTAGGCTGAGACTAGGGCATCCGAAGAGGGTCATGTGCACCTTTGGGCATCCCGGTCCGAGATATGGGATCCTTGTTTTGTGAGAAAGCTCTGTAATCTTCCTTCGAGGTGTCACAAGATGTTAAATGCTCGCCTTTGCTTCTGTTACACTAGCTTTGCTAGATGCTCAGTATATGTCACTTGAAATCAATGATGAAGGAAAGAACTGCAAAACCCCAAGACAAACATCAAATCCCTAAAAAGAAAGATGCTTATGAAGGGGCCGGGTTTGTCGTCATGGCCACAATGGTAGACTTACTAACAAAGCGTTGCACTACATCTCATACCCAATGTAGTTCTATGTGCTTGTGTGTGTAATCATTCCCTAGGTGCTCTTGTGTTAGTCGCACTTTGTGAAAGTAGCGATCAATAACTATGTGTAGAAATGTAATAAAATGGTGGATGGAATAGAATAAAATTCCCTCCTATGTAGTGTGATGTAGCTGAACTAGCTTTGTGCCTTGTGATGGAGCTAGATGGGTGCAAATGAAGCCTTTGATAGATGCAACCTTAGGTGACAATAGTAGTGCTTAGTGTTTAGTCCCTCATTATGGTATCATAACTTTATATTTATATGGTTCTCTTGTTCTAATTTTGTAATTAACCCTGAAAAGGCCGACCACTAAAAAGATAGAAAGCTCAAATGGCTAGAAAGTTCTAAAAAAGTGGCGGGAAAGTGTATAAAGGATCACGATGGCCCAAATGGGACCAGGGCACCTAGGGCGCCCTAGTACTGGGTTGGGTGCCACTTTCAAATATAAAATGATGCTAAATGGAAAACTGACTAGGTGAGTACATGCGGGGGGTTGATCGTGACGACAACAAGAAAAGTAAAATGGCCAAAGGACATGGGTTAATTCATACTTTCTTCACTTAGAAACCATATGAAAAGTATTATGAGACCGAGATTAAATAATCCCTGAAGTGTGTGATTTTGTGTCTACACTCTAAAAATTATTACAAGAGATTAGGGAAGGAAGAAAATGATTTCTGAATCCAATAAAGAGAATGTATCCCCAGAGGGTACTAAGTTGGATTCAGAGGTAGTCTTGAAAGAAATTGATATGAGTAGTAATATTACTGCAACATTACTGAGGAAATTAGAAAGATTGACCTCATCTCATGCTAGGCCACAACTGGATACAAGTTGTGTGAAATCAGCTAGTAGGCATTCTAATGCTCTACAAACGCATTTGGAAGCAAAACTAAATATGTATATTGACAACCAAAGTACCTTAGAGGATTTTGTGTCTAGTTGGAGGGACTCTCCTTCCACCCAAGGGCCATGAAGCTTCTTACTTGGAATGTCGAGGATTGAATTACTTATGAAAATAAGCTCAATCCTACTAACTTCAAAGCACTAATCAAACCTATACTAAACCATCAAGATAAGAGATAAACAAATGAACTTCAAAAGCATGCATTATGAATTAAACAAGCAACATGCTAAGTTTATTCTACTCTTTAGAAAGCTTAATGAAAGTGAACCTAGTTTAGATTCTAAGCAATCAAATTGTGTGTTGTTTTCTCCCAAAAATAGTGAAGAGATCTCTCCAAGTTGGCTACAAGGCCAAGCTTGGATCTTCCCTTACTAACTAGATTTGGAGTTGATGGATGTAAGATGGAGGAGCTTTCAACAATGGAGTATGGCCAAGATCAAATGTCTTATAACTTAAAGCTACACAAATGAGGTCTAATGCCTTTCTAAAGTCTTATGAGATTTTGTTATGTAAACAAGGTGTTAGGTTGAAAGGGTAGGCTTAGCCTTTCTATTTATAGTTTTCCACTTGGAAGAGTTTGGAATTTGGGTGCATGTGGGACTAAAGGTAAGCCAAAAACCACTTTTAGATTAGATTAGGATAAACATGCTTTAGGCTTAGTTAAGCTAGGTTTAGGCTAGTTAAGCATGATTAGTGAGTGATTAGAGACTCATTGAGAGTTGGGAGGAGTCTGATTAACCATTTGTGATTGATAGATAGCCTAGGAAGCCAATAAAAGTGATCTAGAGAGAACTAGGGAGGTTCTGAATGGTCAAAGGAGGAATGTCTAGCTAATAAGAGAGATATTAGCCCAATTAGATGATTATAGGAGGAATATGAACCAAAAGAGTGTCGTGAATGGGCATCCGAGAATGGAGCAAAGAATGGGGAATTAACGAAGTGTCATTAATTAGTTGAATTGGAGGAAATGCTAAGTGTAAGCATATTTTAGGTGTCTACATTTTCCCCTCTTTGGGGTGGCGTAAGTGACACTTCAAAGAAAGTAGACAAGCATAAACAAGTAAAAATTTTGAAGGGATAAAAGAAAAATGAGTAGAATGAAGGATGCCCCCTCGATTGTCGATGGGGTGATGGAAGAACTCGATCGATGATTGAAAAAATGATGAAAAAAAGAGAACAAAAGAAAGAATAGTGTGAAGAAGAAGAAAAGAAAGGGGATATAGAAGAAAAGGAGTATGAGGAAGGGGGAATGAGCTAACATCCATCCAAAGGCCTTTTAAACAAATTTATTTTTCATCATATTGCTAGTGATCTTCATCATCGGTCCTTATTAAAAAGAATGAACAAAAGTGTAGTATGACATGAAAATCCATATACGAAAAAATGTCCATTGCTAAAAACACCAACTCCATGCAACATACAAAATGCAATGCAATACAAGAAAGTAAAAGATGCCTAACTCCATAGATACATAATGCAATGCAAATAGCAATATGAAAAGTAAAGTAAACAAGCTAACCTAAGAGAAACATAAATGTAATGTTTTTTTTGTTATCAAGATTTAGTTCTAACCTATTCGTGAATTAATGACAAGGGTAAAAGCGATGATGGTGCCCCAAGAAAGGATACATGCAAGGGGAATAACAGAGGACACTTGGGTCCTATGAAAAAGCATTGTGTGCACTACGAAATAGTACCTAGACAACTCATTGTGCCCCAGAGTACAGATGAAACATGCAAGACTAGATTTTGTTAATGAGGGTAGATCAAAATGATCCACGAGTCATTTATGACAAGAACAAGCAAGAACCAAAGAATGACATTTTGTAGGATGATTTTCAATTTTTAGAAGTTTTTTGAAACATATTTGAATGTTTTGATTTTTCTAACATATTTGAATGTTTTTGTTTTTTGAATTTTTTTTTCAAACTATGTACATGAATTTACAAGACAAAAAGAAAGTGTGGATGCCCCAATGATAGATGGGATGTACAAGGGAAAAATTCCACGCACATGCGCAAGAAAGTGAAGATGTGAAATTTCCCAACATTAGGTGGGGGAGTATTCAAAGGAAAACTCTTCATGCACTGATGATGAGCGGGGGATCAAGGCCAATATGAATAAGTTCAACATGATGATGAATGTAAACCAATGAAGTGTTGAGGAAGGAGAAAGGATGTCCCCAGCATAAATGATGGCCAAGAAACACATGATAGAAAGGAAGTGGAAGATTGTTTTTGTGAAAGGGGACAAAGGTGTCTGCAAACATGGACAAAAAGGAATCTTATACACATGGATGTTTTGAATGAAGTAGAAGAACAATGAATGTTATGAATGTAGCTTAGAATCCTCACGATGAAAAAGTGATTAGCCAAAGGCACAAATCATGAGACAAGATACATGACTAGAGTAAGAGTTCTAAACAAGGTCCAAAAAAAGACACTTGGTAACATACTAATCTTGTTTTGCTCATAGAGATCCGAGTGTGTGCATGGAAATTTATTACCTTTGAAGGAAGATTTAATAGGCAACAAATGAAGACAAACTAGCAATGTGTAGGAATGATTTATTTTGATAGGTGATTTGTGAATGGAGGGTGGAAGGAGAGCCGTACATTGCTCCGCTTCCAACCATGCGTCCATAGCCCCAATGGAGATGTATTTTATTCTAATCACAACATTTCTCTACTAATGCTATCAAACATCCATCTATAGCCCCGATAGAGATTATTGGAAATACCCCAAGAGAGAGTTATATATCAATTTGCCTTTTAGCTTTTGATTTTTTGATTGATTTTGATTCTTTTTTTTCTGAAAACTTATTTCAGCTCTCTTTGTTTTGACAAGGGGTTAAGAACCATAGATGGCTTGATGGAAGGAGGTGGAAGTGATTGTGATGACGACATTGGCTAGTGTCAACAAATATGTCCAAAAGTTCTTCAACAAGTTTATTAGATGTTGATTGTGATAGGATCTCTAAGAGGTCAATCATTCTTTAATTTACCAAGGTGATAAAAGACCAAGGTCAAATAGATACCATAGAGATAAATGTCACAAAATGCATGTGAAAAAGGCTAACCACAATATCACCGAAGGGATGAAAATGGTAGGAAGACTTGCAAAAAAATAAAAGGAAGGAAGGGAAGAAAGAACATCCATGTGTACACAATACCTGATTGTAATGTTTGATCTTTGTACCTTTGATTTTTTTATGTTTTCTCATTTTTTTGTATTTTTGAATTGTTTTTTAGATTTTTAGATTTTTGATAGTTTTTGGAAAGTGGGACTAACAAAGTCACTCTGCATGATAAGATCCAACAACAATGTTTGTGACTTCCTTGATAAGGGAGATTAAGCATGTTTTCTTATCAAGAGTCATATTATCTCCGATCTCAATGATCATGGTGAGCTCATACTCAACAAATGACTATGATTTATCTTGAAACATGGATTTTGTGCGGGAGCTTGAGTTCCCTATCCATAGGTTTTTGCACTTTGTGCCATACTTGATGGTTACGTTGATGTGCATTCTTGAATCATGCTTGATTTTTAACCTTAAGATCATTGGAATTGTTGGGAACTTTGGAGCTCTTGGAATTTTGACTTGAGCTTGATTAAGAAATCTGTTTGGGTTTCTTATAAGATGATGTGTGACTTGTCGATCCAGAGAAGTGGGAGAAGAAAGTGGAACATTTATGATTGATGATAGGAATGAAGAGAAATGATGGTGGGCTTTCCTCGATCATTGATAGAAGAAGAATGTGATAGGTGAAAAGGATATGGTCCAAGAATTGAAGAGGATGGGCTACCAGGAGGTGAGCCACTAATAGAAGATGATGAAGGATACTAGATATGGCCCTAAGATGGAAGAAATTGGGCTACGAGGACATGGCCCAAGAATAGAAGATGATGGGTCCCATAGGATGTGAAGAGGATGAAGATATGATGGGCTACTGGAGGTGTCCCATAGATGGAAGAGAATGAAGGTAATGGGCTACCCCAGAATAGGGTAATGGGTTACCCATGACTCATATATGAATAAAATATAATGGAGGGCTACTAGGATGTGGCCCTAGAAATGGAAGAAGATGGTGAGGGACTACTAGGGTGTGGCCCAAGTATAGATGAGGAGGGACTACTCGAGGTGTCCCATAGATAGAAGAGGATGAAGGGATACTAGGATGTGGCCCAAGAATAGAAGGTAATGGGCTACTGGAGGTGACCCACAAGTAGAAAATGGAGGGCTACTTGGGGGTGGCTCCAGAGATAGAAGAAGATGATGGGCTACTCAATGGTGACCCAAGGTGAGATTTTGATTGAGGAATGATGATAGATAAGGAATGATTGGTAATGAGAAGATAGGCCATGGATCAATGCTAGACCCTGACATCTCATCATGCTCAGAGGAAGGTGAAGATGGAATAACAGAAGAAGAATCAAGTTCCATGACCTTAGGCTCTTCCTCTATGTTTAAAAAAGGATCAATTTCTTCACTCCCCATACGTGAGTGTATCAAGTTCAGAAAGAACCCTTGTTTGTAATCCTCTAGAGGGATATCTTCATGTAGTCTTGATTGTTCCTTCATTATGAGAGAAATCAATCAGTAGAGGTTGTTGTTCTTTGACCATAGGAGGTTGACTAGAAGAAATGGGTCCGATAAGTGGGAAGATTGATTGATAGAAGAAGATGAAGATGTTCATGATGTAGATGAGGGGAAGGCTTTGACCTTATCACTCCCATGAAGAGTTTTGATAGTGCTTTGAAAAGATATCTTAGCACATGGATTCTTTCTAATGGTTTGACATGGTTGTACAGACATTGATATTTAGAAGATGGATGAGGAAATGGTATGATATGGTTGAAAGGGCTCAAGGGCTGAAGAGGGATTGAAGTTGGACTGATAGAAGAAGATGACTCAAGAGAGGAAGTAGGCTTGGAGGCGGCATCTCATGAATGGATGATTTGGATTTGGACCTAGGTCATTTTTTTCTAAAAGACTTACATAATGTAGGAAGAAAATAGGATCACATAGCCATCCATTAAGTTGTGATGTAGGAGTCAATTGATGATTGACTAGAGGAATCCGAGTCATGGAACTCTTTCGATGGAGGAAGGGGTCATTGAGGTGACTGATGAAGGAGGTCTGCAAAGGAAGGGAGGACCGTGACTCAAGAACCAAATTATATGTTCGATCGATGAACTTGGAGTCACATGAGTCTTCAAAGGAGGAAGACATCATTGAGGTGATTGGGAATGAAGGTCCTTCAAAGAAAGGGAGGACCATGATTCAAGATTTGATCTAGGGGTATCTGAATTATAGTTGGGATCCAATCTTCAGAAGAAGAGTGGGAATCCAATGGTAGTTTGGATCTAAATCAGAAGAAGAGTGGGGAACTTGAATAATAATTTGGATCAGAAGCATCCAAACCATACCACCGAATATGAGATGAAGGTGGGGAACAGGTTCCCGAATGGGCCCTCTAGCATGAAGAACCAAAAAGGTTTAGTCGTAATGGGAATCTTTTGATTTGAATTCCTAAACCTAGGTTTTGTATTTTTGTAAGTGTGAGGAACCACGTGATAATCAGTCATTTTTGGCATCATTTAGGTACAAATTCCTAGACCTAGATAGTGTGATGGAAATCCTTCAAAGGGAAGGAAGTTCCATGTCGATTTAGGGAAGCATAATGACATCCAACTAGACATTTGGTAGATATGGGAGATGTTTGTGTGATTTTCCAAAGGGAACTAAGGAAAATATACATCGTGATGACATAATTTTGATAATCCAACAAGATTGTCCTAGAATAAGTCTATGAGTTTGTTAACACGTAAGGAACAATCATGCAAGTCCACTAGTAAACTAGTCATTCACTCAAACTATTTTATGGAACACTATACCTTTAAGCTATGATTTCAACGATGATAGGCACAAAATTAGATAGTGACAATACCCTATCAATACCTAGGTCAAGTTGAAATATCAACAAGATCTAAGCACCAAAGTTACACTGACACGATCTCTCCACGAGATATACTATGACTAGTTCAAATGCCGACAAAAATCTAAGTTTTTGATAATGGAAGTTACAAATGTGGATAACGTAACAACACTATTTTGATACGTTAACCAAGCAAAGAAAGGTGTTAGTATCAAGATGATGTCATCATGATATAAACAAAGTAGTATCAACACTCTCAAAAGACTTAGATGATGTTGGAATCAAAACTAAGTACAAGTATAGCCAAAAGTTATTATCCATGTGAGAAGTGTAACGATACAATAAAGAAACTTATACCAAGTTCTCAAAAATGAAAACAAGATGTAAGTACCATAATTATATAGCTAAAATGTGAAAAAAATAACAACTCAAGGGGAAATAGTGATGAAACAAAATCCTAGCTATGAAGACGATCTTGAAATCAAGATCAAAGGACTATCAAAGATGTGAAAACGTACTCACACACTTTAGATGTTTAACAACCCAGCCACAAACATGGATGGGCATAAATGGAAAAAAAGTGGTGAACACTATCTATGATAACACTCGCAAGGTATGCCTCCTCTTCCCAATGGGCAACAAGAATGCAAGGTATAGATCAAATGAGGTGGAAATAAACTAAGTGTCACTTGGGTAGAGTTTCACCTCATCCTAAGGTGAGAAAGAAACTAAGCTAAGTGATACATCATTTAATTTTGTGATGAGTGACACTTAGATCTAACTTAAGTGGATTCTTTTCCATGTTCAAAAACAAGGTTTGAATCCAAGTAAGTTATCACTTCGTGATGGTTTGACAAGACATGTGATAATGGACTAGTAAAGTGGGCTCCAAGACAAAATGGCTTTCCTAAGTAGATCACTCAACTAGGTGTCAACAGTTTGTCTAAATGCGAGCTCGATTTACCAAGGTTTCCCAAGGAGTATCTCAGCTTTACTTTACCCCCTTCGATACAATGAGAAACTAAATGCGTTCATTGTATTATCATTGGGGTCACGATACAAAAAAATTTGACTCTAAACTCACAATGTAAAAACTAGTCAAGTGGGTAAGTGGAGCACTTCCTATTTCATCCACGAGGTTACTCAATGGTGGATTACTTTAGGGTTCCTAGAACCACCCCCATTGTTGTAGCTTAAGGCATTATGCCAAAGGGGTTATGTTCTAGTTGAGCGGATAGGGACGTACCCTTTTCCAAACCTACAATACAGTGTGATGTATGTGGTGTGTTTTTTATCTTGCTTAGCTTAATGTGGTTTTAAGTAGCACACCATTTGGAAACCTACAATCAAACATGTATTAGTGGGTTTGTGTTTCAAACCTCCTTTCTTTGACAAAAATTTTGGTTCTACATGCAAAGAGTTAGTAATTTTCCAAAAGATAAAAAAAGAGAGTTTTAACATGTTGTTTTTTATTCCCAAGATCACCTAAAAGGTGCGAGGAAAGAGCATACACAACATGAAAACTCAACTACAATAAGAAATGGAAAACACTTTAAGTGATTTTGAAAAAAGAAACTCGTTTTAGCCAACTTTGAAAAGTTAATTCATTTTAAAGCTTAAATTGAAGTGTTTTTGAAAGCAAAATAGAAGGTTTTGAAAGTGTTTTTTATTCCCAAGATCACCTAGAAGGTGCGAGGGAAGAGCATACACACTTGAAAGGACCTTCTACAAATGAAAATGAAACACTTAACTAAGTTAGTAAAAAAAATGATGGAAAAGAAACCTGAAAATCACTATTAGAACCCTGCAAAAAAGTTAGAAAACTAAAAAAATCAAAAAAATTCCAAAATCTATTTTTAGCAGTTTTTAAACAATTTTTAGTATTTTGCATTTTCGGAGGTCTCAGGGAATTTTGGGAGTTTTACAATAAATAATGATACCAAAAGTATATTAATTTTAGAACTTCCCTCACAAATTTTTCTTCTGTGCTCTTTCCAATGCCTATTCAAGTTCTGAAAATGGGTCAACAGGTGAGGAGATATGACCCAAACTAGGAGCACTAAAAATAATAGGAATAAATCTAGATCAAACAGAGACACATGCGCACCTAGAATGACACATGCATGCCCCAACGACATATACATGCCCCTAATGATGGATGTGCATGAATAAAAATGATAACAATGTGGTTTCAACATGCTTCCAGAAAGCATGTGCACTGTGGGTTTCAATATATGCTTCCTTTTCAAACAGGATACACATGTGGGCAAGGTAAAAATGCAAAGTCAACAAGACACATGACAACTGCGTGTCTAGACATATGGGTATGTGTGTACTTTGATGTATACACTCAGGTTTCAATGGATATGCACCCCTTTGTAAATTGGTTTGAAAGTCAAGGTACAAATGACTAATGTGTAAAATATAACTAGTTTGACAGTGCACATCTATTTCGACATGAGACTCGCCGATCTAGGACACCTACGCATGTACCCCTACAAAATCCTCAAAAATCACGGAAATGAAAAATTTAAAAGAGCAAATAGGTTAGTTTTTATCCATTAAAACCTATTTCTAGCTTGAACCCATTAAATTCTTAAGCAAAAGGGAGATTTAGCCCATCTAAAATGTGAAATCTATTAAAAGACAAGCCTTTAAAACCTAGAAAGCATAAAAATGGTTAGAAATGGACATGCAAAATTTAAAAATACCTCCATTAATGGAGTATGGACTAAGAGTCCCACCGGGCATGCCAAATGTGTTCATGTGTAAATTTGTGTGCTTATGAAAAGAAGCTAAATCCTACTAACTTCAAAGCACTAATCAAACCTATACTAAACCATCAAGATAAGAGATAAACAAATGAACTTCAAAAGCATGCATTATGAATTAAACAAGCAACATGCTAAGTTTATTCTACTCTTTAGAAAGCTTAATGAAAGTGAACCTAGTTTAGATTCTAAGCAATCAAATTGTGTGTTGTTTGCTCCCAAAAATAGTGAAGAGATCTCTCTAAGTTGGATACAAGGCCAAGCTTGGATCTTCCCTTACTAACTAGATTTGGAGTTTGATGGATGTAAGATGGAGGAGCTTTCAACAATGGAGTATGGCCAAGATCAAATGTCTTATAGCTTAAAGCTACCACAAATGAGGTCTAATGCCTTTCCAAAGTCTTATGATATTTTGTTATGTAAACAAGGTGTTTGGTTGAAAGGGTAGGCTTAGCCTTCTATTTATAGTTTTCCACTTGGGAGAGTTTGGAATTTGGGTGCATGTGGGACTAAAGGTAAGCCAAAAAGCACTTTTAGATTAGATTAGGATAAACATGCTTTAGGCTTAGTTAAGCTAGGTTTAGGCTAGTTAAGCATGATTAGCGAGTGATTAGAGATTCATTTGAGAGTTGGGAGGAGTCGATTAACCATTTGTGATTGATAAATAGCCTAAGAAGCTAATAGAAGTGATCGAGACTAAGATGTCTAAGGATGATTTTGAAGTGGTTAGAAAAAAATTTTGGTTCAACAATAGGGCAATCTCGGTAGAGGCAGAGGGAAATTCAGGTGGACTAGCAATTACGTGGAACCCCAGTAGAATTCGAGGCTATATTATGGAAAAATGTAAGTGGTTTATTGCCTTAGAATGTGTGGATTTGCGGTCTAATGTTAAATTTGTGTTGGTCAATGTTTATGGGCCTATCTTGGTCGAGGAAAAAAAGAATGTTGGTTAGCATTAAGCAATTTGTTAAAGGAGGAGGATAGCTGAATTTTTTTAGAAGGATACTTTAATGCAATTATAAATTTGAAGGAAAAGAAAGGTCCCTCTCAGCTTTATAGATTTAAGATATTATTGAAGTTTTTGGCTTTGATTAATGTGGAACCAAAATATGGTGGCTTCATTTTGAACAACATAAAAACTAGTTACGAGGCAATATTGGAAAGGATGAATAGGTTTTTGATTATTTCATATTGGGGTTTGGAAAATTATCTTTTCTCCTCAGACATTTTAAAGGTAGCTGGGTCTGATCATGCCCCCATCAGTTTATCATTATCTGTTGATGATCGCCTTGTAGGGATTCCCTTCAAGATGGAATTCATGTGGTTTCTTGATCCATCCTTCGAGGAGAATCTCAAAGATTGGTGGGGGATCAAAGTGGATGGAAACAAGAGTTTTTAATGAAAAATGAAGCATGTGAAAGCAGAAGCTAGGAAGTGGAATAAATTATCTTTTGGAAATTTTTTCCAAAAGAAGAATGAGTATACTTCTGATTTGGAATCAGTCCAGGAGGAGCTTATGAGGGATGGTGCTTCAAAACCTTTGTTAGCTAGAGAAAAGGAAGGGTTTTCTTGATTGTATCACATTATTCATACAGATGGATTTATTATCATGTGATAAAAAACTTGTTGTTGCATGACGACAAATATCCTCTTGCGGGCATCTACACCTTTTCTGTCACACCACTTGAAAATCGAGCAAAAAAATTGAATACAACCCCCAAAAATTGTCTTCTCGGGAAACCAGTTCCGAGGATATTCGCGAGTATTTTCCACCTCACGATTTCCAAGAGATCTCGAAAATGAACCTGGAACAAGGTTATGTAGGTGATGGTGGAAACTTCATGACAAATGCTGATTTCCAGAGGTAAATCCAAGAAATGAAGGTGAACATGGTACAAATCAGGGCTACATGTGCAATGAAGGCATGTAAAATCGGGTTTCAGGTCCCTTGTCCATGGGTTGGCCCTATGCAAAATTCGTTCAGCCCTCATCAGAAGCTAAATTTCATGGTTGAAATGATACCCAAAATGGAAAAGTGGGTTGATTTAATGAAGGCTCATAAATATAGTGTTAGAAACCCTATCAACGGGGAAACCCTACACTACCGTCTTACAACCCTCCCATTCCTCCTCCCTAACCTACACCATCTCAACCTAATTTTCATGTTCCTAGCTTTCTGACTACTCCCATTGAGGATTCCCTTCTCCATCTTCTTCCCTTCCATCTCACCTTTGTTTCTCTTTCATTTTCCCTCCTAAATCATCACTTTCTTCCACATCCTCTTTGTATGACCCATCAATAAAACAACAATCTCTCACTTATGAATCATCCCCAAGTAGTCTCATTATGTTCGACGATTGTAGAACTGTTGAAGAATGGTATGACTATGATTGGGATGATGAAATTACACAAAGTGAACAAAAGAGGGAAACCACTTCAAAAGGAAGTCACTCGAGACTTAGAAGAGGTAGTTTTCAAGGAGGCAAATTTGTTTGTAGAGAAAGCACAACACAATTCAGATTAGCTCACAAACAACCACCTTTAGGAAAGTCTACATGATGCACCCATTCATGGGGATGAGCTTTAAAAGAATGGGAAAATCACAAGGACCATTCTTTCATTTCCAAAGTCCACATTCCCAATAATATATCGGCTAATTTGGATCCATAAGACGAGTTACAAACTGGTAATGTTCACTTTAGGACATGAGGAAGAGCTAAAATATGCCAACAATCGACTGCAATACCTCTAAAAAATAAGTGTAAATAAAAATGAGGAGGTATTCATTCTTTTCTCAGTTGATAATTTGAAGGATACGGTGGAAAATTGGTCTTAATAAAATTTTCCACTTTCATTAAAGACCATGTTCAGTGTCATATAAGTTACATGGTCTAATTTTGTAAGGAGAGGAATCTATTTCTCCTAACTAGTTGCATGTTTCCTTTAGCTCCCTTTCTGTTTGGTTAGACTAGAGTAGGTAGGTTTTTTTTAGAAAAATAAGTTCTTGTACACACTTTACATGCTTAACTTGAAAAATGTATGATCTTCAAATTTTGTACCTAGTTTTTGTGGGATTTTGTTGTTATTTGCATAGTCCATTTTGGAATGCACAACAATTTTTACGGTAGAATTAGATAAGTAGGATGGTGGAATCTGATAGTTGAGTAGGTTTAATGGTGGAATATGATAGTTGGAGTAGTTCCATAAATCAATTTTAGAATAACGGTCCTCAGGAAGTTTTAGTTTGGTGCTAAGTTCATACCGATTCAAGAGATAAATCTTCAAAGGAAAAGATCAATTTCTTCAAGGTTAGGCTTGATTCCATGCCCAATAGATGCTTTAAGGATAATGGTTTCTTCATCTAGTAGGAAAATGTCCCTTGAAGGTCTCCAAACTATTATCCCAAATTTACCCCCAAGTTAAATTCGGATAACTTATCTTTTAAAATGGACTTATCCGTTTTTATTAAAACCCACAGGAGACTAAGGTTTAAAGAATTGGCGGGTTTCATTTATACAATCATTGGATGTTCAAACACCCATAAAAGGTCTACATCATCAAGAAATTAAAATTCCCACAAAGCAGAGGACACATGGTGGGATTTCAAGTTTCTCTAAACCATTCAGGTTTCACGGACCTCAATCCCACAAAATAAACCAAGATCAATAGTATTTTAGGTCTGGATAAGGATTCAACAGTCAATGTTTAGAGCATGAAAGGTGGCGTAAATTGAAGGCACAATGTGGTAGAAAATCAATGGCTAAAGATGGAAATGTTATCCAATTTTACGCACATGGAAAAATTGGAAAATAGGGCCTTATTACTATCAAATCACGACGTTGGTCCCAGGGACCCACTTCTGGTCATCAGGTGAGATCGCTCATTTTTTTTTGATACGCGAGCCATCGAGGAGTTCGATAAGCTTATCTCACTCGGTCGAGCTAAAACAATGTCAAATCGGGAATAAAGAGATGACTCCTCGGAGGAGCTTGTGCCTTGTCCTAACTCGGTCATAACTCAGATCACAAGCCTTAGATGAGTTCATGAGTAGGAAATGTAAGCTCAGTAACCGAGTTTGGCTTGTCGTAAAGGAATCTCGATAGGAGCGGAGGATGTTTCGATGGTTGGCTCATTGAGGCAGAGAAATGATGAGCTTGACTCGGTTTAATTCAACATGGAGAGATTGATGCTTCCTTGTTGGAATATGAATTTAGTTTTAATGACTCGACGGAGACAATAGCTGCCTCAAGATTTGGTCGAGCTTCTTCCATGGAAGAGAGTTTCCAAAATGAAAAGGTGAGACAACTCAACTAAAACTTTATCTCATTCTTCTACTACAGTGGCAAGATTTTACAACAACTGATCACGACTGTGGTCGCATGCAACTAGAACATCAGGATCAACACCAACGGTTCCTTGGGATCACCCTGCGGTAGCTGTCGCAATCGACTCTCTCTGGAGGCCACTCATTTTCTGAGATAAGTTTACTTCTCTACCCTGTAGCTGCTGCGTATAGCCAATTACTTCCTCACGACACTTTCCTAGGAGAACTTCAGTTCTACGCTCAAAGCGGCCGAGCATTCGATGCACAGGCGTGTTGCAGTATAGAAGAGTTCTTTTGAACGCTTCCAACAAGTAGGTTGTCCAACTATGTTTTTATCTGTTCAGCATCGTATGCATCCTCAAATTTAGGATTTTCCTTCAAGATATTTTTATGAAAATCGATTAAGTGACAGTGAGAGTGTTACCAGGAGACCTGAGGAAATTTATTACAAAGATTCTCTATCGAGATCTTACTTGTTTTACGATGTAACTCATGGAAGTGGATCTCATAGAGGTGGAACTGTTTCATATCAGAATATTCATGGAGTATAATTTGCTTTGCAATTATATGAGCATCTTCAACGAGTCACTAAGTTGGCAGGCATAAAGGATTATGTCGAATTATCACACCTTACAAGCTACAGCTGAAATGTTTGCACTGAGAGTTTAATGTTATCCTCAAATCTGTTGAAGGAAAACTCGGCAGGAGAAGATTCATGAAGATCCCGCGCGCTGGTGGGAATTGTGGAGTTAAGGAACAAACTTGCCAAGTCTGCGTGGCGAAGTTAAGGCCGGGGCCCGTGAATTAATTTGGCCAAGCCGTTATGTGGAGATTCGGAGCTGGAATGCCAAGTGGGTTTTTGTGGATGGCAAAAAGAAGAAATTCCACGCGGGGGAGATTCGGAGCAGCACCGCCAAGTGGAAATTTTGGGATGGAAAACCATGTTGTTTACTCCGCGTAGGGGAGAAATTGGATCAGATTGCCAAGTGGAAAAATTATGATGGCTATCCGTCATGAAAACCCCGCGCAGCTTGGAGTGGTCCGAGTCTTTTTGCGAGTTACCAGGAGAATTAAAGTGGCAGTTGCAAATTGGGCGTTGAGTAATCTTCCGATCGATAAGGGAGGATGATGGCGAGATGGTTGAAGATGGGTCGACGTTGGAAACAGTATCCAGTTTCAGGCTCACAAAAAAGAAAACGCCTTCTCATGGAATACCGTAATTGCAGCTTACAGAAGACACAAGTTTCCTTACAGCAACAGACAGATGCCCGACCTGATCAGTTTGCCTTTGCCAGCATACTTCTCCTCGTCCTCTGTACAGTTCTGAGCATTCGGAGGATGCGAGGCAAGCTCCCACGCACAGGCAGCAGGCATGTTGCAGTACAGTAGAAGCCTTCCTTTTGAATGCTTCCAGCAAACAGGTTGTCCAACTGTGTTGTTATCTGATCAGTATCGAATGCATCCTCAAACTGTGGCTTATCCTTATTCTGAACTCGGATCTATGACAGCTGCAGGAAACAAATATTCACTGCCGTGTACGATGGATTGGAGTCACGCCATTCAAGGCTTCATAAAATCTGCCTGAATCAGGAGATGAAGGTTTACTACGGTGCAGAATGAAACGATTCGTATTGCTCAACATTTCTTTTCCTAGAAACGAATTAAATGTGAAGGTCAGCTCTGAAAATACCCGGTCGGCCGTTTTGCTTGTTGCATGCTACTTACTCGTAAATGGTCTCTTTGAGAAACTCTGAGGGCAGAAGCAATATTTATATCCTTCCATTATGTACGTCCAATCAGACAATAAAAATATTCTTTTACCAGGTTCAGAGAAGCTCGTTTTTAACAATGGACGATTATACTGTAGTTTCAAGCCGATTTTATCTAGCTTATTTCTATTAGCTTTGATCCACGACTAAGGAAGAATTCATATGGTTGTTCCCTGTACATTTTTCCAAGGTCCTTTTGGTTGCCCCAGTTGTTCAACGTATTTTTTGAAGGGCTCCTTTTATGTGTTGCAAATTGTAACATGAAGGATCTTCTTAGTTTCCGAAAAACGAGTATATTGTTTAGCTCACAGCTACCTATGCCATACTAAGATCCCAATAGTGGCATAATTGTTGATTGGAGCCGAGATTGCCGAGTGCACTTTGCCAAAATACTGAAGGTCTCTTTGTCCAAGAATCAGTCTTAAGGGTGTCTATCGACATGTTATGGGCATGAGCCTGGGTCATCATCATGGCAGCATTAGGTCTTTATTGGTAATGGCATTTTCTCATCGTTTGGAAGGTACAATTGTGCTTATTATGGCCAAGCTAAAACATTCTTACTGCAAGTGTTATATGATAAGGAAGAACCGTGAGCATTGTGGTAAAACCATTCTTTTCAGAAATGTTGGGTTAAGCTCGACATTCAAGTGAGTTTGAGCCCAGGAAAGGTAAGATCGTTTGCTGGATGAAGAGCTCGGTGACTTCACAGGGAGCTCGTGGTGATGTTTCATGAAGTTTGAACGTGGAATGCATAAATGGCCTTGAGTTAACAGAGGAAAATGATAAGAATCGAGTTTGATAGCTCGCCATTCGAAGGACTCAATGCAAAAGAGCCCGATTACCAAGGCAAGGAAAGAGTTAGTGCGGGGTCAAAAATCGAGTGCAACACCGAGTTAGAGGATTCGAAGCTCATCGAGTTTGGCTATGTGCAGACTCTATCCACATGGACCCCCCTCCTCTTCAAGTCAAACGGGTCAACGGGGGGGTCCCAACATTATGTTAATTAAATTAATATTTTTATTTAAATATTTTAATAATAATATTTATTATTATTATTTAAATATTTTATTTAAATATTCTTTTAATTAATTGAGAAGACTAGGTCATCAGGCAATTAATGACCCATGATGGAACCTTCTCAGGTAGTTCAACTAACTGCAATAAATACATCATGGGCCTTCATTTTAGGAATGCAATTATGACCATTTCCTCTTCTTTCTCACATATTCTTCTATAAATGTAAGTTGGAAGCTCATTTCAAAGGGTTCCAACAGTTCAGACAAGTTGGACAGTTAGATATCTCAGGTGAGTGTATACTTTTCAAGAATCCTCTCTCTTCTGCAAGTTGTTCTTGTGTGTTGAGAGAACTTTCAAGCCTCCTCTTCAAGACTGTAATGGCAACTATTGCCTCTTCTAAATGTATGATGCATTGTGCATGTTATTGAAGCAATAAAAGTGTGTGTTTTGTGACTAATCTTGGTCCTTTCATCCTTATGTACTTCTTTGTGCCTTTCTCGTACTCGCAGTACACTGTGCAGTTTAAGTTCTATTGCAGTTTCTGGAGTTCTCGTGCTTATCGAGTGGTGAAGTATTGCATGCAGTTGAGTTGTGGTGTCTGTTCACCCTTCTTGAGTTCATCCTTCTTCACTGGAAACTGGTATATTTCTTGGTCTGATAAAGTTTAACAAAGGGAACGCGTGTCTCTTAGTTTGTGGTATCCTGTACCCTCTCTAAGTTGCAATAGGTGAAGTTGACCTGTGGTGCACACACCCTCTTCAAATTAACCCTTCCTGAGTCTGAAGACACCCTTTATTTGGTGCATCACCATCCCTAGTATAGTTTCATTTCTGTAAATCTCTTTCCCTAAAACCCCATGAAAATGTTAGCGTAGGATTAGATAATCATTTTTGTTACACTAGGAGTAAGTCTGACACTTAGTTTAGGAAGAGGAAGCCGGCCTTCTCCGGAGGTTCACCTCGAGCCCAAGTCCCACAGCTTGAGAGGTGATCCCATGTGTCCCAATCACACCAAACGTCCTATTCACATCCTAGCCATTCGGAGGGTGCAGTGATTTGGTGACAACAGAAACACATCACCATTCTTGTGCAGGTGAGCAGATGGGCTCCTGTAAACGTAAATCCCGTAGAATGATCCGATTTTCAAAATACTTTGGGTTCGAGTGGTCCGGCAGGTTAACGCACTATAAGTAGATTCATTTATATGGATCCATCAGTTTTAAGTTTGCCTAGATAGAATTTTTGATGTGAAGGCACAACCAATCAAAATCAAACATGAAAGCAAGAGAACATGACACTTTGAAATCCAAAGTAAGCATGGATCCTTCTTACTAAATTGACCTTTCATAGTATAACATGACGTTAGAAAAGAAAAATCTTACATAATGACATTATAAAGAGTGTGGAGCTTTCTAATTGGATCACATTTCACAGCGTATCAGCTTAGGGTAAAAGTACATCTGAAATTTTGAGGATTGTGGAGCTTTCTCATAGTTTTGTGCTTCGCACTTTGACAAGGTTCTTATAACTGAGGACTGACATTAAGACATGCATGGAGATTTTTAATTGGTTTATGATTTGCGATGGATAATGAAGATTTCACAAGGCCCAACCCTAAAACTAATGAAAGGTGAACACATGGAATAGGAAAATCAATGCACAAAGACATAGACAAAGGCAATCCCTGAGGTAGTCAAACGTTGCCACTTGTCACTCTCATGTTCATCCTAACATGTAAATTTTCAAATGGCCATAACTTTCACTCTAGAGCTCCAAATCACGTAAAACTGATATCTTTGGAAAGATCTCCTCGATACCTTCAATTTGGAATCACGAGAATGGGAAATTGATGGAGTTTGGTGGGAGAAAAAGAGCAAAAATAGTTCAAATATGAATGTGTAATTGCAGATGATTCAAACACCTGAATTGATGAAGTATGGGGCTCTTACCTTCTCCTAGAAGAAAAAGGACATTAGGGAATGGGTTTAATAGGGTGCCCATGATATTTTTAGAGATTAATGGATGATTAAAAATGGTTAAATTTTGGAATCCATGTTTTAGGGAAAGACAAATTTTCATTAATGACAAGATCAAATCCGATCTCTTTCCCTCTTTTCCCTCTTCTCTCTCTCCATTCTTCTATATATTGTAAATTGATGCTTATTTCAAGGGAGGGATCTTTGTTGTATGACAACCATGCCAAAATGGTGATTGACTTCCCATGAGTTTCAAACCTCTAATTTGGTTTCTACAATGTATTCTCACCTTCTGTTAGGAATATAATGGTTTGTGCATGTTTTAAGCAATAGAATTTGTTTTGTGGCATGTTTTGTCTACCCTAGCTCATTTTATTTAGTCTTGCCTTTCTATTCATTTTTGGCATGTTGTGTGTATTTCCTACTTGCAAGTTCCATTTTTCTGTGTTGTCAATGTGTGGGAAATTTTAGTTTATATGGTTCTTATCTGTGGCACATATGTCTTCCCTCTCTCCCATTTTTCTTTATTTCCTTCCCCTTGTTATCATCACTTGTTCGATTAGGATTTCCCTTTCATGCATATTTCTAACCCTCTCTCTCTCTCTCTCTCTCTCTCTCTCTCTTCCTGGTCCCTTAGAATGCGTAGGTTGGGATTAGTTAGATGCATTTCCTTCTTTAGGAGTAGTGTTAGCATTAGGACTAGGTAGAGGAACTAGCCTTCTCTCGAAGGTCTGTCTCGGTTTGCAAGTCCCATAACTTGTTGACAAAGCACCAATTTAGCCAAAAGTAGGGGTCTCAGAATGTGCAAATCCTAGGGAGTAACCTTTTTATAACACGTCCTTCATGATCATTGCTTCCACAGGATGATCCTTGATAAACATTGCATCAACACCATCAATGACTTCCACTGATTTACTCCACTTGATTGGTCCAAATGTTTTACTTCCATTACATGAATTAACTTACTAGGACATTCATGAGTTGTTTAAAAAACTCTCTGTGATAGAGACATGGAGCTTATATATGATTTTATGTGCATGAGATTCCTAAAACTCATTCTTTTCCTTTGATGCATGGTGAATATAATCTTTCCCGACATATGGGAAAGAGAAAATATCAAGCTCACATCCATCAACCATTGTCTTAAGAGAGATATCATATTTTTCATCTTGATCTATTTCATCATGATTTTTGTTAATCAACTAAGAAGTCAGAATTGGATTCATACCTATCTTGCATTTTCATGGCTTGCATTAGGAGTTCAAGGCTAAGTTGGGGATCTTTTGTTTCTTCTGCAACTATCAACATTTCTTACACGATTCCTCTTTTAAATCTTCTAAAGGATCATAAAAAATTAGCCTCTCTTATTCATGGATGACATCCTCAATGAGAGGCTCAAAAGTTGTTTTATCAATACATTGATCACCAAGAGAATATTCTTCTTCAAATGGAAATAATAACACCTCTTCTTCACGAACAAATACATTGGCTGATTTTTCAGTTTGGAACTCATCAAGAATCACTTCATCTTCCTCGTGGCCTGCATCATTTGGAAATTCTAGGTTTTTCTCTTACAAGTCAAGATCTTTCCACTCTTCATCATTACCAATACCCAACTAGAAAGGAATGCTTGGTCCTATCAAGATAGGAATTTCATCCTCATCTTTAGATGTTATGAAATGATTTCCATTCTTGTTGTCCTGGTATAAGATATTAGCTCTTGGATCTTCTGGATTTTTGTACCATGTATTTCATCTTTCTTACCAAAAGAAACTTCTTCATTTGTCCCTTAACTAGAATGGTTGCAGAAGACCAATCCATTTGGATTTCACCTCCCAAGTTCGATAGAAACTTCTACTTAGCAATATTATGTATGATGTCGAAATATATGCTACAAAAATAGTCAACAATACTTTCTTATCCAAAAAGTCAGTGAGAGTCACCTGTGCATCCTTGATCCGCCCCACAAGTGGGACTTCCTTGGAATCCATGAGTAACAACAACCATTGGCCCACGTTAAGTTAAGTTTTAGAGCATTGGAAACTTTAATGAGTATTGAATTATCTTGAAGCTCCCAAATCTATTATGTAGTTGTTCAATTGATGACCTTTAATAAGAAGGGAGAGATAGAATGGATCAATTTTATTGGTCTTGGATGCACTCATAGAAAGAATATTCTAAGATGGAGGAGTAGGTGGAGTTGGTAGTAGTCCTTTAGAACTAGGAACCACAATATTAGGCTTTGAACTACTACCTTTGATATAATAGACAAGCTTATCAAATTATTTTGGATGAGTTTGCAAGAATTCAGATTTAGAAATCTAAACTTTAGACTTATTTACATGTTCTATGATGTCAAAAGAGGTGGATGTAGATGAGGTATATACCCTCAGGACAACAGGTGCTTTGGGGAAAAAAGGTACTACCTTTGGAGTTAGAACATACTAAGCAATGGGAGTATAGATTTGAGGATGTTGGACTTACTTTATAGGTACACTAGCTTTTATAGAATCAGAATTATAACTAAGAGGGTATTAGGAAATAAGGGATAAAATATGTGGAAAAATCCCATATAGAATCACAATAGTAGAAACTAATATGCAAAATAATATCACAGACCTGAAATAAAAGTGTAGAAAATAAAAGAACACAAAGCGAAGACATTATTTAACGTGGTTCACCCAATTTGGCATATGTCCACCAAGAATCACTAGCTCGATTTTATTACAGTCCACCTCTTCCTCATAATACAATACCCATTTTTTCTAAGATGTGCTAAAAAAATTCTCCCCGAATTCACACTTGAACTCACACATCTACAATGTTACTACTACCCTACCATATGCACAAAAGCACATTAATATGCAACGCTTGCTAAGCAATTTTACAATAATGTGGCTACAAAAACATGGGACAAAACCATCCCATAAACCTATGGGTAAAAATACCACCCATATGAGAAGAGCACGTCTCCGGAAGTATCGGGCACATTATTTAAGGCTAAAAATTTTCTCGAACCCCAACGAGAAAACTATGAAGAGTGTAGATTACTTTTAGTGTATAGTATTTAACACTTCCACACATGAAAACAGGCTCCACAACATAACAATATCCCACTTAGAGACTATTTTTCCTCTAATAAATCTTCTCAATCCTTCATTGTTGACCATGATGACTAACCAAATTTGAACATAGCTTCAATTTATCTTTTGTGACCACCTTGGTCATCATGTATGCGAGGATTCTCGACTGTATAAATCTTCTCCAATTTAAATTCTCTTCCTCCAAAGTTGTCCTAATGAAATGGTACCTTAATCTTGTATATGCTTTGTACTATAGTGAAAAGTAGAGTTCTTATCTAGGTATATAATAATTTTACTATCACTATGAAGCTTCCATTCCTCCTTATTATGCCCCAAATCCTCAAGCAATTGTTGCAACCCAATCATCTCTTTGCTTGTCTTTGTGGAAGCACCATACTCTACCTCCATGGTTGACAAAGCCACAAGCTTATGTAGTCATGAAATCCAACTCACTAATGTCCCACATACATTGAAAATATAACTTGTGGTGTTCCTCCTTATGTCCATATCTCCAGCCATGTCTAAATCTACATAGCCACACAAAGTGGTGTCGATCCACTTTAGCAAAAACTATCCCCATGGTCTCTCTTAAGTACCAAAGGATCCACTTTACTACTTTCCAATGATACTTACCTCGGATCACTCATAAATATACTCATTTCTCCCACTCAAGGAAATATCAGCCCTAGTGCACACTATGGCATACATCAAATTGCCAATCGCCGATGAGTAAGGTACCTTGGACATTTGGTTTCTCTCCCGATCTTTCTTGGGATAGAGATCCTTTGAAAACTTGAAATGGCTTGCTAAAGGAGTCCCAACCAGTTTATCATCATGCATATTAAACCTCTCCAAGAACTTCTTGATGTAATCTTCGTGAGATAAAGTCATATTTCCTTCCTTCATATCCGAGATATCCCCATATCAAGGATTTTTTGGTGTCCCCAAATCCTTCATAGCAAAGGAGTCACTTAGCTACTTTGTAAGTAATTTTATTTCCTGCATGCTTTTTCCTGAAACAAACATGTCATCCACATACAATCACATGATAATGTAACTTACATCCTATAATTTCTTTATATATACGCAATGGTCGAATGACATCTAATATAACCTTGCTCCGTCTTGAAGCTATCAAATTTCTTATATCATTGACATGGAGCTTGTTTCAGCCATACAAGCCCTTCTTCAATTTGCACACCATATCCTTTTTACCTTTGACCTCATACCCCTCTAGATGATGCATATATAGATCCTCCTCTAAACCACCATAGAGAAATGAAGTATTTACATCTAGATGCTCTAAGTGCAAGTCTTATGTTGCTACTATTCCAAGAACAGCTTCTAGTAGAATTCATTTTTACTATAGGAGAGAAAATATCATCAAATCTATACCTTTTCTATGAAAACCCCTTAATCACCAACCGGGCCTTGTATCCTTTCTTGCCTCCTTCTTCCACTTTAACTTTGTACACCCACTTGTTCTACAATGCTCTTTTTCCTTTAGGTAGCATTAGTAAATGCAAAGTTTGGTTCTCCATAAGAGATTGGTGCTTGTCACCATAGATTGCTCCCATTTTTCCCGGAATATACCTGTATTGCTTTATCAAATCTATCTCGGCTCTCCATTGTGAGTGAGTAATAAGTAATTAAGAGAAGGAAAAATATTCAAGTGATCTTATTACCCTAGAATACCTCCTCAATATAGGAGTTTTGGGTTCATATTGAGTAGGTTCTGAACCGATTCATGTGTCACTTTCTCATCCTGGAAGATCCTCTACCACCGCATATTCTTTATTGGATTATTCCTTCTTTTCTTGCAAATCAATCTTATACATAACTTTCTCATTAAAGACCACATCCCTAGATCAAATGATTTTCTTGTCCTTAATACTCCAACATTTATATCCAAAGTCATCACCACCATAACCAATGAAAGTATATTTTTCTGATTTATCCTCTAGCTTGTTCCTATCATCCTTGTATATATGAAAAAACAAAACACATCCAAAGACTCTAAGAAATGAGTAATCAACTTTATTACCATACCAAGCCCCCTCAAGTATGCCTCCATCCTAGGAACTTGAGGTTCCTTTATTTATCGGGTACACAATTGTGCTCACCACTTCTCCCCAAAAAGAAAGAGTCAGTCCCCACATGTAATCTCATGCTCCTATTCCATTATGGTATTGTTCATTCTTTCTAACATCCCATTCTCACATTGCAGATTTCTTAGAACCATCTTTTACCTGTGGATTTCATTATTAGAACAATAATCATAAAATTCATTTTTGTAACACTCCCTTCAATTATATCACATGATAAATTTTATCTTAAGACCTGTTTCATTCTCTACTAAGGCCTTCCATTTAACAAAAGTGTCAAATACATCATATTTATTTCTAATAATATACACCCAAACTTTCCTTGTTGCATCATCAATAAAAGTATTATAATAATTTGAACCCCAAGAGATGATACATAATCAAGACCCCACACATAAGAATGTGCCATCTCTAACTTACTCTCTTTCTTCATAGGTCCAACCTTCAAAAATTTACTCACTTCTGCTTCCCATATACATAGTTCTCATGGAATTCCAACTGTTTCGTATATCCGGGAAAATTCTTCTTTATGATTTGCATGCCCTTATGGCTCATATTAGCGAGCCTAAAATTCCACAAGGATGTATCTCGTATTTGTGTTATCCTGTAAAATTGAAAAGGGAAATTTTATAGGTAACCATACCAAAATTTTTGATTTGGTTTCTGCCAAGGTCCCTTAGTGTTCGAAATGGCATAAAATCCCTTTCCCGAGAATCCAATTTTTTTCAACCTAGTCATTTGGTCCTTTTTTGGCTAGGTGCAGATTTTATTCATGCAACATCAAATGAATTTGCACCCCTTTATTCCTTTGGCGCACCCTTTGGAGTGTCGACATAACAAATGTTGCACATTCCCATGATGCGCCCTTCTCGCATGCGCCAGAGTACATGCACCATCTTGTTGACATAAAAATGTTACGCCTTTGAATGGTGTGCCCAAGCGCTAAAAAGGTACCGTCGAAAGTCCCGAATCCATGCCAATGGCCCACAAATTTTCATGTTGGCATCCTTTTTTGGTGCGCCTTGTAAAAGGTTGGTGGCACATTTATTGCACCTTTTGCTATATATAGGCGCATCCGACCTATCATTTTCACGATTGAAAACACGTGAAAAAGTTATTTCCTCTGCACCTGTCAGCGCTCTTGTCATCCCCGTGTCACTTTACGTCACATTTGTGGACCCCACATCGTTTCTTCCATCCTATATATTCCTAGTAAGTGGTCCTTGCTCTTCTTGTGTTGATTGTTTGTGGGTTTTCTGTATTGTTTTTAGGGGTTGTTGTAAAAAAACAAAGAAAATGAACATAAGAATAATACACAACCTCCAACTGTTTTACCCTCCTTCCGATCTGCTATCTCAAGGGCTTTTGTCTTGAAAATGAATCCAATTCTCTTTTCTCTTTTTCCCTCATTGTCAAAATCTATGTTGAAGGAAGTAAAAGACCACAAACCTGTCGAAAAAGGAGGTGGAAAATCTAAAGTTGTCAAACCCACGGTTTTCCCTTGGCGCAAAAACCATCACTGCATTGCACAAAACACAGTCGCACCAAGGGGTGCACTATCCCCGTCTGCAGCATGCATCCACCCCACGCCCTATAAAGTTCCTAAAAACCCTAATGCAGGCACAAGCACAACTCCAGCTATACCAACATTTGATCTCATGCAAACTCTTCCTGTGCCACGCCAAAGCTAAGAACTAGGCGCACCTTAACTCAATGATGTATCATTCAAACCTACACCCCTTTGGCACACCATAACTATTTACAACATGTTCCATATCTGTGCCATTGGCGCATCCTACTTCCTTGTAGCACTGCACTATTATCTCTGCGCCCATTTAAAACCCTTCATATGGCGCAGGCGCACATACTTTAACACCAACACTAAATGTTGCGTATAGTATTTCTGCGCCCTGCGCCCCTTTGCGCTATTTCCTTCCATGCAACACTCTCTAGTAGTGCACCTTGTTTTTCCCGACCTTGCAGCCTACAAAAGAATTGTGCCTTGCGCTCAGAGGCTTGTAAATTGATAATTTTTCATTCTGTAAAGCTTTGATGGACAATTTAACAGCTAACATGGCTCTTCTACGATGGACTTCCCTCCTCCTTGCAGATTAGCAGCTGAACCCAGATTCACATATGTCTTTATCAAGTAAGAAGCCAACCAAGTCAAAGGGTCAGGCCAAACTCACAGAAGAAGAAATGAAGTACAAATACCAAAGGGTTAGGATGCCCGAGTCCCTTGCAGAATGTGACTTGGACATCAGGGATTCAGAACTTGGCCACATTGATATGGAGGACTTCTGGGCTAGAACCAAGAAGGTTACATACAGTCCATGGATGGAAAAATTGGTTGGCAGTGGTTTACATTTCGTAGGGGAATTCCTGTAAGTGCGGTAAAATAATGAATTCATGATGGTGGTGGCCTGCTGCTATAATAAAGACACAAGGTGTGTCGAGAATGAAAAGGGTGAGGTTATAATCAACCTCACTTCTCGGCACTTTGAAATCATGTTAGGTATCCCCCACCACTGAAATTTTGTGGCTATAAGCCAAGAAGACTACATTAAAGCATGGAATGAGAATGAGGAAAAATGCATGCAGCTCATGAATGAAGTGTATCTGAAGAACAAGAAGGTGATAACTAGGTGGCCGCAAGTTATTCATCGTAGTGACTTCTCAAAGGAGCTGAGTGACACCATCACCTTCCTGAGTAGGGTGTTTGGGCTTCCTGATGTCCATTATTTTCACAAATGGACGCTCAGGTATCTGGAAACCATGAGAAAAAACATTCCTGATCAACGTTTTGAATGGGCAGAGATCATCAGTAGCGCTATCTCTGAGCAGCTTCAACAACTCTCAACAACAAGGAGGTTCTACATGAACTCCTATGTGGTTTACGCTGCTGCCTCAGAAAGAGACTATCCAGTGCTAAGTCGATGCGGGGTGTGGCCCTAAGTAAAATATATGAATATTATCTAGAGTTGAGACTGGAAAACAACATCACACAATTCAGCAAGATCAATGATGCCTTCTTCTATGGCATCATCTGCCTATTGAGGCCCAATATGACTCACGGTCGAACGACCAAGAGCATAGTGACTACCACAAAGAAGTGGGGAGCGTTATTTACACAATTCCCCACTTTCACTTATCTCAGAGCCACCAAATTCTTGGGGGAACCCACCAAGTTACCGAGGTATGTGGGACCAAAATTGATCCTATTGGAGCTGTCCAGACAACTTATCACATACCACGAGAAGTGCCTAAAAAGAAAGAAGGGTAGAACTCCATTCCCCCTCACAGTGGGTAGGTACACCTGCACTTCTCACACCAAAGCCTAGGAAATGTTTGCAGAGCTAGAGTTGCTTAACTTGAAACACAATTTCTTGGCAAGATCGACCTTTGATCCTCGCAATTACCTCCCAAGGGCAAAGCTCGATCCAATCCACATCCCATAGATTGAGGATATCTACATCGACCTATATCATGAGGTCGAGCTCAGGAGAAAGGATCACTCTCACCTGGCCCTGGAAAAAATTATCCAATATGGCGTGGCCATTGTCCCGAAAGGTTTCCAAACGACTGATCAAGAAGTTGATCAGGTCTATCTAGATACGGATGGGGAAAATTGGCCATTTGCTGAAATTGACAGAACAAAGGCACCTCAAACTATTGAGGAAAGGGTTAAAGGCACTCTGCAGTGCACAAAACATTGGTGTAGGTATAACGGTCTCATCTACCTTGGGGTAGACTTCACCACATCTCCTTTGGGCGATGCACCTGCTAGACCAAAACACTTGCCAAAGGGCAAAGGGAAAGACAAAGAAGGAGAATCAAGTATTACTCAGGAGAAAGCTCCCAAGAGTCCTCCTTCTGCTGCCCAGGAGCAGGTAGTAAGCCTGGTCTCCCCAGAAAAAGAACAGGCAGTAAGTGTTCCAACGGGCACATCCACTCAGGATGTTGCCACTGCTGTAACTGTCACTGAAGTTCCCACCGTCCCATCTCCCGCTCCTCCTTCTCCTCCTCATATCACTCAAGAAAACACTCCTCTTGTTTTGTCTTCTTCCCCATCTTCTACTGTTCCCCTTCCTCTTCCTCCATCTTCTCTACCCTCGCGGAGCTATCCCCTAGTATTTCTTTCCTCATCTCTCAGATCCCTTCCACCCCCACGGTTTCCTTTCCTACAGTGACTCCTACTCCTATGAGCGTTAGAGATTTAGCTTCTTTATCAATGTCATCGCCAAGCATCTCGACACATTTCCCCTTGTTCACTGTAGCTGCTCCTTCATCTGCCTCCGTCCCCTCTTCTCCCTCTGGTCCCACTCCCTTAAGTCCAAAATGGATCTCCAAGCACTGAGCCAAGATAAGAGGAAATTTCCCATTGCACCTATGGACTTCTCTGTCATCCTAACAAAAGGAGATAAGAAGCAAAATCCGATAACCCGCTTGTCTCGAGTGCTTCAGGTGAAAGGGTTATGGAGATCGCATACCTTGATCCCACAAAGGACAAAAAGGATCTGTCTCCTACAGATATACAGTGACACAGTCACGATAGGAACATCCTCTGAAAGCCTACAAGAGAGGACCTATCTGCAGTGGATGCCCTTTGCAAAAAGCTTCAGGAGGAAAAGGAAGAAAAGAGGATACTGAAAGAGCAGAATAGACACCTTCTCCAAGCCCTGTAGAAAATGGGCAGTGCACCTCCTACAATCGCCAATGAAACTCCCGAGGCCCTTAGCCAGAAAAGATAAATGAGTATGCCAATCGATCGAATAAGGTATGGCAAGATTCTGCTGGAGAGACCAAATCCTCAAAGACAAAGTGAGGAAGTAATTGTAAAGTTCACAGAGCTATATCAGAATGTTGATAAGGATAACAAGGAACTCCAGGTGATCGCAGAACCTATCTCTGAAGAGTTAGACCATGCTAGGTTACAACATGAGACATTCTAGAAGATGCTCGACTACCTAGATGATGACTTAATGAAATTCGACATCTTCAATCACCCAAGAGCACCCAATAAAGTCCTTTTTGCTTTGGACTATCGGGTTGATAAGATGAAATTCGTCTTGGAGAAAATTGATAAAATCAAGGAGGAAGCCTTTGATGCAATGCATCAAATGGAGTAGATCGTCTTAAGGATGTCTCCAGGCTTACTCACCCCATCATACACCTTGAGGAAGGTAGATGACACTATTTATTTCTTTAAGGAGATTATGTCGCAAGGGTTAGGGTCAGAAGCCACTTTCGACACAGAATCTATCAACAACCTTCTGGCTTGCCGTGATTTTGTTGGATACACGATGGAGGTAGGTAATGAATAATTCAAGCTCCCAGAAAGACTCAGAGATGAATGGGAGACTTGTGAGGTCATCGGCGTTCACACCAAGGGTCCTGCTCAGGATCAACTTCAACCAATGATTAGCAAATTCTTGGAGTATCGTGCTCAATTTCATATTTCCTCTCCTGAGCAGAAACATGATACTCCTTTCTAACCGCGGGACGACGATGACTAGTCTCCTTCCTCCTAGGGTTGTTCCCTTTTTGTAATATTTAAAAGTTTGTTGGCACAAATGATGACATCATCCATGTTGCACCATGAGATGTTGTCATCCACCAAATTGCCCAAAGTCAATAGTTGACTTTTAGATATTTTGTAAATATTTTGTAATTAGTTGTTGGTTTCTTTTTGCCTTCTTTCTCCTTCTCCTTCTATATATACTTGGATACTTGTTGTATTCAAGGGTGGACATTTTTTAGATGAAAAATAGAAGTGAGAAGGAAAAGGCTTTGTACTTTTGTAAACAGAAAATATTAATACATAAATTAAGACTTTGTGCTCAATGGATGTGTTATGTGTATTAGATCTTTCTTAAGTTAGATCTATGTTGCTTTTCTATCAGATCTATCTCTACTTTTTTGTCATTTGTTCATTAGTATTGCTTTGTTTGTTTATGCAAGTAGATTTGGCTCTATTTACTACCAGCCCAAAACATAAACCCTCCGACCTTTCTGCTTTGGAATTCATTTCTTTTCTCCCTTCAGATCTATCCTATTTCCTCTCCTTCTTTCGTCCCTTTTTGCTCGTAGTCAGAAATACCCCAACTGGGATGAGATCCCAAACCCCTGAAGGTAGAATATTGTAGGACTTGCACATTCCTACTGGTAGAATAGAAATAAACTAGTTTCACTTTGCTTTGTCTCAAAGAGGGGCTATGCCCTACACACTATTGGCTCGTCTATCCATAGATCTGCCCAACCGACAGATTTTCGGACCAACAGTTTTTGGCGACTCTGGGGATAGAGACAGATCTATGTGAGTGTTGTGTTGGTTAAAGGACACTAACAGTTGCTAAAGTAACTAAGAAAATTGATAAAACTGTAAAAATCACTACCTGTTTGCAAATCTTAACTTTTTGCTTAAAATCTAATTTTTTTGCAAAAGTGATCCAAACTGAAAATTTTCTTTAGAGATCCATAGATCTGGGCTAGTTAGAGATCTTTAGTTCACTGAGTTTTTACAAAACCCGTATATTTCTGTAGATCTGAGTTTCTGACTGTTTTACAAAAATTTCAAACCCTTGCAAAAAGTCAACTCTAAGATCTGAAAATCAGCTTGCTAAGTTAAACCATCATTTTATCCTCGTTGATCTTTGTCATTAAACCACAATCAATTTTCAAAAGAAGGATAAAATTAAATATTTAGAAAAGTACATGTTGCTGATTTTTGTCAGAAAAATCAGAAAATCAGCAAGTACAACCAAAAAGAGTTTTTTTAAAATTTGCTCTAAAAACTTTGCAGATCTGAAAGATAGGCTGGCGAGTGAACCATTTACCCATAGTAGGAGAGCTCATGGAGAAGTTGATCCTATTTTGATCTACTTCAAAGGCACAACTTCAGTATTACACCAGCACGCTTCTCATCACTGAGTTCAACTGATCGGTCAGCCAGAAGTGTCTCACCTCCACGAAAGAACCATTTTTCGCAAGGAGCCTCCACATCCCTTTGCAGCGCTTTGTTGCTCAACGGAACTGCACTTCGGCTCATGTCCTCTTTCCAACTTTTCAAATGGCAGTACCATGGGGAAATGCTATGGGCCCTCTTGCGTTGCCACATCCTGTTCACGCACTCCCTCATGGAAACCGAAAGAATTTCCCAAGATTTGATGGGAGTGGAAACCAAAGCACGGATTCACATATATCTGCATTCATCATGTCATGCAACATCCTGGATGTGACCCATGAAGATGTATCAGTATGCCTCTTTCTAGAGACCTTGCAAGGACCCGCAGCAGAGTGGTTCCAACATTTGCCACCGGATCTATCACTAGTTGGGCCACATTACGAACTGCATTTGAAGACAGGTATAAGCCTTCAGAAGATGTGTTTGCATTATTGTCAAAGATCACTCACCGAAGAAGGAAGTCAATGAAACCATGTGGATTTTATCACTCGTTTCAATTCACTAATTAACCGTGTGCCGCTTGCCATGCTACCAACACCAGAAAATCAAAAGTGTTTCTTTGTGAACGCCATGAGCTCAAGAGTAAGTTTCTTGCTCTTACAAGAAAAAATTACCACCCTGGTTCTCACTTAGGCTGCTATCATTCGGATATAGGAAAACCTACTTATATCTGGTGAATTAAAATGAGAGCCGTTCAAGCCCAAAGCTTCAACTCCTTATCAAGCCACTTCATCAGATCGGCATTCCAGAAGATGGTGAATGACTTTCTCACATTGAAGAAGCAATTAGCTCAAGCTTCTCCTAACACTTCATACCGGGATATCCCACGAAGAAATTTCACTCCCAACAACGCCCCATAAAGGCCGCGTTTGCCTGCAACTTCTCCGCGGTTGGCACTTGAGGCCCCTCTCGGTCAATGCCCTAGTCGAGGTAGAAGAAGAGGAGAAAAATTATGAAGAACCTTCATCCCTAGGTGGAGATGATCAAGATGCCGGTGAATTGACTGACGTCTCTACAATCGGATATATGGAATTTGAAGATGAAGAATCTGATGAAGAAGAGGGTACCCAAGGGTATGCAAGCGGACAATCATATGTTGTTTTCACCTGCTCTCAAGGAAACGAATCAGAAGTTGCTGCTAGGATACAAAAAGAAAAGGCTATGTCAAACACGCCTCCAACCATTGCTAAAAGAAGTAATCCTCTTCCTACTTAACCTCCTATTAAGTCCTTTACGAAAAGGTTTTTTCCCCATCTCTCCACGAAATCAGCCTTCTTCTATTCCCATAAAGACCAGTAACCCTACCCTCCACCGCAAAGTGAGGGACTCATTCCCTCATCAACGCAACCCTTGGTCGCATTCGACATAATCGATCATGCTAAAAAGACCAAGATTCAAATGTCTGAGGCTGAATATCTTCAGTCAAACCCTGAGCAACTTGTAAGATTAACCGAATATATCCAAAGCCAAGCTTACCGTAACTTCCCATGTCTCCCCGAAAGGAATCCTTTCCACTCCTCCTGCATCTCGCATAAATGTGGCCTCGACTTCCATGTCAGGTAAAATTGAACCTTTTTATCTCTCCCTCCTAATCAATGGTCACAAGCTAAACAACTACATAATTGATTCTGGGGCTTCCGATAATGTCATGTCGGTGAAGGTCACCCATGCTTTGGGACTCACTCTTACCAAGTATTTTGGTAGATGTTACTCCATGGAAACCAAACAAGTTCCATTGATTAGTCAGATCAAAGAGCACGGTTAAGCGCCTTTTCATGCGGCATTCCCAGAGAAAAGAGTAAAGATGACCATCCTCGTTGCTGATATCCCAGTGGCATATGGAATTCTACTAGGAAGAAGCTTTTGTAGAGAAGTTGGTGGAGAAATTTATATGGACTAGTCCAAAGCCAGAATCCCCGTCAAGGGTGTAATGCAGACATTGGAGCCTGAATCGCAAAAGAAGTACTTGGTCACCAATTCTAACGACCCCAAAGCCCAAATTCTCTTCGAATCATCAGGGATGGGGAACTACTTCTTATCTACTGAGTCTGACAAAATGGACGTTCTCATCCAGAAGAAGACCTTAACAAGGTTTGGACATTGCAGTTTGATGGCAGTTGTGCAACTAGCGGATGCGGTGCTGGAGCTGTGTTAATATCTCCTGAGGAGGAGATTTTTCCTCTCTCTTTCAAGTTACAATTTTTCAATACGAATAATACTGCTGAATATGAATCTTTGCTACTTGGCATGCAAGCTGCAAAAGAAAGGGGAATCAAGAACCTAAAAGTATAGGGCGATGCCGAGCTAGTTGTAAATCAAGTGAAAAGAATATACCAAGTAAAGAATGAAAGGCTCAGGCATTACTGCAACACTGTGTGGGACAACATTGAGGAATTTGATGCCTTCTCAATAAAATCCGTTCCAAGAGCTCAAAATGACATGACCGATTCACTGGCCGTCTCAGCTTCTCTCATGCTCCCTCACCTAGGGTTGAAAACAGACACATATACTATTGAGGTAGTCTTCCACCCAAGCGTGCCAGAAAATTCTTAGCACTTGAAGGTATTCAACAATGACAATCAACTTATTGCCTTTTTGGAGAAGGCGGAAAATTTCAGTGAGCTTCATTTTGAAGGATCTACTTCTGCATGTCGTGAATCATCACTGATCAAGCAAACAAATCAAAAGGAGGTGATGGCATATGTCAGCTCAAAGGAAATAAAATCCCAAAAGGTTTAGTCTCTCTGGAACGATTGTTTGACAAACATGATCGTTTTGTCAGGAAGAAGTGGCAAGATGATCCTAACTCCTCTCCAGAGACCGAATCAGTTAATCTGGGTACTATGGAACACCCGCAGCTTGTGAACATCGGAAAATGTTGCACACTCGAAGAAAAGTGGAAGTTTGTCAAATTGCTGAAGAAGTATATAGACGTGTTAGCATGGTCTTATGCCAATCTAAAGTCTTTCAAGCTAAAGGATGTTCAACATGACATCCCGTTGAAAGAATATGTCAAACCTTTTCACCAGAAATAGAGGCACTACAATCCCAAGATCTTGGGTACCATCCAAGAATAAATACAGAAGATGCTAGATGCAAGGATAATTTTTCCTATCCATCATAGTACACTGTTGTAAACATTGTGCCAGTACGAAATAAGAATGGTGAGATACACATATGCGCAGATTTTTGCAACCTGAATTAGGCGTCCTTGAAGGACAACTACCCGCTTCCCATAATGGATCAAGTTCTGCAGGAAGTAACCAGTTTAGAAATGTTGTCCATGCTTGATGGTTTTTCGGGCTACAATCAGATTGAGGTCTTTCCTGAAGACCAATTCAAAACAACATTCACTACTCCCAGGGCACATTCGCCTATAGTAGGATGCCTTTTGGCTTGACCAACGCTAGTGCCACCTTTCAACGAGCAATGGACTTCGCATTCAAAGGTATGATGGGAAAGGTCATCGTAGTTTATTTAGATGACTTAACTATGTTCTCTAAACAGAGAAATGATCATTATGATCATTTGGAGAAAGTATTGATTAGATGCCGAGAACACGGGATTTCCTAAATCAAAAAATTCTGCTGGTCATCTTTGAAGGAAAGTTCTTTGGGACACGTTGTCGTGAGGAAGGGACAAAGATAGATGTTGAAAGGGTTAAGGCTATTCAGAGCCTTACTTTACCCATAAGCAAGACCGGTGTTCACTCCTTCAGAAAAGTGAATTTTCTTAGACGCTTTGTTCCCGACTTTGCTGAAAAGACTCGCCACATATCAAATATGATGAAAGGGTCGTAAACTTTCGGTGGAGCAAAGAAGGAAAGACGTCATTCGAAGATATAAAAGCCTTTGTTGCCCATGCACCAGTCTTGGTATGTCCCGACTTCTCCAAGGATTTTATCATGTACAACTATGCATCTGAGCATACTATATCGGCCATCTTAATGCAAAAGAATTATGAGGATGTTGAATCTCCAATCGTGTTCATGAGCTCTCCTCTCAAGCCTCATGAATTGAAGATGTCTCAGTTGGAAAAGCACGCCTTCACCGTTGTCAAAGCAGTCAAGAACTTCTAGTATTACATCCTAAACTCTCATATAGTAGTGCTTTCCCTGACATGGCAGTCAAGTCAATCTTAACTCAACAAGAGTTAGGAAGCTTACGAGGGAATTGGATCGCAAAGGTCCAAGAGTATGATCTAGACATAAAACCAACCAAGCTGGTAAGAGGCAAGGGCCTATGTCACCTTATGGCTGAAAACAAAGATTCAGAGGTCCTGAAGAAAAGATGATTGCATCGATAGAGCGCAGGGTAAACCAAAGAAAGTTGATTCTCTACCTATGGTTCTATTTGTTATGACTAGCGATGAATGGTATTCCGATATCAATTTCTTTCTCACTTGTGGTGAGTGTCCAACTCATCTAAATTCAAAGGAGAAGCGTACTGTAAAGCTTAGGGCAGTTAGATATGTCATATGGGATGACGGTTTATACAAGCGCGAGATTGACGACATCTTCTTACGATGTGTTGACAAGCCGCAACAAGTAAAATTGCTTGAAAATTTTCATGATTTAGCTGCAGTGGTCATTTTTCATCTTCCATCATAGCACACAAGATCATCCTGGCTAGGTCACTTGTTAGCCAACGTTGCTTTGGGATACAACCACTGGTAGAGAAAATGTGAGCTCTGCCAATAGTTTGTTGGCAAACCAAAATTGGTTGCTTTTCCCCTTAGGCCGGTCGTTATTGACAAACCATTCAGGCAATGGGGAATCGACTTTATCAGAGGACTACATCCCCAATCGAGTTCTAGACATAGTTATGTCCTAACATCAACAAATTACTTCACCAAATGGGTGGAAGCCATACCTGTTAAGAATGCCACCTCTGAAATTGTCTGCAACTTCATCAAAGAAAGTATCATTGTAAGGTTTGGCATACCACACAAGATCGTTGCTGATAATGCTTCCAACTTCTCCTCACGGGAAGTTATCAATTTTTTCTATGAATATGGGATAACCTTCGCCCATGCCTCGGATTATTACCCCGGGAAAATGGTCGAGGCGTAATCCGTAATAAGAACTTAGTGACCATCATACGGAAGCTAGATGATGAGAATCAGTGGTCATGGCACAAGTCATTATATGATGCTTTGTGGGCAGACCGCATTACTCCAAAGAGGTCTCTCGATATGTCACCTTTTCAATTATTATATGGAATCAACGCTGAGCTTCCCATTTCTGCGAAACTTCCTACTCTGTGCTTGGCACAAGTAATCGAAGATGAGACTTTCTAGAATTCTCTTGAAAAGAGGGTCATGTATCTAGTAGAGCTTGAAGAAAAGAGAGTGAGAGTGGTCGACAGGATCACCGAACATCAGAATCAAGTCAAGAGATTGTTCGATAAAAAGGCCAAGCAGAGAGATTTTCAGGTGGGAGATCTCGTCCTTTTGTGGGACAAGCAAAGAGAGCCAAAGGGCATGCACGGAAAATTCGATTCTCTATGGAGAGGGCCTTTCAAGATCAAGTAGCTCAACGAAGAGAATAGCTTCTATCTCTCATATCTAGATGGAACTGAGCTCCCGCTTCCCTATAGCGGGCAGCATCTCAAAATATTCAAGAAGTAGAGCTTTCTCTCTTCTTTGTACAGTTTGCTTTGCTTTTGTTGGTTGTGTGTTTTCCTTTTTTCGTCACCCTTGTTTTTGACTCTGTAACCCAATGGATAGGCACATGTTGATTTGGGATTCTCTACCTTTAAGTTTCACTCAAAGATAGTCCCCAGAAAGAGCCAGTTGTTATCTGTAAAATTGACGAGGGCAATTTTATAGGTAACCATACCAAAATTTTTGTTTTGGTTCCCCGCCGAGGTCCCTTAGCGTTCGGAATGGCATAAAATCCCTTTCTGGAGAATCCAGTTTTTTCGAACTTAGTCATTTGGTCCTTTTTGGTTGGGCACGATTTTATTCATGCAACATCAAATGAATTTGTGCCCCTTTATTCCTTTGGCGCACCCTCTGGAGTGTCGACATCACAAATGTTGCGCCTTCCCATGATGCGCCCTTCTCACATGTGCCATCTTGTTGACATAAAAATGTTGCGCCTTTGAATGGTGTGCCCAAGTGCTTTGAAAAGGTAATGTCGATAGTCCTAATCAGCGCCAATGACGCATGAATTTTCGTGTTGGCATCCTTTTCTCGTGTGTGCCTTGCAAAAGGTTGGTGGCACATTTATTGCACCTTTTGTTATATATAGGTGCATCCGCTGTCATTTTCACGATTGAAAACACGTGAAAAGTTATTTCCTCTGCACCTGTCAGTGCTCCTGTCATCCTCGTGTCGCTTTACGTCACATTTGTGGACTCCGCATCGTTTCTTCCATCCTATATATTCCTGGTAAGTGGTCCTTGCTCTTCTTGTGTTGATTGTTTGTGGGTTTTCTGTATTGTTTTTAGGGGTTGTTAAAAAAAAAAAATGAAAATGAACATAAGAATAATACACAACCTCCAACCGGTTTTACCCTCCTTCCAGATCTGCTGGCCTGGAGGGCTTTTGTCTTGAAAATGAATCCAGAATCCTCTTTGCTCTTTTCCCCTCATTGTCAAAATCTATGTTGAAGGAGGTAAAAGACCACAAACTGTCGAAAAGGAGGTGGAAAATATAAAGTTGTCAAACCCATGGTTTTCCCTTTGGCGCAAAACGCCATCATCATTGCAGACAAAACACAGTCATGCTAAGGGGCGCACTATCCCCATCTGCAGATGCATCCTCCTCGTGCCCTATAAAGTTCCTAAAAACCATAACGCAGCGCAAGCGAAACTCTAGCTACACCAAAGATTTGATGTCATGCAAACTCTTCCTACGTTGCACCAAAGCTAAGAACTGGCACACCTTAACTCAATGATGCATCATTTAAACTTGTGCCCCTTTGGCACACCATAACTATTTGCAACATGTTCCATATCTACGCCATTGGCACATCCTGCCGCCTTGCAGCACCAAAATTATCTCGTGCCCCATTTAAAACCCTTCATATGGCACAGGCGCACATCCTTTAACACCAACATTGAATGTTGCGTGTAGTATTTCTATGCCCTACGCCCCTTTGCACTATTTCCTTCCATGCAACACTCTCCAAAGAGTGCACCTTGTTTTTCCCGACCTTGAGCTCTGTAAAAGAATTGCACCTTGCACCCAGAGGATTGTAAATTGATAATTTTTCATTCTGTAAAGCTTTGATGGACAATTTAACAGCTAACATGGCTCTTCTACGATGGACTTCCCTCCTTCTCCTTACAGATCAGTAGCTGAACCCAGATTCACATATGTTTTCATCAAGTAAGAAGCCAACCAAGTCAAAGGGTAAGGCCAAACTCACAGAAGAAGAAATGAAGTACAAATACCAAAGGGTCAGGATGCCCGAGTCCCTTGCAGAATGTGACTTGGACATCAGGGATTCAGAACTTGGCCACATTGATATGGAGGACTTCTGGGCCAGAACCAAGAAGGTCACAGGCAGTCCATGGATGGACAAATTGGTCGAAATCATTTACATTTCACAGGGGAACTCTCGTAAGCACGGTAAATAATGAATTCATGATGGTGGTGGCCCACTGCTACAATAAAGACACAAGGTGTGTTGAGAATGAAAAGGGAAAGGTTATAATCAACCTCACTGCCCGGCACTTTGAAATCATGTTGGGTATCCCCCACCACCGACACTTTGTGGCTATAAGCCAAGAAGACTGCATGAAGCATGGAATGAGAATGAGGACAAATGCATGCAACTCATAAACAAAGTGTATCAAGAACAAGAAGGTGATAACCAGGTGGCCGCGGGTTATTCATCACAACGACTTCTGAGAGGAGAGAAACACCATCACCTTCTTGAGTAGGGTGTTTGGGCTTCCGATGCCCATTACTTTCAAAATGGATGCTCGATATCTGGAAACCATGAGCAAAAACGTTCCTAATCAACATTTTTAATGGGCGGAGATCATCGATAGCACTATCTCCGAGCAGCTTCAACAACTCTCAACAACGGGAGGTTCTACATGAACTCCTACATGGTTTACGCTGCTGCCTCAGAAAGAGACTATCCAGCGCTAAGTCGATGCGGGGTGTGGACCCAAGTAAAAATATATGAATATTATCCATAGTTGAGATTAGAAAATAGCATCACACAATTCAACAAGATCAATGATGCCTTCTTCTACGACATCATCTGCCTATTGAGGCCCAATATGACTCATGGTTGGATGACCAAGAGCATAGTGACTACCACAAAGAAGTGGGGAGCGTTATTTACGTAATTCCCCACTTTCACTTATCTCAGAGCCGCTAACTTCTTGGGGGAGCCCACCAAGTTACCAAGGTATGCGGGACCGAAATTGATCCTATTGGAGCTTTCCAGATAGCTTATCACATACCACGATTAGTGCCTAAAAATAAAGAAGGGTAGAACTCCATTCCCCCTCATAGTGGGCAGGTACACCTGCACTTCTCACACCAAAGCCCAGGAAATGTTTGCGGAGTTGGAGTTGCTTAATTTGAAACATAATTTCTCGGCAAGGCTGACCTTTGATTGTCACAATTACCTTCCAAGGGAAAATCTTGATCCAATCCACATCCCACAGATTGAGGATATCTACATCAACCTGTATCATGAGGTTGAGCTTAGGAGAAAGGATCACTCTACTTTGCCCCGGCGAAATTATCCAATTGTCCCGAAAGGTTTTGAAATGACTCGATCAAGAAGTTGATCAGGTCTATCTAGATACGGACGGGGACAATTGGCCATTTACTGAAATTGACAGAACAAAGGCACCTCAAACTATTGAGGAAAGGGTTAAAGGCACTTTGCAGCGCACATAATATTGGTGCAGGTATAACGGTCTCATCTACCTTGGGGTAGACTTCACCATGTCCCCTTTGGGTGATGCACCTGCTCGACCAAAACACTTGTTAAAGGGAAAAAGGAAAGACAAAGAAGGAGAATCAAGTGCTACTTAGGAGCAAGCTCCCAAGAGTCCTCCTTCCACCACCCAGGAGTAGGTAGTAAGCCTGGTCTCCCGAAAAAGAACAGTGGTAAGTGTTCCAATGAGCACATCCACTCAAGATGTTGCCACTGCTGTAACTTCACTGAAGTTCCCACCGTCCCATCTCCCGCTCCTCCTTCCCCTCCTCATATCACTCAAGTAACCACTCCTCTGGTTGTGTCTTCTTCCCCGTCTTCTACTGTTCCCCCTTCCTCTTCCTCCGGTCTTATCTACCCTCACGGAGCTGTCCCCCAAGATTTCTTCCCTCATCTCTCTCGATACCTTCCACCCCCATGGTTTCCTCTCCTACAGTGACTCCTACTCCTATGAACATTGGATATTCGGCTTCTTTATCAATGTTGCTGCCAAATGTCTCGACACATTTCCCCTTGTTCACTTTAGCTGCTCCTTCTTCTTCCTCTGTCCCCTCTTCTCCCTCTAGTCCCACTCCCTTAAGTCCGAATGGATCTCCAAGCACTGAGCCAAAGATAAGAGGAAAGTCCCCATTACACCTATGGACTTCTTCGTCATCCCAACAAAAGGAACTAAGAAGCAAAAGGCGATAACCTCGCTTCTCTTAGAGTGCTTCAGGTGAAAGGGTTATGGAGATCGCATACCCTAATCCCATAAAGGACAAAAAGGATCTGTCTCCTACAGATTATACAGTGACACAGGTCACGATGGGAACATCCTCTAAAAGCCTACAAGGAGAGGCCCTATCTGCAGTGGATGCCCTTTGCAAAAAGCTTCAGGAGGCAAAGGAAGAGAAGAGGATACTTAAAGAGCAGACTAGACACCTTCTCCAAGCCTTGCAGAAATGGGCAGTGCACCTCCTACAACTGCCAATGAAACTCTTGAGGCCCTTAGCTAGGAAAAGATAAATGAGTACGACAAGATCGGTGAACAAGGTATGGCAGTATCCGCCTGGAGAGACCAAATCCTCAAAGATAGTGAGGAAGTAATTATAAAGTTCACAGAGCTGTATTAGAATGTTGATCAGGCTAACAAGGAACTCCAGGCGATCGCGGGACCTATCTTTGAAGAGTTGGACCATGTTAGGTTACAACATGAGACATTCCAGAAGATGCTCGACTGCCCAGTCGATGACTTAGTGAAATTTGGCGTCTTTGATCATCCAAGAGCACCCAACAAAGTCCTTTTTGCTTTGGACTATCGGGTTGATCAACTGGAATTCGTCTTGGAGAAAATTGATAAAATCAAGGAGAAAGCCTTGGATGCAATGCATCAAATGGATTAGATCGTCTTAAGGATGTCTCCGGGCTTGCTCACCCCATCATATGCCTTGAGGAAGGTAGATGACACTATTCGGATCTTTAAGGAGATTGCGTCGCAAGGGTTAGGGTTAGAAGCCACTTTCGACGTAGAATCTATCAACAACCTTCTGGCCTGCTCAATTTTGTTGGATACCTGATGGAGGTAGGTAATGAATACTTCAAGCTCCCAGAAAGACTCAGAGATGAATAAGAGACTTGCGATGTCATTGGTGATCACACCAAGGGTCCTGCTTAGGATCAACTTCAACCAATGATTAGCAAATTCTTGGAGTATCGTGCTCAATTTCATATTTCCTCTCCTGAGCAGAAACAAGATACTCCTTTCCAGCCACGGACGACAACGAATAGGCTCCTTCCTCCTAGGGTTGTTCCTTTTTGTAATATTTAAAAGTTTGTTGGCATAAATGATGACATCATCCATGTTGCACCATGAGATGTTGTCATCCACCAAATTGCCCAAAGTCAACAATTGACTTTTAGATATTTTGTAAATATTTTGTAATTAGTTGTTGGTTTCTTTTTGCCTTCTTTCTCCTTCTCCTTCTATATATACTTGGATACTTGTTGTATTCAAGGGTGGACATTTTTTAGATGAAAAATAGAAGTGAGAAGGAAAAGGCTTTGTACTTTTTGTAAACAGAAAATATTAATATAGAAATTAAGACTTTGTGCTCAATGGATGTGTTATGTGTATTAGATCTTTCTTAAGTTAGATCTATGTTACTTTTCTGTTAGATCTATCTCTACTTTTTTGTCATTTGTTCATCAGTATTGCTTTGTTTGTTTATGCAAGTAGGTTTGGCTCTGTTTACTACCAGCCCAAAACATAAACCCTCTGACCTTTCTGCTTTGGAATTCATTTCTTTTCTCCCTTCAAATCTATCCTATCTCCTCTCCTCCTTTCGTCCTTTTCTGCTCACAGTCAGAAATACCCCAACTGGGATGAGATCCCAAACCCATGAAGGCAGGATACTGTAGGACTTGCGTAGATTCCTGCTGGTAGAATAGCAATAAAACAGTTTCACTTTTCTGTCTCAAAGAGGGGCTATGCCCTACACACTGTTGGCTAGTCTATTTATAGATCTACCCAACCGATAGATTTTCGGACCAAAAATTTGAAGTTACAAGATTACACGCATTAGTGCTACTAGTAGTTAAATACAAGATTACAAACTTCTTACCTCTTTCCACCACAAGAGCATCCTTGGTAGCCTTCCAAGATTCCATTGTAAATGTCACAATACAACCTTCATTTCCCAATTTACCCACCGATACCATGTTTTGTCTTAATGTGGGAACATGTCCGACATCCTTTGATAGCCATGTACTCTCATTCTTCATCTTAACTTGAGCACAACGTCTTCCAACTATGTTGCAAGGCTCATCATCACCAAGATAAACATGCCCAAAATCTCCTTAAACATAATCAATAAAATAATGCCTATTCTTGATGACATTACATGTTGCCACATTCACCTCTTGTCTTCTTCTTTTTATTTCTTCTTGTCCCAAGATCCCAACAGTTTTCTTTTTATGCCCGTGCTTTCCACAATGCCAACATACTATCTTGCTTTTGGATTTTGACCTTGTTTGATCTATCAAATTTCCATGGCTTCCTCTATTCTCCTCTCTCCCTCTAGTTTCCACCTTCAAAGCATTCCTTGAAGTAGAATAATATCAAGCTAGTTTTCTTCACATTTCCTTGCTTATAATCACCCCTACAAAATCCTCAAACTTTAACTTTTAGTTAGATGGAACTGAGTTGCTTACCGCCATTACAAGGATATTCTATCTTTCGTAAGGAGCACAAAATTAATAAATTCCCAACTTCTTCTTCAAGTTATCAGAATCGAGGATAATATACTCACAACCGTATTAAATTTATTCAAATATTCTCGCTACTAAACCATTCTCATACATCTTCATATTAAACAATTTTTTTCATTAAAAATATCTTTTTAGACGTAGAGGGTTTTTCATATAACTTCCTAATGCATCCATAAGTTCTTTTGTAGTGTTTTCCTTTGAAACATTAAATAATATCGAAGATGCAAAACATAGCCGGATTGTCCCAATTGCCTTCCTATCCATAAAATTTCAATCGCATCCGACATGCTTGAGGGCTTGTTCCCTTTTCGCAACAAAATATAAATACCCTTATGATAAATGTAATCTTCCATCTACATATTCCAAATACTAAATTCTACCCATTGAATTTATCAACCTTAGATCTTCCATCATCTAGCATAGCTCCCACTAAAGCTAAAAATTTCCCTGTGATTCAACACTTCAAAAACCAATCTAGGCTCTTATACCAATGGTTTGGAAATAAGGGATAAAATATGCGAAACAATCCCACTCAAAATTGTAATAGTAGAAACTAATATTCATAATAATATCACATATCTGAAATAAAAGTGTAGAAAATAAAATAACACAACACATATATATTATTTAACGGGGTTCACCCAATTTGGGCTACGTCCACCAAGAGTCACTTGCTCATAGTTTAGTACATGTGCCACCTCTTTCTATCAATATAATACTCATATCTATTTGGAATTGTGCTCAAAAAATTATCATGAATTCACACTTGAACTCACACATCTACAATGTTACATCTACCCTACCATATGCACAAAAGCACATCAATAAGCAACTACTTAAGAAGTTTTACAATATCGTGGGTACCAAAACCATGGGAAAAAATCGCCCCATAAACCTATGGGTCAAAATACCACCCATATGAGAAGAGCACCTCTCTCGAGGTATCAAACATGTTTTTGAGGCCAAAAATTTATCGAACCCTACCGAGAAAAATGTGGAGAGTGTACAATACTTTTAGTGTATAGTCTTCAACACTTCCACACATGAAAACATGATCTCGTAACATAACAGAGGAGTATTGGAAGACTTACTTGGAACAACATATAACCTCTTGATTTCCACGAGATATGCATTCTCCTTTGTAGAATCCATGGAAGGTGGAAGTGGAGTGATGGGTCATTGTAAATTCTAATCATTTAACCAATAGATTCAATTGTCGGTGTCATTATCAAACTAGGGATGTGTTATACATTGTATGAAATGAAGTTGTATGCAACACAATTATTTTGGTGGTTTTCTTTTCGGGGTTTTAGTTGATATTGCTCTCTTGTTTCTCTTCTATAATATGGAAAGTAAATACAACTTCTAAGCTATCAAACAAAAGATAGAATTCAGAAATACATCTAATCTAATGAAACAACGTTGTTGTAATAAAAATCTTTTAAAGGAAATACTTAACTAAATTTAAATGCTCACGTGAATTGAAATGCACACACAAATTGAAATGACAATAAGGAAATATGCTAAGGCATGGAAATATAAGAATGCATTCAATAATCATTCAAATAAAAGTGTTGAAACTTAAACTTATCAATAATAACGATCATGCATGAAAATCAACCCTCCAATATCCTCAGGTGAGTGGGCCCTTACTCTCCTTTGGGATTGAGGTAATTCAAAACCAATGGATACTCAAAACAACATGTAGATTATATTGATTCGAATAAGTTCATAACATGTTGTATCATAAGAATTTAAATAAATATCAATGGTATAAATAATTGTATTTGAAAACTACAAATTACTAACTATGAAACAATTTCAAGAAGGTGTTGTTGTATATATTTACCCCCCGGGTAAATATAGATATAGCCGACACAAAAGAAAATATGTCGGGAAGGTTCAAAACCCGACACAAAAGAAAATATGTCGGGAAGGTTCAAAAACCCAACACAAAAGAAAGCATGTCGGAGGGTCAAAAACCCGACACAAAAGAAAATATGTCGGGGAGGTTCAAAAACCCGACACAAAAGGAAAATATGTCGGGGAGGTTCAAAAACCCGACACAAAAGAAAATATGTCGGAGGGGTCAGAAAACCCGACACAAAAGAAAGCATGTCGGAGGGGTTCAAAAACCCGACACAAAGAAATTTCGGGTTTCGGGAAACATGAGACATGAAGCATGCAGATCGCAAAGGATGTCCCGATGCTTGAGAGTTCCGCAAACCCGAAACACTTCCTAGGCCAATCGGGTCTTGGAGTCGGGAAAACAAGTCGGGAAAGCATGGGGCGAAAACATGTCGAGCCACCTTCCAAACCCGATGCACATGCAAGTCCGATTTCCGAACCCAAAACAAAGGAAATCTTGGAAATACCAGCGGAAGTGGGTTTCGGGAAAACACAAGCATCAAACACATGTCGAGGCATCCTCCAAACCCGATGCAAATGCAGAGGAGAACCCCAAACCCGACAGCAGAAGACCCTGACGCGGGAAATATTCAGATCGCCATAACTTTTCACAGGGAGCTCGGATTCACGCAAGGTCGGACTTTTTGGAAAGCTTACAAGGTCCTCTATCCAACTACGACTAGATATATTTAATTGGGTGAGAACAAATTCTTAAAAATGCAAAATACATTTCGCCATATTTTGAGTTTGTTGGGGATCTCACCTACCGCCATAATGCGATGAGTTAGGTGCGCTTTGAAGTGGTTAGGGTAGATTCGAATTCTTCTCTTCTCCCTCTCTTTTTCTCCATATAAATTGAAAGGAGGGGCTTCTTTCAAAAGGTTGTTCATCTTTTCAGCTCTTCACCTCCCTTCTTTTCTTCTCCGTGGTTGAAAATGGAGTTCGAACCTCCTCCCCGCTTTGTAATGGCGTTTTTGCCTTTTACTATTGAAATGATGTTTTGTGCAAACTTCTCGAGCAAGAAAAAAATGTGTTTTGTGATGCATCCGTCCATCCTTGCTCGTTTTTTGCTTGTTCTCTTCTTGCCTCTCTTCATTGCAGTATTTGTGCATGTTCTAATGTTCATTACAGTGTCCGAGCTGTGTTCATGGAGTTTTGGGACATTTTCTGCTTTGAAATCTATCCTTGGACTCGTGATGCATCTCGTCCATCCTTCCCATTGCTCACCTCTCTTTTCCATGGCAGCTTTGATAGATGTTCAACATTCTCCTTCTCTGGTGTATCACCGTTTTAGTGTAGGTTTTGTGTTCTTTTTCTCTTCTCTCACTCTCCCTGTCTCCTTGGTGGTTAGATTAGGATTAGATTGGCTTGCCTCGCACCGGAATAGCTTGTGGCGGTAGTTTAGGAGTAGGAACTAGCCTTCTCTGGAGACTCCTTTCTCATTTTTGCAAGTCCCACACTTGGAGAAAGGAGTCAATGTTGTGCAATCACACTGGATGCTTCGAGTGATCAAACTAGAAATCTGATCAACATCCAGGGGTGCTGTGATTTTGCCCTAACAGTGTCTTATACACACATTTAGTCACAGATTGTGCCACAATGATAGGCAACAGATTTAACTACATAACAACCTCATTAAAGCTCAATGACATCATGTAATATAGCTAAAAATAGGATCCTTGTTTGTAGGTTGCTATGAGGAAATCCTCTAGAATGACATGGTGGCGAGAGACTTGGTCTTCTTGACTATTACTTCCTCAAAATTGGAAAAGAATGCACTTTATCAACCTACACATGTCATCACATTACTCATAAAATTAGTTAGTGGGAATTCCTATGGTCATTAGTTCACATGAGACAAGAACAAGAGAAATGCATCAACCTTACTTAGGATACAACTATCTAGAACATTCCCCATGCATTAATTAACACATTTAGGAGAAAATCAATAGTCATATGGATGATATAATAAGTCAATTTATGCACTCATCATCTCCCCGCACTTTACCTTTTGCATGTCCTCATGCAAACTCATCTCTATCCTGCTCTTTGTCCAAGTTGTTGTGCCATATCATACTCCTTGAATTGGTCTACATATTGTTTCTTTGTCCCTTTACACCCCTGAGTCTCCAAGATAACATCTTCCCATGCTTTGAAACTATCATGAGATTGGGAAACATTATTCTTCTAAGTAGTCATGGGACTAAGAACAAGGGGAGGTCTTACTTGCATGCCAACCCATTCATTATTGTATTCTTTTACACCTTTTCTGCCAATTGCCTAATGATTATAACAAGTTCATCTCCCCTCCTCATAATTCAACTGAGGTTTTGTGGAGAAATCACTTCCCTTATTTTCAATGGTAAGCTCGAAGTGTCCCACTTTTTCTTACAAGCCTTTAGAGCTTCATCAAAATTCTATTGACGATAAATCTCAAAGTCTTGAACACATTTTGCTAATATCTTTGAAGTATTCTTTCTAATGTCACTTGGTAATATAGAGACCTAAAATCCTTTTTCATTGAGACATTATTAAGGTGAGTAGGTGTGATATAAAAACCAATAGTTCAGGTGGTTTGATTAAAAATATCTATTTTCTCACCCTACACAATCTAGTTCCTAATCAATGATTGAAAACTTTTAATTGAAATTCCCCCTCGACAAATTGATGAAGAAGTCAGGGACATTGGTAACCAACATGTTATGAAGATAGAATTCACATAATAAATTTTGTATTTCTGGAGTACTCTTTTGATAAATTTAAAAAAATTCCATCCAGAGCCTCATGGGGCTCTCCACAACACATCCTTTGTAATTTCCATGCATAAAATTGTTCTTGAAGAAATAGACTATAAACAAGAGGGTTTCCTACAAGATAGAAGTTTGCAAGCTAGAGGACAAACAAACTCAACAACTAATTCCAATTTCTTTTTAGCATTTGATCCTAACTCAACTTCTTCCTTAAGTTTCTTATTTTCTTGGACCAATTCCTTATTCTAAAGAGACAGTTGGTCAAAACGAGAATAAAAATCATTCCATGCTTGTAATCCAATATTAGAGTAACTAGCGTCAATTTGAATCCGTTTTCCCCCGCTTTTCTCCGCTTTGCTTCCGTCTTGCCAATTATCAAATTATCCGAGATTGCTCCGCGATCGCTTATTCGCGCTACCATGGTTTCTACGTGGGCTTCATCTAAAAAAGGGTTCGAGGAGGCACGAGCATTGCGAGGTTCGCCTCTTTGAAATGAGGTCCCTATTAATGGCGGCGAGAAACCAAGGGTATCTATGGGAGGCGGATGCAAAAATGTAGAGGAAAATAAAGCACCAATCTCATGGATTGGTATGGCTTGCAATACTAACCAAGACCCCCATATCAAAACAGGGGTGTTCACTCATGGGACAGGTAAAGATGGCTCACCAAAGATTCATTATCTCCTTTAAAACTCAATACTGTAATCGCAGTTTTACCAGTAAGAGACTAAGAGTGGATCTCGGTGATGGAGGAAGAGGTACAGGGTAAGCGAACTGTGACAATCTACAATAGGTCCAAATCTTATGCTTCAAATGGTCTCCAAACGTATGGAGAATGTCGAAATGAGCTCTTAAAACCCTCCCGGAGGTCCCGACGCTGAAAATCGAAGAGGATTTACTTCTAAAGGTTCTTAAGGAGGAGGAAAATCTCTCCCATCCGGGGCCATATGCAGATTTCACAAATTTTGGCCTAAGCTTTCTTAGCTTCATGACTGGATAGCCCAGAGATGGAGAGAAAAATACAAGGTAAGATTTAGCTTTATCCTTGTGCTAAAGCTTACTTCATTGGTCTTTGTCTTTGAAACCCCGAAGATAGGGATTTAATTTTTAGTCAACATTGGGTTTGGGGGAACATGGGCTTATGTCCAAACCATGGTATCCATCTTTCGACCCATTAAAGGAGTCTTTTGATACCTACCCGATTTGGGTTCGTCTACCAGACTCCCATTGCAGCTTTGGAAAGATCTTGTCTCATTGCTATAGGGGATACTTTAGGCTCATGTGTAAAGCATTGATGATAAGACCTCCATTCAAACCCATACTACTTATGCTCGAATCTGGTTGATCTCGATACCTCCAAATGTTTACCATCAATCTTCGATTGGAGCCGTGCTCACTGTAGAGGATAGACTATGAGAGACTTGCCTTCGAGATGTAGGCGTTGCTTCCAAACCGGTCATGTTACGATATGACCGTGAACACTCCAAACGTAAGACCAAAACAGCCTGGTGGAGGGATTCTCTACCCGAACATCTTACAATCGACTCAAATCCGGCAAGGATTCGAGAGCCCCCGCAATGCTAACTCACCCATCATGGTTGATTCACAGACCAATACAGAGAAGCCTCCAGATTATTCTTTACAGGCTGCTGATTCAGTGATTAAAGATATTCCGACCTCCCATTTGGGTCACTCCCCCATCAAACCTATTGCAGTTTTTCCGACTGTAGTGGATGTGGAAAATCGAATGGACAGTGGTGGATCGGAAAAAAGAAGGGTAATGCCAAATCTAAATCCCCACCATATCGGACAAGATTTGATTCTTGTCTTTTTAAATCATTGCTACATTTTGGCTTATGGCTCGCTACGCATTGCTAGGCAAAGGTTGCTTTGTTTTGTTGCATGAAACTTGGTTTGCTTTTGTTGGTTCCTTCCTTGTCAGTTTTTGTTGGGCTCTTTTGTGATGATCGTCTGGTTGTTTTCTCCGTTAGTGGTCGGCCGGAGTACATTGTTATCATTTTTGTGGCCGGACCACTGCGTGTTTGCTGTTTGATCACCGGCCCAAAGAGTGTTTATTTCTTTGTTGTGTTGCTGTTGATTGTTTCTTTGCAGACTGCGTTCTGCACTTGGTCCTTATTGTTATATCAGGATGTTGATCCTTTTTTTCGAGCTTTATTTTCCTATTCTGGCTTCTGAGCCTTGCTGTACAAGGGTATAGTCCCTTTCAAAAAACTATTTGCCAATAATAAAAAAATATTTGTTTTCCTTTTTAAATTATCAAATTATATTTTTAAGACATTTATTTCTCTAACTTTTTCCACAGTTTGTTGAACAAATTCATTTTGCATAGATAATTATCTACCATACTGTTTAATTTCTTCTTCAAAGTAGTAATTTCATCCTGATACTACTTTAGAAATACATATTCATGTGATTTCAGGTGACCAACCTCCATCCGACCTCTGTAGTAGTTTTAGAGCTCCAGTCTAGATTTCGATTTCTACAAGAATTTCCCGAGCTAAACATAATTTCTAGAGCCTCGAAATGTCCTGACATATTATTATTCGGGAAGTGTTCTTTAGGAATGGTTGTTGTAAATTCATCATCCTTAATTGTTCACTAGGAGAAAATGAAGTACCATCCTTGTTAATATCTTCCAAAATGGGGGTTGAACCCTCATTAAACAATGCAGGTCGAGAAACTTCAAGTCTCGTTGATGTATAAGACCTTCTTGTTCTTATTGAGATAAAGAGCGGGATGGTAGGGTATTATTCTCTTTGGAAGCTTGAGGCACATAGAAGGTTGGTTGTCCTTACTTGCAGATTCTTCCATGGATTCATTTGAAGGCTCGAGGAGTCGATTCAAGCTTAGGTCGAACACTGGGAGGCGGTTCCTTTTTTATTTTCTTTTATTTAGAAATCTCCCCTGCACTTATCTTTTCTATCTTCCTCTTAGGCCTACAAAAATCCTGATGTGCACATATTAATTGGATGAGGCCTGGGTGCTTTAGGGCAGCTTTACCACCTCCATTCTTGTATTTTTACCCACTTTAATGACAACCTCTTGAAAGATATTATGGAAGATTGACCTTTAGCTCAAGGTTTGTATGACCCTTCTTCAAATGAGTAAGAATTTTCAATGTGTCACCCCCAAGCACCGATGGTTTCCCATCACAGATAAAATATATATTAACCCATGTGGAAACTTCCTTCCAATGACTCAAAAACTCTCCCTCTTAATACCTTTTTGAGTACCATAGGAAGTGAGGATTATTTCTGAAGATCTTCCCTTCATCATGAAACAATGGTATTAAATCCTTAAGTGGGGCATTAGTTACAACTTTGAGCCCAAAATATGGGAGGTCATATGGTAGCAACAATGTGGTTGTTTATCTCAATTCTCTTGCCTCCTATCCGAGAGCATGTTACCTCAAAATTTATAAGAATTCATCAACTAAATATTCATCAAAACCTAAATTTTTGAATAAAGTCTAACCAACCTGAGTCATGGAATACTTGGGAGATGACAGCATTTTGCAGGAGAGGCTCTGCAAACTTGGTTCCAATTTCTTCTTTTTCCCCATAACTTAGACAAGTTTGGATGGAATTACAACAAAATGGAGAAGGTTTATGTGAAGGAAACAAAGAAATTGCATGAAACATCGGTAGTGGAAGTTTGAACTATATTTTGAGCTCTAATAACATTGAGTCGGCACAAAAATGGTGGTGAAAAAGTGTGATAGTACTTAATTGGGATGGAAAGGTTCAATTCTTTACATGGTTCCCATCCTATCATCATGAATGCTTATGCCACTTGTCCTTCTCAGAATAATGTGACACATGTCATTTATTTTCCCATTATTACTCATTATCTCCCACTTCACGTCATGAGATTTGATTTTACATCCATAATAAATGCATTGGGAATGGGAAACATTTATTTTTCATATTAAATAAATGCAATGGGGAGTTCTAAAATTTAATATCCGTAGCAAGGGATGAATGCACTTCACCTTGCCATCTCAGCTCTCCACTAACCATTGGCGTTCCATGTCCTGCATTCAAAGAATAATTGTGATTAATGCACATTTTAATAATTAACATCTCTAACCTTTATTGAAAGCATGAAATAAAATAAAACAAACTATGATCTAGGGGAAGAGGATCAAAACTATGATCTTCTTCCTTTATTTGAATTCAAAACAAATATTCATGGTGGGAAGAGTTGTAGTCTTCCATTGAATCAATTTCTTCACACAACAATATGTCTTTAGTGAAAGTTCCTTATTCTTATACATCCTCAGTCTATGGCCATTCACCATCAAGGTTCTCTTGTCACCATCAATTGGTAACAGTCTCACATATCCATTATCATAAACTTTTTCAATTTGATAGGGTCCCAACCATCTTGTTCTCAAAATTGTTGATACTTTGAGTCAAACAATAAGACCCATTCTCCTTCATTGAACCTCTATTTTTGATATGAGCGTCATGCTCAAGGATTTTCTCTGATGTTGAAGAATTTCAATTTGTTGTTGTGCCTCCATCCACATTTCATCAAGTTCATTCAACTGCATCACTCTCTCACGTTGAGCTTCATCCAGCTCAATTCCAATCTTTAATGTTGTCCTCCATGTTTGTAGTTCAAATTCCACATAGGAAGCAATGGCTTCTTCCATATACCAATTCATATGGGGAAAAACTAGTGGTGGTTTTCTAGGTGGTGTTGTATGCCCAAACTACCTTAGGCAGCCTTGGCACCCAATTCTTCTTGTCTGCATTGACAACTTTAGTTAAAATGTTCTCCAACTCTTTGTTTGTGACTTCCACCTACCCATTGGATTGAGGGTGGTATGGTGATGATTTCCTATGCTTGATTTGGTAGATCTTTAGGAAGGATTCAATCATGTTGGACACAAAATGAGGTCCTTGATCAAATACAATGGCTCTGGGAGCTCCAAATCTTAGCATAATCCGGTTGTACAAAAATCAGCTACAACATCCTCATTGGCATATGTCCAATGCTTGAACCTCGGCCCATTTTGTAACATATTCAGTACACACCAGTAGTACTCTTTTCCATAGGATGGGGGATCAAAAGGTCCAACAAAATCAATTCCCCACTTCTCAAATGGCCCTAAGACTAGCTGAGGATTGAGGGCATTTCAGTGAGACAACGTAGGCTTCCCCATTCACTAACATGCATCACATTTCCATACATACTTCTTGATAGATTTGTGGAGAGAGGGCCAGTAGTACCCAACTCCAAGGACCTTGTGAATTTTCCTCTTCATTGAGTAATGTCCTCCTCTCAGGCTCATCATGAAAATCCCAATATATCATACACTTCATCTTCTCGAACACACCTGAAGAACCATGTCAAGACAACATTTAAATAAATTTCATTACACCATTTGTATGTAGCATTGTTTTTTATTAATCTTTTACATTCTTTATTAGTAAAGTAAGATGGAAACTTCCTGTAGTGAGGTAGTTGGAAGATCAACAAACCATGGAGGTTGTGATGATACTGTAAAACAAGTGCTCATCTCAAAAAAGTGATCTTTACTTCCTCCTCTTCTCCTAAAACATTCAATCTCAAAGGAAGTCAAAAAAACATTGGCCTTTCCAGGCTTATCAATAATAGTCAAGTTAAATTCTTGCAAAAGAAGTAACCACCTAATAATTATGTCCCCTACTACTAGGTTTATTCATCAAATATCTTATGGCTGAATGGTCAATATACACAAAAGATTTTATATCCAATAATGTAGTGTCTAATTTATTCAGAGAGTAAACAACAACTAGAAATTCCTTTTCCATAGTGGTGTAGTTCTTCTCTATGGGGGTCATTTTTGCTAATGAAATAGATGGCATACATTTGATCTTCCTCATCCTTTTTCCAAGAACAACTCCCATTTTGTGTTAGAAGCATCAATGTGAATATGAAAAGGTTGTCCCCAATTGGGTCCTCTCAAAACTAGGGCAGTGGTCAATTTCTCCTTTATAACTTCAAAATCTTGTTGACATTGAGGAGACCATTCAAAAACACAATATTTTTCTAGCAAAGAGAACATGGGTGCAACAATCTTACTAAAATATTTTATGAACTTCTATAGTATCCTGCATGTCCAAGGAAACTCTTGATATCAGTATGATTTGTTGGTGTAGGAAATTTAGTAATGACTTCTATCTTCTTAGGATCAACTTGGATGCCCTTAGTAGAAATATGATGACCCAAGACAATTCCCTGATCAACCATTATCAAACATTTTTCATGACTCAAGGAAAGTTGGTGTTTGCTCACATCTAGTTAACACTTTTTCAATATTACTCAAAGATTCTTCAAAAGTAGACCCATGTGGATGGTAAAATCATCCATATAAAATTCAACACAGTCATTGGTGAGGTCTGTAAAAATAGCTAAAACTACTCTCTAAAGGTTGCAGGTGTGCATTACAAAGTCCAAATGGTAGAACTCTATATGCAAATGTACCCTAGGACAAGTGAAGGTGGTTTTATCTTGATCAACAAGTGTTATATTGATTTGGTTATATCCGCTAAACCCATCCAAGAAGGAGAAGTATTTCTTACCTGCCAAATTGTCCAAAACCTAATCAATAAAGGGAAGGGAAAGTAATCTTTCTTGGTGGATTTATTAAGCTCCCTATAATCTATACAGATTCTCCACTTACCATTTTTCTTGGGAACTATAACTAGCGGTGATACCCACTGACTATCAGATATTGATAGATGAATCCTACCCTCAATAGTTTTTCTATTTCATTCTTGACAATGTCTCTAAGTGTTGGATTAATTCTTCATTGTGGTGTTTTCTGACTAGTTTAACATCCTCAGTGTAAATATGGTGAGTGCAGATGCTTGGATGAATCCCTTTCATGTCAGTATAATCCCAAGAAAATATTTCAAATGATTCCTCAAGATATCTATGACCCTAGCCTCTTGGTTGTCCTCTAAATTGTTCCCAATGGTCAATTCTCTTCCTACCTCAACAATTACTTGTTTAGTGTCTCTCAAAATAACAAAGTTTTGTATCAAAATCAAAGAGTTCAAGGGACAAGCATGAGGTTGTAGCATGTGAAAAATAGTCATGTTTTCAAGGGATACAACCTTGGCTAAAGGAAAATGAAAATCAATGGTTGTATGTTCTTCATGGTAATCATAGGTCTCTTCACAATTTTCAATAGAAATGTCACTTACCAAGGTGATGTTATCCGTTGAGTTCAAAATAGTCATTTCTGTAGCCATAGTTTGGATTTCCATAGCCACATTCTTGTTTTTCTGTAGCCACAATATCATCTTCATCAGACATTGAGTATGGCTCCACAATTTCTTCCATATGATTTTTCACTGCAATGGTGGCTAAGATAAGAAGAACTCATGTTGTTAGTATCTAAAAAATCTACCCACACATGTTCACAAACATCCACATATGGTTGGGCAGAGGATAAAGGAAATATTCTTTTTTTTTTCCCATTTGAAATAGTCATTTTCTCTGACCTATACAATCAATGTATGTAACAACAATAGCTAACCAGGGTCTTCCTAAGATGACTGGTATCCTAACTTTTGAGCTTTAGGTTGTAAGACCATGAAATCTATAAGATACTCCCAAGATTCAACCATGACCAAAACATCCTCAATTACTCCATTTAGTACAACAATAGATTGATCTTCTATTAAAGGACAATATTGGTTGGTTGTAATCTTATCAAAGACAAAAATTGAACATATATATTGTTATGACATTGATGGCAGCACCAAGATCCACCAAAATGTTAGATATTGACTAACCATTCACAAAATAGTAATGAATGGACTCCCAGATCCCCATATTTTGGTGAGAGAAGTTTTCCAACTACAAGGTCAACTAGATTTCCTTCTACTTTGATTATTTTTGGGTATTTCCTCTTCCTTCCTGGTGTTTTTATGCAATGGTTTCTAATGGTTTGGTTTAATTCAGGAATGTCCCTTATTTCTCTCAAAAGTGGGACCTCAATGTTCATCTTTTCAACTCCTGAACTAGTGTTGTTTCTTCCTCATTATATTTCTTTTAATCTTTCTAGGGAAAGGAGAAACATGCATATTCTTATCTTTCTCCTGATTGTTCCTAGTGGCTCATGTTTGTGGAACATGTCTAGTTTCCTCACTTTCCTTAGGTATCCTCTCACTTTCCTTCGGTATCCTCTCATTTTCCTCAAGTATTTCTGATAACTATGGGAGGATTGTTTACTATTCTTCTAGATCTCAATTGTACAAGTTATTAATGGCATTCACCTGCATTGTCTCACCCTGTCTTGCTTCATTAATTGAAGTTGTTTGTTGATTTTTGGGGTTTGAGATAGGTGGGCTGGAATTTGAGTTTGTGTTTCTTGCCCTTGCTTGATAATTTTGTTGTGGTGGAGGCATTAAATATTGTGTTGTTGTAAACCTCCTTGGATGATTAGAATTTTGTTGGGGTGCCCATTGTTGATTTTTGGTGGTGCATTGGCTGGTGGTGCCCAACCCTCTGCTGATTTTATGGAGGCACCCATGGTGGTGGTTGTGGGTAAACCATCCAATTTGGTGGTGTCCAATCAGGTTGTCCCCAAGTTGGTGGAGGAGCCTGATTGGGCCATGACATCATCCAGGGGTTTAAGAAGGTCTAGGGGCATAAACAAACTAGTTATTTGATCTTTGCATGAAGTTTACCTCTGCATTTTCTTGAGTTATGGAATTTAATCTCTCTTTGAGCTGAGGTAGGAGAGTACAATGGTTGGTATCATGGTCGGGACATCACAAATCAGGCACATGTCTCTGTGATATCTAAAGGACATTCTTTCAAAGGATGTCTTTTCCTACATGCATCTAGGAAAATATATGTCTAAAGGTTCTTTTACAACATTGTTCTTAGCTTTCAACCCATCTATGGTTGAAGTTAACTGTGACAAGATGTCTATTTTCATGTTATCCATTTCTTCTAGAAGTTCTGAGGTTCCTAGGGCATTTTTGATGTTTTCCTTTGTCTTATACCTCCTCTTGTTCTAGAGTAACTCCTACATAACTCAACAATTTGTGCCATGGAGAGTTTGTGTACATCACCTCCTCCCATGAGATGGAGGAGTCTTTGGTTTCATCATCAAGTCCTTTAAGGAAAATTTTCTTAGTGATTTTGCATTCAACTCATAACCACTCCTTCTATGGACAAAAGAAAATTTTCAGATAATCTTCCATATTTTCATCTTCTTTTTGCTTTATCTAAAAGAACTCTTCCCTCCTATCTCTTCCCTATGATAGTAGTCCTAGTATTTTTCCAAAAAGGAAGTCTCCATTTGTTCCCATGAATGAATGGAATTAGAGGGAAATCCCATAAACCACCTCATGGCAAAGTCTTTGAGGGTGGAAGGAAAATTTTGAGTTTCTAGTTATTTGTTTTGTAGTCATAAGTTTGGAAAAGGACTTTGAATTCAAACAAGAATTGGTTTAGATCTTCTATGGACATTCCTCGAAAGATAGGGAGGATGGATGGAGAAATGTTTTTCATAGGTGCATCCTCATCCTCATTTAAGACAATGGGATAAGTAAAGGTCCTACCCAAGGGTCTATCCTCATCATTTCCATTGTCTCCCATTTTTGAAAGTTTCTCAGGTTCTAAATAAGATGATGCAGACTATTCAATATCACTCCTAGGTGTTATATTAGATTCAATGTCACTCTCGTGTTCCCTACTTGTTCTTTGTTTAGAGATATTCTTGAATATTATGAGGTATAAATCTCCCTTGAGCGTCTCATGGCCTGTGCATCAATATTTCTTGTGTAAACAAGGCTTAGGACTCTTACAGTTGCATAACTTAACTTCACTAACACCCATAGCAGATAAAATGAATAGAATGGCATGTTATGCTTATGGTTTCCCTAAAATGATGCCAAAAATGATGGGTCATTGTAATTTCCAATCATTTAACCAACAAATTCAATTTTCGGTGTCATTCTCAAACCAGGGTTGTGTCCTAGGTTGTATGCAATGAAGTTGTATGCAACAATTGTTGTGGTGGTTCTCTTTGGGGGTTTCAGTTGGTATTGATCTCTTGTTTCTCTTCTATACTAAGGAAAGTAAATACAACTTCTAAGCTACTGAAAAGGAAAGACAAAATTCAGGAAATACATCTAATCTACTAAAACAACATTGTTGTAATAAAAATGATTTTAAAGGAAATACTTAATGAATTGAAATTCTCACATGAATTGAAATGCACACACGAATTGAAATGAAAGTAAGGAAATATGCTAAAGCATAATGGAAATATAAAATAACCATTCAATCAAAGTGTTGGAACTTAAACTTATCAGGAATAATGATCATGCACAAAATCAACCCTCCAATCTCCTCAGGTGAGTGGGCCCTTTCTCTCCTTCAGGATTGAGGTACTTAACACCAATGGATACTCAAAACAACATATAGATTATATTGATTCAAATAAGTTCATAACATGTTTCATCATAAGACTATAAATAACTATCAACTGGTATATAGAACTATATTTGAAAACTACTAACTACTAACTATGAAACAGTTTCAAGAAGGTGTCTTATAGACACAATTAGTTATAGATCATGCCACAATGATAGGCAATGGATTTAACTACATAACAACCTCATTAAATCTCAATGACATCCTATAATATAGCTAAAAAATGGGATCCTTGTTTGTAGACTACTATGAGGAAATCCTCTAGAATGACATGGTGGCAAGAGACTCGGTCTTCTTGATCACTTCTTCAAAATTGGAAAAGAATGCACTTAATCAACTCCGCACACGCGTCGCATTACTCAAAAATTAGTTATTGGGAATTCCTACTGTCGTTAGTTCACACGAGACAAGAAAAAGATAAATGCATCAATCTTACTTATCACTATTAACTCCCCATGCATTAAATAACACATTTAGGAGTAAATCAATAGTCATATAGATGATATAATAAGTCAATGTATGCACTATCATGGTCATTAGTTCTTCACAGGATCTTTAGTCTTCTTATTTTTAGAGCAAAAAGGAACTTCCTTTCTAAGAGAGTGAAAAACTGCAAAAGCTAGGTGCATCTTCATCATCATCTTCTTCACCATTTGAATATTCAAGGACATTTGATTTTTCCCCGACATGATTACTTCATATTCCACATCAACTAACAACCTTTGATATTCCTTAAGACTATCAAGTTTGGATCTTCTTAGAATGAATCCTACTTTAGAAACTGTGCATTTGTGAAGAAAACTATCTTGTTATCTTCAGTTGTTCTTACAACCTAAGGAATTTTGTACAACACTCTATTGAGATTTGAAAAAAAAATATCATTGAATCATTAGGTATTTATTCAATTGTGATCTTTGGGAAAGTGATGCATGGGAATCTTCCATCGGCTTGAATATAGATTCAAATTTAGCTTTCATTTGAGCCCAACTTGTAATGGAACCTCTTGGTAAATGATAAAACTAATCAAAGCAAAGTGGCATCTTAAAGTGATTCATCAAACAAATAGACAGATACATCTTCATGAAAAAATCTCAAAGACACCACATGCAATTATGAATGCACCAATATGCTCATTTGGCCATTAGTTCCCATCACCTCTAAACTTGGGGAAATTTTTCCTTGAGCCTTTAGTAATTTCATGAATTCAATTTAAGACCAAAGTGAGCTTGTGTTTTTTTCCTCGAGGGAGATTTTCTTGGACTTATTCACCTGTTATCTTGAATTCCTCTTCCTCTTCTTCTTCTTCTTATAGGAATTCAAAGTTCAATGGTTGGTGAAAGATAAGAGAATCAAGAGGATTTGTAGGAGTATGAATTGGATTGTTAGTATCACTTGTGTTATCAATAGGGTGTGATCCTAAAGGGACAAACAATGAACTATTTCGAGTTGTTCTTGTCGGATTCAAAGTTATTCAAAAATAGGATCAAGGTTTCCTCTTTCCCTATCCGCTCAAATGTATCTTCTCTCATCTAACTTGTAAGTTTGGGTTCAACTCAAGGTAGATTTATGCTCACTCTTTTTGTGGGATTTTGGAATTCCATATATCTGATTTTTTATTTTTTTGTTTTGGAATGTATAATTTTTATGGATTTTGTGGAATCTATATAGGGTGGCCCTTGAAATATTGAAAATAGCCAAGTGACAAAAGGGCATCCCCTCGAAGTGAGGGGGTCACCTCAATTTATAGCTTTATGTTGGGCCCTTGAAATATTGGCCTAGTTGAAAAAGGCGTGTAGGTGCACAAGGAGAAGGCACGCAAGAAAGGGTTTAAGGAAACCCATTACGCATGCACAGAAAAGCCAAGGTTCCAGGACTTAGCCATATTGGGAATTTTGGGTAGGATACGAGGAAAACGTGACCCGACTACGCATGCGGAGTGGATAAGGTGCCAGCCTGGTGACAGGTTGGCCCAGAAGGAATATACCCTATGGTAGAGGCTTCTAGAAGGACATCATGGCACGAGTGGTGAGCTTAGGCTTGGAGGAGCATGCACTCCTGGAGGACCACATTCAGACACTTGGCGATGGATCTGAGGCCACAGGAGAATGAGTTGGTAGATCAAAGAGGCTATATATACAAGTTCTACAGTAGAAGTAAAAGACACACCTAACATATAGAGAAAGGGTGGAGCTCTATAGAAATACTGCAAGGACTCTTGCTAGTTTGGGAAAATAAGGGTAGGAAAGAATGTATCAAGGGTTGGGAATTATAAATTTTCTTTTGAGGGCCTAGTTATATGAGTCCAGTTATAATGCATGACTACGATCTACCTTTCTGTGACATTCTATAATGGCCTAATGAATGTAATAAGGTTACCAGTTGATATGAATATGAGCATTAATGGTTCTGATACATACATCCTTCTTCATAGTTCTTTCTCATTTATGTTTATGAACTAGTATGAATGCTTGTATGATTTCCTTTCTGTATTGGTGTAATTTCTTTTATCTGTTAAAGTACTTTATGTCTGGAATAACTGCAAGGATCTAGAAGCCGTTCTGAGCTCTATGGTGCTTGTATGTCTTATTTCCTTTCAAAATATCTCACACTCAGATCATAGATGATGTTTCCCATTAAACTCACATAAAAGAGAGACTCGCACCCGCGCGCCTCGGTGAGCACCCAATGCCCACTGGGTGATAGGCCGATCAGCACACATGGGATTTCTTTCCTTTGTGATGGGGGTAAAAATGACTACATCTTGGTTCCATTTCCGGGACCTCTTTTCAAAGTTGTAGTGGGAAATGGCATACATCATGATCTGGGTAATGAGTAATGACAAAACGTTTAACTCTAGAAAGTGTTGAATCATGGTTCAAGAGCACAGAGGATGAATTTTCTCAGAGATTCAACACTGACCTGAATTTAATGCATGTAGGTGGGTAGAAGAGAACCTCTACCATGATTTATATGAAACATTTTTCTGTTGCTTCCCAGTAGAACTGTATGAATGGCTCTCAACATATGCATGTCTAGATCAAGCTAGTATTATAGATCACACGTGTGGACCCAAGAAGAATACCAGAGGCTACAGATGTAGATCTGACGTGGACTCATGTTGTGGATCATTGGTGGAAGGGTGTGTTGGCTAGCTACACTCTGAGTATGCTATTTCCACATATTCTTGTCTGGAAGTTGTTGAGTTTGAATTTCTGTGGGAGCCCAGGATCATTTCTATGTGTTATCCCTCTGGAATGAAGATCTTGATTGTTACTTTGAGTTTAGAGGCATTTCCAATGGCCGGCTAAACCATTCTAAGCATTGGGCGAGGAAGCTAGGGTGGAGGAAGATGGCATATATTACGATGAGAAAGAAAGGGAGGAGAGATGGCTCAAGTATAGTGAAGTGCATGAAAGGGAGATTGCTAGATGATGCGAGGCTGCAAGTGTGATGGATCTATGGAGGTAGATGTTGCGGGAAGGAGTTGAGGTTCACGTGAGGACGTGGAACTTGAGCAGTCTTGTGCTACCCCATCTTGGAAAGCGTAAGAGAGACCCCTTCGGCTTCTGATGAGAGTTCATCACGCAGAGAGAGAAGAGTCATTGGCACATATCTAAACCCACCCAATGACCAAACCCTAGCACTTGGTTTTCCAGATCAAGGAAGGAGTATCATTGACCCAGTTGGTATCAATGGAAGTGACAGATCTGCCCAGAGATACAATTTTTCAGTTCCCACTTCTATGGCTACACATATTCCAAGTATTCGAGGAGTCTTTGACAAGGAGAAAGTATACAAGCCTTCGGTCTCACATCTCATCTGGGAGTGGCATGGGGTACAATAGTGGTAGTGGGGCATTATCACAGACCATCGGCATAGTTCAGTGGAACCTTGGGGACACTTGGCACGACTACTACAGGACCTAGTGGTTCTGGTGGATCTAGTGGGTCAGGAGGAACAGGACCTGTGGACCTAGTGGTTCTAGTGGATCTAGTGGCTCAGGAGGCACAAGACTTGTGGACCTAGTGGATCCGGTGGGAAACACCGGAGGGAACCAAGGCTCTGCTCAGAGGACAAGGGCCCCAACCACCCCCTCAAGTCTTCTTTGAGATGTCTTTACATTTTCTAGATTACAGAGGTATTGAAGATGTTGCAGAACATGTTCACAAGTGTGAGCTACTATGGCATGCAAAGGGGATCACAACCTCGGAGAGTGGAAGGCTAGTCAGTTTGCAATGATGTTGTAGGGGCACGCACATAGCTGGTATAGGAAATATGACCCTCATCAAATAGTGGTGGATTATACTACTTTAAAGAATGCCTTCTTAGTAGAATTCCACATCCCTGAGTTTGAACAAAAGAGCATCAACGCCCTGAAGGAGATTCAACAGGAATGGCAGAGAGTGTGTGGGAGTATGATGCATGCTTTAAAACTCTCTTGTCTAAATTATCATATGATATTCACCCTTCACAACATGCTCAGTGGTTTTTGGGGTTGATCACACCTTTTAGAAGGGCCTTATCTCATAAAACTTTCACAGACCCGCGCGAGGCGTTAGAAGCTTCTACACCCGAGGCTGTTGGCAGGTGTTGACACTAGTATTAGCCCATTTTTGGAGGCTCGATTGCTACTATGGCTAAGCTAGCTAGAAAAATTATCTATGAACTCAGCCCATGAGACTCATAATGGTTTATGGTGTACAAATTATGAAGTAGAGGGGCATGTCAAGGATAGTTTCCCCTGGAGGATAGTACGCACCATGATAGTAGACTGTGAGATTTTCATGGGGACCATGATGCAAGTAGATGCCCCTTGTTACAACACACAATTCGAAGAATGTGTCTTGCTACTATAAGATCTACACCTCTACAACCCATGATACTAAGGATTGTAGGCTTATTGATCAGATCCATGAGGCCATTGATCATGGGGTGCACCAGACAACATTGCTAGTAGTTCTAAAGGTGATGATCACCATTATGAGGAGCACGCAGATGGAGGCACACGTGGAAGGGGATTTCATGAGGATTCCATGGTCGTGGTAACCATGGAGGAAGAAGTGAGTTCCCACATGGAACCTATTTTAATTATGGGTCTATAGAACATTACAAATGAGAGTGCCTAGACCTATTGCAGTGCTCATGGTGTGGGAAGAAACACAAGTATGAGGAGTGCCCTGAGTTATTTGAGCACATGAATCAACAAAAACGAAAAGACAAGGGTGCACTGCAATGGTAAGCATTAAGAAGACATGAAACACAATGGATGTCATGGGTAACACGTGATGTAGGCTTGGAACCTATTTTAGTAACAACAAGAGTAGAGGCCACGCACACGTGCAAAGAAATACCAAGCAGAGGACTCTAGTTTCAAGAGAAGAAGTGGTGCATGGAAAGTACCCAGATCCTACTCATCAGAAGGAGGTATATCAAGATACCATGGATGTCATTCAAAGTTTACAAGGAGAAATCCAGTGTCTAAAGGAGCAGTCTAGGAGGGAGGAGCAAAGGAGGAAGGTCGAGGCACCAAGAGATGACCTGGATGAGGTCAGGGAAGTATGTAAAATGCTAAGGCAAGAGAATGTTATTCCCTTGCTAGGAGCATGGTTGAGGGAGAAGGTACCACACACCGAGAAGAGCATGAGAGGTAGGTCTACATGTAAACCTTCCCCTCACAACCTTGACTATGATAGAGAGATCACGTTGAATGCAGTAGTGGATGGATGGCTGCTTGAGTAATATCCTCATTGACACAGGCGGAGGAGGTCAATGTTCTCACACTGATGCTTGGCATCAGATGGGAAGGCCTACATTATAGCCATCTTCAAATGTGTTGTATATGGAAAAAAAAAAAAAAAGGAAATGCCCATTGGTGTCTTAAAGGATGTGGCTATCACCATTCAGGGAGCTAAGTTTACTGGGACTTCAAGTCTTGGTGCTCACCGAGGTAGACAATTTCCCAACACTACTTGGGCACCCATGGTGTTACAAGAACAATGTGGATCTTCGGTTCAACAAAGGGTACATCAGCTTTGAAAATGAGGAGGAGCGAGTCATCATACCCCTGGCTGATGGGAAGTCAACACCCTATACTTGAACCCTTGGGAGAAGAGGTCCTGATAGAATATATGTGCACTCAATCAGGGATCTAGAGATAATCCATCCTACCAATGAAGTTATCCAGTTTGAAGATGCTCAGTCGGTAAGTGACACCACCAGTCTAGCATGTGATAATTGGGTGCACAGGACCTACGAATTGATCGGATGACATTTAAGAGGATCGGTGACAAAGGTGACAAAGGCGCACACAGTCAAGTGCCTAGGAGGAAAAGAGCTACCTAAGTACTCAGGAGGGGCCTCCCCTGAGGTCTTTTTGTAGAGAATGGAAGCTCAGTGGAAGGAAGAAAATGAAAGAAGAGGGATGTTAAGTTACGTCCTACTAGGAACTATGCACGCACGCTGGTGGGGGGTGACACATCGGATAATCTATTGGAATGGCGTGAAGTGAGAATTTCCTTCTGTGTTCATTTCTCTAGAAGCAATGCACCCACCACCATCAAGGACTACCATGGTAAGGAGCCCGCCTCTTTCCACGTCCAAGCCTATGAAAGGACCTAGAGGGAAGGCATGAAAGCTTTTCCACCATCCTCTCGGGTGCACAAACTATATTCTACACTTACAGGGTTACGCACACGCATGGTACATACATTCTGAGACACACCCAAATAGGAAATTGGCAAGAACTAGTGGCTGACCTAGTTCAAACATTCAAGTATCAAAGTACCAAGCCATCAGTTGATAAGGCATTATAGGTTGTTAAGCACCTTACCATGGGGGATAGTGCCATGGTGAAGATAGGTTGCTTGGACTTTCTTGGTGAACCAGGTTTGGGGGAGCACTTTGAAGAAGAGGAAATAGAGGAGGATCAGTTTGCATGCACACAGTGTGTGTGAAAAAGGAGAAAGGAAATCTTGTTTATGTGATTGATGGGGAGGAAGTAAAATTTGGATGTTAACCATTCTATAGGGATGCGTGAGGTAGTGGACAATGTTGATACTCACGCACACACCCTACCATGAACCTTTAAAAACTAAAAAGGTTAACATCAGCTCAGAGAAGAACCTAAGGAAGCTATCATTGGAGATTACTAGTCGAGAGAAGGAAGTCTCTAAGATCATTGATCTTTTGCATGAATTTGAAGATTTATTTCCACGTGGGTACCATGAGCTCAAAGGCATCCACCATTCCTTGGGGAAATGAGGATAAAGTTGAAGGATGGTGCATGCCTAGTTAGGAAGAGACCCTACCGATGAATCCCAATTTGTGCGTGAAGGTAAAGGAAGAGATAGACAAAATGATAGCATCTTGGGATCATTGAAGTATGTGAAGAATCGAAATGGATAAGTCCATGGTAATCAACATCAAGAAGGATGGGTGGATTAGGATCTGCGTGGATTATAGGGAGCTAAATGTAGTGTGTGTCATCGATCCTTTTCCAACCCCCTTCATTGAAGAAATTTTGGAGGGAGTCATTGGGCACGAAATCTATTCCTTTACGGATGGATTTTTGGGGTACCACCAAGTCCGGATTGCAAAGGAAGACCAGAGAAGACAACTTTCACCACTAAATGGGGAAGTTTTGCATACATGGTCATGCCCTTTGGGTTGAAGAATGCACTGCTATTTTCTCACACATAGTGGTACAGGCATTCCAGGACTTCATCCACAAATTTCTTCAGGTCTATCTGGATGATTGATGATGTATGTATGGGCTAGTAAAAGACCATTGTGATAATTTGAGGCTGATGTTTGAGAGGTGTCGGCAGTTGAGGATATCCCTCAACATTAAAAAGTGTCTTTTCTACCCCCTTTGGAACGTTATTGGGGCATATCATATGTAAGGAGGGCTTGCTAGTAGATCCTGCCAAAGTTGTTGTGATTGTGGGATTGGGGAACCTACTAGCCAGAGTGCAAGTGCATGCGGGTTTCTTGGACACACGGATACTATCGAAAGTTCATCAAGGGGTATGCCAAGATCACCACACCTTTAGAAGAATTTCTTAGACATAAAAGTGCCTTCCATTGGGGAAAGGCACAACAGAAGGCATTTGATACATTGAAGGATAGGCTTGTCACCATGCCTATATTACATTTTCCCTCTTGGGATAAGCCCTTCCATGTTCATGTAGATGCCTCCGGAATGACCATTGGGGTAGTGCTTGCACAACCTAGTGAGGGAATTGTTGATCATCCCCTATGCTTTGCAAGTAGGAAGTTGACACCAAAGAGAACAAATTATACTACGACCGAGCACGAAGCATTGTCAATGATCTACGCACTTCACAAGTTTAGACAATATCTGCTGGCAACTCCCTTTGTGTTTTACATCACCACATGGTGTTAAAGTACTTGGTGAACAAGCCCATTCTACAAGGGTGCATATGCCGGTGGGTGTTGTTATTTCAAGAATTTGAGTTCATGGTAGTTGTGAAGCCTGGAAAGAGTAATTATGGACCTGATCATTTGTCAAGGATTGATTCAGGGGAGGATGCGCAGAGCATTGAAGAGACAATGTCAAATGTGCAACTTGTTTAGGTTACGGCACGCGCCCTCATATTTGGAGGAGATTGCAGTATTTCTAAAGAAGGTGTGGCACCAAGGGATGAAGACATTAGAGAAGAAGCAACTAGCCATACATGCACCATGCACCCCTACATGTTGATCAGTGGGGACTTATATAAATTAGGGCATGATGAAGTTTTGTGTAGGTGTGTACTAGAGCATGAGCACCTCACCATCATAGAGGAAGCACACAGGAGGAAGTGTAGGTGGACATTATGTAGTGATGCCACCGCACACGTAAAATATTAATGGTAGGCTTGTGGTGGGAAACTTTGTATAAGGATTGCAAGGACTATTGTAAAGCATGTGACCACTGTCAATGCATTGGCAAGCCAGAAGAAGAGATGAAATGCCTTTGCACCCTATCCCTAGCACTAAACCTTTTGAGAAATGGGAAATAGACTTTGTAGGCCCTATTACACCAGCAATGCATAGGACTGGATCACGCTACATAATCACTTGCATGGACTATTTGACAAGGTGGGCAGAGGCAACCCCAACTAAAGACTACACAACAACTACAATAGCAAGGTTTTTTATGGGAAAACATTATCACAAGGTATGGATGCCCTTTAAGTTTAACCAACGATAGGGGTACACATTTCTTGAATGAGACCATGAGGATCCTATTAGCAGAGTTCATGGTGGCTCATCACAAGACTACACCTTATCACCCACAAGAAAATGGAACCACAGAAGCATTTAACAAAATACTTGAGTCATACCTTGACAAAAATTTGTGATGTCGAAGACAAGATTGGGATGACAAGGTATCAATATATTATGGGCTTATAGACAACTTATAAAAGGCTGAACAAAGCCACACCATTTCAATTGGTGTTTGGCATGGAAGTTGTTTTTCGGTTGAGTTCATGATACCTTCTCTATGAATAACGCAGGAGGGTTGGCTGATGAGAAAGTGCTGAAGAGAGAATTGAGGAATTAATGAAGCTAGATGAAAGATGATCACTCACCAGGTGGAGCCAAATAATAAAAAAAGCAAAGCAAAAAGCATGGCATGATCACCACATTAAAAACAAGAAATTTGAGGTTGGGAAGATGGTCTTACTTATATGATTCTAAGTTTCTGCCACCCTGGGAAGTTGAAAGTCCATTGGTTGGGTCCCTACACAATCTCGTACATCCTTGATTCAGGCATGCGTGCCAGTTATAAGTGCTGATGGAACAAAATTTCCTGACACTTCAATGGGAGTAGGTTGAAGCCCTACTATAAATAAGGCTTCTTGGTGTTTGTAAATAAGGTAGTTTTTCCAGATAATTTAGAATTTCCTTTATGCATTTTCCTTTCTTGTATTTCCCTTTCACGTTTGTTGTTTTTTGTTTTGCACCTTGGGCACTGGTAACCTTGTTACTTTTTTAGGGTTTTGAATGCACAGAGAGGTCCACACATCATTTAAGTGTGGGGTGGAGAGATGTGAAGGAAAGCATGAGTAAAGTACCAAGGAGGATTCTATTGAAAATCCCAGTTGAATGGCCCTGTTGAAAGAGGTGCATGAAAGAAAAGGTGGAAAAGGATGGTTGGTGTCAAGATAAGGCTACTTTCAGATCCCACGTATAGAGAAGGAAGAAGTGCATAAACAACATGAGGTAGGTGAGAGAAAAAATCATGATAGAAGAAGTGCCTTCGGTGTAGGTGACACGCATGCAAGAGTCTCCTGTCAAGATGGATTGGTTGCATGCCAGAAGGTTGGGGATTATCCACGCAGGTTGGGCACGTAAGTTAGGGCAAAAGTGAGGCTTTGTTTGAAAAATATCCACTTTAAATGTTAAAATTATGGTGGTAGGTGAAGTAGCATTTAATGCTTAAAAGTGGGAAAAACTATAAGTAAAGGTTCGGACATTTCATTATTCACTTTGTGTATAAGGAGAAAGAAGTGCTTGTGCATCTTTACAAACTAGGGCTTCCAGAACTGATCCGTGTGAAGAAAAATTTGAAAAGTGTGAGCATGAGTAACTAGTTTGGATTTGCAAACCAGAGAGAAGGGATTTCACGGGCATAAGAGAAAAAGTGAGAAGGCATCGTTTGTGAAGGAACTATCCCAGTTAGGGTTTGAAGAACTAGGGCACATGTTTAAGGGTTTTCTTCACAAGTTCAAGATCTAAGGTTGGAGGGAGTGGAAGAATAGAGTAACAACAAGTGATTGAAGTGATAAGAGAACCTAAGAATGGCACCCAAGAAACCAGTTGGCACACCTAAGAAGGGAAGGGCAAGGGAAAGCAACAAGAAACTGTCACGCATACAAATGAAGAGTGGTACGCAGAAATGTAGTACCCAGATGGAGTATTGTTGGGAAAGGAGTGGGAGTCCCATTTGAGAAGCATGTCTGTAAATGATTACAATCATCATTCAGCACAATCGAGAAGGAGATGGCACTGGAGTTAGTGCGCCCAACAAATAAAAGGACACCAGAGGGTCTTTCCCATCTATGATGATGATGTAAAGGTCAAGTTGGAGAAGTCAGGGTTATTACAACTCTTTGAGTTTCCCTACTTCGGGAAGCCTGAGCGCCTTTACCAATGGTTGATGTCATGTGCACGAAGACTACTTCCACTTCACAGGCAGGCAAGATGCACATTACCCCTCAACTCATTTCACATTTCACAGCCTCATCTATGAAGGAGATAGTTTGAGGATGACTTAAGCGACAAAGAGGCAATTAAGGAGACTTATCACCGCCTATGCATACAAAAAGGGGTCGAGGTACTATGATATCTCAGACATCAAGGACCCAGTGATGAAGATGGCCACACACCTTGTGACAAAGTTAAATGGCCAGGAGAGATGGACCCAGGTTAACAAGGCATGGTTGCATGTTTGCAGAAAATTTCATGAGGGCACCATCTACAACTTGTCTACATTCATCATGGATGAGGATTTTCAATAACGCGAAGGAAGGTGAAAAAATCCTTTTGGTAATATCCTACTAACCATTGTGTTTTTAGAGATTGGAGTACCAGATGCTTTGAAAAAATTCATGTGGGAGTACCTCTGCTGAGGACCCTTCACCCACGAAGAGATTTGAAAAATATTCCTGTGACACTATGATGGCCATGCACAAGGCACACTTGAGAAATGGTATACGTGCACTGAGGAATGCATTCGGGGTAGAATGGAGGATTCCCAAACAACTACCAACGGCCACCAAGGGAGAGGCAGAGTTTTTTGTGTACTAACATTTCTACCTGGGTAGATTCAAACTAATAGATGAGACATGGAGCCCATGGTGCAAGCTCCCTTTTTCCTTCACAGCTCAACACTTCCAAGTGGGAGTGAACAGTTCAGAGAATCCAAGAAGTTGAGGTTGGACCTTGGAAATCTGGACCAGGACCACAGGGAAATGTGTAAAAGGGTTGGTCTACCCCAACAAGCACGCATACATGGAGAGGTACGTGTCACATGAGGTCCAAATGGTGAGACCCATGACTTTCCCATTGCAGAGAGGATCCATGTGCATGCATGTATACCTCCATATAAGACCCAAAGCTGAGAAGGGTGTGTACCTAGAGAATGAGATATCCATACCTAAGGACCCAATTGGTAGGAAAAGACCACACCTAGTGGGAGGAAAAAGAACCAGAGAAGAAAATACCAAGTGTGGTGGAAACACAGGTAATAGGTTCCCCGGGACAAGCACTAGAAACAACATGTACTCATGCAAGAAGAAGTCCATAATCAAAGAGAAGACTCTGAGCTAGAAAATCCATTAGACAAGGAGTCATCGAGGAAGAAAAGATAGAGTCACCTACACCGAATCCCTAGGTTAGGAAGAAGCAGAGGGTAGAAGAAGAGACCACCTCGGAAGAAACTGAGAGTTTGGAGAGGTACATAGGTGAAAAGGACAATGATGATGATGAGGAAGATGGTAGTGAAGAAGATGATCCTGAAGAGATCAAGAGCCACCCATCTTTGACATGCATGATCGAAGAAGAAGGTGGAGAAGAAGAACAGGGGTTCCATTTCATGTGGCGTAAGGGTAGCCAGGAGGGGGAAGGCACCCAGGACATAGGAAGAAGTGAGGAGGTCGGCACGAAGAGAGGACTCCAAGCCTTACGCAGGAATAGATAACCAAGGCAACAAAAGAAGAAGTAGCAAAAAGATCATTGAGACCTTGGTGGAAGAGGAGTTGGAATGCAACATGCTGAGCTGGTATTGAATGAGGATAAGGAAGAGAGCATAAAAAAGGACCATGGCAAGCACTAGAGGCCCCACTTTAACTGTAGTTATTCCTAAGGGCACATGTGCATGGGAGGAAGGTGCATGGGAGGAGGAGAGGCCAGGATGGGTTATATTAATGACCCCAAAAAAGTGTTGCGTGGTTCCAAAGCATAGTTCCAGCAGAGGAGCTCATGGCGATGTCATCTTTTGATAAGGAGGTTGCTTACCCATGGACAAGGAAGATGCTCTCATGGGCATTTGAGTCCCATCTTGATGAGCCAGAATTTGAAGTAAGCAATGGGGAAATTATAACATTTCTAGAATCAAAAGGAGACAACCCATTGGTGAATGCTCAGCAGCTCTCAGATGAAACAACTATGCAACATGCTCAACAAGGTCTCCATTGAGGTCAAGCTAGACTCTTTGGGCGAAATGATAAAATCAAAGATCTGGAGGATGAGATGAAGAAGAAAGAGGAAGAGCTAGCTACGCAGGACAAAAGAGCTAAGCCAAGAGAAGCTGATCAACACCCAGTGGCAATGAGAGTTAAGGGATGAGAAGGCTAGAGTGCAAAAGTTTACAAAAAGGTGGAGTCCATTATAGATGCCATAGTGTTGAAGCATCCGGACCTAGCACCTACCATGCAAAAGTATGCAAATGCCCTAGAGTGCCTGGAGGACTTAACAAGAGCCCTCACCATGGAGAGGCAACCACTAGCTTTGGAGTCTATAAGAGGTGGCCATGTGCTTAGAAAAGGAGGACAAATTAAAATTCATGGCACTCATAGCAGAATACAACAAGGTCCATGCTGATGTGAAGATTGCCTCCCAGAATGCTGAGGCCGTGTACGAAAACTACGTGGACAGGGACAAAGTGGCGAGCATGCTGTCGTCAAGGATGAAGTGGAACTTAAAGAGTTCCAGGAGAAAAACAAGGGAAATAGAGCGGAGTGGGAAAATATCCTAGCCGAGGTCAAAAGAAATCCGAGGCCATTGAAACCTTAAGGGGTTTAATCAAAAACCGGTTAAAGGAACTATACCCACATTACACGAAGGATGGATGCATTAGAGGATGTAGGCAAGGAGTTAGAAAATATTGTTGACACCATGAGCGCATAAGGGGATGGGCTAGGTTTTGAATAGGTGAGCACCTTGGTGGGTGATCTTTTCCAGAGAGCACAAAATGAAGTCGATGCCTGGAACAAGTTGGAGGCCGACTTACAAAAATATTTTCCTAGTTTATTACAGTGATGCCATCACTATCCCATTCTTTCTTCTTTCCCAAATTCTTCATCCCCTTATTCTTTTTCCAAGGCGTAAGCCTACTATGATTCCTTATTCATTTAAGAAGTGTTCCCATGGGTGGAGAATAGGCATAGTGTGGGGTGATGTTGGGCCCCTGAAATATTGGCTAAGTACAAAAGGGCATGCATAGGCACACAAGGCCTAGTTGAAGAAAGGTGCAAGGAGAAGGTGCACGAAAGGGTTTAAGGAAGGGTTTAAGGAAACCCATGGCGTGCACGTGAAAAAGCCAAGGTTCCAGGACTTAGCCATATTGGGCATTTTGGGTAGGATACGAGGAAAATGTGACCCGACTGCGCATGCGAGAGTGGATAAGGTGCCATCCTAGCACAGTTGGCCCAGAAGGAATATGCCCTGCGGTAGAGGCTTCTAGAAGGACATCATGGCATGGAGTGGTGAGCTCAGGCCTGGAGGAGCATGCGCTCTTGAGGACCACATTCAGACACTTGGTGATGGATCTGAGGCCGCAGGAGAATGAGTTGGTAGATCAAAGAAGCTATATATACAAGTGCTCTGCGTAAAGTAAAAAGACACACCTAAACATATAGAGAAAGGGTGGAGCTCTGCAGAAATACTGCAAGGACTCTACTAGTTTGGGAAAATAAGGGTAGGAAAGAATGTATCAGGGTTGGGAATTATAAATTTTCTTTTGTAGGCCTAGTTATATGAGTCCAGTTATAATGCATGACTACGGTCTACCTTTTTGTGACATTCTGTAATGGCCTAATGAATGTAATAAGGTTACCAGTTGATATGAATATGAGCATTAATGGTTCTGATACATACATCCTTCTTCATAGTTCTTTCTCATTTATGTTTATGAACTAGTATGAATGCTTGTATGATTTCCTTTCTGTATTGGTGTAATTTCTTTTATCTGTTAAAGTACTTTATGTCTGGAATAACTGCAAGGATCTAGAAGCTTTCTGAGATATATGATGCTTATATGTAATTGATTAACTACTTGATGAAGAAGCCTCCTTTGATAAAGAATGATACTTTGAAAACTTTTCCCCTTCGAGACCTCCCCAGAATGATCCACATCTATAGCACATTTGGACTCGGTAAAAGAGATTTGATGAAAATTTGACCACTAAAGATGATGAAGGATGCCTTCCTCTCTTTAACAAGCCTTCCAACCTTTGGAACACTAGAATGACTCCAAAATACCAAGTTTTCTATGCAATTTGAGACTATTGCCGCACACTTCAACATGATGATCCCAAAACTTTGGAAATGGAGCGACCAATGAGATGAGGAAAAGAAAATGCAAACCCTGAGATAAATGAAGGTGGGATATTGGATGGAAGATGTTTCTAACCTTTGATAAACCCATCTAATGAAGTGAGAAGCACAATGAGACAAAAATGCACCATCGTGACCAAAATTAAGGATCTAGAGGGTTTTCTTCCTTGTTTGAGCCATGATTCCACTTGCACTCCTTAAGGATAGGAATAATTATTGAGCCACTCATGTAATTCATACTCACTTGAAATGATTACCATGTGATTCCAACCGGGAATCAGAGACTTTGACAAATCCCCTTTGGTGTCAACACCGCCAGAGAGAGTTATCCTTCGTAGGTGATAGTTCTTGTGGCAGTGTTATAGTGTCTCGCACAAGCCAAGACAAGCTCAATAATTTGAATAGAGAGGGGGTGTCCTCCTGTTCTGAAAATTCCTCCAATGACAATCTTGTCCTTAATAGGCCCTCTTGGTTCTTTCATCATCTGTGCTCTTAGATCTTCCAGGTCTAGATGTGCAACATCATTGTCACCCACATGTGGATATTCAGTGCTCAAGGTGGAAATGGGATCAAATATAGTGAATTTTATCTTCATGATGCTTACAATGGTGTTAGAATGCTATGAATAAGGTTTGGTGAAATTTCCAAGTAAATCCAAGAACAATCTATTTTTAGTAGTTTTCTTTTTTCCAATTTTCAATTTCTCGATTTCTTGTCCTCTAAACATGGGAATTTAATTATGAAGTTTAAATTATTCATTTTGATGACCATTACCACTTTTACAATGATTCTCGTTCGGACTTATTATAAATAATAAGCTGAACCATAGAGGTTAGATTGACATTTTTCACTTCCACCATTAAGGAATTTGGCATTGAGGTGTTTTGCAAAATTTCAACTGATTTGGCTCAAGGAATGAATGGGAAATTGAAAAATAATATGGAGGTTGTTGTAGGTTATAAATGGCTTCTACAAATAATTTATAGCATCAATGGTACTAGTTTTTGTTTCCTTCTTTTAGTTTTTGATAGCAAAAGGGGTTAGTGCAAGTTCCAGGTGCAAAGATGGAGGTTTGTGAGAGGCATGAAATATTATTTGTTTTCTTCAATGGTGGATGCTGAAAATTTTGGAAGAATAATAGTAAAGGAACACATGAGGGGTTTTTTAAATGACAAAAATGGATGACAATTGGCTAAGGACAACTTTTATACCATCCCCCTTTATTTCTCCTTTTGAAACCTAATTAACTCACCCTAAACCCAACCCAAGTGAAACCACATACTCAAGTTTTTCCCCTTAAAATAGGGAAAAGGGACATGGGGACACCAGGTCCTCAAAAATGCACTATGGGTATGAGGATCATGAAGAAGGGGTTAATAATGACATCATACATGAGGTTGAAAACACTTTCCTAACCACCAAGTTGTGAACTTTAAGTGACACAACTTGTATTTATCATGTGGTGGAACAATTTTGTGTTCCCCATGTACCTTTTTATTTATTCAAAGGTGAAAAAGGGACATAAGGAGCTCCAAGGTGTTATATTTCCATTTTTATAACCCGCTCTCACCATTGCACTTTGCTAAAAATAGCATGTCGAGTGCCTTTTTAAAGCTGAGAGCTTCCCTTGGTGTTTCTTGGGAAAAACTTATATAATTTTGAGTGGAATACGTAAAAGAAATATAATTCCACCCTTTTTAGGACTTTAATTTTCCTTCTCTTTTAAATTAATTGTACGAAAAAAAGGACGCTTGAAGATAATGCACATAACGTTTTTTATTAATTGCTCTCAGGGATGCATTGGTTGCAGGATATAGATAAAATGCATTTGTTAAAATGCTTGTAAAAATTCAATCAAAGAGAGTAGACATGTGTAAAGTTAGATTCCATAAAATTTTCCATATTCCGATCTTCCTGTGTCAAGGGTGAAACATCCAAACATACATGACTCATGCCAAGCATCTAAAGGAGGGGTTTTTGTCAAATGTGTATGGTTGTAAGTGCCTTGCAGATGAGTATGTAGATCGAAGCATACGTAATCAACATGGGTTGTTTGATGAAATTGAAATGATATAGTGAGGATTAACATTGCCTATCCAAGGAATGTGAAATGTTTGATAAAATGTCTGAAATAAAATAGGGCCACTTGGACCACAAATGAATACAACATACGCACAAAATGGTGTTCTTGATGATGCATTAGGTATTTCCAAAGAAATGCGCCAAAATTTAATGGTTTTATGGAATATCAAGATTGTCGGATATACAAAAATGCATTCCTTTAACTAGTTATAGAATATTTTAGGAAAAATCAAGTTTCGTGCATATCTCGACTGAACCTTTGCTAGTATCCTCCCATCCTATGCCATAATGGGACGATGGAGCAGGTATGGTTCATGGCCGGAACAACATCGATCTAGGTTTATTTTCACCGAGGATATTTTTGTTTGTGCATTGGTAGAGATGTATGCAAGTAGAAGCAAACCCAAGGCATACATACTATTTGAACAAATTACTTGGGAGAAACCATGGGTTTAAGGACCATTTTTAGTTGCATTTGAATTGGTAGTATAGAGAAGGTAGGTGAACTATTTGACAGGATGTGTGGGAATGAAGAACAAAAAATGGGTTCATGAATGCCATTCTTGTTGGATATGTGTAAAATGTATTAGTAGAAATAGGTATTGGAAACTCTCAAACAAATGTGATTCTCTGGTCAAATTGTGTGAGAAAAATACCCAAGCAGATGCCTCCAACAAGCGTCGAAAACAGTATGGATTTCCCTTCCTCTTGCATTAAAATTTCACATTTTATCATTTCCTGTTTGGGTCTTAATTGCTTTAGAACAATAGAGGATGCAACTAGAATTAAAAATAAAATTCTTACCCTTCTCAAAAACTTCATATATATATATATATATATATATATATATATATATATATATATATATATATATATATATATATTTTGATCCGTACACAACGCGGATGGAGTGCCTAAGAAAATTATTTTACCAACCTAGACCTCTAGTATGATTCCTATTGGTTCAGGGCACCATGAAGGCCATAAATATAACTGAAAAATTCAATTTGATACCTTAGAGAGATGAGTTTTGATCTCATTTAGTATTTTAGTCACTTGGGGTGACACTCTCATTTTAAAGAAAAACACGATAAGTTTTGGCTTGCGATTGCTATATCGATTTGGAAAAATTAAAAACTACCCCTATGTACCTCTAGACCTCTAATGTGAGAATTGAAACCAACTCTCAATTTCGTGAAAATGATTTCGTAGCCATATTTTCAAGAGGTTTTGGGACCCACCTGGTCCGTTATACAACAAAGAGTGTTTGACACGTTTATTTATAATTGGTCTCAAAGTCACCTTTCTATTTTGAGCCATGTTTGTTGTAATCGACTTCCGTCGAATCTAGTGATTTCTTTGTATATAGGGGAGTATGTAGGAATCATTGAAATTTATGTTTGAACTTAAAATGAGTGTTTTCAGGACCCATTGTAAACATTTAAGCTATTTTGGGCAATTTTCGCAAACTCACAACTTGAGCTAGAAATTCCTCCTGAGGCTCCCATTGGACTTGTTAATACTCGTGAACCCTTTTCATATAGTTTCAGTGTTGTGTAGAGTGTGTTTCTAATGAATGGATTTTGTAATTTATAATGTTTTCTCTCTCCTCCTTCTCTCTAGAAATAACTATGAAATTTTGGTTGATCTTGAAAACGTAAATGATTTGAAAATGTAGATGGGTTGAAATAAAATGAAAATGGATGTGAAATGTAAAATGGTTATGATATTTTGAATAGAAAATAAAATGACTACTAGATTTTCCCTCTCTTCCCTACTCCCTCTCTTACTCAAAAAAGGAAAAAGTGTAAATGAATTTGGAAGTTTTATTGTGTAAAGAAATGATCTATCCTCTCTCTCCATATCTCTATCTCTCTCAAGCTTGTTTTGGATTACTTGAAATGATGAATGTGTTGGTTTGTGCTAGAGTGTAAGGGTTTTCCATACCAATTCTAGGACCTGACCTGCGATGGCTATAGGCACTCCGATAAGAAGGAATATGAGTGTGTTATATTGTAATTAGTGATATGATATTGAAATATTGTACATTGACATAGTTTGCAAATGTTGAAAGAAATTGAGTTAAAAATAATACATTATTTAATTTGTGTTGAAAACCATTGTTTTTCTTAAATTCCTATGTATTAAACATTGTACATGGAAAAACTACGTGGTTTGAATTTTCCTTGTTTTAAACTAAATTTTCTATGCCAGTAGGAGTGACACTAAATGAATATAGGATCAACTATTTAGAAACCATGTTAATTTGATTAACAAAGCAGATAGTTGACAATGTAAATTGGAAAAAAATTGTCTTGCTTACTCCATGGGTTTAATGACTATTTGGTTTTATATGTCATTTTGTTGGTGAGAAAATTTGTTAGTTGGGAAAATTAGGTGTCTCCACTAACGTTCATGGGGCTACGCCCTTTGCCTTTGAATGGTGCAACTCCCATTATTGAATGAAAACTAATCTAATCCTACATATATATTGTGGTTGACCTAAAAGGCTGAAAATCACACAGAAAACTCCACCGAACATGCGAAAAAGTGCTTGTATAGGGTACAAGGGAGGAAATCATAGTGATGAGGGGGAAAGAGAGAAATTAGGAAAGGAAGTTTATTACCATGAGTAGGCCAATTGCAAAGTTCACACCCAATAAACCCAAAGTAGTTCAATCATTCAATATAGAGGATGTACTTGATGAGGGAAATGGAATAAGGAAATAATACCTTTCCTTACTCGATTTTTTCAACCCATTCCTTGTTATCCTTCCCCTGCATCATGTATCCTTGTGATTTCTTGATTTCCTTGGGATCAACACTGCTGATTGGAGGGATTTCTTTGATCGGAAGAGAGGATGTTGATTCAGGGTTTCGTGATGGGTTGAATGTAATCACTAAGATCTTTTACCTATCCCTCTAGTTATGCAATTGTGTTCTTGTATTCTTCATTCCGAGAAAGAAGGTGGGAAGATTATTCTTTGATCAGATGAGAGTATCCCTCGTGCGAAGCTTGACCCAATGAGATGTGGGTCAACTCATAGTCTGATGGAGTCATTTCCTCCATAGGATTATTAGTCTTAGGCTTAACAACTTCAACATATTAGTTACTTGACGTGTCACAGAAGAAGCGAGAAGTTTTTTGGGCCTTATTTCTTCATTTGGACTTCAAAATTTTAGATATTTCCGCTAGACTAGGAATGGTGACGAGTTGTGTTGTTCTTATCCTATTTTTGAGCATTTCTTAAATGCATGGAAATGGCTCTTCGGGAGTTATCACAATGTTGGTCACCAGAGAACTTGTAACTTACCATAGGTTCAAATCTTGATCACGGTGGGGAATCTCTAACCTTTGAGAAGAAATACATGGATATGTATACAAAGAGATATCTTGTTATGAATCACCCATTCTTGTCTCGAGAAGCTTAATCTAGCCAACTCTCCTTGGCTCACCCAACCAACTCCCCCAACACACCAAAATCACTCAAACAACTCACCAGGGGAGAGCGGATGCTTTGAAACGATTGAATATTTACAAATTATGACCTCTAAAGTTTTGACCATTTTTAATACTTATCAAATTCTACAATGTCCTTAAGTTTTACCTATTGTGCCCTACATTGTTCTGTCTCGCTCTTGGACACAAATTTGATATCTTAAGACCTCTGTGAAGGATGAATTGACTTGTTTGAGCTATGAAACTACTTTGAAACCCCGTGAAGAAGATAAAAAATAAGTGAGATGACTAAAAATGGATCCTACTATAACTTTTTGCACTCAAAACTGAAACTTTCTATTTTTAGACCATGGGATCCATGAGCTTTTATTTTGGGAAAGGTTGATTTTTTACTTCAGAATATTTTTTTTGGGATTCTCATCATGCTTGGAACACTGTCAAAGAGGTTTCACTTCCATTTTGAGCACCTTATATTTTTATAATGTTACTTTTTACTTTTGTCACTTTTTTGGCATGTGTACTCTAGCTTTTCATTTTGGTGATTTTCAAGGTTTACTACTTTGAAGGTTTTCACTATTCGATAAATTTTATATTTGTAGTAAAATTGAGCATGAAGCACTTACTATTTTTGGAATTTGGTTTTCCACACCTTAGTTTGACGAAAACTCAACCTCTCTGAAATGGGGTTTTTTGTCTTGATACTGCGCTCTAATTTTTAGCTCAAGCCACCTTCCAGATTGATGGGAAATTGCACAAGAAGAAGCTAGGGAATAAATTTAGGTTTTATTTCATTAATAATCAGAGGAACCATTGGTTTTTATATTTATTGTATCTTGTAGTCACCTGTGAGGAAGAGATATGGTGAAAATATCATCAACATCTGATTACACGTTCGTGAGATATGAATCTTTCATTATTTTTGGCTATGGAGTTCTTCCGGTGAAAAATGGGCATGGTGGCTGCGAGAAAAGAGATTATTTTGTGTTTTTGTAGAAAAAACATATTTTAATGGTTGAGGAATGAAGAAAGAAAGAGAGGGGCAATGGATTCTTGCAAGTTTTCTTCCGACAGCGAGTTCATGGGCATTCACAGAGAATCAACACAACAATTGAGTTTTTCCCAAAAAATGGATTTAAAAAAAATTCTTTGGCTTGGGAGAAATTTTTTGTACCATTTTTCCCAAGGAGATGAGACATATGGTGAAAAAAAATATGCCTCACCCTCAGCTTGATAAGTGGCATCCCGAGATTGGTCTTTGAGGGAGAGAGAAAAATCACTTAAAACACCCCGGGATGAAACTTAGTCATATGGGTGAACAGGAAGGGGATAGTCTTGGGAGAATTTTGTGTCCCAAATGTACCAAGGGGATGGGATACATGGTTCAATAAAATTCACCCACATCTTGGTTTGACAAGTGGCGGATGGTCATTTGTGGAGGCAGAGAAGAGAGGGAGTTGTAAAGGCGTGTGGAGCACCTTCTCGGGTCACATGAAGAAATAAGGGCCAAGTTCAGCATGGGGTGAATTTTTGTGTCCCAATTGTCCTAAAGGGATGTGACACAAGGTGTAGTAAAATTCATCCTCATTTGGTGATGACAAGTGGCAAAATCTGATTGCGCAATAGTGAGGGTTGGGAATGAGTGCAAAGGGGCTAAACTATCATGTTTGAGCTTACTGAAGTCATATGATGGTCTAGGGATCTCAAATAGAGTTGAGAAATTTTGTGTCCCAGATGTCCCAAGGGTATTGGAAAGTTGTTGAAATGAATTGTTCTCATACCTGGTGGTGACATGTGTCCACCTAGAAAAATGATTAAGTCCCAAAGCGTACCTTAAAGAGAAACTTGACGATAACATATCTTGAGCATCCATAGGTAATTTTTGGAACTTCTTTATATGATCTTGACTAAAAAAATTGGAGAAGGATGGGATGGGTCTCATGCCTAAATTATTCTTGAAACACCCTAAAAAATATGATGTTTTCTAAGGATCATGGGTTGTGCATGCTGAAAATAGTCTCTGGCAAGCAGTTTTTCTTATGTGTTTAGAAAAACTTGAAACCACCATCATTTAGAGATTTGAAATAAATTTCTAACGGTGTATTTTTTGACCTCCAACTCCTCATGGAACTCTCATAATCAGTTCATAAAACTCAAGTGTTGTTTTACACCGCAAGTTCCTTCACCTTCAAAGACCTACTTTTCCGAACTTGTACCAAAACCTTTGAAACTTTCAAAAATCTTCCAAAATTAGTTGCACAATGTTTCTATCTCCTTAATAATACTCGTGACGAATTTGGGCCCAAAACTCCACTACGGGGTACACATGCCTTAGAAAGGCTAAAAATAGCCATTCCTAAGCCTCTTAAAAAGTCTGCCTTGAAAGGTACCGTCCCAAAGCACTTGAATGAACTTGTTTGCCTAAATCACCTATGGACAAGGTTGACACAACACACCGCACCACTTTAAAGGATAGGATGGGCCCAACATAAGGGATGATTTGATCTAAAGGAGGGCTCGAGAGGGCTCATGATTAAAAAAAATTGACAATAGGTTCGTTGTCATGCTTGAAAATATGAAATTTTCATGTTGCACATTTGCATGACAACAATTGTCTCTAGCTTGGGGACATGTTGTGGATCAAGCTCAGTGAGGACATAACATGAGGAATCAGAATATCAATTCACTTTGTGGACAATTTCCTTATCCATTGGGATATAGAATCATTTCTTCCAAACACACATGCACAGACAAATAAACATGAATAACGAAATACACCAAAAGAGGAAACATACACAATGGAACAGGAAATCATGTTATATTTGAGGGATATTTAAATATGTGGGGAAATAATATACACATACTTGATAATGGGTTGAGAAAAATACATGCAGGGGTTTTTTTAGTGGTGAATATTCCAGCTTTTGAAAAATTTGAAAAGGCAAATTTTCCATGCGCAAGTCGATGACTTTGTTGCCTAAAAATTACAGTTCAATTTTTTTAGGGTCGGCCGCCTACCCTTGAAAATATCCCTATATAATCATATATTATTCGCCAGGTAGAATAATACTAGCTCACTCATACCACATAGGGGCATATCTATTATCAAGTACAGTAAACTTGCGAAGCAACGGAGGCCAGTACACAAAGTGTAGTTTTATAGATATTCATCGATTTACGGTCATGCGACAAGTATTGTTCTCGGGCACGCATAACAAGAAAGTTCCAATGACACACAAAAAGAGAGTTTTTGACATGCAACAAGGAGAGTTTGTTGGCCTTACGACAAGCTTCTTCTTGAAACACCCTAAAAATATGATGTTTTCTCAGATCATAGGTTGTGCATGCTGAAAATAGTACGTAGGCGAGTTTCTTATGTGTTACGAAAACTTGAAACCACCATCATTTAGAGATTTGAAATAAATTTCTAATGGTGTTTTTTTTTTTACCTCCAACTCCTTACGAAACTCTCATAATCAGTTCATAAAACTCAAGTGTTGTTTTACACTACAAGTTCCTTCACCTTCAAAGACCTTCTTTTACTGAACTTGTCCCAAAACCTTTGAAACTTTCAAAAATATTCCAAAATTAGTTGTACAATGTTTCTATCTACTTAATAATACTCTCCCAGATGAATTTGGGCCCAAAACTCCACCGTGTGGGGGTACACCATGCCTTAGAAAGGCTAAAAATAGCCATTCTTAAGCCTCTTGAAAGTCTTCCTTGAAAGGTACCATCTCGAAAGCACTTGAATGAACTTGTTTGCCTAAATCACCTATGGACAAGGTTGACACAACACACCAGACCACTTGGAAGGGTAGGATAGGCCCAACATAGGGGATGAGTTGATCTAAAGGAGGGCTCGGGAGGGCTCACAATAAAAAAATTGACACTGGGTTTGTTGTCATGCTTGAAAATATGAAATTTTCATGTTGCACATTTGCATGACAACAATTATCTCTAGCTTGGGGACATGTTGTGGATCAAGCACAGTGAGGACATAACATGAGGAATCGAGAATATCAATTCACTTTGTGGACAATTTCCTTATCCATTGGGATATAGAATCGTTTCTTCCAAACACACATGCACGAACAAATAAACATGAATAACGGAAATACACCAAAAGAGGAAACATACACAATGGAAAAGGGAAATCATGTTATATTTGAGGGATATTTAAATATGTGGGAAATAATATACACATACTCAATAACGGGTTCGAAAAATACATGTAGGGTTTTTTTAGTCGAAATATTCCATTTTTGAAAAATTTGAAAAGGCAAATTTTAAAGCGCGCAAGTTAGTGACACATTACCTAAATAATTACTGATTTAATTTTTTTAGGGGTCGATTCACCTACCCTTGAAAATATCCCCTATATAATCCTAGATTATTCGCTAGGTAGAACACTACTAGCTCACTCATACCACCTGGGGGCATATCTATTATCAAGTACAGTAAACTTGCGAAGCAACAAAGGCCAGTACACAAAGTGTAGTTTTATAGATATTCATCGATTTATAGTCAGACGACAAGTATTGTTCTTAGACGCATGAAAAAAACTTCCAATGACGCACGACAAGAGAGTTTTGTGACATGTGACAAGGAGAGTTTGTTGGCGCACTACGAGGAGGCGTAGAGGTGTAGATGCACGATAGAGAGTTTGTAGATGCACGAAAATGAGAGTTTTTTTACGTGCGACAAGGAAGTTTGTTGATGCATGACAGGAGGCGGAGGCTGAAGACATGTGACAAAAGACTTGTTGTCATGCAACAATAAACTTTTTGTCACGCGTTCACAACTTTTGTCACACGACTTGAAAATGAAATCTTCTTTCAGGTGAAAAATTTGCACACAAACCCCAAGAAATTCACCTTTCCAGCGAAACCGGTTATGGAGATATGCGCCAGGGATTTCCACCTCTGATTTCCAAAAGGTCTCTTAAAGTGAACCTTGAATACATGCTATCGTGGAACAACGGACTGAGGTCCAACCTTTGAAGAAAAAAGTTGTTATCTGATCATAACATACTCCTATGATGGCTTTGCATGGTTTTAGAAGAAGAAGGCCGACCATGATTCCTTCTTCGAAATCACACTACACTGAAAACGTTCTTGCATCCAATGAGCACCTCGTTATCTTCTCAAAACTCTTTCATCTTTAGGATTCCTCTTGACGTCTTACGATCATGAGACACCATTCCTCCAAGTTACCAAGATTGATAAAATTGATACTATCATGAAAACATCCTTCATCCTTGGATTGCTGACATGGAAACATACCTTGGATCAGGTGAGGCAGCCCCAGGAGTGAGAACAAACTGATTTCCTTCTCATTCAATGGATTTTCTGAATATCCCACTTTGATCCTCTAAGAAAGTACTTTCCAATATGTGCCACATTATTAACATGGAGGTTCTCATAATCCTCGGAAAATGTTGCAATATGGGAACATGTTCAAGACATATTAGAGCTTGGGAAAATTTGAGTGCAATCTGATTTTTAATTCCTTCCCAAGAGCCATGCACATTCTTGTTTTGTTGTCTAGGGAAATTGTCACCAATATCTATCTTCTCAAAGTCCATCTCGGTATCATTTTCAAAATTAAAACCCTCAATTTTTTCATAGAAGAATTATTTACCCTTGAGTGTATTTTTCCATATGAACTCTTGTTTTTCATTGGTGGAGCATTCAAAGGTGGTGAGAATAATTTTATCTTGAACACACTCCTAATACTCTTACAACTTTTCATTTTTTCTAAACAACTCTCTTCAATACAAATCAGCTCAAAAATTTTCCTACTATCTTCCTCCATGATGGAGATGTTGTCTTCAAGATTGGGGACATTCAAAGGAGATCCCAGAACCTTCATTATTTTGCACTTATGCTCCTCTTCATGAAAAAGGAAAGGGAAGGGCATATCTTCACATTCCCTCTCACTAACCAAGGCATTGGGTATAACATCCATCTCTTCCCTCTGCTCCATATCAACATCAAACATTGGTGTATCAAAAAGAGGAGCATAAATTTATTCATACCTATCTTGCATTTCCATGTCCTGAGTCAGGAACTTGAGACTAAGTTAGGGGTCTTCAGTCTCTTCTGCAGCCTTCAAGATGCCTTACATAGATAAATCTTCCGAGCTTGCCATATACCCATCTTCATCCTTATGGGAAGAATATTTGCATTGTGCCTCTAAGAGATGGTTGAAAATATGATTCATTTAAAACATCCTTGTTCACCTCTTCTATGATTTTTGTTTCCCAAGGCTCACCTTCCTACAAGAACAGGCATACTTGATTCAAAACAACTTCTGAAAAGAAGAAGAGGTTTGTGCTTCACGGGAAGGGCTATCCTTTGAGATCGAAATCCATATCATCCTCTTGATGGGAAGTATAGGACCATGTTGGGGTATAAATATGGGAGGGATTTTCAATTCTATCTTGATAATTCATTATTGAATCTTCTTGCCCATATGAAAGATGAAATTCTTCATACTCACCGTGGTAATCAACATTATGTCTCTTGGGTGAGAATGATGGAGCCAAATCCTTGAAGGGGTTATGCTCAAGTCACTTATTTTCCCAGGCTTTGAAAAGGAAATTGGCTTCTTCCATTTTTTCATCCATGATTGTATCGGGAACAAAATTTGGTTATTCAATTTCCTCCATCCCTTCATTCAATATTTCCTCATCACTTGAAAATTCAAAATTGGAAAGAAAACTATCCATGAATACCTTGCATTCATCATCTTGGGTCCAAGGTGTAGGATGAATTCCTTGTACTTCTTCATTGTTGGTGGATTCTTTGGAAAACATTGGATCTTTTGTTGTGAAACAAGAATCCTCCTCACCTAAATTCATTGTTTCATCAACAGGTTGTTCCTCAAGCCAAAATGAGTTGATGAATGGTGATTCTACTTCCATGTCTTATTCATCATATTCAACTGTGTTACTTTAATTCTCATGAGGAGGTTCAAGGATGAGACATTACTCGAAGCATCAAATAATCTTTCGGGGACAAATAAATTGTAGTGCGGAAAATCATCATGGTCTTCCTCCGTAGGAAAATATCCTCTTCTTCTTCCTTTCTATGGAGTGCTTCAAATTGTTCATACATTTCTTGCAAGGCTTGGGCATATCTCAAATTTTTGAGGAAAATTTGGGGATCGACATCTCCTTGTATAATGTTCATGATTCTTTACAAATACTCAATCTTCAAGGTTTTCATCTCATCATTTCTATATGCAATGAAATCATCCCAAGGGAGAGTGAGGAAAGACATGGCTTTGAGCTTCTCATTTAGCTCGATGAGATTAAAAATGTTATCTTTCACAGATTCTTGGTCTGCTGAGGCTTCACACAACATCTTGTATCTTATTTACATTTTTTTACAGTTCCCTACCTCCTTCCTCATTGGAAAGTCATGTTTTCTTTCCTTTTTATAATTCAGTTATTACTTGAAGCAAGAGATCCTTTGGTCATTCTTGAATTCTCCTATTTGCAAGAAGTGGTCCACAACCATGGCTTATAAACAATCCACATTTCTCGCAACCATCTTCTTCATTGTCACTCATTGGTACTTCACTCCAATCTAGAAAAAAATCGTCATGTTGTGGGAAAGCGAGCGTGACACAGATTCATTCCTTGACGATTCATCTTCAAAAATGATTTTTCTTTGAATATGATTTTTTAGTTTTTTGAATATAAACATTTTGTATTTTTTATGAGAAGATATATTTTTGGGTGCACTTGGGAAAATTTCTCCCCAACGTGAGTCACCAAAAAATATTGGTGAGAAAATTTTTCAGTTGGGAAAATTAGTTGTCTCCACCAACGTTCATGGGGCTACAACCCTCTGCATTGAATGGCACAAATCCCATTATTGAATCAAAACTAATCTAATCCTACCTATATGTTATGGTTGACCTAAAATTTTGAGGATCACACAGAAAAATGCACTGAACCTACAAAGAAAGTGCTTATATGGGGTACAACGAAGAAAATCACAGCGTTGAGGGGTGAAATATATAAATTAGTAAAGGAAGGTTATTCTATATGAGTAGGCCAATTGGAGTGTTCACAACTAATAACCCCAATAGTTCAATCATTCAATATAGAGGCAAAAATATATACCTAGTGAGAAGAAAAAATTGACACAAAGTTCTTAGGTTCATTTATTAAAGATACAAATCTCTTTTGGGATAGCTATGCTTTGCAAAGTGCCTAAGAGAAAATTAGAGGAAAAATAGGAAAATGAGAATAGATTGAATGTAGATTTTATTTCATGTGCATTGATGATACAAAGCTAAACAATAGACCACAATCCAATATTTATACAAAGAACTCAACTTTAAGGATCCTTTGGAATGGGGAAGCTATTCAAATTTATAACAATGTGAATTTAATCTTTCAACAAACCCCATGCGATTGTTCGTGATCTCATTTAACTTGTGAATTTTCACCATATTAGGAAGTGAGAAATAAGTTCTCTTTTTATAAATTAAAGGGACTTTTACAATGTAACTTTATGAAGTCACTTAAGTGAATGAGACAAAATACAATGATTATGCCCAACAAAGAATTAGAAAGGGAGAGAAGGAAAAGGGAGAAAGAGAGAAGAAGGAGAGGTTTCCATATCTGATGAAGAAGATCCCTACAATGATGAATCTTACTAAATAATGCATCATGATGATGGGTATCTGGAGTGGGTTCTTGTTCCTTGAATTCTTTGTTGAATTTATCAAAGATTTCAACTTATCTTCCTCTGAAATGCAAACATAGCCCAACAACTTGGTCCATGTCTTGGGGACATCACTAATCCTTTTACATTGATGAAGTCATTCTTCATGATCCATTACAATTGTAGTAATGTAACTTCTAGTTTTGGCCAAGGAATCTAAGTTGTATTCATTGAAGGAGAGATATTTACCTCCCTCTTCCTTGATCATCTCTTGGAATGAGACAATGAGTTCTTATAATGATGATTCATTGGTGAGTGAGGGTAACTCAAGCCTCTGAACACAATTGTAGTCATCGTTCAATATCTCAAAAGCATGTTGTCCACAAGATTCCAACTCGAGATAATACATTCTTGAGCATTGTATATTTCACATCCATGACACGAATCCAAACTGAAACAAGTTCTCTACAATGGATGTGAACACACTCTTACTCATGAGGATGTGAGAGTCGAAGGAAATTATTTCAGACATCAGTGGGAAAATATAATCCAAATGATTGACCTCTTTTGAAAACTCCTCCTTTTCTTCTTTGAATTTTTACAAAGTTGCAAGGATGTACTTGATGAGAGAAATGACATACGGAAATAATACCTTTCCTTACTCGATGATTTTCTCAACCCATTTCTCACTAGCCTTCCCCCATGCATCATGTATCCTTGTGCTTTCTTGATTTCCATAGGACCAACACTACTGATTGGGGGATGTCTTCAATCGAAGAGAGGATGTTGATTCGGGTTCCAAGAATGGTTGAATGTAAGCACTAAGAGCTTTTACATGTCCCTCTAGTTGTATAATTGTGTTCATATTCTTCATTCCGAGAAAGAAGGCGGGAAGAGGATTCTTTGAACATATGAGAGTATCCCTCATGTACGAAGCTTGACCCAATGAGATGCAAGTCAAATCATAGTATGATGGATTCATTTCCTCCATAGGATTATTAGTCTTAGGCCTAACAACTTCAACATATTGGTTACCTGAGATGCCACTGAAAAAGTGGGATGTTGTATGGGCCTTCTTTCTTCATTTGGACTTCAAAATTTCATATATTTCCACTAGACTAGGAATGGTGATGAGCTACGATTTTTTATCCCACGTTCGATAATTTCTTGAATGCATGGAAATGGCTCTTCGGGAGTTGCCACAATGTTGGTCACCGGAGTACTTGTAAAATTTTATTGTGGGGTCAACTCTTGATCACTATGGGGAAGCTCTAATCTTTGAGAAGACATATATGGATGCGTATGTAGAGAAAGATCTTGTTATGAATCACCAATTCTTGTTTTGATAAAATTAATCTAACCAACTCTCCTTGGCTCACCCAGCCATCTCCCCTACCAAGATCATCGACTCAATGAACTCACCAAGCTCACTCAAAAAGCTCACGGGGCGGAGAGTAGATGCTTTTGACCTGATTGAAGATTCACAGATGATGACCTCTAGATATTTTTACCCATTTTTAATCCTTATTAGACTACACAAATGTCATTCGGTTTTACTTGTTGCACCTTGTAGTGGGCTATGTTGCTCATGGACACAAATTTGATGCCTTAAGACCTCTCATGTGAAGGACTTGTTTGAGATATGAAACTATCTTGAAACCTTGTGAAGAAGATAAAAAGTAGTGAGATGCTTGAAAATGTAGCCTACTACAACTTTTTGTACTCAAAACTAGAACTTTCTATTTTTAGACCTTGAGATCCAGGAGCTGTTATTTTTTGGAAAGGTGACATTTTTGCCTCATAATTAGTTTTGTGGGATTCTTATCATTCTTGGAACATTATTATATAGTTTTCACTACCATTTTGAGCACTTTTTATTTTTAGAATGTTTCTTTTTGTTTTTTCACATTTTGTTTGCTTTTTGGAATGTGTACCCTAGCTTTCCATTTTGGTGATTTTTCGTGGTTTGTTGCTTTGAAGGTTTTCACTATTATGAGAAATTTTTATTTAGAGTGAGAGTGTGCACAAAGCATTTATTATTTTCACAAGATGGTTTTCCACGCCTCGGTTTGACAAAAAATTAACCTCTCTAAAATGGGTTTTTTGTCTGAGATACTTGAGCTCCAATGTTTAGCATGAGCCACCTTTCGATTGATGGGAAATTACGGAGAAGAAGAACCTAGGGAAGAAATTTAGGGTTTTCTACCATTAATAATCGAGGCACCTCTATTTTTCTATTTTTACAGCTTGTAGGCACTTGGGAGGAAGAGAGATGGTGAAAATCTCAGCAACATCCGATTACCCGTTCGTGAGATATGAATCTTTCATGGTTTTTGGCTATGGAGTTCTTCTGGTGAAAAATGGGCATGGTGGTTGTAGAAAAAGCACTTCTTCGGTGTTGTTGTAGCAATAAAATTTTTGGAATGGTGGAGGAATGAATAAATGGAGAGGGGCAATGGAATCTTGCAAATTTTCTTCCGGCGGTGAGTTCACGGGCATTCATACGGAAGCAACATGATAGTTGAGTTTTTAAACCAAAAAATGGCTTTTTAAAAATTCTTTGGCTTGTGTGAAATTTTTGTGTCCCATTTGTCCTAAGGGGGTTGGACATATGGTGCACAAAAATTCACCTCATCCTCATCTTGACAAGTGGTATCTCAAGATTGGTCGGTGAGGGAGAGAGAAAAATCACTTTAAAACACGTTGGGGCTGAAACTAGGTCATATGGGTGACTAGGAAGGGGCTAGTCTTGGGAAGATTTTTGTGTCCCAAATGTCCCAAGGCTAAGTCCCAAGGGGGAAAGACATCTAGTGCAATAAAATTCACCCTCACCTAGGCTTTACAATTGGCATATGGTCATTTACGAGGCGAGAGAAGAGAGGGAGATGGAAAAGGCTTGTGGAGCACCTTCGAGGTCACATGAAGAATAAAGGGACATGTTGGGCATGGGGAACATTTTTGTGTATTAATTTCCAAGGTTATGGGACACAAGGTGCAAGAAAATTCACCCTCATCTGGTGATGACAAGTGGCATAATCTGATTGCACAACGGTGAGCACTGAGAATGAGTGTAAAGGGGCTAAACTTTCATGTTTGAGCTTCTTCGGGGTCATATGATGGTCTAAGGGTATCAAATGGATCTTGATGTAATTTTGTGTCCCAAATATCCCAAGGGAATGGGATAGTTGGTGTAAGAAATTGTGCTTAGAACTGGTGGTGACATGTGTCCACCCGTAAGCATACCTTGGAGAGAAACTTGGCGATAGCATATCTTCACATTTGGTGGTCTCTTTTGGAACTTATTTATATGATATTGACTGAATTTTTTTATACAAAATGATGGGATGGGTCTCATACCTTGATTATGCCTACAACCCCCTAAAAAAAGGATTTTTTCTCAGGATCATAGGTTTTGCATGCTGAAAACAGTTTGTGGGTAGAGCTTCTTATGTCTTGTGAAAAATTGAAACCACCATCATTTAGAGATTTGAAATACCTTTCCAACGGTGTATTTTTTGACCTCCAACTCCTTATGGGAATCCCGAAATCACTTCCCCAAGCTCAGGTGTTGTTTTGCAATACAAGTTCCTTCACCTTCAAAGACCCAATTTCTTGAAATTCTCCCAAAACATTTGAAAATTTCATAAATATTCCAAAATTAGTTGCACAATGTTCCTAGATCTTTAATACTACTCTCTAATGAATTTGTGCCACATGAACTCTACTATAATGGTGGGTGCACCATGCTTTAGAAAGGCTAAAAATAGTCATTCCTAAGCCTCTTGAAAAATCTACCTTGAAAGGTGTTGTCCCAGAAGCACTTGAATGTTCTTGATTACCTAAATCACCTATAGAAAAGGTTGACACAACACACTCATCCAATCGAAAGGGTAGGATTGGCCAAACACAGGGGGATGAGTTGATATGAAGGAGGGCTCGGAGGGCTCATAATAAAAAAATTTGACACTTGGATCTATTGTCATGCTTGAAAATATGAAATTTTCATGTTTCACATTTTCATAAAAACGTTTTCTTATGGTTTAGATATTTTAAAACATCGCTTGTCAAGTAGTTATTGTGGTTCATTTATAAACTCATAATGTTTGGTAGAAAAATTATCTTATTTACACCATTGCAATGAAGTGAGTAATTAACCTTGGTCATAACCTCCTCTCGAAGCAATCCACATACAATCTTGCAACACCCTAATGTCATAAGAAACTCTTAAATCCTTCAAATTTGTTTTCTTGTCTTACACCTAAGACAAGCCTTAGAAGAGACCATTCCCTTAAATTATATTTTGTGAGGCGCTGACTATTCTACATGAACCCTATCATATTTGCGAGAGTAAAACAAACATTTCTAGGTGTTGTAAGTGGCATCATATCATGCATAAGTGTAATCCCCGTGTGCATAATTAACCTTGGTACCTAATAGGTGGCTAGAGCATTTTGAAAGATGGTATTATTACCTACGATTGATATCGTTGTGAGATCTAAATGAAGTGAGTGAACTACGCATTAAAATATTTCATTTAAACCCTTTTGTTCATCTCGGATAAAAGTGTTCCCTTGGGGAGTAGCCACAGATTACGCCAGATTTTTGAAGGTGTTGAGAGGTAATGATTTTGAACTCTCTTGTATTGTCTTATAGTAGGGTGTAGTTTCTTCCCCCTGGAATGCTTTTGAAGTTAATAGATCATGGGACCTTTCTTAAGGTTATTGGTGAAAGAAAATTTGATGCATATTTACCCAACGATTGAAATAGTTCCTTGGAAGGCCTTTGAAATGCATAAAATTGTATTGGATGTCTCGCTTGTAATATAAATTTAATACTTGAGTGTCTAAGAGCAATGAAATGAGTTGTCTTGTGCGAGGTCACACTCCTTGTAGGCTCAAATCCCTAAGTGTAAAGTAAGTGTTATATGATTTACAATTGTTCTAAAATAATGCCAATAGTGAGACAAAGTTAACAACATAAGTGTAATGAGTACAAGAGTATATGAGATACTGTTTTAGGAATAAGCTTATACTTGAAGTCCTTACAACTTAATTAGGCATTCTTATGTCGTTTAAAAAATAATATGAATTGTTTGTGGTGAGATCAAACATTCAAGCAAGCATAAACTCTTACATATATAAATTCATGATGTGAAATTTTCAAATTGACTCAAACCAATTACTGAACTATAACAACTATAACAAGAAAATAAAGGTACCCTAATAGAGGGAAGTTTATAACAAGAGGTAACTTGAATCTAAATCTCCTTTAAATCTTAAGATTTCTTCCCCTTGACTTCATGTTAGTTTCCCTTGCGTAATGAAGGTATAATTTAAACATCAAATAAACATATTTGAGAAAACAAACCTTAGCATAAGAACGAGTATGAGAAGTTTTGTATGTGTTTAAAATGTGGAAAATACTATTGAGTTATGGAAATTATTGTAAGGGAGAAAGAGCCAAACTAAATGTGCTTGTTATAAGTCAAATCTTAAATGGAATTAAGAATATGTAGGTTGAGAATGGGAATTTATGCTCACACGATAAATGATCTTGGAATTCTAATTATAAATAAGATGTAACCATGGTAATGATGTGTAGTGGAACGTTCCTATCCTTGGGTTCTTTTTGTGGTTGTTTAATTTTTCGTACTTGTTCGTTTGGAAAAGTGTGGCATTAATGTGCATATTTTGTTATCATGTTTTCTATGTGGCTCCATGCTTGTAAATGTGTATTAGGTGACGTGTATATGTGGGTATGACATAAGCAATGAGTATCCCAAACAACCTTCCCTCTTTTGAAAGTCCTTTCTATGCTCTTAGTTGTCACAACATGAAGACTTCCACCTTTCATACCGTGTAACACAACCTCCTTGTCTAGTACCTTAAATTTCAGCTCCATATTTTGGTAGTTTTGAGAGAATTCACCCAAGGAATGTAACCATTGAACACCCATTACTAAATTTGTTTCACCTATGCTAATGACATAGAAATCATCTCTTACCACATGTCCTCCCAAGGTGAGTGTGAGCTGAGGTATTCTTCTTGTGCATGGAAGTATGAAGCCATTCACTATCGTGACCTTGAAACCCTTGAAATTTTCATCCTTCAACTTCAATCTTTTGACCAAATTTTCATCAACAAATTTATGTGTGGTTCCACTATCAATCAATATTGTGACCCCTTGCCCTTGTAGATCACCCTTTACCCGGAATGGGTGATATCTAGGGGCTCCAGACAAGGTGGCAAGAGTACCATTAAATTTTTTCGGATCCTCTTCCGGAATGCTATCTTGTTTGGCTTATTCTACATTGTTATCATCTTCCTCACAATCTAAAAATACTTAAATATAATGTACTTTACCTTTATCCAAACAATGGTGACTGGGAGTCCATGGATCCTTGCAAGAGAAGCACAAATTCTTCTTTCGTAGCTCGTTTCTAGACTCTCCTTCATTGTTGGTTTTGGGCAGCTCCTTGTGAGTAATTGACATCTTTTGGAAGGGATTCCTTGGCTGCATTCAAGGAGGGTTCCTAGGTTGTCCCAATGATCTAGTTAGTTGTCTCCCACTTGAATTTTCATTGATATGACTATTATCCACTACTATTTTTGGGGCAACTCCTAGATCTAAGGCCTTTTGATTTCCTCTTGAAGATAAAACGGACCAAAGACTCTAACCAAACCCTTAAGTGGTTTAGTAAAACCTTCAATGAAAAGCACAACAAGCCTCCTCTCTGAAACATCTGTGATCATAATGAAAATCCTTTGAAATTCTATCACATATTCATCCATTGTGCCTTGTTTTCTCAAATAAGCAAGCTCGCGAAAGTGAACTTTCATATCAAATTTGTTAAATTGATCAATGATTCTTTGAAAAAACTCATCATATGAATGAATCTCGTTGTGCCCTTGTGTAACTAAACCATGAAACCACCATTCATGAGAAATCCCCTCAAGATGTAGGGTTACAAACCCAGTAGCATCATCCCCCATCATGGGGTTCAAGGAAAAGTATATATCAAGTTTTTGAATCCAATCCCTAGTTGTTCCCTTGGTTGATCCATCAAAGGTGGATAAAGTCATCTTCCCCAACACATTTTGCACCTCCTTCTCACAAGGCGCTTATATGTTGTTTTGGATCGGGCCTAGACCTTCCTTTGTTTACGCCAATGATTTCAGGAAGTGAAATGGCCTCACATATCTCTATTGGTAGAGCTATATGCTCTTCATATATTGTGGAAATGATTTTCCCCAAAGAGGGCCTTCCTCCCACATCCAGAATAACTTCTATTTCATTGGAAGAAAAGTAGGCCTCATGGCTGAACCCAAATGTGGTTGTGCATTATTAGCTTCAGATGAGCTACTATCTCCATTATGAACCATAGGTTCAATCATCCTCTAAAGTGATAGAGCTAGGAAATGCATGGTATCTTCCAATCGCTCTTGCCCCGCAATAAGCTTATCGGTCTTGGATTCATGAGGATCCTGGTTGCCGCTTTTATCCTCCTCTCTTGGCTGGTCTACTTTCCTTCTCCTTTGATAGTATAGAAAACCCTTGTTTCTCTCTTCCATGAAAACCCTAGGATGGGAAGATCGAAGCTCGATACCACCCTTTGTAATATCCATTATTAGGACTTAATTTAAAAAAGGAGGAATTCACACTTGAACCCAAAGATTATTAAATTTTGATTTTAGACAAACAAACTAAATTTTATGAAAGTTGGAAATCCACTATCTGATTTTTATAACAACAGTCCAAAAAGTAAGGAAAATCACTTCAAACTCATCAAATAATCCAACCAAAATATAGATAAGTATTTTAGGAATTATTTAAGGCACTTTACAACATGAAACTTGATCAAATACATAGCTGGAAAATTAATTAAATGCAACGAAGTACAACTCAAAGAAATTATGAAATGAAGGGTTTCCAAACCCCAATGTCCACAAAATATGATAGATTCCAACCTTAGAAATTATGAGGAGTCCAAATATCAAAGAAAATATGAATTTTATGTCCTAGAAGGCACCCAACAACCACTTAACCCAAGTCACTCCCTCTAGGGAGAGCTCTAAAATGCATGCAAACCCTTGTAGATGTCTTCCTTGATATTCTAATGTCCAAATTTGCAAGAGGTCTTCAAAGTTGTCTTCACTTCACCCAAAAATGGAGGGTTTTCATCCTCCAACCAGCCACAAGGAAGGTTTTCATCTTCCTTGGAAAAAACCACACTAATGGATTGTCGCCCAATAGTGGAATGACAATGAGCAATCAGCCCAAAGATCAAATGTAGAGTAAATGCACCAAGATAGATGATGAAAATGAAGTCATTGATCTCCTTTTATATCCCTCCTTTGGCACCAAAAGCCAAAATAGAAGGACCAACCTCATAAAGCTTCTTTGGGGCTTTTAATTTGCTTTTAAAACTCCTCCAACCCAACCGACCTGCCTAAATAAAGAAAACACTAAAGAAAAACATTAAAAATTAGCAAAAAAAAAATGAATTGGGAATGCAATTCCTTCCCTAGCTCATTCAATTTTATTGCCACAAAAAGGGAATGACAATAAGTCCTTAATTAGGCTCTTAAGTTCAAAAGGGGGACATTACATAGTGTATCTTGGAATTGCTTCAATGACTAAAAACAATCATCATCCTCACTTATTAGGACAAATTTTTGAAGATGAGAAGTCTTTAAATCTCCATTGGATAGGAATATGGAAACATTTGGGGAAAAGGTCTAGTTAAGACAATGATATGTTTGGCTAGTGTTGGTAACATTAGGAGTGCAAGAGAGATAGATTGTACATAACAAAAAAAGAGAGAAATCCTCTTCTACTCACATGGGTTTTTAGGTCAATTTCAATGCAACAAAAGGGAAGAGGATGGAAAATAACCAACTCTCTTGGTAAATTAATGTCATATGGAAAAAATATCCCAAATTTCCTTTTTCCTATTTCCTTTCTAATGTTGAAAACCATGTATGGTTTAGAATAAATTGTTTTGATGCCTTTATGGCATATATGCTTAGTTTAACTTTTCTCATAAGATTTTATCATTAGAGGTGGTTGGGTTCTCTAAGTGAGTATAACTTATACATTAGTTATTTTGATGGACAACTTGGACCTTTATTACATAATTTGACATTAAAATCTATTATAAAGGTGTGGCATCAATAGATCTGTACAAAATCAAAATGTGATATTCCATTCGTTAGTAAAATAAATATTCTCATATAGCTTAAAATTTCTAAATTTTATTTTTTTCTCCTTTTACATTTCAAATTCACTTATGTGTCTTAAGAAATACCTTACATATTCAATAATTGCTTTATAAATAATATTACAACGTGAAAGCCACCACACACGCACACAAGCGTGATATACGTTATCGCAACAAACACACATACTTTTTTAATTAAAAACTATATGTAAGTTGTTTCAAAATATTTAAAAACTCAAAATGCACATTCATAATGAAGAACACTAGGAAAAATATACATATATGTATGAGAATCTAATGGCCCCACAATTAAATCGGCTAAACATTGTAACTAATAAACCCCATGTGATATTTAAACCCGAGAAAGTTGGAAAGCACGTAGTCTTCTTAACCATCTCGTCGACATGCTTATATCACTATTCATCACAAAAAGAAAAAAATCCTTTAAATAACACACTTTCACTTTGTAATATTTGTTCCACCGCCATTGGCCCTATATATAGATCTTGGAGCGGACAATGGCGGGGTTTCTTTTAGTGGCAAATATTTGTAATATGGCGAATATTCCATTTTTGAAAAATTTGAAAAGGTGAATTTTCTAAGCGCGGATCGGTGACTCTTCGCCTAAAAAATACAGGTTTAATTTTTTTTGGGTCGGCTTTGCCTACCCTTGAAAATATCCCCTATATAATCCTATATTATTCACCAGGTAGAACACTACTAGCTCACTCATACCACCTAGGGGCATATCTATTATCAAGTACGATGAAACTTGCGAAGCATGTGAAAGTGTCAAGACTATACACTAAGAGTACTGTACACTTTTCATGTATCCTCGCCGGGGTTCGGGGGCTGGGCCGAGGGGGTCTGGGGGCAGCCCCGAGAGGGGTTTAGGGGCGCAAAAAAAAAAAATTTAGGCGTAAAATTTTTTGGCCTCGAAAAATGCACCCGAAATATCGGGAAACGTGCTTTTCTCATATGGGCGAGTTTTTTGACCCATAGGTTTATGGGACGGGTTTTGCCCATGGTTTTGATACCCACGGTTTTGTAAAACTGCTTAAGCAGTTGTCTATTTATATGGTCTTATGCATATGATAGATGTACAAGCAAATGTATTGCAGATGTGTTTTGAATTCGGCTGTGAATTTTGTAGAGTTTGTTGAGCATAGCTCCAAACGGATCTGGGTATTATATTGAGAGAGCGGTGGCTTGTAATAAAATCTGAGCAAGTGATTCTTGGTGGACGTAGCCCAAATTGGGTGAACCACGTTAAATACTATCTCTTTGTGTTGTGTTATTTTATTCTGCAATTTTATTTGAGATCTGTAATAATTTCTGCATATTAGTTTCTACTGTTATGATTCTGTGAGGGATTATTCCGCATATTTTATCCCTTATTTCCTAACAATCGTGGTATCGAGCCTGGTTTGGTTTGTCAAGTGTTGAATCACAGGAAAGTTTTTAGCTTGAGTGGGAGCTATGGCAGATGAAGGAAGATCTAGGGTCGATAAATTCAACGGGGAATTTCACTTTTGAAGATGCAGATGGAAGATTACCTTTATCGTAAGGATCTTTATACTCCGTTGTCTCGAGAAGGTGAACAAACCCTCGAGTATGACAGATGCGGAATGGGATTTGTTGGATCGAAAGGCACTTGGAACGATCCGGCCGTGTCTTGCATCTTCGGTATTATTTAATGTTTCAAAGGAAAAGACTACAAAAGATCTAATGGATGCATTAGGAAGTCAGATGAAAACCCTCTCCGCTTCTAATAAGATATTTTTAATGAAAAAGTTGTTTAATATGAAGATGTCCGAGAATAGTTCAAGAGAGATCATTTAAATGATTTCAATACGGTCAGTGAATATGCTAGCTTCAATTACAATAGAATTTGATGAAGAAGTTAGGGCTTTATTAATTCTATGCTTTTACCCGAGAGTCGAATAGCCTGGTAATGGCGGTAAGTAACTCGGTTCCAAATAACTCAAGTCAAGTTTGAGGATGTCAGAGGGGTGATTCTAAGCGAGGAAATGCGAAGAAAAAGCTCTGGGAATCTTCTACTTCAGGAATGCTTGACAAAGGGAAACTAGAGGGAGACAAGAATAGAGGAAACCGTGGAAAATCAAAAGATCGGCAAGGTCAAAATCCAAGAACAAGATTGTATGCTGGAATTGTGGAAAGCCTGGGCATGCAAAGAAGGACTGCTGGGAGCTTCGGATAAGAAGAAACAACAGGAAGAAAACAAGGAGGCAAATGTGGCAACGGGTAATGTATGTCAGGATGCTTTGATTCTTTCTTTGCACAATATTACCGAATCTTGGGTTTTAGATTCAGGGGCTTCTTTCCATGCTTCTCCACATAGGCATTATTTTGTTGATTATGTTCAAGGAGATTTTGGGCATGTTTTTCTTGGTGATGATGAGCCTCAAAATAGTTGAAAAGGTTCTGCTTCAGTTAAGATGCAGAATGGGAATACTTGGCTATCAAGGATGTCGATATGTGCCTACATTAAGACGAAATTTGATATCGGCAGGCAATGGGAAGTGATGTCAGATCGTGATATTTACAAATGACTCTCGAAGGTTACCAAGGGTGCTCTTGTGGTGGCAAGAGGTAAGAAGGTTGAAACCTTGTATTTAACCACCGATAGTACTAATGATTGTAATCTTGTGGCTTCGTATGCAGATACAACATTATGGCACTATAGGCTCTGGCCATATGAGCCATAAGGGCATGAACATCATAAAGAAGAATTTTCCCGGATATACAAAACATAGTTTGATTTCTGAGAACTCGCATATATGGGAAACAAAAGTGAGTAAGGTTTCTCAAGGTCGACCTACAAAGAAAGAGAGTAAGTTAGAGCCGGTGCATTCTGATGTGTGGGGCCACTGTATCATCTCTCGGGGTTCAAGTTATTATGTTACTTTTATCGATGATGCAACAAGGAAAGTTTGGGTTTATTGTATTAGAAACAAATCTGATGTATTTGACACTTTTGTTAAATGGAAAGCCTTGTAGAGAATGAAACAGTCTTAAGCTAAAATGTCTCAGTCGATAATGGAGGGGAGTATCAGAAAGAATGAATTTGATGATTATCGTTCTAAGAATGGAATCCAGCAGGCAAAAAGACGGTTCCAGAACTCCGCAGCAGAATGGGGTATCGTAAAGGATGAACAAAACAATAATGGAACGTGCTAGAGCATGAGGTTACATGCAGACTCGCCTCTTTCTTTTTTTTGGGCGTAGAAGCGTGAGCACAAATGTGTACTTGATAAACAGAGGACCCTCAAGTGCCTCGATGGAGGCATACCTGAGGAGGCTTGGTATGGTAAGAAAGTTGATTATTCATTTCTTAGAGTCTTTGGATGTGAGGTGTTTGTTCATATAGACAAGGATGATAGGACCAAGCTAGAGGCTAAATCAAAAAAATGTACTTTCATTGGTTATGGTGGTGATGACTTTGGATATAAATGTTGGAGTATTAAGGACAAGAAAATCATTCGATCTAGGGATGTGGTCTTTAATGAGAAAGTCATGTATAAGCAAAGCAGAATAGAGAAAACAGGAAGAATCCAAGAAAGAATATGCAATGGTAGAGGATCTTCCGATGGGAAAGTGACACATGAATCAGTTCAGAACCCCTCAACAGAACCCCAAACTCCTATATTGAGGAGGTCTTCTAGGGTAAGAAGAGAACCTGAACGTTTTTCTCCAACTCTTTATTATTTATTACTCACCGATAGTGAGAGCCAGAGAGCTTTGATGAAGCAATGCAGTAGATGCCAGAAGAAGTGGGAGCAAGCCATGGATGAGGAGCATCGTGCTCTCATGGAGAACCAGACATGGATTTGGTAAAGCTACCCAAGGAAAAAGAGAGCATTACGTAATAAGTGGGTGTTTAGAGTCAAAGAGGAAGAAGGAGGCAAGAAAAGATACAAGGCCCGGCAGGGTGGTCAAGGGGTTTGCATAAAAAAAAGGTATAGATTTTGATGAGATTTTTTCTCCCGTAGTAAAAATGACTTCTATTAGAACTCTGCTTTGGAATAGTGGCAAGCAGAAGACTTGCACTTAGAACAGCTTAGATGTAAAGACCGCATTTCTCCATGGTGATTTGGAGGAGGAGCTATATATGCAAAGAACCAAGGATATGAAGTCAAAGGTAAAGAGGAGATGGTGTGCAAACCGAAGAAGAGCTTCAGATGGCTCAAAACAAGCTCCACGTCAATGGTATAAGAAATTTGATAGCTTCATGATGGAGCAAGGTTATATTAGATGTCATTCTCACTATCAGTGTGTATACAAAGAAATTTGAGGATGGAAGTTATATTATCCTCGTGTTCAGTATGTTGATGACATGTCAGTCAGCAGTAAAAACATGCAGAAATAAAAGTACTCAAGAAGCAATTAAGTGAATCCTTTGATATGAAGGATTTGGGGCAGCCAAACAAATCCTCGTATGAGGATATCTCGATAGAAGGAACTGGAAGCTGACTTTATCTCGTGAAGAGTACATTAAGAAGGTCTTGAGAGGTTTAATATGCAGATGCTAAACCGGGTCGGGACTCCTTCGTGTGCCATTTCAAGTTATCAAAGGAGCAAAGTCCCAAGACAGAGCAGAGAGAAACCAAATGTCCAAGGTACCTTACTCATCAAGCAATGGTAGTTTGATGTATGCTATGGTGTGCACTAGGCCCGATATTGCCCATGCAAAGGGGAGCCGTGAGTAGATTTATGAGTGATCCAGTAAAGAGCATCGGGCAAGCAAGAAAGTGGATCCTTCGGATTTGAGAGGGACCATGGGGACAGCTTTTGTGCTATAAAGGATCAAACACCACTTTACGTGGTTATGTAGATTCGTATATGGCTGGAGATGTAGATAGCAGGAGGAGCACGACAGTTTATATTTACACTGTAGGTGGGACAACAAAGTGAGTCGATTTCACGACTACGTAAGCCGGTGGCTTTGTCAACCACGAGGCCGAGTATGTTGCTGCCACAGAGGCAAGCAAAGAGATGATTTGGTTACAACAATTGCTTGAGGAGTCAGGGGCATAAGCAGGAGGAATGTAAGTCGCATAGTGATAGTCGAGTGCTATACACCTAGCTAAGAACTCGCTTTCCACTCTAGGACAAAGCATATATAGTTAAGGTACCATTTCATCAGACAACTTTGAGGAAGAGAAGTCAAGTTGAGAAGATTCATACCACTCAAATCCTAGACATGATGACCAAGGTGGTCACAAGGGAAAACTAAAGTTGTGTTCAGCTTTGGTTGGTCTTCACAAAACTAGTGAAGGGTCGAGAAGCTTGCTTCTCAGGAAAACTAGTCTCCAAGTGGGAGATTGTTAGGTCAGGAGCCTGTTTTCATGTGTGAAAGTGTCAAGACTCAGTACACTAAGAGTATCTATACACTTTTCATGTTCCATGTATCCTCGCTTGCCCCGAGGGGTTCCGGGGGCAGCCTGTAAGCAGGGGTTCGGGGCGCAAAAAAAAAAAAAAATTTTTTAGCGTAAATTTTTGGCCTCGAAAAATGCACCCACATATCGGAATGCTTTTCTCATATGGGCGAGTTTTTTGACCCATAGGTTTATGGGACGGGTTTTGCCCATGGTTTTGATACCCACGGTTTTGTAAAACTACTTAAGTAGTTGTCTATTTATATGGTCTTATGCATATGATAGATGTACAAGCAAATGTATTATAGATGTGTTTTGAATTCGGGTGTGAATTTTGTAGAGTTTGTTGAGCATAGCTCCAAACGGATCTGGGTATTGTATTGAGAGAGCGGTGGCTTGTAATAAAATCTGAGCAAGTGATTCTTGGTGGACGTAGCCCAAATTGGGTGAACCACGTTAAATACTGTCTCTTTGTGTTGTGTTATTTTATTCTACAATTTTATTTGAGATCTGTAATAATTTCTGCATATTAGTTTCTACTGCTATTGCGATTCTCGTGAGGGATTATTCCGCAAGGGTGGAAGCTACGAAACACGGCGAGAAAATTTATTGTCATGCGACAACAAACTTGTTGTCGTGCGTCTGCCACCTTTTTGTCACCACGACTTGAAAATGAAATCTTCTTTCAGGGGAAAAATTTGCACACAAACCCCAAGAAATTCGTTTTCCAAAGAAATCGGTTCCGGAGATATTCGTTGGGGATTTCCACCTCCGATTTCCAAAAGGTCTCTTAAAGTGAACCACGACAATAGGGTTCTCTCGATTCGACTAGTCCCGCCCTTTATTAGCTCTATACCCCAAAAAGTCTGCCCTCCCTTTAACTAGTTGACATCTCATTTAGAATCCTTTATCCTGATTACACGAATCCCTCGACTACTACACTACCACATGGCTATGCTTTGATGGCCCAAGTATGGAATGGATTGCCCATCTATATATCTAGGGGTATTTAAGTCGGTTGAGCTACATAACATCATTTTTCAATTTCATTTGCTAATGTCTAATGTACATTTAGACTATCTATATACAAACAATGACTCAATAGCTGTTGGTTTATTTTATCTCTCCAGCCTTAAAATATGTTAACTAGATAAGATTTAACATATCTTGGTCTTGTTTTAAATACATTTATATTTTTAACTTTGAAATATTATATAGATAAGATAGTCTACTTGAGATAAGAATACACGAACAATAGAATCGCTCAACTACAAAAGAGCCAACCCCTATTCTCAAATAACTCCACGATAGAACAAACTTTTTTATGGGAGAGACATGCTTGTCCAACCTGACAGCAAGATAAGAACACATCGAAAAGGGAATAATCCCCATCGATAAACCCCGGCCATGAAAACTGCAAGGTACTTGCATTGTATTAATAACTATCATGAATACCCGTTTAAAATCTAGGTATGCGTACCACAACCACTTAAAACTTGTCTGTGTTCATAAACGCAGATCTAAGTATGTTGGGTAGCAAAAGTTACTCGGAAATCTATACTGATCTTGGTGCATTAATAATGAGTACCTAGTTCTGTTGGCATTGATACTTCATCGGCCTCCATTTACTCCAGACATCCATTTGGACTTACAATTGCAGTCTGCCGTATCATTAGTACAATAACACTTTGCTCTGTTCACTAGCTGTTGAACAGATGAACATTTATTCTTCAATACTTCTCCTACAACTGTCTTTCCTATTTCGTATTTCACAGAATAGAATAGTTTCAGACTGCAGTGTCATTAAAATACAGTTTAATGCAACAATGTTTATTATAATCTCAATGGCAACCGTTTTCATTTTCCGTCTATGACCATTATAACTAATTCAAATTTAAATTCCTCAATGGAATGATCAGACAACTAATTCAAAATACATAGAAGAGGAGTGGAAGATGGGGATAAGATTAAAGAGGAGATACAAGGGCGTTTCATGCCCTAGGCAACCGATTTCATTCACGTATTTTAATCCCATCGTTGAGAACCAGCTATAACCAGCTTTGGGACGATGTTATCGGACTTGGTGCTTATAGCCTGTTACAAGCGAAGGCAATGGGTTTTGAGGAACTCTTGTGTTTTCTTTTGTTTTCTGGTACGCATTTACATAATTTGAATTTGGAATAGGCATCTGAGTTGATTGTATTCATATCTTCCAACCCTTTTTAACTTTTGTGGTTGCATTCAAATTTTACTGAGATTTCCCAGACATTAAGTTAATGGGTTTTGCAAAATTTTACATTTTGTTGATCTCATTTTAAGGAATAATTCTAAATAATACTTTTTTTCCCACTCTACCCAGAGTAAAATGTAATTTAAGGTCAACAATGGGAAATTAGATTAAATAGCCTTTCTATTTTGACAATTCAACGCTACATCACTATAATAATAAATTATGATAGCGTCATCAAAAGTTTTTCTATGGCAAAGGTAAGAAAGAATCTTTTCTAGCGTTAACTTTATGTATTGTTAAAAATAACACTATAATTTTTTTAAAAATTGGGCAAGCGGGTAGACGGACAATTAGAAGGGAGGGGAGGCGTATACTCCAAATACTTCCTAAGGTGCTCAAATACCTTAATTCGGCCACGAGGAGATAGGTTGGACTGATCGAGAGGAAAAAATAGAAAGCTTGATCAAGGAACGTTGGAAGATATTAAGCAAAGCATGCAATGGGTAAAAGGTGGATCTTCAGACAAGCATATTAAGACTTTTGTTGAAGAGGTCATTCCAACTTGGGTTAAATTTGACACTTGTGTACTGCATTATAAAGATTTTTAGTCATAAAATACAACCAAATTTTATTCTAGACCATATGTTAAGGATGGGTAGTTTCTTTTGTAACCTCTCGTATTGATGTTGGAAATAAAAAAACCAACCATTTTTAAATTTATATATGTGACCATGCGAGTTTGTAACATTTAAATGTTCATTGTTATCGGCGTTGGCCAACACAGGGATTGGCCAATGGCCATGTGACGAAGACTTGGTTGTTAGTGTCGGCTGTCACTTCGAGTTCCCGGTTCTAGTTTTCCACCGGACCACCAATGATGAACCAATCCGTATGGCATACAATACTACCATTTTGATAATAATAGTTTATACTAGCAATAAGGTTGGAAAATAATCTCCCCAAAGAATGCACTTATGGCCTTGGATCCACCCATAAAAAACTACTATATTCATGCATGCACATGCTTTGGTGGGACCCGCACGTCGGTGTTTGAACATTTTTTTATCAAATCGCAATGTAATCAAAATGCGGCATGTGGCGGGTGGTAGGTGGGTTTGGTTGGGAATGAGTGTTTGGAAGTCACATGTCACCGGTTCGACCCTAGTTGGGTCCCTATGCATGATTGTTGAAAAACACAGTGTGTTTTTCAACACAAAAAAAATAAGTTTGAAAGTTTGTGACCCCTGGGGTCCGATGACATGATGGTCATGATGAGGCATCGCATGGGTTTTTTTATGCATGTGGTGCATTCTTTGTGGAGGATAGCCCTTGCCAACAAGTAGCGATAGCACCGGCCGATAGACATGTTTAAAGAAACATTAAATATATTTTTATTTTCATATTAAATATTAAATATTAAATATTATTATTCTTTCAAACACAAATAATAAAATACTACTATTTCATGTCACCAAAATAATAATAATCAGTAACATGAAAAGACCCAGAGTAAAAAGAACGATATATATATATATATATATATATATATATATATATATATATATGAAAACATATAATATTTAATACTAAAATCTTCACTATTATTCTTTGCATTGAAATAATAATAATATTCACTATTTAATATTTAATATGAAAATTAAAATATATTTAATATTTTTTAACATATCAATCTATTAATAACATTGAAGATGTTATTGCTAGTTTATATACTTTTACTTGCATGCTGCCATTATTCAAATAAAATATAATTTTTATTAATGTGGAAGGCATTCCCCATGGTAGGAATTTCCTCATCTTATGACACATGCAAAGAGATCAACGACAGAGGGTGTTTGGTCATTCACGTACGACTTAAATCTAGCTTGTCCACATGGAGTGAAGCTTGTACTCGTCGCAGTAGACGATGTTGCAGTTGACGAGGCACCATGCTAGGCTGCTCGGTTTCGTTGGCGTGTAAATCTCGTCCAACGTAAAATCTGTGTCGACTCGTCGAGCAAGGCATAAATACGAATCTTTCTGGCGATGACGCCCATCGCTAACAGTGATTCGTTGGCGTTGAAATCGACGGATCTGATGGCGTCAGAAGCTCGACTGTTGGAGGACGTCACCAATACAACCGCCCGAAACAACTAGAGTTCTCCTCTTATTTATATAGAAAGTAAAGATTGATCAACATCTGTTGAGTCCTCGAGAGCTTGAATGAAACATGAACACAACCTCAATGGAATTCCTGATCCTAACAAGATAATGAAAGATATGTAATGAATACTCCTCCTATTAACAAACAAACAAAAAATGAATGTGTCTTACAAAGATATTACTGCAATTACAGAAGTTTGTGGTATTGCATGTTTCTTTGACGAGAATTTGGGGAGACTGTAAGTACAATCGGTCGTGGCAAAACCATAACCAAAGCCTAGATCAGTGTGAGAAACACACAACTCTCCATATAAGTAGTTTTTGTCAGTACCATTTGGACCCATATCCCATATCCTATTCCTCGTGCTTCAACCACCTTGTTACCCGAAGGTTTATGTCAAGGCACGACTGCAAACTACTAACAAGTCTAACCAACCCAAGAAGCATCTTGGCTCAACCCGAGCTCTATTTTCTTGGATTTTCCTAGCTCATCACGGCCCTAGCTTGGATTTTCTCGAGCTCGACATTTTGCTACTCTGCTCGAGGTTTGGCCCTAGGTTTCCACAACACGATACTAGGTCGAGATAGGAGTATGGTCACATGAGCAAGGAGCTAGCATAATAATACTTTGAAGATTAGAGCAGGTGGCTTGGTCACATGAAAGTGAAAAACTGGCTACCTTGCGTGAAACGTGACTCACCGGAGGTGGTGTCAAATCTATGTTTCGATCAAGCGGAACATATTAGATTTTTCCTATTTTTATTTTGGCCCCCTTAAAGTGTAAATTGCACTCACATGAAAAATGGGAGCGATATGAAGCGATAAAGTGGAACGCAAATAGAAGATATTATTTGGGTGTTACAATTTGAGCCATGGAAAAGGTGTGGTACATGTAGGTATTAAATTTTCACTTTTTATGTCCAATGTTCCATTGATGCCTTCGTCTTGTCTACCAAATCAAACACAATCTAATTGAAAACCTTCGAGATGTAATAAAATAAAATAAAGAAATAGACAAGTTTGATTGGCAGATAAAATATACATGTCACTCATATGACTAATCGTTAGAGGGGCTCAATTATCAATGATTGTTCACGCATTGTCTATTTTCCTACAATTACTCCTGCATTTACTCAAGTTTAAAACAGAAAGGGGGCCTACAAAGTGCTACATGAAGAAAGAAATGTGGTTGGGTTTTGACCATGGAACCTATCAGACTTTCACCTTTTTTAATTTTGACCCCTTTAAGCTCAAATTGCACTCACGTGAATAATCGAGTCTTAGTCTAAAACTTCTTCTCCCTAGACATGTATGACCAACCACTAAAGGGACTCAATTATCAATGATTTTTCTTGCATCTCTTTTTTTCCCTACAATTCCTCATACTTAAAATTGAAAAGGGGGCTACTAAAGTGCTACAAAAATCAAGCATTTTGGTTGTGTTTCGAACTTGGAACCTATTGGATGTCCCCAATTTTTTAGTTTGTTCCCTTTAAGTGCAAATTGGACTCATCTATAAAAATTCAAGCGAGATAGAGACAATAAAGTGGAACAACTATTGGATATTATTTGGGTGTTAGAGTTTGTTCCATGGAAAAGGTGTGGTACATGCATGTATTTAATTTTCACTTTTTTATTTCCAACTTTCCATTGATGTCTTTGTCTTATCTAACAAATCAAACATCTACCAAACGAAAACCTTGATGTCATTTTTTTTTTTTTTAAATAACAAGGCTTGATTGGTAGATACTATCTCCCTTCCACTTATATGACATGCTTCTTTGAGCATCCCTTGTTTTCCCACAATTTCTTGAGCTTAAACTAGAGAGGATCAATTAATAATGATTGTTATAATGTGAGCGAGAACAAGACAATAAAGTGGAATACATGTGGGACATGAGGACCATTTATTGGACAAGCTCAAGTACTGATGATCATTCGCGCATCTCCTTCTTCCTGCAAACTTGAGCTTAAAAATGAAAAGGGGGCCTACAAAGTTTTACAAGAAGCAAGCGGTGTGGTTGGGTTCGTACCTTTTACCTTTTGTTTTTCCTCTTTTTATCCCTTAAATCACCAATCACACTTGATGTGAATAATGCAAGTGAGATTGAAATGATAAAGTGAAGCATATATTATTTGTATAGGAACAATCTAAGTCGTGGAGTAGGTGTGGGACATGTTATAGGGATTTAGTTCCCATCTTTTTATTTCCATATTTACATTCACGTCTTTGCCTTATCTAACAAATTAAACACCACCTAATTGAAACCCTTGACGATGAAAATAAAAGATAACGCAACAAAATTTATGTTAGTCCTCGTGTTTCTGACGCTAGACACGATGAAATTTATGTTAAACTAGCAATCGCATGTGCACAATGCAATGTGAATGCCAAAAGGTATAAGTTATTTGTTTTAGAGGGATAGTTATGATGTTTTTAGTTGATGTTGATAAGGGGTGTGATTGATTTTGGTTGTGTAAAAATATAGACAAACCATTTCATTTAAATAATGCAAACATGAGGTCTAACCTTTAAAGCAATTCAATATGAAAAAGTGATGTAATTTACAAAGCTTTGGATGGATACAAGAGTGCAAGACAGATAATCCTAAGCCTAACACATAATCATAAATTAGTCACAGGCCTTTGAATTCAAGAATAACTTAAAATCAAAGGAAACCATCATACCCTCATGAATCAATGTTTCTAAATAACATTCGAGACAAAACTAACCTGTGATGTATCTAAACTCTATTAATATTATAAAACCACAAACTTGTCTACATCAATAAAGTGGAAAGTAGTGCCCGGGAGGTGTCTTGGCTATCTGATGTGACCTCAAAACTAGCCTTATGTTGAAAGAGAAACACCTATCTAAACACCAAAATTGCATCCATTAAAATAGACTTCCATGGAAAATAATGAAATTCCTATAGAGATTGTAGTAGGTTTATGAACAAACTCTCAGCTACTAGACATATGATCAATTTGTTCACTACACTAGTTTATACTTGTTTGTAAGCATACTAGTTTAGTTGTAAGAGTATTGGAGTCTATATTCCTCCATTTAATCCCAAGTAGAAAGGAAAAGAAAATCAAAACAAAAAAAATCATTTCTTCATCTTCCTTCATATTTATCTTCACATCAGAATCATGTATTTATTCATAAAAAGTGTATTATTGCTTGCCATTGAAGTAGAGCATGCAATGGTATACTTTAGCCACGGGAGCACTCCAATGTCAAATCATTGATCGCAAATGATCACATTCATAGAAGTATGAGTTGCAAGAAGAGGCTATTGAAAGCATTCACAAAACTGTGACACCAGTGAATAAGAAACCAAGTTCAAGCTTCTCCAGCCTCCCCATACACATGGCCGAGATCAAGAAAATTTTATTGGCTTTTCTAACTGGAAAAAATAACATATTAAATTTAAAAATCACCTAAATTTACTATATTTTCCAATCTTACTATATTTCCCAAAATCTACCAGTACTAATTGTAAATGCTATACATTAGAATATAATGCTTATATTTTGAAATATGTACTGACTACTCTATACTTATTAAGAAAAATCCCACCCGTAAACCTTGGCTGAGAATTGAGGATGAATTTGGGGAACTGAAGGATATCATTGCAATTACAATAATAACACGAGTTTCTATTGTTTCCATTATGTTCACATTAAGGGTTGCATACTGTGGAAACTCTGTTGAATTTCAAACTTAGGATTTCTTCACAAACTCTTTTATAGAGGAGCTAACTCTTATAAGTGGGCTAAAGATGTGTTTGATGCAAGACTGCAGTGGCTATGCAGGAATGGAATTCAATAGTGGAGAAATTCTTGGCAAGATGGTGAATCAGGACCAATTGTCCTATTCCTGTAGGATGGAACTAGACCTGTAACTTTCAGGTCAAGGATCAGATTGGTAGCTTCTTTTACTTCCCTTCCCTTTACTTTCAAAGAGTAGAAGAGGGTGTTGAGGTTTTATTATGAACCCCAGATCAGTGATTCCCGTGCCCTTTGGAACTCCAAACAGAGACTTTACTTTCTTAATTAGTGATTGGTATACCCGGAGTCAAAAGGTGAGAGTGGTTCCTATGGACTCCAATTTTTAAATTTACAAGCTTTATGTGGTCAAAATCAGAAGGTTGAAGTCCATGTTGTGTAGAATGAATGAGTAATATTTTCTTGAACATAGGGAAAACCTATCGCATGTGTATACACAATGTTGGAATTTTGACTTCATTGAACTTCAGAATCCAAATCACAATATGTTTCTTGTGGAGACAAAAGGATCTTATACATTACAACAAAATTACATGAACTTGAATATCCATGTTGGCCAGTCTTACTCGTTTTTGGTAACAATGGACCAAAATGCAAGCAGTGATTACTATATGGTGGCAAGTGCTTGCTTTGTTAATACTACTATTTGGGCCAATGTAATCTGGTTTGTTATTCTGAGCTATTCCAACTCAAAGGGAAAAGCAAAAGGACCTCTTCCTGATGCTCCCAATTATTTCTATGATAAATATTTCTCACTGTTTATGAACAATGATGTGAACCGGGTGGAAAGATTGAATAAACTTCTTTTGCTGGTGGTCTGCAATGCAAATAAGTTTTTAAGTAAAAGACATGAAGTTTTTCTAACTCATATGATGGATTCCACATTGCTATTGTAGAACCAGACGATTTATATGGTAGGCAATCAATCAAATTTCAAAAAATGAAAGCAGAGGTCCAGTGTTATTACTACTTATAGCAGTTTGCCAGGAAGCCATTAATGAATTACAGGGTTCTTTGAGGGACGGACTTACAAACAATGATGTGATTTGAGTGGAGAGACTAAGAAAACTATCTTATGTAGAATTTTGTAGGTTGTTTTCTACATAATCTTTTTTTATTAAAGACAATAAACTTTTTAAACTCAAACGATGGATTCTGCATTACTCTTGTAGAACTAGGCTATTTCCACAACAGAAAATCGACAAATTGAAAAAATGAATGCTGGAAACTCAATGTTATTACAACCAATGGCAGTTTTCTAGGAAGCCAATAATGGATTACAGAGGCCTTTGAGGGATCAAATGCTGACAAATCATGTGCTCGCTACAGTTAGTGAATTACAGAGCAAATTTGCAGAGATGGGAACTCTGTTGCAAAAATCTTGAATAGAAATATATAATTACAAAACCCTTGATTGTAACTTACAGAAGAAATCCTCATAGGAAATCCAGAGGCTTATCACAGACTCTGCAACCTCTACAATTTGTTCTGGTCATTTACGGTTGAACTTTTACCAGTGCACTTTGTGATCTTCTCCAGCCTCCATGGAACACCATTGACAACTACTGCAACTAAAGAACATGTGCTAAACGAACCTCCAATCCTCAAATAACTTGATCCAGACAATGCATGTGATCAAGAACAAGAAGTAGATTTGTTAACATGCAAGGGGAAAGAGTCCAAATAGTGGAGTATTAGGAGAAATTTGTTGGCTACATTATATATAGATACTAATGATTACCGATGCATCTGCAAAATATCATAGACACATAAAAAATTATAACTAATACAGTCCTCCTTGCAAAATTTGGGGTCTTGAATCAAGTGTTAGGAGAAATTATAACAAAAAGATACCTCTTGGGCCTGACTATAAGCTATAATCCAAGTAGAGCTAGGGCATGAGAATAGAACCCTCAAACTAAGTTAGTTTTTCATGAAACTTGGAAGGAGTGATCATGAAGGAGTCTACCACTAGATTCAAAAGGAAGCTTAGAGTTTCATTGGGGAAATAAATCTCAACAAATCAACAAAAGTGAGACTTTTCCACCAATAGTTATGGTTGTACATCAATTCTGTCCATGTGAATTCCAGATTTCATTTACATGCAAAAAAATCTTATGCATGATGCAGAAGAAATGCCCTCAAAGCCCAAATTGTATGGTACATGAAAAAATCAAATAGATGGCAATAATACCAAACAAGTGGATCAAGTGGGCTGCAAGAATTTTGGTTACATATTACCAAGGTGAAAATGGAGAAGCAAGACTGGGATGAATGAGCATATGATAAAAACATAATACTTGTTGAAACATTATCAACAATTCCATTTTATGCATATGGAAAAATCATAATACTTGCTAAAACATTTAATCGACTAATTTGTGTGGTTTCTGTGATATTTGCTGAAACATTTCTTTCAATTTCTTTTAAAAAGCTATGAATAAAATTACAAAAATAAACACTAAAGCTAATGGATAGGTCTCAGAGCCGTGCATTTACTCGTCTTAGGGGAACCCTGGATATTTAGCCCCTGAATGGTTGTTGCATGCATCTACGACAGAAAAGAGTGATGTTTTCAGATTTGGGATGGTTTTGCTAGAAATAATTAGTAGCCGGAAGAATTTAGACTTGTCCTATCATAAGGGTATGGAATATTTTCCATGTTGGGCAGTAGGTATGACTGAAGAAGGAAAGATTATGGATGTAGCTGATCCAGAACTAAGATATTCGGCTGATTATGATGGTAAACAGGTTGTAAATGTAATTAAAATTACATTTTGGTGTATTCAAGAGGATGAGAAAATAAGGCCTTCAATGAATAAAGTTATCCTGATGCTAGAAGGTCACATTGAAATCAAAGAGCCACTGCTATCTATTCAATTTTTGGCAAGAACACAAGTTAGGATTTCTGCACAAACATTAGAGTCTAAGTTTTTATACAGAGGCAACAACAAGTCAAAAAAATCTTATGCATGATGCAGAAGAAATGCCCTCAAAGCCCAAATTGTATGGTACAGAAAAAAATCAAATAGATTGCAATAATACCAACAGTCCTGCCCTGCAAATCGGCAGTCCTAGTGGAATGTGGCAGCATGCATCAATAAGAGTTGCAAAACACAGTCTCTTCAATTTTCTAACGATTGTGGATCCTTTAGTGCAAAAAGGGAGACTCCCTTCGCTAGTATAAGAAAAATGCAATGAGTATGGGATAATACCGGAGTGTATGACTAAGAATGAGTGAATGGGTGAGTTTGTTGTGAATTAGATTGATACAGTAGAATTAAGAGAAATAACTAGCAGTATAGTGCTGGTTTCGTGGTCCAATTGTGCTCTTTGCAATGTAAGAGGTAGAAGGGAGTTGAGTGAAGAACAATTGGCAGTAAAGTGTTGATTCATACTCCATTTATAGTTTTTGTAAATGCCCAAATGCTGAAGGAAGAAGAGGCTATCAGTTAACACTACCAAGCTGATTTTGCCCACACTGAGGTTTCTGGATTAAAATCCTGTGTAATGATGTGATTTATGTGTTTCCTCTGAGCTGTTAATGTTCTTGTTTAATTTTAGAAACAAACTCACATTCTACTACTCTCATTCACACCGATTCCTTGCTATTTGAAGCTAGTTCAAGAACAAGCAGCAAGTATTGTTTTATAAACAGAATTTCAATGATGAATATATTAAAAAGGTAAAGGCACTAGGAAAACAGGCAAACAAAAATTCAGTTCAAAACAAGGCAAAGTTCCGTGTATGCAAATACAAAACTAGATAAAAAGCTGAATCAAAGGCACTTTACAATAAAAATTTCTGATAATCTGTAACATCTACTTGATTAAGCATCCAGTCTTCAAATGCAAATCTATCAAAATTATCAGTGGCATTGTATTTAAAAAATATTCACATACTAATTATGTTCCTCGTGACTTGTAGAAATTTTGGCTAGCACATTGTGTTTCTGTACTAGAAAGATTGCAAGAATTTGTTTGACGTAATACTGCAGAATTTTGTGGGACTCCATAGTTCAGCCATGGGCAATGCTTTGAAGAGGGAAAGACCTCTAAGAGCTTGAAAGTTGCAATCAGCAAAATCAATCGGACAATAAAGAGCTGTGAATGATGGTTCAGCACTTGGAGGAGAAGGATCAAGAGTTGCAAGGCACATTGGACAGCCATAGAGGTTTCCTATTGGTATCGTCCACTAGGAAATAAATTGTAGCCTACTTTTTTATCAACTTTGTTATATTTTGGTAGATGCAAATAATTTTGATGAAATATGTTTGGCATTAATCCTTGTTGTGTGGTAGTCCCAACTCTTCCTTCTATTTTAACACTTGATGTAGGTGCCCCAAAATTTCCACTTTCTCCACCACTAGCACTTAGCATGGTAGTTTTAGTTTCATAGTATAATGGTGTGATTCCCTACATGTCACCTAGTGTTTATGTTGTTGAGCGAAACTCATCATTCTAAACCTCTATTCTTTTAGAATTTTTGGGTTGTATTGTATCATTGTTGACGTTGGTATTATTGATTGGTTAACATATGGAAAAATATTTTCTAATGTCTCATTTTAATAGCTATATCCACTTCCTTGTCAATATCTATTTCGATTAATACTTGATCTTCGACACGTGTTGTTCCAGTTGCATGAGTAGGCATGGTAGGTTGGATCATGATGTCATCTACATTATATTTTTCCTCTTCTTCCTTTAGAATCCTCATTTTTGACATTCACTACTTCTTCATCTTGGTATTCTTCATCCTCTCTTTCCCCTTCCTACCATAGCCAATGTTTTTGGTTTTCCCCAACAACTCCTGAAGTTGAATTCCCTTGATGAAGTAGTTCCTCATCCTCTATCACCTTTCACCTTTATTCTTCATGTGACCTCCTTCTCAACACATGTTCATCCGGAGAATCCATGGTGTAGGATAATTTCTCTCCTTCCCTCTCCTATCCTTATGCACCACTCACATGTGCGGGTTGTTTAGCCATCCATATGGAAATTTTCAATATTCATGTCTACCATCAACTTCTTGATTTCTAAGGGGAATTTCTTCAAATATGATCCATGTGGATCTCACAATAAGTTGAATCGGGATTCATCTATGTAATAAAAATAAATAATTTGAGTATTGATAATATAAGCGTAAAGTGTACCTTTCTACCAATAATCCCCATGTCACATCCAAGATAAGTTGTGTTGTGCAATTATTTTTTTGTTCTCATGGGGTTCAAGGATGCTTTACTTATCTAAATTTTTATTTCTTTCCAAACAATAAGTTGTTAGCCAATCATACAAGGTAATTGTAAGTTCATTGGAAAATGTCTCATATAATTTTTCATATAGATTCTTCTCTACCCAAGTCGTTGAAGAGCAGTTGGGTGAGTAGTTATTTTGGCTAGAATGTCTCAATGAAAGGCATATTCAATAGATTGTTTCTTTATCTCGATGTTTTGCTACGTGATTCTTAACATATTTTTGTCTGCATTATCATATTTACATAATTATGATGGTCTCGACAATGGAACCAAAATGTTGTGTGTCTAGTTATACCTACTAAAACATATTGATGCACGTGAAACTTGTTATCACACAGGAACGTACACTTAGTCTAACTCCTTATATCAGCCTATCATGCGAAATTATAAACCTCAATGTTCTCACCCAAGGCACAATAAAATACCAATCCCATCATATTTAGCACTATGATACGAAATTAGTAGTTAATAAAACAAAAGCATTATTCATGCAAACACATTAGATCATTATACTCACCTACAAGAAATAAAATAGCTCTATAACATCCTATACTTTAATTTGATTGCTCAAAATAGTACAAAAGTAATCATCACATGTTCCCTTGACAATGAACCCTACAAGCGGTATATATACTAGTGGGGGAATTTACCTTCACTTCGGTTGAAAAAAATATATTCTTAGCCCTTGGATTCTATAACTACCACTTAACACATTGAGGCATTGATTATACGCATGTTCTGATACTCTAGCTCTATACTTTTCATGTTAATCCTATAGAAGTCTCGTGTCTATATTTATCCATATCCTTTCTCTATTTACCTCATGTACTAACTTTAGGTCACCTAATTTTAACATGTTTTGTTTGTTCTGCATTGACTTCATGTAAGTAAATCAAACTACAAACATTTTTAGTATGTTTATCTTATCTCTTTTTGATGGGTTATTTCTTATCCCGCATGTATACATTTCCTTCTAGACATGCTTTTGTACCTTCATGATATATTTGTAGGCTCATAGTATCATCCTTCCCGATTTAAAAAAATAGAATTTCATGAAATCTTAATTGTAGAGACACATCGATAAATAAATTAGTAAGTATGGATTTGACTTAAGTAATAAACTAAAGAAATATAAAACCCTAGGTGCAGGAGAGAGAGGGTAAAAGACTTAGCTGATTTTCTAATAAATCCTAAAGTATGTTCGACTAGAAAACTGATGAACATGAGGAGGAAACTTTGTGAACCGTACCCGAAAAATGTAGGATTGTTGCGAATATGTTGGACAGGGTGCAGGCTAGGTCAATAAGCTTTAGATGTCGAGACCTTTGGTAGATGCTTGTGAATTTGAAAATACGTGAAAATGATTTTCCTATGTCGCACTAGTGTTGCTTAACCTTCATTATTAATCCCTTTTACGTGTCACACTATGACCGCAAAATTCACCTGTAACCTACAAAATAAATGATCTCCTACAAAACAACAAAACACATCAAATCCTTAAAAGAAAAAGATGCAAATGGGAATCCTTACTAACCACAATGGTCACCTGACAGAGTGAACTTACTGTGAGCATTTCTCTACATCTCATACTCCATGTAGTTTTGTGTACACGTGTGTAGAATCATGCCCTAAGATGCTCTTATGAAAGATGTACTTGATAGGTACACATATTTATGCCCTAAGATGTACTTGATAGATGTAGTAATGGAGATAAATATGTGAATGTCAAAATGAAATTCCCTCATATGAAGTGTATGTAGAAAATGCAATCCTTTGTCCCTTGAATGATAGCTAGATGGATGCATTAATGATCTTAGATCGCCTTTGGATGCGACCTTAGGAGATTATAGTAGATGCTTAGAGCTTGGTCCTTTATTATGATCACATAGTTTTATATTTATATGATTCCCTTATTTGTTTTTAGTAATTAACCATTAAAAGACCAACCCATAAGAAAACAATATACCCAAAAGATAAAAGAGGCCCAAAAGGGGAGAGCAAGTACAAAGAAGTTAGGGTGCCCATAGGGGATGGGGGCACTGGGCGTGGCATCTGGTGGGCATTGGTGTCTAGAGAAAAGAAATATAAAGAAGTGAAGGTTAGACTCAACAATAGGGTGTATGAGACTAGAAAGAAGACAAGAATGAAAGCAAACAGGCCAAAAGACAGTTGGTTAATTACTAATTTTTTTGAGTACGAATCATATAAGTAGTATTATGTGATTAGGACCTATAAATATACCTCAAGTGTGTGATTTAGTGTCTAAATTTACCCCCACTTTATGTTGTTGAGTGAATTCTCGATAACATAGAGTAGATAAGATATGTGTACTTGATAACCATGTAGATCAAGGGGCGAAAGTGTCCCGAAGAGACAAGAAAAACCATGGACTGAATAAAATGAAGGATGGAGGATAAGGAAGAGGAAGTGGAAGAGGAAGTGACCATAGGGGTGAAGTGTATGACATTGTAGTGTGTTGTGTTGCATTGTACCTATTGTCATTGTCACTTTTGTTTTATGTGTTCACTAGTGTGATTGCTACTTCTCATAAGTACAGACCTGTGAAAAAGAAGAGCAAAAGATAGTCAAATATGTGTATATGAAAAATTCAATCTAAATATGTAAAAACATGAAAAAGTAGGAAAAGGAACATGTGCACCTGATATGTGATGAGTGAAAAGGATAGAAAGTGTCCAGAAGAGTGAATTTTTCTCGGTGATCTCATGCCAAGAGTGATTTTTTTGGATGATCTCACACCAAGTCCGAGTTTTCAGGTGATCTCACACCACGACAAAAAGAAGTGTTTGGGAGAAAGGTCTATTTTATTCTCCATACACATTGCTTCCCCGAAATTTATACACCACTGCGAGATGGTATGATCCTTCTTTGTTCCATTTTTATCCAATTTCATCAAGTTAATTTCGATTCAAGTAGAAAAAGAAGAAAAATGAAGATGGAATGCATTCTAATTTTAGAGGATTGTACAGATTGTGAAAATTTCTCTATGTAATGTTGAAAACTGTGTTGATCTGAGAAAAATTATGTAACTTCCCCCTAGTCATAGGCACCCTAGAAAGGTTAGGAGTGCTCAGAGACACTCATGTCTATATCTAGGCGTTGGCGTCTATGTTGTCTTTATTGACCCAAGTAAAAATTTGAGTCGTTTTGTTTCGTAACTTTGTTTTGATTATGTGTTGAACTATGTTACGTTATGGCTCGGCAGTCTTATTGTATGGGGTGACTGATTCACCTAATATATGCCCCTCCTCATTTGGGGTACATACAACATCGGTAGGAGGATGCATCCCAAAGGAGAGGACCATGAAATTGATACCTATAGTGGGGAGGGAATGTGCTTGGTAGAAACCAAGGCACATGTAAACAAAGTGGCTAGAAATAAGTGTTATTGCAAATAAGACTAATATGTATATAAAATAAACTATGTAATCTAGAAAACAAGAAGACAATGTAGATCATGAAAAGAGGGTTGCAAACATGGGAGATCATTGAAAATGTCGCAAGACAATCGATGGATGAAGCGAAAAAGCATACAAGAAATGAACAATAAATACATAGGGCAAATTTTGCAAACAATGGTATCGAATGGAAAAATAGTAGCAAGATGAGTATCATACAACCAAGGTAGAAAATAGTTCTTATTAAGAAAATGTTGCACACGAAACACTAGTTAGCATGTTAGAAAGATAAAAATTATGTCAAGACATGTATATATCGATAGAGTAGTGTGCTAGGAAGAATAGGTAGTAGTATAAAACGAAACAATAACACCTAAAGTGTGTACAAAGTAGATACCCCATGAGCCTCAATAGGACTAGTAAGAGTGCAAAGCTATCAATCATCCATGTTGCGTGTAAATATCGTGTAAAGCCTACATTCACAACTAGATAACAAGTGAACATGCATGTGTATATAGAAAAGATAATGACATACAAAATATATGACTAGCATAGTAAGAAGAATGTACATGTGAGTATAAGTAAATAAGAACAATGTGCAACCAAAATATGCCTTGTATGTTGTGAATGAGTGAGATGGAACATAATGCAAGATGTATGTGATAGGAGAGCGTTCCCCTCAAGCATGTATGTGTGTATGAGTGAGATGATGTTCATTTATAATAGACCCCTCAACAGTCAATAATGAACCATAGAACGAGAGTGCATCATCGGGAAATGGGTTGAATTATATGCGCTAAAAAGATATGATCAATGAAGCATAGAGCATAAAGAGTGTGAGTGAGTTTCATTTCACATTTAAAACCTTAGTGGTTGAGTATGAACCATGGAACTAGAGTGTATCACGGGTGGTATGTTGTGTGAGAATTTGATGTTACAAAGATGTTTCGTGAATGCACCGAGTGTATAAATGTGTAGTTGTGAGGTTCATGTATGCGGTATGCCCTCAACTTGATTAAGTGTGAACTATAGCTAAAGAGTGTGGCATATGGTAGTGATGATACAAGTTGTGTGTATCAATGTGTGCATGATGAATGAGAAATACTAGATGTGAAGCATGATTTGAAATAGTATAAATGGGAAACACTTATAGTGCGAGAAGGGGGAGAGAGTGAGCATGATGCCCCAAGTGTACGATGATGAGTATGTTATCCAAAAAAATCAAAGTGTGAGGGTCCTCCACTCAATGCTTGTGGAGATAAAGGTTTGTGACTATGCTCTGAGATCAGCGATGTAGGAGACACATAATGTATCGATGAACGATACCTATTTGCATGAGATCTAGAAGGCAATAAGTACCTATGTGAAGGAGACTGAAGAGGTGATCTACACCTATGTGAAGGATACTGAAGAGGTGATGTGCACCTATGTGAAGGATATTGAGGAGGCAATGTGTACCTATGTGAAGGAGACCAAGGAGGTGATGTGTACCTATGTGACGAAGTAATTTAAGTAGTGGACATAGGATGATGAGATGGACTAGTGGACTGATGAGACCTAATAGGTCGAGTATAAATAGGATATAGCTAGGAGCAGATTTTGAATTAGATTTGAGATGTCCACAATACATTGATGCTCCAGTATGAGTGCAATGGAAACCTCAAGAGGAGGTTGTGGCCATGGTGTGCATGGCAGAACACCTTTGATGGTGATAACTTGCTTGTGGTGGATGAATTTTAAACACATGTAGTTCATGGAAATGATAGCTTGAGAATCACAGAGCCAAAGAAGACCTAAGAGCATGTTGCGACCTTTGATTGAAGGTGCCACAAGAAATGGAACAAGCATGGTAAGAGGACCAACTAAGTGGAAGCTTGACATAACCGTAAGATTTAGGAACTAGATATGAGATATATGATAGCGGATAATTGATAGCAATAAGAAGTGCGCATATGCGCATACACTCATATGAATCGATGGATCAACCATTGTATTATTGATAGCATGAGTACGATAGAAGTATTGATATGTAATGTGTTAGAAGAGAATGTAACATGATAGTCATGATCAGAAAATGCAATGAATGGTAGAGATGCATCGGCATGGGCAACTAGAAAATCAAGATCCCCCGATAAAGGATGCATTGCGTGATATGTATGATTGTCCAAGAAAGTCAATTGCAACATGCCTATTAGCAGCAATACGATTGTTGATGATATTGAGTTTGTTATTTTCATTGATAGACATAGATGTTGTAGGGTCTTGTATCTCAATAGTATTGTTTTCAATAATATCTTGAATGAGATGCTTAATTTTGAAACATCGATCAATAGAATGTACCACACATTGATGATAGTCACATCAAAAAATTTCATTGTAATTGCGAATTTTGGGAAGAGATGGGTCCAAATTGAGTGGAGGAGGAAGCGTAATAAGATTGCTCTCAACAAGTTGTGGAAAGAGAATATGTGGAGCACAAGGTAACTTAGTAAACTTATGTGGTTTCCATTTGTAATCTCTATTTACCTCTTGTTTCGTCAATCAACCCCAAGCACACTGACACATCATCTAGACGGTCAGAAGCTCACAAGGCACATGCGCAGCACCGAGCCCCTCTTTTATGTGAGCTTCATGAGAATGTTCTTCCTTAATAAGGGGGCATTGTACAAACAAAGAATGACACACCCATTCTTGACAACCATATGTAAGCACTAACTCCTAATCTAATGTCCAGAACATAGGATAACATGATCATATTACAATGGAAGTAGAAATGAATCACGATTATCATCAACAAAACTAGTAATACACCCATGAACATAAAAAAAGGAAATGTATGGATTGTTATCACCGAATCACAGCACCCTCATGTTTACAAGTGCATAGACTTGAGCTCACGGTGTGATTGGATAACATGGCTACTATCTCCAAGTTGTGGGACTTCTTTACTTGAGATAGACCTCTAGAGAAATCTGTTCTTGCTCCTAAACTACCTACCACAATCTACTCTAATGTAGGTAAAACTAATGTTCTAATCTAACTTTCCAAGGGACCAAGGAGAGGGAATGCAAGAAAAATGAAAGCCTACACTAAAGCAAAGGTGATATACTAGAAAAGGAGGGGTGTGAGTAGTCTTCGATGTGTGAAGAATAGTAGTAAAATGCATACTAGAAGGGGTGATAACTGATTCTCCACAATCACGAAAATGCATTCACTCCAATATTTCATATGTGCACAATAATAATGGATCCTTGCAAGAGCATAAAGATAGACACAATACACTTTTAATCAAGGTTGAAGGGGCAAGAAGAATGCAAGAAAACATAGCAGGGGAAGATCGTCCATAAACTTGTATTTTATTGCTTCATGATGTGCACAGTTCAATCCATTCCAAGATAAGGGCCTGGATCACCATACAAGGATTCTAATACAAGGGCATGCAACACATTGGCTTTACAAAGCAATTTTGTCAGAGCTTTGCTATCATAAAACTACCTCCCTTACAATGAGCCTAACACTCCAATTTATAGAAAAAATGAGAAGAGAGAGAGAAGGGAAAAATGGAAATCCTGAAATCTATCCTTCAACCACTTGTAAGAGGCATTAAATTGAGTGAAATGATTGTGTGTTACTTGTAAAAGGCTCCCCATATTGTCCCAGGGCATTAGAGAAAGAATGATGAACATGCCTCTTAATTGCACTCCCAACTACCAAATAAAACATTGTCATGAACCCGGCCACATTTTATGAAAAATATTAATCGATCTCTCATAAAATCTAGAATTTCTTGATTTATGTGTGTTGGTCTCGGAGCTATGATTCCAACGAGTACCAATTTTAAGTGATTTCGTTGAGAAATGCAAAAGTTATGGCCTTCTGAGTGCAAGCAGCTATTTTGGGTCTGCCGGGCGTTTTCTGTCATTTGACGGGAATGAGCATTAACTGAGTGGAGCCGAATATTTTTATTTTATTTAAATATATCTACCCTCATCAAAATTAAGAAATCCATTTTTTGTGAGGTAGAGGACGTTGTGCTCATTCCAGAAAGTCCAATTTTGTGAAAATCAGAGCTCGGAGTCAAAAGTTTTGGCCATTTGAAGTTCACGGGTCAAACGTTGACTTTTCCTTTGAATTGCGGGTATTGCGACAAAATCGGGTCTACGTGTCCCGCTTTCCCGCACACATTTTTCCGAATCGGCTAATACGGGCCTTCTTGTCCCTACACGTCCACCGTTGACCGGGCCGTGAGGGTCGTTGACCTCCACATCGACCGCATCCATTTATCTTGGCCCCTTTTGCGGCCTTTTCACCTTTCCGCATCTCATGCGTACTGTCCCAAATTTCTTGTGGACGCTTGGGACAAAAGTTCCACTTTTCTCGATTTTCTTTACTGCGGCAATTTTGGCTTTATCGTCCCACGCGTCCCCGATTTCGTCAATCAGTTGTCCGTGGTTTGCACAGGACAAAACTTCCGACTTTGTCGATTCCATTCTATTTCGGCCACAGACTTTGTATGACCATGAACCTTGGTACGATCCGCACTGGTACGACCCACAACCTCCAGACCCGCAATGCATTAAAACAAGCCTGTAACTCCATTTTTGGATTTTTTCAATTTTCTCTAACTTGTTGGATTTTTTCCTTAGATGGGGAAGTTAGAGAGAAACCAAAGGACCCCAAAACATGATTTTGGGCCTTGAATCAATCTACTTGCTCGGGACTGAAGAATTTTATGCATGTTATCAAAATTACCTCGGGTGAATTTTGGATAACATAGATCAAGATTCATCACATAAGTGCTTCAAAATCACCTCATCATATTCATTAGCCAAACTACTGATAGCCAAGATTACATTAAAAGAGTTCCATGTATGAAGATAATTATAGTAGCGAGCTTTGACACATTACAAAACTCACCATCACACATTACATATTTTTACTATCTTCCTCTCTTGCTTTCAATACTCGCTTTACACCTCTCTCAGTAAAACCATACATATAAAGAAATCTCTAGAAATCTCCTCTTAACCTCTCATCATTACATCGGACATCCTAAAGGAATATTTCATGATTTCCCTACCACTACCCAAGAACATGCCAAATGTCATCGTGTGTTTCCCCTAATCGAGTGTCCTTAGCATGCATGTTCCAACTAATCCATAACAAACTTGGCTCCTTATCCTTTCATGATAATTGTATTGATGCCCTAAAATATCCTTTTCTTAAGCTGTAAGTCTCCATAGCTTATCCATATTTTTATTTGGTCACTTTTTCATTCATTCCCGAAACACTTCCTTTCTTGATGTCTAAAACTCACTAAGTCCTGAATCCATCATGTTTGGGTGCGATCCTTCGCGCATCTCCAAGAACTACTTACGTGCGTACCTTTGCACCTCTACTTCAATGCGCCACCAAGTTTTGTGCCTTAGGTACTTGGTTTATTTAGGGTCCAACACCATTGAATCATGTCAAGAGTAAATACACTGCTGACATTATTTTATGCTTCATTAGGTTTAGTAGATGGCTTGAAAGTTGATTTACTTTGAAATCACATAGAAGATAAATCCGCTCATGATACTTAAGCTTTCCCATATATAATATTTTACTTTCATGTATCTTAAGAGTATGACATAAATGATTGAATGATGGAGATGTCTCAAAGATGACACTCTCTTAGAGAGGTGGTAATAGACTTTGGACAAATAGATCTTGCGATTGGTCTGCTAGTATATTATACATCTTATCTAAGTTGTTCTTATATCGTAAAACATAGTCGACTAGATGCTCATTAGATCCTTTTTTTATTTGAGAAAATTGAGGATACGATATCTTAGAGTTGATATTGATTGAAAAATGAGTGATAAAAGCATCTTCTAAATGCGTAAATTATGTACCAAATGGACATGTAGATCATTAAACTAATGCATTGCATAATCTTGGAGGCTTCTAGAAAATAGCTTTGCTAATAAAGTATGATCATCCACATAATCTAGACATGCCACATGAAATGCTCCAAGATGCTCTTAAGGGTCACCATGACCATTGAAGGTGGGCAGCTTGGGAGTGACGAAATTTGGAGGAATTGAATAAGTGGAAAGGGCGGGTGTGAAAAGAGCATGAAGTAGTAATGTGGAATCAAGAGATGGACATACACGGGAAGTAGCCTATTGTAGTTGATGGATTTAAACATGGAGATCATGATAAAGAGAGGCTAGTTTTGAGTGCCAATGGAAGATACGACCATGTGTGATAAACAAGAGGCCAAGTCAAGTGATTGGTGGGAGTAGGAAAAATACGGGAGCGGAGAAGTAGGCGGGAGATTCTAGAAACATGGGGTTTAGTAGCAATAGGAATAGAAAGCGGGATGAATGTAGGAATATTAAGCTCAACAAGGTTAGTGGCCTTGATAAATGGGGATGTTCCGCAAGATGCTCAGTGAGCTCTTGAAGGTGGCCTTTAGTAAATGGTTCGGAAAAGCGAGCCATGATAAAAAAGATGGAAAATACCTAGAAGAAAGGTTGGGTTCGAGCGATGGGTTCACCAAATGATTTAACAAATATAGAATTTTTTGAAATATTAATTCTTGAGTAACATGTGATAAATAAAGGAGTAAAATACGGATTTGACCTAAGCAATAAGCTAAATAAATATAAAATCCTAGGTTAAAGAGAGAATAAAATACTTAGTTGATTTCATAATAAATCTTGAAGTATGTTGAATTGAAAAAATTGATGGACGGGAGGAGGAAACTTTCGCAATTGTACCAAAAATGTAGGATTGTCGAAATATGTTGGACCAAGGTGCCTAGGCTAGGTCAAGGGTACCTAGGTGCAAAATACCTCCGTGTAGGTGCCTATGATTGCAAAAATACTCCAAAATTGTTGTTAACCTTCGTTGTTGATCCCACATGTGTCACACTATGACCGCATAACTCACGAGTAACTTGAAAACAAATGATCTCCTCCAATACACCAAAACACATCAAATCCTAAAAATAAAAATATTCAAATGGGAGACAGATTGACCCCGATAGTTACCCAACAAAGTAAAATTACAACCGAGCGTTGCACTACATATCGACTTCATGTAGTTCTACGTGCATGTGTGTGTAGAATCATGCCCTAGGAGGCTCTCTCAGTAAGATGCACTTGATAGTGGGCAATATCTAGATGTAGCAATGTAGATAGATGTGTGGATGTCAAAATGAACTTCCCCTCCTATGAAGTGTATGTAGAAAATGCATTCCGTTGTCACTTGAATGATAGCTAGATGGATGTTTTGATGCTCTTAGAATTCCTTTGGATGTAACCTTGGGGTGATGATAATATATGCTTACAGATTGATCTTTTATTATGATCACATAGTTGTATATTTATATTATTCCCTTGTTTGAATTTCATAACTAACCACTAAAATACCGATCCATAAGAAAACAAGATGCCCAAAAGGGGCGAGCAAGATACAAAGAGGTCAAGGGCACTTAGAGAGGACGAGGTGCACGGGCGTTGGTGTCGAAAGAAGAGAAAGATAAAGTAGTGAAGGCCATACTGGGAATTAGGGTGTAGGAGACTAGAAAGAAGACAAGAAGAAAAGAAAAGTGGCCAAAGAAAGTGGTTAATTACTAGTTTTATTGCTTAGCAAGTAGTATATGATTATGACCTAGAAATGTACCCAAGTGCGTGATTTAATGTCTAAACTTTCTTATCCCAAATCCACCACTCTTCCTTCTAAAACTTGTATGTTTTCCACTCTTTTTAGATTTTTCATTCATAATTCTCATGCTTGGTTCTTATAATATCCTTGCACTTTCCTTTTATGATATTCTTGCGGCAACCTAAATAATATAAGAACAAAGAATGAATATTTTTAGTTCCCGATGTGGAACTTAACCAATAAAAGAATATAATCATCTTAGGGTCCAATAGTTGGATAGTTCTAAGAAAGTTTAGAGTTTGGTGATGGTCTTTAGTGCTAGCTAGTGTCAAATGGTGTGGATACTTTATGATTCCATATGCACATTGTATTTTTAATAGTGTATCTTAAGTTTTGATACTAACCATGCCAAAGGAACACTTTTGTGTCGACATAGATCTTATGTTGACACAAGGCCTAAACAACCTATTGGATATGTTAAACATGATCCTCCCATATCTTATTGAAGAAAATAATTTCATTTAGGTACATGACCAAAATGAATCGGTGAATGCTCATATGATATCGTTCATCATCCTCATGAATGTTCTAGTACATTTTTCAGCCCAAAGGTATGACCAACCTTTGAAAGAACCCCTAATGGGATTTAAAAGGTGTCTTCTAAACAAATGTGGGATTGATAGGAACTTGGTGGTTCCCTGATTTCCTATTGATCTTTATGAAAAACTTAATTCCCATGAGTTGGTCCATTAGAGCATAAATATGTGGAAGTGGATATTTATTCTTTACTATATTTTTTAAGGCTCGATAGTCGATGAAAAACTATGACATCCCATATTTCTTTCTCGGGAAAGAACAATCGAGGATCCCATAAGGTGAATCATTTGGTTGAATTTTCCCCTTTTAAATTGGGTTATGAATCGACACTTGATTTCTCAAGTCCCATTATTGAGAACCTATAAAGGGGCCCATTTAAAAGTGGTGTTCCAAGGACCAAGTAAATTGGAGGCTTCACGCTTACAATGCAAAGAGCACACTGTTGGGGGTATAATTACATCTGTGTATTTATATATCATATGATCCATTTTCTTATGGTGTGTTTTTGCCTTTCTAGGATATCTCTTATGGTCATTCTGAACCTTTTGTTCATCATCGGGCATGATCATGAGTAGGAAAAAGGTTTTAGTTTTAGTAACCAATCTCACACTATTTTGCATTGATCAAGGTCAATGACTTAGCAGAGGCTACCTCAGGGTCCAATAGTGCTTCTGACCTAGAGTGATGATGGTGCTCCTAGGCCTAGCCTCGTAGACACCATGGTGATCCCACTTGTATGGATATCCAAGAAGCACATCATAGACATCTAATGGTGCAACATCACATACCACCACATCCCTAAATTGTTTGATTTAATAGAGAGGAAACACTATTGGTTGAAACAAATGTGTCTTCGTTGATTGACCCAACTAGTAAAGTATGGTTATGGGTGAAGAAATGTCACTAGATTTATCCTCTTCACTATTTTTGTAGATATTAGATTATTTTTAATATCGTTATCTTTGATAAAGTGAAGAGCCATACCATTTACCCACAACTACGAGTGAAAGAGTCATTCTACATCATATTTTGTGGGGACACTATTCATATGGTGGAAATAATCGTATATGGATCTGCATCCACAATCAGCTCCTCTTCTTCATGTGCACTTTGGTTCTCTATAGAGGCTTCTCCTACATCTAGCTCCCACGAATTTACTAGCGAGTTTTGTTGAAATCTCAATAGTGCTTCATGTCATGGTACCTACTTTTATGCTTCTCACACCACATTCCTATGTCTTTTCATGGATTTTATTTCCATGGCTACTTTGTATGTTATTTTTGTGGTGCATTATCCTTTCCTTGATGCTTTAGGTGTTGATATTACCTTTCGTGGAATATGAAGGATCTATGTTTTCCCGTGTTTAGATGTTTATTTGACATTGGTTTCATATCATTAAGATTCTACAAGAGAATTGATTTCTGTAAACTCCATCTCTTCCTGAATGTAATATCGCAACCCATTGTAGTATTTAAGAATATGATGCTTCTCAATGTCTTGTGCATCCATTTTTCTGATAAGATATGAAACTCATTATTTTAATCTTCTATTGTTTGATGGCATGACCACCCTAACGTAACTAGTGTGGTTTCTTGAACTTTTCATCATAGTTCTTCATTGAGTAATATTCCTCTCTAATAGCCTTTACAAAACCACCCCGTGTTTTTAGGGATTTTGCATTGATGTTTACATAATCATTATCATCATCTTGTAGGAAATGCGATTACGATGTGGGAGCATAACTTGCAGAGACCATAACTTTTGATCCGACCGTTGGATCGTCTTGGAATTTTACAAGGTGGTAGATATACATTAGTACTATGTTGGGGTCAACTTGCTTTGGCAGTTGTGCCCATTTTGTACGATTTGGGCCCGGATTCCTTCATATAGTGGCCTAAAATTGGCTTGTAATGTTTAATTTTCGCTTTTGTCTAGGTCTTAGAACTTTAATAAATTTTGTTGTGCTTGTTAGAATAAGTCCAAATTTCACGTGAGCCCTAATTTATGAAGGCATATTTGGCACGCAAATTTTGGGGTCAATCGAGTTGTTTTGCTAGTAGGTAATTTTTGGCATTTTAGGGTTTTTAGAGTAGACATGAAATAAAAGGAGGATGGTAATGATGTAATTGATCAGTGTGGATTCTAGAATGAGAAGTAAGCTATATTGAAACTCCTGGGTTTTATTTGCAAATGTGTTTATGTGTGTTTTGGAGGTATTTCAACCTCTTGCAGTTGGATTCACATCAAATTCCCACAATTTTTTGACATCCAAAGATTCTTTCGAAGTACAAACATTATCTTTTCATCGCCAAAAATATATTGACAAAGAAATATTATTCTACTTAAGTGGGCTATTTATCCAATTCATCGGCATCAATTTGTCCTTCAAACCGCAAAATGTAAAAATTGGGTGCCCAAAGGATTTACTTAATGCACGGTGTAGTTGTGGAGGTGGGGCGATTGCATGGATAACATGTGAGAAGACATCAATAACTTTACCATCATATCCCTCCTCTGCCTCTTAACTGACTTCATCATGTAATTCTTTAAAGGGGTATCCCATTTCCTCTCACGTTACTTGATGTCATTTGAAGCAAAAAAGGAAGGTAATATGAAGGACCACGAGTCTTGCACCATGTTTTGGTATTCTAACCTCGTGTTCGACATGCAAAGTGGAATGAATATTTTCTAATATCACTTATATGGATTGAGCTACTGACCTACTGGGAAGAAACTAACGATGGTGCTCAACGTGTTATAACAATCAATTAGCAATCAAAGAGTTGTAGAAATAAATAAATTTTATTGTAATTTGAAATGTATACAAACTAGAAAACTCCATAAGAGATGTATGCTCAAAGATCTCTCTTTATTCAAAACAAGGTGTTTTACTGATTATCTGATGGAGAATATGACTATTTTCTAAAAATAGAATATGAAGGGTTTTGAATGGGAACCAAAAGGCCATCCTACATGGAGACCATTTGTATCCACCTTAGGGATGGATTTGAAAAGACAAAAGTGGAAAAAATCATAAATCTATCCTATTATTATTAATATTTTATTCAATGCTACTTTTTGGGGTCATGCCTCCTATTTTGTTGACCCATTTTACTAACAATAGGATCCATTGGAAAGATGACATGATGAACTCAAAAGAATCGAATTAGAACTTTGGCTATAGTTGTATGCAATCTAAAGCCCAAAAATGCTTCGAAGACCCCCAAAAATGTAAAATACTAAAAGTTTTCAAAAATGGCTAAAAATATATTATCAAGACTTCTACATATAGATTCTCGAAATCGCAGTCTAGATCGTAGATAAATGGAGTGTTAAAAACATCTCCAAAAAAATAATGAGAGAAAAAACACAATGAAAAGTATTTATTCTAACATTTAAGGTAATATATTTTGAGCCAATAATATCCATGCTACCTTAGAGCATTGGACTCTATTGTTCGGATATTAACTTTTTAGTAGTTCCAAATAAACAAAGTTAAACATCATTAATTTTAATCCCCAAAGATGTATGAGAATTTATCAAGTGCATGTACCTCGGTTTTAATCTTAAGATGAAGGCACTTGATAGACTAATTTTAATGACAAAATAATTTTAAGATGGGAGCAATTGGTAGACTAATTTTAATGACAAAAAAGAGAAAAAAAAATCTTTTGAAATTTACTATAGAAATGATGGATGATGGATACTAACTATGTAAATATAAAAAAGAATAAGAATCTAAAATGTGTTTAATATATCTTTCATTTTACATCTACCTTAAGTATAAATTATTTTGCAAATTGGCATAACATTATTTTATGCAATTTTGTGCAATACATCTTTCCACACTCATATGTGTTAAAACAAATACTAATATATAAGAAAATTAACAATGGCATCCTCAACTTACTTTGCAACCTCGTGTGTAATTTTAGTGTTTATATCAATGAAGCAAAACCAAAAATCATCCCTCATATCTATCAAGCATCCAACCTTCCACTTGTGCGTTCCTACTAAAGAGAAACCCTCCACGTTTTGAATTCTTTCCCAAAATGTAAGAATATGTAAAGTGTAATCTATTCTTTTATATCAGGTTACTATAACAAGTATGTAAGTTTAATTTAATGTTAATGTTCACGAGAGTTGTAGAATGAGCTATGAAATTGAAGAGGAAATGAGAAGAATTCAATCGAAGGTAATATGTTGCCTTAAAATTTTGGACCGTATTATTTAAATATGTTTTTTTAATGATTTGAAATAAATGAAGTTAAACATCTTTTATTTTAATTGTAATTTTAATTTTTTATTTAGTGTCGAAGTATTATTATAATGGGCACTTTGACTTATATAGATTGTCAGCGTCTTTGTCTATATTTTAGAAGAAATGTATATCGAAATTGTGATATTGAGTAAGCATACAAATTAAATGAATGAGTGCCTTCGACTAAACAGCTACAAGGACATCCACACCATTAAAATCACCCAAGACACGATCCTTACCTCAACCACTTGACTTTCTATGTCAAAATGTCAAGGACCTTTGCATTCAATAAAAATTGATCCCTAATAAGCTCTACGTAAATTAAACAACTTCACCATAAAACTAAACGACCATTAAAACAAACATCTTTACTTTTAATCCCCAAAAGTCTATAAAAATCTTAAAAATATATATACCTTGTTTTTATTCTAAGAGTAGTTTACCTTATTTCAAGATAATAACCAAAAGAAACAAAAGTGTGAGAAAAGAAGGGCTAAATTCCAAAAGAAAACTCTGGCAATTGAGTGTGGGCATGATTATGACAAATAGCTAAGGGTCAATACTTCCACAAAAGAAATAGAACAATCTCATGGGAGTGGAAGAGGGTTGGGTGGCATGGCTCTTTCTTCTTAAATAATAATGTGTGTTATTGGATGGGAGGCCTCTTTCTTAAAAAAGAATAACAACAGATGGTCTATAGAAAATAGAAACAAGTGTCCGTTGGTGGGTCTAAAATTAAATGAGCTAATCAAACAAAGGAATATTTAATGGGTGACGTTTCTCGTTGGCGGAGTAGATGCAGATGCCTACTTATCTATTCTAATTTCTAATTCAAAGTCCAAACGGATAAACAGCAATGTATTAAGGCCCTTAAAATTTCAATGACGCCCAAAAACTGGCGGATGTAATCCTACTTCCGTAATACAATTTACCATTCGTTAAACAGCGCGCAGGTTTTTGCCCGCGGTCCGTTCCACGTGGAACAAAAGTACGCTGCCCCCATTTTGTTTCTTTCCAATTTTTAATTAGTCCCACTTTTTTATTTCACCAAATCTATTGTATGTTTTGAGAATAGTTCATTCAAATCACAAGTCGACATAATTTAGGTAGGCGAATTGCAATTGCATGTGAGCCTGAGGTGCAAGAAATGTAGGAGGAGATGTAAATGTAGTGTTTTTATGGATTTTGTTTTGTTTTGTTTTATTATATAGTTGGTGATATGAACTATGTAAGGTAGTATAGTTGGTGATAAGAACTGTGTAAGGTAGTATAGTTGGTGATATAAACTATGCAAGGCATGTAGATGTGAAGGAAGGACCTTTCGCAATTGCTCAACACACTCGTTTGAGTGGGGAACAATAAAGAACAAACTTTTGAAGGGTTCATTATCAATTTGTTTAAAAAATGCAAGAACATTACCCCACACTTGGATAGTTCCCTAATGGTATGTCCCTTTCTTGGTCTCATTTTCATTAGTATCTACACAATCATCATTAACCATCTTTAGGTACTCAACCAAAATATGAGCATAACAAGAATATTTTGGGTACATTTTTCCACATAAGCATCAACATTCAACATATGTGTGTTAGGATCGGGTTCACATCAAATTATGGATATATAATAGTCACCAACCATTGTTAATATCTCATAGAAACCACTATGCTTTCCCCATAGTTGACACTTCCATCGAAGACTAGAACGTGCCAAGTGACTACCAACCTTACCATACAAAAGAAAACATATTATTATGTGGTTACTACATTATCAATGTTTTTTTACATATCCTACAATTATTACGATTCACGAGACCACATACCTTTTAGGCATGTTGTAGACCGAGTTCACATGCTTGCACATTTTGCATACATATTTGTTAGGAATCTACAACTATAACATGTGAAAAACATCCCTTCTCTGTAATGTTTTGGTGGATGTCCACACCCTATTTCAAAGCTCGTGTTTTTGCAAAGATTGGGAGTATGCTACCATAGGTGAACCTATCATGGTGGACACTTGTTGGTTGCATTAAGTGAAACAACATCAATACTTTGTCAAGATGTCCTTGCCTTTTGTTAGCTATAAATATGGTATTCCATGATACACCCCAACATGTGATTAAATAAGATATCTCAAACAAGGTATTTTACAAATCTTTGATAGTTGGATGTATAATATGTCAGTGGACAAAACGTTAAGGTGGCGGTTATGAATCTCATTTGAAAGCTTTGCATACATATCTCGCCATGGCACTTGTAACTAAAACATTCGACAAACATCTCCTCTCCATAATGATTTGGCGTATGTCCACACTCTATTTCAAAGCTCCTATTTTGGCATAGATTAGGAATACGCTAGCAAAGGTGAACTATTTATGTCGAATACATGTTGGACAAATTTGGAAAGACAATGTCAATACTCTGTGAGGATGCCCATGTCTTTTGTTATTTGGTTGAACTTACAAATAAAATATGGTCCATTTTATTCAATTCAAATATGACAAGTACCTTGTTATAGTGCTAGCTTATGTTTATAGATTGACTCACATAACATTAGCAATAATCTCCAGAAGCACAATGTCCTTATTAAAATGATCCAATCAATTTTCATTCCTCACAACAATTTGTCTGTGTGGAAGTCAACATGTACTCAAAGGTTATTGATGAGTCACATATGTCAACCTCTCACAATTCAATAAAAAATATTTCTTTTTCCTTAACGTCCACGTCTGATCTAGATGATCCTTGCTGAGAAACACCAATCTAATGTCTTCTCAAAATCAGTCACAGGTAGTTGCATTGCATAGAGAAAAATGAGAGCTTTCTGGCAATATCTTGTTTCTAAAAGCCGACTACGTATGCAAAAGATATAGCCCACTGAATTTTTGGCCAACTGGTGAAAATCAGGACTGCACGTAGGTAACATGGATGGGTGCACATCCACCAAGTGGACCAATGAAAGTGCAACAAGGGGCACAATTGGTATGAAGTAAAAATTTGGGTTTGTGACGTCGTTCTTCGTCACTCAGTTGCGAACAAGTGGGCCTCGTTATTTGATGGTCGGGGGACCTCAACTAGGGTCAACACACTCGATTGTGGAGGGGTGTCTTGGCCTCCAATCTTCATATTACTATTGATGAGATTTTGTATATATTTTCTCAAGTTTTTGTAACAAGATGCATGTGGGACTATGTTACTAGTGTTTTGAAATGTATTTTAAACATTTGCATTCGACCGAGCTCGGTGGATAGCCCGACTTGGTGAATTGGTGACTCGATCAACCAAGTTGAGTTGCCCACCTCACCTTTTAACCTCCACCACACTCACCATATCTTGCCACGCACTTCCACCTTAGCATTATCCCCAACTTCCTTGCCACATATATACCTTATCTCCTTAGCGCATATATCCATCTAATCCAACTTGGCGCCAAACCAACCTCATGCCAAACTTAGCATATCCACCAAATGGCTTAACACTTGCCTAACAAAAGTGGTCCTTTGACCGATATACTATCAACCACTGCCCATATTTAAACGGTTATCCTACCTACCCTGCGTTGAATGTGGGACTAAGTCCCAATAAGGAAAATATTATGTGTATATGGGGACTTGAAGCTTGGTGGGTTAGGTAAAATGATAAGGGCCCAACTGACCGTTAGGCCAACGGTGTTGAATTGTATATAAAGGGAGTTAGTATTAATTGAAGGGTGATTGACGAAGTATGTGTACACTTGGAGGCTGATTGTGGGAGCTAGGGCTTATTTTGCAAGAGGAACACAATGAGAAGGTTTGAATCATGTAATACTTTTTGTAAGTGTTATTTTGTTATGATGTTAATAGATTAGACCCTTTAATTGGACACGAAGACATAGGCTCTAAACGTTGAACTATATTATCACATATGGCGTCAAATTCTTGTCAATTTTTCTAGTTTTTGTATGATTACCACAAAGCTCATATATTTAGAATTTTAATTAAAAATATGGAAAATTCTTAATGTCAAATTAAATCCAAAAAAATCATTGTTTAAAGAAAATTTTTGGATGAATGTCACCATTTTACTTATGATTTTGGATCATTTGGTATCAGAGTTGGTCTATGATCAGTTTAATAGTGTTTGGATTGCAAGTTTTGTTGAATGATAACAAGGTCCCGTTCTAGAAAGGGTGAAGGGAACTAGCAGAAGTTGATCCCAAAATTGGTACAAGAAGATCTCGAAGTCCAAGGATGGAGGAATGAGAAGAAGAATTTCAATCATTCCTTCAAATGAAAGAGATGGTGGAAGAATTGTACAAGATAGGAGAAGACATATGGAAAAAAATCTAGAGAAGGTAAAAAGTAATAAGGCTCTAGTTTTAATTCTGATATTCCTAAAGGTGAAACACAAAAATATGATTTTCTTCCTTCATTAAAACTAGATATCAAGTTTTAATTGCCAATGTATAATGGGAGCTTAATGAAGAGAAGTTGGGTAACTCGATCAAGCATTTTGAGGTGTGTTATAGGGTTCATAAAAATTTTGATGATGAGGAAAAATTCATTTGGCAACTCTTTGAATGGGTGACACAACACTCATATCATGGGAGAGTAAGCTTCAGAAGTAGATGAGAAAAAGGTAAAGAAATCACTTCCTGGTCTGATTTTGTTTTTGATCTAAGACAACAATTTTATCCTCTAGGATATATGCAACAAGCTATGATGGATTGACAAACTTTGAGACAAACTAAGGGACAGAGTGTTCAAGATTATACACAGGAGTTTAGGAAAAGGGCTCTTATTCTTGGTATTTCTCTCCATACACAAGAAACACTACTTAAATATATTGGTGGATTACATAGTTATCTAAGACATATGATTCTCGTTCTTAATCCTACTAATCTTGATGTGGTGTGTGTGCAAGCTACACATTTGGAAGCAAGAGGGAAAATGACTAAGGAGTATTCCTCAAAACACAAGAACAAGCAATTCAAGGCAAGGAAAAGGTTCGAAAGAACAAGGAAAAGGAAAGGGTAAGAAAAATACTAACTCTATTGTTAAGAAAGAAGATGAAAAACCATTTTGCAATCATTGTAAAAAGAATCATGATGAATCTAAGTGTTGGAAATTACATCCAGAAATGAAGCCTAAATGGATGAATAATAAGAAAGGAAAAGAGAAGAAAATAAATATTTTGGTTCATGATCTTGGGTTTGATTTAGGAGATGAAACCAAGATCATGGCCATGAGTTTTTAAGGTAATAATTCTTCCTCTTCTTCTAACACTAGTTCATCAAATGTTGCATCTTCTTCTAAACAACAATCTATGCATGATGAAAAGAAAAGAAATGAGCTTTTCCACCTTAGATTTGTTTCAAAACATACAAAAATAGACACTCTATTTGATAGTGGATCTCAAGCTAATATGATTTCATAGGAGGTTGTGAAGAAATTGGGACTCAAAACCAAACCACATCCTAAGCCTTATCCTTTGGGTTGGGTTTGTGATGATGCAAAGTTGCAGGTAACAAAAACTTGTAGATTCAGATTTTCCATTACAGACAAGTTTATTGATGAGGTTGATTTGGATGTTGTTCCTTTAGATATTTGTGGTGTGGTTTTGGGAAGTCCATATCTATATGATCATAAAGCAATCTTCTACATGGAAGAGAATAAATACTTTCTTGTTAAGGATGGGATTGAATATATTATTAGAGCTCATCATGTGAAAACAAGTCTTGTATTGGCTCTTTGCGGGGCGGCAGATGAAAAGGCTTGTAAATTCAAGCAATAATTTTGTACTCATGGTGATCAAAGCCAAAGAGAAAGATCACGAAAAGGCTTTTGAGGATTGTGATCCTAAACATCATAATGAATTGGTTAAAATTGTTTCTAACTATGATGATGTTTTTCAGGATCCACAAGGTCTACCTCCCAAAAGAGGGGTTCAACATGAGATACAATTGTTACAGGATGCACCTCTTCCCAACATTGGTATGTATAGATTGTCATGGTTGAAAATGAGGAAATCAAGAAAGCAGGTGATGGAACTATTGGCAAAAGGAATTATCCGTCCAAGTTCATCTCCTTGTGGTTCGCCAATTATTTTGGTGCCAAAGAAATATGGCACATGGTGGATGTGTGTTGATTTTTGTGCCTTGAAAAAAATCACGGTGAAAAATTGTTACCCTCTTCCTTGTATTGATGATTTACTAGATCAATTAAAGAATGCTATTTATTTCACTAAGTTAGACTTAAGAAGTGGTTATCACCAAGTAAGAATCAATGAAGGTGATGTGTGGAAAATTACTTTCAAAACAAAACAAGGTTTATTTGAATGGCTTGTTATGCCTTTTGGATTGTGCAATGCATCGGCTACATTCATGTGTGTGATGAATGATGTATTTAGGCCATTCATTGATGATTTTTCATAGTCTACTTAGATGATATTCTAATTTTCAGTAAATCATGGGATGATCATATCATTCATATACAGAAAGTCTTAGATGCTTTAAGAAAGGAGAAATTATATTTGAAGATGTCTAAATGTGAATTTGGGAAAACATATTTGATTTATTTGGGTTATGTTATGGGACATGGTGAATTGAAAATAGATCCTACAAAAGTTGAGGTCATTGTTAATTGGCCTAGACCCAATAATGTAACAGTTAGAAGCTTTTTGTGTGCGCATACAATATTGGAGGAAATTTATTGCTAACTTCTCGGTTATTGATTCTTTGACTAGTATTAAACATATCTTTTAGTGGGTAGGCAAACATCGAGAGATTTTGATACACTAAAAGAGATAATTGTAGTAACGCTTCTATCTTAGCACTTCCAGATTTACGAGTATTCATTTGAGATTGAGACGGGTTCCAGTGAATATGCAATGGGGAAACCTTGATGCATAATAGAAAACATGTTTGTTACCATTCTGAGACCTTCACAAGTGCGAAGAAATTATCCAAATTATGATAAAGAGTTGTATGCTTTGGTACAGTGAAAATAAATGGAAACATTACTTGATGGGTAAGGAAATAGTAATTCATACAGATCATCAACCCCTCCAGTACTTACAAACATAAACCAAACTACAACAATCTAGACACTTCCGTTGGATGGGATTCTTGTAATGAGTTTCACCTCGTGATTAGGTATAAGAAAGGTATACAAAACAAGGTTGTTGATATGCTATCTAGACCTCTAGTTGTTGTTGCATCTATTCTTTTACAACATAGTTCTTTGTCTCATGATAGTTATAAAGAACAATATGTTTATGATGTTGATTTTAAAGAAGTGTATGAAGACTTAATGCATGGAAAACAAGTAGGAGAATTGGACTATCATTTGCATAATGGAATTTTGCATCATTCTGGTAAAATTTGCATTTCATAGAATGGAAGAGTGCATATGATTAGGGAAGCTCATACTTCTCTTATATCTGGACATTTTGGTGTTGGTAAAATAGTTGCACATTTACATATGTATTGTTATTGGCCTAGAATGTAGGAACATGTAACTAGGTATATAAAAGGATGTGTTCTTTATGCCACAAGAAAGCCTAGCAATAGGAAGTTAGGACTTTATACTCCTCTTCTTGTCCCTACACATCCATGGGAAATTATTTCCATGGATTTTTAGGAGGTTTTCCCATGTCATGAAGGAAACATGACTATTTATATGTGGTTGTGGATAGATTTAGCAAAATGTGTGTATTGAATCCTTGTGTAGTGCCTCCACTAACATCGAATTCATTTGTAAACAAGTCTTGTTAAAATGTAATATAATAATAATAATAATAATAATAAAATGATCAAAACTATTTAGAAAATATAACTATATAAATAGACATATTGATTAAGGGTTAAAAATAAAGTAATGATAATATTTAAGGAGTAAAATTTAATATGGTAATGGGAATAAATAAAATAAAATTTATTTGTGTACCAGGGGAGGAGTAGGTGAAATTTAAAAGAGAATTGTGGAGGACGGTGGTTTGTGTTAGGTTATGGCGTGTGGAAGGAACTATGGAAAGGCATGGGTGGCTTGCAGACCTTTCATTTTCCTTACGTAATAATACAAGCACTTAATTTGAGATCCGGAGGTGTAAACCAAGGCAAAACCCAAGTTGACGTTGAAAATTTAGCAAAGATTTGGTTTGTCGTAGTGAGTGTAGAATTTGGAACTCTAGGAAATAAGGGTTTTGCACTCTTTTTAATTAAATAAATATAACGTTGTAGGGAGATGTGTTAAACGGGGCTCTGTTGATAGCCGTCCTAAAATCAGTCCCATTATGGTTTAAATCAGCCTTGCACGTGGAGATAAATTTGTAACTCCAATATCTCCTCATTTTTCTTTATACTGATTGTTTGATTTTTATACTGTATTTGTATTTGAAGCGGGTTCAAATGTCTTTAAGAGGGAAATATTGTCTATCACTAGGTTATTTGTTATAAGTAGATGAAGAAGAAGATTAAGGTTGAGGGTGCTTCATGCAAGCGTAATGTTTAGTTGTATTGATTTTGCTTCTTCTGCTTCTATGCACATGTGTTGTGTGCATTATAACCTTTACAACACCATTCTCAAGGTAGAGGATGGCTACCACTTTCTTTGCTCGCTCTTTATATTTTATTTCGGGTGGTTTTTATATTGATTAAGACATTGAAAGTGCCCTTTCTTGCTATCCCACATATGTCTCCACAATATTTGTCTCTTTCACTCTTCCCCTATATGAGACCCTTTGTTTTTCCATTCTCAAGAATAAAATCAAAACTCCATAACTTTTGCAAGCATGATCCCTTTCTCTACCAAAATGGGAGCCTTGGTTGAGGTATGCACCAAATGGTTTCATTGAAAAGGCTTTAGAAACTTCCAAACAATGCAAAGTGGCGGGTTGACATGAATCCAGTCATTGTGTGATTTTTAGTGAAGAGGTTTACTTGTTTTGGGGAAGAAAATGAATGAGGTGAACTAGGTTGTAGTTATGTTCCTACTTATTTTAGTGACTCTGAGAGAACAACAACCAAGGATGTGGGATGAATTGTTGTGTTGGAAGTTCTGAGGATTATTAATGAACCTATTGTTGCTCCATTGGCATATGGATTTGCAAGAAATAATGATGAAACCATACATGTTTTGACCTTGGTGGTGGTATAGTTGATGTTGGAGATGGTGTATTTGAGGTGCATAGACAAGGCACACAAACTATTTGATAAAATGCCTGAGAGTGAAATGACCTTTAGGACATCAATGATTGTAGGATTTTGTCAATATTGGTTTGTTAAGGAGACTTTAGTAACTTTGAAGCAATGCATCTAGCATATTTCCAAGCCGGGCCCATGAATTGTTTGATAGAACTCCACAAGGTGATATGGTCTCATCAAATGCGGCGATTGTGAGTTTGGCGTAAAATACGTATGGATTTTTCGTTTTCTTTTCACTAAATATCATTTTTATCATTTCTTGGAATTGGAAAATAAATGTATTAGGAAATACAAATCCAGCCAATGATAAAACCTTACTTCAATTAGAACTATCAAACATCGAAAATATGACCTCGAAAGTTACACACATGAGCGTTATACCCAAATGTACCACAAAATCTGAAACTTCTAGCATGACCCCTAGTAACATAAGACACCATGGAGAACCTTAACCAATTTGTTTGAACTCATTTAATTCTTTTATGAGTCAAGTTTTGAATCCCTTTTGGCATATTAGTCATTGGTGGTGACGTGCTCATTTTAATAAAATACGATCGGTTTCAGCTTACAGTTGTCGCTTAGTTTAAGCGAAACTGAAAACCACTACCACCTACCTCTAGATTTCCAACAAGAGAATTGTAACCAACCCTCATTTCAATGAAAATTATTTTGAAGGTTAGTTTTTAAAGTGGGTTTTAGGGTATATTGGTCGTTATGTGACAAGAGTTGTTGACGCAATTACGATAACCAGCCCGGAGTTGCCTTTGTAACTTGAGCTTTGCTCGTCGTAATCAACTTCCATCGGATGCGATGAATTCTATGTATATGAGGGATTAAATAGAAATTGTCACACTTAGTGTTCAAACTTAAAGCAATTGTTTTCAAGACCCAATTTGTAAGCACTTTAGCCATTTCGGCCAACTTTCACAAAATTGCAACTTTAGGTAAACTCACCTTCTAAGGGTCTCATTTGACTCCTAACTAACCATGGAACCTTGTAGATATCATTTCCGTAATTTATAGAGTATGAATTGATCAAATTATTGTATGAATGGTTTTGGGAAATTATGATATTTCTCTCTTTCCTTTCTCTCTCTAGAAGTAACTATGATATTTTAGTATCGGTTCTAAAATGTAAATGAGTTATAAATGTTTAGGGTTTGGAAACGAAATGAAAATTGGATAATGTATGTGGTTATGATATGATGAATAGAAAAGAAAATGAATTCTAGACTTTCTCTCTTCCCTTTCTCTCTCTAGAAATAATTATGAAAATTTTGATTGGTTTTGAAAATGTAAATGGGTTAAAAATGTATATGGGTTTGAAACGAAATGGAAAATTGGATACACGATGTATGTGGTTATTTTATAGTGATGGAAAAGAAAATGAAATTTTATACTTTCTCTCTCTTCATTTTTCTCTCTCTAGAAGTAACTATGAAATTTTGACTGGTTTGAAACTGTAAATGGGATTAAAATGTATATGAGTTTGAAATGAAATGAAAATTAGATATGAGATGTATGTGGTTAGGATATGGTGATTTGAAAAGAAAATGAATCCTCTATCCTTCCTTACTCTTCTCTCTAGAAAAAAGGGCAATAGAATGAGGAAGTGTGAATGTGTGAAGAAACGATCTCTCTCTCTATCTCTCTATCTCCCTATCTCTCTCTATTTTCTTCTTCGATTGCTTGAAATGATGGATGCATGGAATTTATGCTTGAGTGTAGGGGATTTCCATACCAGTCCTATGACTGACCCTGCGGTTACAAGTACTTCAAACAAGAGGAATTCAGGATGTGATATGTTGTATTTATTGAGTTGTCATTGTAAAGTTATATTCATCTTGTAATATGTGTATTACCATAGAAAAATGATATGTAGTGTTGTTTGAATAATTGTTCTTTGTACATTTTGAAAAGGAAATATCAATGTGACTATATTTATAAGTGTCGAAATGGATGTGAAGTTGTAATCAAATGTTGTACTTATGTTGTTGAGGTAATAAAACAATATTTTACGATGTTAATTATTGAATTATATCCTTGACACTTGATAGAATCCCATCTTACCCAAATTATCAAAAAAAGATTTCATAATCCCTATCGTACTCTCTCCTCCCAATCGAGCCTTGTCCAGTGTGTAAAACTCATATCATGTTAAGAAAATACTCTAATCTCATTAAGTGCCTTCTTGTTTTACATCTAATACAAGTCCTACAAGTACCATTACCTGAATTTAAATAACCTTGTGTGAGGAAATGGCTATTAAGAGTACCCTATCATACGTGGGGTGAGAATGACCGTCATTTCTAGGTGTCGTAAATCTAACCACCTCATGGGTAATTTGTAATGCTTAGGTGTGTAATTGTCCTTAACACTTTAGTGTGTAACCTAGTCCTTGTGGGGATAGTTTGGGGTGTTTTCTCCTATGTCTTATCTCGTTGAGGGACCTAACTAAGGCAAGGATATTCTAAGCATCATCTTACCTATGCATTAAACTAATGTGTCAAAGAAATTAATCCTTGTACACATAAAGTCACGCACTTTGGGTAATTATGTAGTCCCTTAGGTTGCATACTATCATTCATGTGATTCCTAAGTAAAAAAGAACTAATTAACCCATGTATTTGGTCACCTTTATTTTTTCTATTGCCACCTTTGGTCTTACACCCTTACTTGCTTAATCTTCCTTTTTATACCTCAACATTTATAATCCTGGACACCGGCGCCCATCCAAGATGCCGGCGTTAGGTGCCCTTGTCCCATATAGGCGCCCCTGACCCCTTTGTACTTTGTTTAAATATTTTCGGTCCTTTCTAGCCATTTGAGCATCTTATATTTTTGGTAGTTGGCCTTTTCGGGGTTAATTACAAAATTCAAGCAAGGGAATCATATAAATATAAAGTTATTTTATCATAATAAAGCACCAAGCACTAAGCACTAGATATCACCACCTAAGGTTGCATCCATCAAGCATCTAAGAGCTCTATTACATCCATCTAGCACCATCCAAGGGACACAATATTTGTTTATTCTGCATACACTTCATAGCAGGAAGTTCATTCTATTCCAGGCACACATCTATTACAATTTTTTACATCTAGCTTACTTGCTCAATATCAAGTGTGACAAGTAAAAGAGCCACCAAGGGCACATTTTTGTGCACACACACACAAAAGTACATTGGGTCAAAGATGTATTTTAGTGCTCATCGTAAGATCACCATTGTGACAACTGAGGATGGTTTGAACCCTCATTTTACATCTTATTTTTTAGGATTTGATGGTTATTTGAGGGTTTTACAGGTCAATACTTCATTACAAGTTTCTGGTGACTTCGGCGATCAGCGTGCGACCTCATAATGATCAAATGAGAGAAACATATAATACCTCGCAGCTACTCAAAAGAGGTTTCATGAGCATTTCCACGAGACCCAAGCATCTATAAATAGCTCTAGGGCATCCGTAGGCACCATTGTACCTCTCTAAGTGCCCCAATCCGAATTATTCTTCTAGATCTGCATTTTTCTTAGCTTCATTAGCAACGGTTAGTGCTTCGTATTTTCTAGTTTTCTATTTCTTTACACCTCTGAGATTTATGCAAATTAGCTAAGGCTTCTTACCCTCTCTTTGCACTTAGGGTTTTTACATTAATGCTTAGTTTGCTTGGGTTAATTTCTATACTTAATTTGTTGCATATATTTACTACTACAATAGCATCATATTAGGCATATATTTCATATTTAGCTTAAACATTTTTTAATATGAACTCTATATAAACGCTCTTAGGATCCTCACACCTTCATTGTTCTTATCTTTCTAGGATCTCTTCATCATGAGTATCTCTATTAATGATTTATTGCTTATCAATCTTGTGTTAAGAGATACAATCAAAACTCTCCTCGCTACCACTCACATTCTTGCTAATATATATCCAGTTCAAGATACGGACATTTTTTTATTCATTTTCTCCTCATATTTCTTTTTCATCTAATCATAATGTTGATCTTACTATTTTCGACAATGACCCACCTTTACATATCATGATTTGCATTTACAATATGGGTGTCAAACGCACTCTAATTTATAATGGATCTAAACTTGATCTTTGTCCTATGTCATTCCTTGAAAATATCAGTATTTTTGTTGTTAATGTTATTCCATTGTGTCTTTCTCTTCATGCATATGATGGTTTTATTCATCCATGCGTAGGTCACATTACTCTACCTATCACTATAGGGCCAAAAACCCTTAACACAGTTTTCTTTGTCATTGATTTTTGGTTTCATATAATTGTTTACTCGGTCGGCCATGGCTTCATGTCATGTAAGTAGTTCCTTCTATAGTACATCATTGTGTCAAATTCATACATGAGGGCATAGAATATACAGTTCTTAGTGATCATGACCCATTCAAATATTACGACCGTGATCCCAATACTACAATTCCTACTCCACAATCTGATACTATTAATGAACCACAACCCATGGATACTCTAGATCATTTACCACCACTTGAAGGTGTTATTTGCATGTTAAATACGGTCTCATCTGCAGCACCTCCTCCTCCTGCTACTAATACTGCGCTATGATTGTTTATCAACAACATATCCCACCATCGACATCATTCCACATACTACACCTTCTCATGAGTCATCTTCGATGCGATCTCCATTTATATGCACATTTTTCATGAATGATTCTTATTGGGAACACATTCCATTCAATCCTACTTTCTTGGATATTATATACACACATGATGGTTGGCTTGGCTAGGCTCTACAGTAGACGATATTTTTCCTCCACCTCATGATCATCATCTCTACCATGGGTTTGTTCGCATCACCACTGCTTATGGTATTTGAGTATTTTATCTCACAATTTTTCTTGCCCGCGCTCCTCACGCTTCTCCACTCACAGTCAAGAAATCTTGGCTAGATTACATTAGGGGCACGTTAGATCCTAATCATAATGATATATTATTTCCCATGTCGTTTGGACGTGTTTTCATTTGCAATGACTCATTCCTTAGCTATTCACCAAATATTACTCGTTGGTATGTGCATGGGTGTCCATTACCTCCTTTTACTGATGAGGAATACACTATGGGAATGTATAATTTACGCCTCAATGGCTCCTTACTCGATCAACCCGACACTATCGCTTATCAAGTTTCAGATGCTTCACCATTCAGTTTTGATCATGACAATGATGACCTCTTAGATGACATTACTTGATCACACTCATCACCACATACTTGGGGGCATCACACTTATCTCTCCCCTCCCTAACATCAACAAGCATCTTATTTTCTCATCACTTTGTGCATGTAGACTTCTACATACGACACACGCATATTGACACACTCTAGTATCATCATTTCCCAATGACACACTCTCATGCTTCAGTTCACACTTGATTGTTGAGAACATACTATATACATGAATATCACACACCACACACTACACATCACACTACCTACCACATTACACATCATCTTATTTCTCACACATATTCATTGCCATCAACACACATACGACACCTTCTACATACTCAACATACAAACAATACATATTTCTCATGCTTATTCATCAATACAAACTCAACACAACAACAAACAACACATACCCTCCTCACATCTTCAACACAACACACTACATACTCGACACTTTGACATGTGACACAACTTACTATAAGTTTGATGTATTCACCATACATTATACACTCAATGTTTTCACAATCAATCCATTTCGCATATATTCGGCAACATAACACACTATCGAAATACGCACAACATCGACACAATAGACAAATTCAAAACATACTACAAAAACACAACCAATAAAACATATTGCATATCTCTTACATAATCAATGCAACACACTACCCTATGACACACTCTAGTTCCATGGTCCATAATCGATTCATGAGGGTATACATCTCAAATGGACCTCCTCACACTCATGCATTTAATCAACTCACTCATTTACTCACACGTTTACACTCTACACTTTGCGCTTTGACAATCACATATTTTTAGTACACACATTCAAACCATTTCCCAATGACGCACTCTTGTTTACAGTTCATTCTTGAATTCTAAGGGGGCATAAATAAATAAAACTAATTACATACATACACATCCACTTGGGGACACACTTTGCTCCTACCATTCACATTGCATTCCATTTCATCTCATTCACAACATATTGCATATCTTGGTATCATTTATCCTTTCTTACTTTACTTGTTACATGAATATATTATAGCACATGCTAGATATATATCTTGTATGTCATTATCTTTATCATACACACATGTGCATTCACGTTTCTTTCTAGTTGTGATCGTAAATTATAAAAATATATTACATGTAGCATGGATGCTTGGCCTAGTACCTATTACCAGTCCCACGAGAGGCTCTGGGGCATCCACCTTCATACACTATAGGTGTTATTCTTTCATAGCACACTTCTTTATCATATTATACACATTCTGACATACTTTTTATCTTTCTAACATGCTAACGGGTGCTTCATTTCTAGCATTTTTTATGCATGTCTATTTGTTTCCATGGTTATTTATTACATTGTTTTCCATTTATCTTGTGTGCACCCTATCTACTTTTGGCTTCATTGGCCTTGATTGTCTTACAAAATCATGAGTGGTGTCCCATGTTTACAACCTAATTTTTGTGGTCTATATTGTCTTCTTGCGTGTTTACATTATCTTCTTGCATCTTAGCTTACACATTATCTCAAGCGTCTTAGCTTACATTTTGTCTTCTCGCATGCATGTTTGTATTTTCTTGTGCTAAAACTTGTCTTCCAATCACATTGTTTCGTGTGCCTTGGTTTCTACCAAGCACATTCCCTTCCCCTAAAGAAACAGATTCGAGTAAAGTTCCTCCTTTGGGCTGCATACTCTTTCAACGACGTTGCATGCACCCCAAATGAGGGGGACATCATTTGGGTGAATCATTCACCCCATACAACATCATATAATCACAGTTAAACACATCGTAGTACCGGTAGTCAAAGCACAATTGTCGTGATCGAGATAGGGCTTAGACTTAGACTTGGGTCCTTAACATAACACGAACCTTCTTGGACACCTATAACCAGGAGGTAGTTACACAACATTTTAGTAGTTCATCACAGTCTACAGAACTCCACACAAGTGGATTTTACAGGGCATACAATCCTTAGCACTTTTATGTTGGATCGAACTGTTCAAATTTTGCACACCATTTGCAGTAATGTCCTACATTCTGGGAAGTAGGTAAAGGTTGGACAATAACACCATAATTTTCTCCCTACACTTCTTCCATGACTTGGCATGAAATCACCCCAAAAACTTATGGCTAACACAACTAGTGTGAGATCATCTGAAAAAGCATTCGTCTACAACATCATCAGGATCCTTTCTACACCATTTTTCTCATCACGAATCAAGTGCACATGTTCCTTTTTCATTTTCATACTTTCTCTACATATTTTTTACACATTTCGATCATATACATGTGTATTCAACTACTTGTTTGTTCTTCTCTTTTGCAGGTATGTTTGTATGGGAAGCGATAGTCAAGATCATCAAAATTTTCACAACATCGACAACAACAATCATCATTGATAACAGGAACATCACGACATCTACACATGTGTTTCCACCCTAAGGTCATTTTCATCATCACATTTTGCACGTTTTCCCCCTTAGCATCCACGCTTCACATTTTTATCACTCCACGCTTTTGTTTTGTCCTTCGACATGCTTTCATCATCGATCTACATAGTTATCGGTACACATCTCTTATATATTGTATGTTATCGATCATTCGCTCAACAACATAAAGTGGGGGAAAATGTAGACACAAATTCATGCACTTTGGATAATTTTCTAGTCCCGGTTACATACTAATATTCATGTGATTCCTAAGTAACAAAGTACTAATTAACTCATGTCTTTGGCCACCTTTCTTTTCTTTTCTGTTGCCATCTTTAGTCTTACACCCTTACTTTCTTAGTCTTGATTTTTATACCTCGGCATTTTATCATCATGGACACTAGTGCCCATCCAGGATGCTAGTGCCAAGCGCCCTGTTCCCTCTAGGCAACCCCCCGACCCCTTTATACTATGTTCACATCTTTTGGATCCTTTTAGCTATTTGAGCATCTTGTATTTTTGTTAGTCAATTACGAAATTTAAGAAAGGGAATAATATAAATATAAAGTCATGTGATCATAATAAAGCACCAAGCACTAAGAACTAGCTATCACCACCTAAGGTTACATCCATCAAGCATCTAAGAGCTCCATTGCATCCATCTAGCACCATCCAAGGGACAAAAGGGTTGGTTATTCTGTATACACTTCATAGGATGGAATTTCATATATTCCATGCTTACATCTATTACATTTATTTACATCTAGCTTACTTTCTTGCTATCAAATGTAACACTCACAAGAGCCACCTAGGGCACAATTTCATGCACACACACATAACTACATTGGGTATGAGATGTAGTGTAATGCTCGATCGTAAGATCACCACTTGTGGTAGTTGAGGACACTCGACTCCTCATTTTGTATCTTTCTTTTTAGGATTTGATGGATATTTGAGGGTTTTGCAGGTCAATATTCATTATAGGTTTCAACGAGTTTGGCGATCACCGTGTGACCTCACAAAGACCAAAGGTGACCAACAGAGAATACCTCATGACTACTTACGGGAGGTTTCTTGAGCATTTCCACAAACCCGTGTACCCGAAACATGTATATGGCACCCGCAGTTCCTTATACCTCTCCAGTGCCCAGTCCACCTTATTCTTTTAGATATGCATTTTTCTAAGATTTTCTATGATGGTCAATGTTTCATATCTTCCATTTTCCAAATCTATACACCTTCGAGATTTTTTCGAATTAGCTAAGGCTTCTTACCTTCTCTTGGCACTTAGGGTTTTTACATTCTTTGCTTAGTTTTCTTGGGTTAATTTATGTACTTAATTTGTTGCATCTATTTACTCCTACAATAGCATCATATTAGGCATATATTTCATATTTAGCTTAATCATTTTGGTAAACTTGAACTTGATTTGAACGCTCTTAGGATCCTCATACCTCCATTTTTATTATCTTTCTAGGATCTCTTCATCATGAGTATCTCTATTAATGATTTCTTGCTTATCAATCCTAAATTAAGAGATAAAATCAAAACTCTCCTCGCTACCACTCGCATTCCCGCTAATATGTATCCAAATTCAAGATATACCAAACATTTTTCGATTCATTTTATCATCATATTTCTTTTCCGTCTAATCCTAATGTCGATCTTACTATTTTTGACAATGACCCACCTTTGCACATCATGATTCGCATTTACAATATGGGTGTCAAACGCACTCTAATTTATAATGGATTGAAATGCGATCTTTTTCCTATGTCATTCATTGAAAATATCGGTCTTTTTGTTGTTAATGTTAGTCTATCATGTCTTTCGCTTTGTGCATATGATTGTTTTATTCGTCCATGAGTAGGATACATTACTTTTCCTATCACAGTAGGACCATAAACCCTTAACACTTTTTTCTTTGTCATTGATTTTTCAGTTTCATATAGTTGTTTACTTCGGCCGGTCGGCCATGGCTTCATGCCATTCAAGAAATTCCTTCTATAGAGTACATCACTATGTCAAATTCATACATGAGGGCATAGAATATACAACTCCTAATTATCATGAACCCATCAATTATTGTGACCGTGATCTCAATACTACAATTCCTACTCCACAATATGATACTACTGATGAACCAAAACCCATAGATACTCCAGATTATTTACCACCACTTGAAGGTGTTATTTGCATGCTAGATACAATCGCATCTGCAACACCACCTCCTTCTTCTACTACTTTGCTATGATTCTTTATCAAGGGCCTATCCCACCATCGAACATGATTCCACATACTACACCTTCTCATGAGTCATCAATACGATCTCCATTTACATGCACATTTTTCATGAATGATTTTTATTGGGAACACATTCCATTCGATCCTAATTTCTTGGATACTATATGCACACATGATGGGTTGGATCGGTGTTGGGTTTTAAAATATTACTTTAACAAAACCACAGTCAAGGAACAATAATTCCCTCCTCTTTATGGGAGAGGTTCCCTTATTGAATGCAAGAAGCAAAACTTATATACAAATGTACAACTTTCATCTTAGGGTTGGACTTCTGACATCTTGAAATGCTTTTTTACCAAAATAGCTTATCAATACAAACGAATGGAAGAAATTGAAGAAAAGAAAGAGAAGAATATAACAATACTTTCAGGAAATATAGATAGCAGAGTATAACCTTATACGTACTGAGCAAAGGTGATACAAAACATAATCATTCACATTCACAACATAAGACATCATTTGATAGACACAAAGTTTCTTATTACAAAAGATAAATGATCCACAGATTTCAGGTAAGCAAGAAGAGACAATAGATGAAGATAGAGAGAAAGGGGAAATTCTTCTGTATTGATTGCTTTCGATTCTATTTACACTTCAAAAGTATCAGAGTCCAACCTTTTGCAATGAGCCAAGCTCTTACATTTATAGATGAAGCGAAAAGAGGGGAAGAAGAGAAGGAAGAAAAACTGATTTGGAAGCTGAACCACCAACCGTCAATGCCTCTGCAAATCTACCCCCAATATGTCAAATCTGGTTATGCATGTCTTTAGCGTGTTGAAGAAGAAAGGATGGAAGATCATGTCAAATTTGAGCTAGTTGAAGCAGTTTGATCACATATTAATGGAATATAAGATGTTTCCCAGATTTTCACCCAAATTAAGAGATCCAATCAGTTCTCCATGTCTATTTGGCATGTTGGAGAAGGAAGGATGGAAGATCATATTAGATCTGGGTAGTTGAAGCAATCGGATCTCGTATTAATGGATTGAAAGAATTGTTCTAGATTTTCTCCCATCAAAGCCTACTAAAAATAATATTTTATGCTTTCATGGCATAGAGGAGACTAAGACCTTTCCAACAGTATAAAACTTGTCGAATTTCGAGCACTGGAGCAAAAGTTATGCTCATTTGAATATTTGAATCGAATTCGTACAAAAATGGTGAAAAACAATTTTCACAAAATGGATCTGGGCCCGTAATTGAAATCACACCTTTAGCACAAAAGATGAAAAAGTGAAAAATTTCCCCATAGCCCCATAAGCCCACAACTTCACATTTTACATTTGGGTCTGACATGGGGCTTTACTTGAGTGGTAATGGAGTCGTGGTTCACTTTATCACTTTACGCCCTTTATGGAAACAAGGCTCAAAATCCCAAAGTTCTCCGCCACCACTTCCCTACTTTGACTTTACACGTGGGCTCAACATTTGACTTTATCCCTTGGTGTGAGTGGGGTTGCGGTTCACTTTATCACTTTACGCCTTTTATGGAAACAAGGCTCAAAATCTCAAAGTTCTCTACCAACCCGCTTTGAATTTCAACGTGGGCCTAACATTTGACTTCGTTTCTTATGGAAACAAAACCAAAATTCCCAAAATGCTCCGACGGCCTGCTTTCCCATTTTGACTTGAAACATGGCCACATGTCCCTCTGTTTGGCGAAGGCTTAATGTCTGACCCAAGACACATGGAGGCTCAATGCACATTTGTGACCTACCTCCAGATTTTGCCTTTGAAGTTACGTCGAGATGACATGTGGAGGCTTCTGCAAACCCTTTTATACTTAGTCAATTCAATAGATGGCTCTACCTTCTTTTCAGACCTGGGACACGTGGAAAGTTGGCACTTGTTTGGGGTTTTACCTTTGGCCTCAACCCTTGAAGGTGTGTCATTGAGACACGTGGAGGCTTCTGTAAACCCTTCTATACTTAGTGGATTCAGCGGCCGGCTCTGCCTTATTTTTGGACCTAGGACACATAGAAAGCTTGCATTTGTTTAGGGTTTCACCTTTGGCCTCAACCCTTGAAGGTGCGCTGATGAGACATGTGGCATCATCCGCTGGCCTTAGACTTTTCAACGGGCGATTTAAATTTTTGAGGCTCTAAACACATGGAGGACTGGCGCTCATTTGGGGTCTGTTCCTTGGGTCTTACTTTTGAAGTTACGCCGATGAGGCACGTGGAGAGCTCCGCTGACCCTCTTGTACTTAGTCAATTTAAACAGTGAGCTCTGTCCCTTTTCTAGACCTTGGACACATGGAGGGCTGGTGCAAGTTTGGGGTTTCCGCGTTTGTGCACCATACCAAAAGTGCACCGAAGAGACACATGGCACCTTCTGCGGTATTTCTATACTTATCCGATTTGGGCCTCGATTGAACATTGCCTTTCTCCACTTTGACTTACGAGGCAAGACCAAGACCCATAGAAAAACTCTAACGGCCTCGAGGCAAGATCCAGATGGGAAGACAAAAGTTTATCAAACCATGCGGACTGCAATATTTTAAATTAACGGGTGAGATTGCAAATGAGCACCAGCTTCTTCAAAGCACGAATTTTCCTATCTCTCCAGACCTCTCAATCTGCTCAAACATCTCTCAAAGGCACCAACTCAAAAATTTTGAAACTTGACTTAAAAATGAGGGGAATTTTGAGGGTGACAACAATCGGCTAGGCTTTATAGTAGATGATATTTTTCCTCCACCTCATGATCATCATCTCTACCATGGGTTTGTTTGCATCACCATTTTTATGGTCTTCGAGTCTTTTATCTCACATTGTTTCTTTCCTACGCTCCTAGCGCTTCTCGATTAACACTTGAGAAATATTTGTTGGATTACGTTGGGGGAATGTTAGATCCTGATCATATTGATATATTATTTCCCATATCGTTTGGATGTGTTTTCATTTGCAATGACTCATTCCTTGGCTATTCACCAAATCTTACTCACTGGTATGCACATGGGTGTCCATTACCTCCTTTTATTGATGAGGAATACACTATGGGAATGTATAATTTATGGCTCAATGACTCCTTGCTCGATCAACTTGACACTATCACTTATCAAGTTTCAGATGCTTCACCATTCAATTTTGATCATGAAAATGATGACCTCTTAGATGACATTACTTGATCACACTCATCACCACATACTTTACGGGCATCGCACTTATCTCTCTCATGCCTAACATAGACAAGAGTTTTATTTTCTCATCACTACACATTTAGGCTTCCATATATGACACATGTATATTGACACACTCTAGTATCTTCATTTCTCGATGACACACTCTCGTGCTTCGGTTCACGATTGACTATCAAGTGCATACTATATACATGAACCTCACACACCACGCACTACACATCACACTACCTACTACATTACATATCATCTTATTATTTCTCACACATATTCATCACCATCAACATGCATATGACGCCCTCTACATACTCAACATACAAACAATACACATTTCTCACATTTATTCATCAATACAAACTCAACACAAAGAAAAACGAAACATACCCTCCTCGCATCTTCAACACAACACACTACATACTAGACACTTTGACATGTGACACAACTTACTACAAGTATGATGTTTTCACCATATATTATACACTCAATCTTTTCAAAATCAATCTCTTTCAAATACATTTGACAACATACCACACAATCGAAATATGCACAACATCCGACACAAAGGTAGAAAAATTCACAACATACTACAAAAACACAACCAATACAACATATTGCATATCTATTACACATTCAATGTAACACACTACCCTATGATGCACTCTAGTTCCATGGTCCATACTCTAATGTTGAGCCTCATGCGTTTAATCAACTCACTCATTAACTCATGCATTTACACTCTACACTTGGTGCTTTCACGATCACATATTTTTAGTACACACATTCAAACCATTTCCTTTCTAGTTGTGATCACAGATTATATAGATCTATTACGCGCAACACTGATGCTTGGCATAATACTTATTACCGAGTCTCACGAGAGGCTCCTGGGAATCTACTTTCGTACACTACAAGCGTTTTTATTTCATAGCACACTAGATTATTGGAATATACATGCTTTGACATACTTTTTATCTTTCTAACATGTTAATGGGTGCTTCATGTACAACATTTGTTATGTAGGTATATTTATTTCCATGGTTGTTTGTTACATTACTTGTCATTGTTTTCTCTTTATATGATCTTATCTCGTGTGTTTTACACTTTGTCTTGTGTGCACACTGCCCGATTTTGGCTTCATCGGTCTTGATTGTTGTTAGTGCGAAATCAAAGCACCCCCAAATGAGTTATGGATCTACTTTTCTAAGGCAGAATCATCTGGTGTGATTGCATAACATTGAACTTTCCCCAAGGTGTGGGACCTTGCAAAAGTGGGAAAGCTCTCCAGAGAAGGTTGGTTCCTCTTCCTAAACTACCTGCCACAAGCTATTCCAGTGCAAGAAAGCTAATCTAATCCTAATCTAACTTCTAAGGAGACAAGGAGAGAAAGAAAACAAGAAAAAAATAGAGCCTACAAACGATGATACACCGAGAAAAGGAAAGTGTTGATCATCTACTAAACCGCCATGGAACAAACAAAGGTGCGCAAGGAAAGGATGGACAGCAAGCATCACGGACCATAGATAAGAATCACATAGAAAATGTTCCAAAACCCCATGAACACAAAGACCTGATCTACAAATGAAAATCCAAAACATTCACGAAATACTCGAGCGATGAGAGGCAAGAGGATGCAATGAAAACAAGCAAAGGATGGACAAATGCATCACAAAAATGAGTTTTATTGCTTCATAAATTTGCACAGAGCATCATACACGAGCAAGAGGCAAAAATGCCATTTACAGAGCAGGGGAGGAGATTAAAACTCCATTTCAACCCTGGGAAGAAAAAGAAGGGGGAGGCAAAGAAGAAAAATGAACAACCACTAACTAACTTTGAAAATGTGCCTCTGTTTACATTTTATAGAAAAAACACGAGAAGAGAGGAAAAATGCGCGATCTTCTCCAACCACATTTTCAAAATGTGTTTTAATTCTTCCTCTATTGATGGGCTCGATGCAAAAGCTCATAATTCCACGTATCTACTTCACAGACCAAAGAAAATGACCCATACTTCATTAAATATGGTGGTTGGAACTAGTTTTTGTCTTTTCCACGCCAAAATGTGTTTTGCAAATTTCTCCCCATATCATCACCAAAATCAAAAATCAAAGAATCCATGACGAAGAGAATCTTCAGATCTTTCCATTGGTACCAAGAACGTCAAAAATAGATCTTTGGATCAAAATATATGACCTTCTCGATTTTTTCCTTAACGTTTTCGGCAAACAAAAACAACTCGGGAAAATTTGAACTTTTCTCCCACAAATCCTCTTATGATGTGGCATCCATTGGGTCAGCGGAGGTAGGGGCTCCTTTTTTCCATTTTACACTTTTTGATAAAAAGTCAAAAAATCTCATTTGCCTCTCGAAAGTCCGCCGGCCCGCATTAGCTTTTTGATGTGCCAACTCAGCACTTAATTTTTGCCTTTTTGACAAAAGGGAAAATTTTCACTTTTTCCTCTGATTCCCCTTTGGTCCGAGACTCCTTGGCAAACATCTCTCCCAAGCCCCGCAGGTTTGCCTTGGGCCAATTTTCCCTTCTAACTCCACCAAGCCATAACTCAAAAAATACAAGGAGTTAGAAAGAGCTCTTTACCTTTTTGGAAAGGGGAAGAAATTATCTATCTGATGGAGTATTTTCTAGAAATCCTTGAGTGCCTGAAATTTGTGAAATTTGGACTGAGGCACAAAAAGGGAGTAAGTTAACCCAAAATAAGAGGGAGCTTATTTTGGTTAACAACTTTGGCGACTCACAGGGGTCATCTGCCTGCTAGATGAATGATCAGTGGCCTTAGTTGCATCCATTGGGCATGGAGTCAAGCTTGATAACCAATTCTCTGATCTAACTCTGAAAATTTGACCTCTGAATCACTTGGGAACCCATAAAAATTGGAGTTGATCTTCATCAAAAGCCAATCAAATGGAATTTGTATAAGAGCAATACAACAAAGACACAAAACTATATACAAACTGAAAATCATACATGCTCCAAATGGAACATGCAGAGTGTGCAAAAGCACTTCTTCTACTGAAAACAAACCTACCTACACTACTCTAACCAAGAGCAAAGGGAACTCAAACAAAACCTGCAACTGGCAGGGAGAAATAGCTTCCCTTCCTCAAAAATGGCAGCCATGCAACTGATTTGGCACTGAACATGGCTGGTTGGATGAGTGAAAAACTAACAAGAAGCTGGTCCTCCACCCAAATAACCAAAGTACCAGCTAGAGACAAATCAAATACCTCTTTTAGTTTCTCTGCATTTGGATTGAAGAGGCATTGCAATTGATCCTTGGTGCTTTGCATATCATCCTCATGCCCTGAAATGGACATGACTGGTTGTGGCTGCTCCTTTGGCTCCAATGAAGCCAAATATCTGATTGGGTAAGTTTTGATCCACTTGATATGCCCATTGCTCTGATTTATAACTCCAAAACTGGAGTGTTATTGTAGACATCCTTCGGTGGATGATGTGGAAGGAATGGTGGAATTCTTCTTCTCTTTCCCTTCTTCCTCCTGATGAGAACATGGAAGGTTTAAACCTTCCAAACTTGATTCCAAAGAGCTATTGTAAAATGCAAGTTTTTGCAATTGAATACTCTCCTCCATGACAGCAAGTTCACATGCTTGAAAGGTGGATGATGAAGGAGAAAACAATAGAAACTCAACTGGTTCTTCTCCATCAAAACAATCCTCCAAATCAAAAAGTACTCTTCACTTCATTATTGTCCTGCTACAAATGTTCAACCTCTTCCATGGTGTCTTTTTGACCAACAACTTGTTCACCATGTTTTCTCTCATCCTCAATCATTGAGTTTGAAAGATCAAACTCTTCTTCAACACTAGAACTCAAGGGAGATGAAGTAGAAGGAAGAACTAAAGGTTCTTCTATAGCCTGTTTCGTGCTTAAAGCCTTTGGATCTGCATTTTTCTCCTTCACAGCTGGAATGTGCTCCTCAAAGAAGATTTGTTTTCTCCATCCTTAGCTGATTAGGCAGTTTGAATTGGATCAGCATTCTCTTCACTTAAAGTGCCAACATGGACACTACATTATGAGTAAACTGACTGCTGATTTTCTTCTTCCTTTTCTTGTTCTTTCTCTGCTACAAATTCAGTCTTAGCCACCACTGGCTCTTCAACTTTCTTCTCCTCTGAAGGCTTGACCAGCAAAGGAATCTCTGTTATCCCAAACCTAAGAGCTAAGCTCACTAAGCTTTTAACCATTTCTTCTTCTTTCACTTCTTCTTCTTGTTGTCCTTCATGACTGATTTTTAAAATTTCTTCTTCTCCACATGGAATTGGGAAGGCAAGAGAAGGAGTGGGTTGGGATTCAACCATTTTTTCATTTGTTTGTGGTGGTGGAAGAGATGAAACTTCTTGTTTCCTTGGAGTGGAAGGTATTTCTTTTTTCTCTTGTGGAGGGGATTTGGATTTGGAAGAGAAGAGGGCAGAAAAACTGAGATGGGATGGAAGACTAGGGGATGGAGAAATGGATTTCACACTTGGGGCAACATTCAATGGGAAGCTTGGAAATTGAAGCTCAAATTGAGATGGTGTTGCTTGAGGAGTGGAGAGAAAATTACCAGATAATGGTGTAGGATTTACCCATTGACAAGGTTTCCTGACACCAAATTCATAGGCCTCTATCTCTTCAGTCCATTGTGCAAGTTGGGGAAACATCTCAATCATGAAGTCCAACTTCTCCTGAGGGTTGTAGTGTCTTGGAAAAGGGCCTTCCCATGGACAAGGTGCCCTACAACCAATTTTGAAGGCCATCATTTGAGTTGTAGCTCTTGAATGCACCATACCAATCTCCATTTTTTGAATCTTCTCCAATAGACCAGCATCTTGCATTTGATTATCTTCATGGTTTGCATACCCCTGCTCTTGGAAAACTCCATAGCCAAACTGATTTTGGCACTGCTGCTCATAGGGGTAGACCTGTTGATTTTGAATTTGCTCAAAATGCTGATTTGAAGGAGTTGTAAAGCTTATTGGAGTTGGAATGTGTTGTTGTTGCTGTAGATGTGAATTCCATGGTGGAAATGAAGTCATGATTGCACAACTTCATGGAATGGAAAGAATGAAAGAATATGGAAAGAAGGATGAATGGAAGTGAATGGAAAACATGTCTGCAACTCAGAGAATGAGTTGTTTACCAGATGGAGTCACCAGATGTGTAATTTAAAGCTTCTCATAAGCTGGATATTTACAACAAGTGCACATCAATCTTGTTGCAATGAAGTGAAGACCTCTTAGGTCCCACCGGGCATGCCAAAACTATTAGTGGTGCACGGTGGTGTAAGTTTTGTTGTTTTTGTTGAGACACTAAGAGAAGATGAAATATCTAACCCCAGTGTCCCACGGAGTGCCAAAACTATTAGTGTGAAATCACAGCACCCCCAAATGAGTTATGGATCTGATTTTCTAAGGCAGAATCATTTGGTGTGATTGCATAACATTGATCTTTCCCCAAGGTGTGGGACCTTGCAAAAGTGGGAAAGCTCTCCAGAGAAGGTTGGTTTCTCTTCCTAAACTACTTGCCAAAAGCTCTTCTAGTGCAAGCAAGCTAATCTAATCCTAATCTAACTTCCAAGGAGATAAGGAGAGAAATAAAACAAGAAAAAAAATAGAGCCTACACTAAAACGGTGATACACTAGAGAAGGAAAGTGTTGATCATATACTAAACTAGCCATGGAACAAAGAGAGGTGTGCAATGGAAAGGATGGACAACAACATCACAGACCATATAGCAGATTCACACAAAACAATGTTCCAAAACCCCATGAACACAACTCCCAGATCTGTAAATGAACATCCAAAACATGCACAGAATACTCCAAAACGATGAGAGGCAAGAGGATGCAATGAAAACAAGCAAATGATGGACAAATGCATCACAAAAATGAGTTTTATTGCTTGAAATTTACACAGAGCATCATACAAGAGAAAGAGGCAAAAACACCATTTATAGAGCAGGGGAGGAGATTCAAACTCCATTTTGACCCTAAGGAAGAAAAGAAGGGGGAGGCAGAGAAGAAAAATGAACAACCACTAACTAACTTTGAAAATGTTACTTTTTTACATTTTATAGAAAAAACACGAGAAGAGAGGAAAAACGCGGGATCTGCTCCAACCACTTTTCAAAATGTGTTTTAATTCTTCCTTTGTTGATGGGCTCGATGTAAAAGCTCATAATTCCATGTATCTACTTCGTAGACCAAAGAAAATGACCCATACTTCATTAAATCTGGTGGTTGGAACTGGTTTTTGTCTTTTCCATGCCAAAACACATTTTGCAAATTTATCCCCCAAATCTTCACCAAAATCCAAAATCAAAGACTCCATGATGAAGAGAATCTTCAGATATTTCCATTGGTACCAAGAACGTCAAAAATGGAGCTTTGGATCAAAAGATATGGCCTTCTGAGTTTTTCCTTAACGTTTTCGGCAAAAAAAAACTCAGGAAAATTTTGAACTTTTCTCCTGCAAATCCTTTGATGACGTGGCATCCATTAGGGTCGGTGGAGGCAGGGGATCCTTTTTCCATTTTACACTTTTTGACAAAAATTCAAAAAATCTCATTTGCCTCCAAAGGTTCGCCGGCCCGCATTAGCTTTTTGATGTGCCAGCTCAACACTCAATTTTCACCTTTTTGACAAAAGGGAAAATTTTCACTTTTTCCTCCAATAACCCACCATTCCGAGATTCATTGGCAAACATCTCTCCCAAGCCCCGCAGGTCTGCCTTGGGCAAACTTTCCCTTCTAACTCCATTGAACCATAACTCAAAAAATACAAGGAGTTAGAAAGAGCTCTTTACCTTTCTGGAAAGGGGAAGAAATTCTCTATCTGATGGAGTATTTTCAAGAAATCCTTGAGTTCCTGAAATTTTTGAAATTTGGACTAAGGCACAAAAAGGGAGTAAGTTAACCCAAAATAAGAGGGAGATTATTTTGGTTAATAATTGTCTTACAACATCGTGAGTGGTGTCCCATGTTTGTAACCCAATTTTTGTGGTCTACATTGTCTTCTTGCGTGTTTACATCATCATCTTGTGTCTTATCTTACACAATGTCTATGTCTTAGCTTACATTTTGTATTCTACATGTGTGTTTGTCTTTTCTTGTACTAAAACTTGTCTCCTAGCCACATTTTTGTGTGTGCCTTGGTTTCTACCAAACACATTCCCTTCCCCTACAGGGCACAATTTCAACACAATTGTCAGTCCTCTTTTGGTCCGCATACTCCTTCAACGATGTTGCATGCGCCCCAAACGAGGGTGGGCATCATTTGGGTGAATTAGTCGCCTCATACAACGTCATACAATCATAGTTCAACACATCACAATACCGGTACAACACAATTGTCAATACTAGATAGGGCTCAAAATCAAACTTGGGTCCTTAGCACAACACGACCATTCTTGGATGCCTATAACCAAGGGGGTTACACACCATTTTGGTATTTCATCACGGTCTACAAAACTACATATAGCGGATTTTACAAGGCATACATTCATTAGCACTTTTGCGTTGGATCAAATTTTTCAAATTTTACACACCATCTGCAGTGGTGTCCTACATTGCGGGAAGTAGTTAAAGGTTGGAGGATAACACCAGAATTTTCTCCCTACACTTCTTCCATGACTTGGCATGAGATCACCCCAAAAACTCGCGGCTAGTGTAACTGGTGTGAGATCACCGGAAAAACTCATTCATCTACAACATCATCGGATCCTTTCTACATCCTTTTTCTCATCACGGATCAGGTGCACATGTTCCTTTTTCATTTTCATAATTTCTTTACATATTTTTTACACATTTTGATCATATACGTGCGTATTTGACTACTTATTTGTTATTCTCTTTTGTAGGTCCATATGTAGGGGAAGAGGTAGTCAACATCATCAAAATTTTCACAACATCAACAAAAACATCAACAACAGGCACATCGCGACATCTACACATGTGTTTCCACCCTAGGGTCATTTTCATCATCACTTTTTGCAATTTTTCCTCCTTAGCATCCACACTTCACATTTTTATCACTCTACGCTTTTGTCTCATCCTCAAAGACACTTTCGTTATCAATCTACATGGTTTTCAACTATGCATCTCTTATCTACTTTATGTTATCAAGAATTCTCTCAACAACATAAAGGGGAGAAATGTAGACACAAAATCATGCACTTTGGGTAATTATCTAGTCTTGGTTACATACTACTATTCATGTGATTCCTAAGTAAGAAAAGTACTTATTAACCCATATCTTTGGCCACCTTTCTTTGCTTTCTATTTCCACTTTTGGTCTTACACCCTTACTTGTTTAGTCTACCTTTTTATACCTCGGCATTTATCATCCTGGACACTAGTGATCAGCCAGGGATGCAAGTGTCGACGCTTTTGTCCCCTCCGGGCACCCCCCGACTCCTTTGTACTTTGTGCACATATTTTGGGTCCTTTCTAGCCATTTGAGAATATTATCTTTTTAGTAGTCAGCCTTTTCGAGTTAATTATAAAATTCAAGCACGGGAATCATATGAATATAAAGTTATGTGATCATAATAAATCACCAACACTAAGCACTAGTTATCACCACCTAAGGTTGCATCCATCAAGCATCTAAGAGCTCCATTGCATCCATATAACACCATCCAAGGGACACAAAGGTTGGTTATTCTGCATACACTTCATAGGATGGAAGTTCATTCTATTTCATGCACACATCTATTATATTTCTTTACATCTAGCTTACTTTTTGTTATCAATCAGTGACACACACAAGAGCCACCTAGGGCACAATTCCACACATACACATAGAACTACATTGGGTCTAAGATGTAGTGTAGCATTCAGTCATAAGATCACCATTGTGACAGTTGAGGACAATCTAACCCCTCATTTTGCATCTTTCTTTTTAGAATTTGATGGCTATTTGAGGGTTTTGCAAGTCAATACTTCATTGCAGGTTTTCAATGCGACTTTGGGGATCAAGGTGTGACTTCATAAAGAACCAAAGGTGAGCAATAACGAATACCTCGTGACTAATCAAAGGAGGTTTCTTGAGCATTTCCATAGACCTAGGTGACTAGAAATAGGTCAAGGGTGCCCACAGGTGCCCCTATCCCTCTCCGTGCTCCCTAGTCTAGTTTATTCTTCCATATCTCGCATTTTTTTAGCTTGATACGATGGTCGGTGCTTTGTATTTTCCAATTTTCCATCTCTGTACACCTCTAGGATTTCTATGGATCAACTAAGGCTTTTTACCCTCTCTTGGCACTTAAGGTTTTTACTTTATTGCTTAGTTTTCTTGGGTTAATTTTTGTACTTAATTTTCTACATCTATTTACTATCAAGCACAATTGGATCGTTTAGGCATATATTTCATATTTAGCTTAATCAATCCCTTATAGGTAATAGTTTTACTTGGGCATGTAGTCGTGGAATACCTCAAGTGGCATGAAGGCTTTGCAAGATAAGGACATTTGATTAATCTAATTTTGGCTTTGAGTAGGGTGTAGAAAACCTCACAGTACTAGTGTTACTTGGACATATAGTCTTGGAATACCTCAAGTGGCATGAAGGATTTGCAAGATAAGGACATTTGATTACTCTAATTTTGTCTTGTAGTAGGGTGTAGAAACCCTCGAGCACTAATGAATGTAATAGATCGTGTGACCTCTCATGATGTTAATGGTCAAAGGAGCTATGATGTATGGTTACCAATGATTGTAAATATTGCTTTAGAAGGATTTTGAACGCGTAAAATTTTATTGAATGTCCCACTTGTAATACGTGTGTAACTTTTGAGTTGCCTAAGGAAAATAAAATGAATCTTATGAAAGGAATCACACTCCTAGAGACGGGAATCCGTAAGTGTAGAATTAAGTAGCATATGAATTCATTTGTTTTAAATGATGCCAATTCTTGACCAAAGTAACCATGTAAATGTAGTTAGAACAAGGGTAAATAAGATTAAACTAGGGAATGACCGTTACTGAAATTGGTATGCCATTGAGCGATGTCAAAACTAAATGAAATGCCTAATGTGATCAAAAATGAATGTAATAAAGTAGAGCTCCACGACCGATACAACAAACTAATAAATCAGAAAACCAAATATGAGGCATGAACACATACTTTGTACGCATAAATATGGTTAAACAACGATGTTAATGAAATAATGAAATGTAGCCTTGAGAATGGGATACCTTCGAATGTAGCCAAGGTCTTGTGAGTTAAGGAAATTTCACTCTAGTTGGACTTGAAAATTTTCATAGAAACCTTGGCGTAGATGGGAATACATTAAACCTAGGATCACTCAAGAAGTAGAATTTATGGTCGAAACATGTAATTAACCCGTAACTATCAAGAATGAATCCTTAAGATGATGAATTAGAAGTAGATTGAAATGTGAGATTCGTCACTTAAATTCAAAGCAAAATATCTATAATGGGAACACAAGTGTAATGTACCCTTCCATGTGCAACATGATTGTGAAACGAATTCCTAATTGGAGAAAATGAATTATGAATCAAGAATGATACAAATTAATTAGTTAACCTACATAGTTGGTTGTAATAACTTGAAGATGAAAAGAGTGTACCGTTAGTATTAAACAATGTCTATGAAAATAACTTGGTATAGGTTAGCATTAAACAATGCTATGAAAAGAGTGTCTTGTTAGTACAGCTTAGTATTAAACAATGCTATATAAATATAAAGTTATGCGATCATAGTAAAGCACCAAGCACTAAGCACTAGCTATCACCACCTAAGGTTTCATCCATCAAGCATCTAAGAGCTCCATTGCATCCATATAACACCATCCAAGGGACACAAGGGATGATTATTTTGCATACACTTCATAGGATGAAATTTCATTCTATTTCATGCACACATCTATTATATTTCTTTACATCTAGTTTACTTTCTTGTTATCAAGTGTGACACACAAGAGCCACCTAGGGCACAATTCTGCAAACACACACAAGCAAAGAACTACATTGGAGTCCGAGATGTAGTGCGGCAACTGAGTCGTAAGATCAACATTGTGACATTTGAGGACAATCGACCGCTCATTTTGTATCTTTCTTTTTTAGAATTTGATGAAAAATTGAGGGTTTCATGGGTCAATACTTCATTGCGGGTTTCAATGACTTTGGTGATCACTATGCAACTTCATAAAGCAACCAAAGGCGAGCAATAACGAATACCTCGTGACTAATCGGAGGAGGTTTCTTTAGCATTTCCATAGACCTAGGTGACTAGAAATAGGTCAAGGGTACCACAGCACCCCCGTCCCTCTTCGAGCTCCCCACTCTAGCTTATTCTTCCAAATCTACATTTTTTTGAGCTTCAGTATGATGGTCGGTGCTTTTTATTTTCCAGCTTTTCAATCTCTGCACATCTCTCGGATTTCTACGAATTAACTAAGGCTTTTTACCCTCTCTTGGCACTTAGGGTTTTTACTTTATTGCTTAGTTTACTTGGGTTAATTTTTGTACTTAATTTTTACATCTATTTACTTTCTACAATACGATCCAATTAGTCATATATTGTATATTTAGCTTAATCAATCCCTCATAGGTAATAGTTTTACTTGGGAATATAGTCGTGGAATACCTCAAGTGGCACGAAGGCTTTGCAAGATAAGGACATTTGATTAATCTAATTTTGGCTTTGATTAGGGTGTAGAAAACCTCACAGGTAATAGTGTTACTTGGACATATAGTCTTGGAATATCTCAACCGGCACTGGCATGAAGGATTTGCAAGATAAGGACATTCGATTACTCTAATTTTGTCTTGTAGCAGGTGTAGAATCCCTCGAGCACTAATGAATGTAATAGATTGTGTGCCCTCCCATGATGTTAATGGTCAAAGGAGATACGATGTATGATTACCAATGATTACAAATATTCATAGAAACCTTGGCGTAGATAAGAATGCATTACACTTAGGATCACTCAAGAAGTAGAATTTATGGTCGAAACATGTAATTAACCCGTAACTATCAAGAATGAATCCTTAAGATGATGAAACAAAAGTATTTTGAAATGTGAAATTCGTCACTTAAATTCAAAGCAAAATATCTATAACGGGAACATAGGTGTAATGTACCCTTCCATGTGTAACATGATTGTGAGCCGAATTCCTAATTAGAGAAAACGAATTATGAATCAAGAACGATACAAATTAATTAGGTAACCTACATGGTTGTAATAACTTGAAGATGAAAAGAGTGTACCGTTAGTATTAAATAGTGCTATGAAAATAACTTGGGATAGGTTAGTATTAAACGAGTGCTATGGAAAGAGTGTACCGTTAGTATTAAACAATGCTATATAAATATGAAGTTATGTGATCATAGTAAAGCACCAAGCACTAAGCACTAGCTATCACCAGGTCTAAGGTTGCATCCATCAAGCATCTAAGAGCTCCATTGCATCCATATAACACCATCCAAGGGACACAAGGGATGATTATTCTCGCATACACTTCCTAGGAGGGAAGCTCATTCTATTTCATGCACACATCTATTATATTTCTTTACATCTAGTTTACTTTCTTGTTATCAAGTGTGACACACACAAGAGCCACCTAGGGCACAATTCTGCACACACACACAAGCAAAGAACTACATTGGGTCTGAGATGTAGTGCAACGCTGATTCATAAGATCACCATTGACATTTGAGGACAATCGACCCCTCATTTTGTATCTTTATTTTTAGAATTTGATGAAAATTTGAGGGTTTTACGGATCAATACTTCATTGCGCAGTTTCCATTGACTTTGACGATCACCGTGCAACTTCATAGCGACCAAAGGCAAGCAATAAAAAATACCTCGCGATGAATCAGAGGAGGTTTACTAAGAATTTCCATAGACCCATGCGACTAGAAACAGGTCTAGGGTGCCCAAAGGCACCCTTGTCCCTATCCAAGCTCCCCATTCTAGCTTATTATTCCATATCTACATTTTTTTGACCTTGAGTACAATGGTTAGTGCTTTGTATTTTCCATTTTTCCACTCTGTACACCTCTGGGATTTCTGCAAATCAACTAAGGCTTCTTACCCTCTCTTGGCACTTAGGGTTTTTACTTTATTGCTTAGTTTACTTGGGTTAATTTTTGTACTTAATTTTTTGCATCTATTTACTGCTACAATAGGATCGATTAGTCATGTATTGCATATTTAGCTTAATCAATCCCTCATAGGTAATAGTTTTACTTGGGAATATAGTCGTGGAATACCTCAAGTGGCACGAAGGCTTTGCAAGATAAGGACATTTGATTAATCTAATTTTGGCTTTGATTAGGGTGTAGAAAACCTCACAGGAATAGTGTTACTTGGACATATAGTCTTGGAATACCTCAAGTGGCATGAAGGATTTGCAAGATAAGGACATTCGATTACTCTAATTTTTTCTTGTAGTAAGGTGTAGAATCCTCGAGCACTAATGAATGTAATAGATTGTGTGCCCTCCCATGATGTTAATGGTCAAAGGAGATACGATGTATGGTTACCAATGATTGCAAATATTGCTTTAGAAGGATTTTGTACGCGTAAAATTTTATTGAATGTCCCACTTGTAATACGTGTGTAACTTTTGAGTTGCCTAAGGAAAAATAAAATGAATCTTATGAAAGGAATCACACTCCCTGAGGCGGGAATCCGTAAGTGTAGAATTAAGTAACATATGAAATCCTTTGTTTTAAACGATACCAATTCAAGACCAAAGTAACCGTATAAATGTAGTTAGAACAAGGGTAAATAAGATTAAACTAGGGAATGGCCGTTACAAAATTGGTATGGCATTGAGCAATGTCAAAACCAAATGAAATCTAATGTGATCAAAAAATGAATGTAATAAAGTAGAGCTCCACGACCAATACAACAAACTAATAAATCGAAAACCAAATATGAGGCATGAACACATACTTTGTACACATAAATGTGGTTAAACAATGATGCTAATGAAATAATGAAATGTATCCTTGAGAATGGGATACCTTCGAATTTAGCCAAGGTCTTGCGAGTTAAGGACATTGCACTCTAGTTTGACTTGTAAAAGTTAATAGAAACCTTAGCGTAGATAGGAATGCATTAAACCTAGGATCACTCAAGAAGTGGAATTTATGGTTGAAACATGTAATTAACTCTGTAACTATCAAGAATGAATCCTTAAGATGATGAAACAAAAGTATTTTGAAATGTGAAATTCGTCACTTAAATTCAAATCAAAATCTCTATAATGGGAACACATGTGTAATGTACCCTTCCATGTGCAACATGATTGTGAGACGAATTCCTAATTGGAGAAAACAAATTGTGAATGAAGAACGATACAAATTAATTAGGTAACCTACATATTTGTTTGTAATAACTTGAAGATGAAAAGAGTGTACTCTTAGTATTAAACAATGCTATGAAAAGAACTCGGGATAGGTCTACTATTGATCTAATAACCTTCCTTTTTCTTCCCATGAATTTTTCCATTCTTGTAATGAAAGTATATTGCCAAACCAAGTAAACATGAATCTTAGAAACAAATCCTTAAGACAAATATTGGAAGACGCATGTGTGTATAAACGTTCCTAATAACAATCATGCTATATAAAGTTATTTCCATAAGAGAAACGAGCAAATTCTAAAGGAACCACTATAGGTGAAATGTTAAACAAAATGATGAAAATGCAACCTAGTTTTAAGAGGGATGAAGAGCCACATGTTAAGTGTTCTTCATATAATTATAGTCAATTAATAAAAATAGGATTGTAATAAATATGTAACCATGAAAATGCTTTGTTGTGGGAAGTTCCTATCAGTAAGTGTATATTGTAGTGGGATTGTTGTTGTACTTTGTCATTTTGGGAAATGTGGCTTTGATGTGCATCATGTGTTTCATGTTATATATGTGGGTTCATGGTTGTGAAAACATCTCATGTGTTGTATATTAACCTAAGTGATCCCATGTGGTGTCATGTATCAAGAAATGTAACACAAAAAAATTATCCCGGTATTTGTGTGTTGTATTTGTGTGTGTAAAATGTGGGTGTGACACCTTGTACTAAACAAATAACCGGTGAAGGGACTGTGCATTTATTCTTTCAGTTTGTATGGGTTCATTTTGGTTTTCCCACTTCTATTATTTCATATTGGGATTCCATGTTTCTTGGGAATTTTGGTCAACTTTGTGGGGTTTGATGGAAACTAAACTAAATAAAATCATTGCTTTCCATCCACAGACTGATGGTCAAGCAAAGGTTGTGAACTACAAAGTGGTACATCTTCTTAGGGGTTATTGTGGTAAACATCCTAAATTGTGGGATGAACATTTGTATTATGTTCAACATGCTTATAACCGTGCACTACATTCTTATACTATGAAGTCTCCTTTTGAGACTTGTTTTGGTTATCTACCTAAATCTCCATTAGATTTCTCTTTTGGACAAGAAATTGTTGTTAGTGGACTTAGTGATACTGAAAAAGCTAAAAATTTTGTGCAGAGAATACAACAGGTCCATCAGTATGTCTGAGAACAGTTGGAGAAAATTCAAGAGAAATATAAAGCAAGGCATGATAAACATCGTCTAAGCCCATGTCGAAGGCATTTAACGATCCAAAAAAAACATCGAACTAGTCACAAGTTCCAAGTTGGTGATTCAGTTTGGCTTCACATCAGCAAAGAAAGGCTAACAAGTGAAGGAAAAAGTTAAAACCAATTCAGTATGGTCCATTCCGAATATTGGAGAAAATTGGTAATAATGCTTTCTAGTTGGATTTACCTCCATACATGCAAATTTATTCAGTTGTAAATGTTGAAAATTTGAAGTTGTATGAACCACCTATGATTATTGATCATGATGCTAATGTTGTACCTTCTGTTGATGATTTTGCACTGAGTATATGGATGAGTTGCAAGAATATATCATTTTGGACACGAAGGTTAAAACCTTGCAAAGGGATGATGTTTTATATCTTCGTGTGGGTTTTAAAGGCATGAATCCAAGCAAGGAAAATGGATTGAAACTGAAAAGGTGAGGGAGAAGTACCCTCGCCTATTCACCAATTAAAATAACTTTTGGAGGTCCAAAAGTTTCTCGTGGGAGGAGTGATCCAGAGGATCCTCGCTAAGAAATGTCAATCTAATATCTTCTGAAAATCAGTCGCATGCGGTTGCATTGCGTAGAGAAAAATGAGAGATTTCGACAAGATTCTGTTTGTTAAAAATAGAGCACGTATGTAGAAAATATAACCCGCTGAAATTTTCGGCCAACTAGTAAAAATCAAGCTACGCGAGTGACATGGACGCGTTCACATCCGCCAAGTGGACCAATGAAATTGTGAAAAGTGGCACAATTGGTATGAAGTAAATATTCCGGTTTCATGCGCGTCAATCTTTGACACTCGGTTGGGAATAGGTGGACCCCGCTATTTATTAGCCCTCAGGGGCCCTCGGCCAGTCGACACACTTGATTGTGGAAGGGTGTCTTGGCCTCCAATCTTCATATTACCATTGATGAGCTTATGTATATATTTGCTCAAGTTTTTGTAACAAGATGCAAGTGGCACTATGTTACTAGTGCTTTGAAATGTATTGTAAACATTTGCATCGACCTGGGCAGCTAACTCCGACTTGGAGAGTCGAATTTGAATTGCTCGCTCGACCGAGTCGAGCACCCACCTCGATTTCAATTGCCCCCATAGCTCACCATATTTTGCCACCCGTCTCGCCACCTCAACATTATCCCCAACTTCCTCGCCACCTATTTACCTTATCTCCTTGGCGCATATATCCATCTAATCCAACTTGCCGCCTAATCAACCTCACGCCAAACTTAGCGTATCCAACCAAGTGCCTTAACACTTGCCTAACAAAAGCAGTTCTTTGACCAATATAATATCAACCACCGCCCATATTTAAACGGTTATCCTACACCGCCTTGCGTTGAATGTGGTATTAAGTCCCAATGAGGAAAATCTTATGCGTATGAGGGGGCTCAAACATTAGTGGGTTGGGTAAAATGATAAGGGCCCAATCGTTAGGCCCACTGTGTTGAATTATATATAAAGGGAGTTATCACTAATTGAAGGGTAATTGATGTAAAATCTATGTACCCTTGGAGGTCAGGTTGTGGGAGCTAGGGGCATTTTTAAGAAAATATTCGAAAGGAGACTAGGGCTTATTTTGCAAGAGGAACACAATGATAAGGTTTGAATCATGTAATATTTTTGTAAGTGTTATTTTGTTATGATTTTAATAGATTGGTCCCTTTAATTGGACCCAGAGACGTAAGCTCTAAACATCAAACTCCATTATTATGGATTGTGTCAAATTCTTGACAATTTGTTCTGTTTTTGTTTGATTACCACAAAGCTTGCATGATTTCTAATTTTAATTAAAAATGTGGAAAATCCGTAATGTCAAATTAAATATAAAAAAACATTGTTTAAAGCAAACATTTGGATGAATGCTACCATTTTGGTTATTATTTTGAATCTGAAAAATATCTCATTTCTCTCATCTCCAAAGAAAATTTCTCCATCTTCACATGGATCTCTTCATTTGTTGGTGTGATGTCTATTGCCCTCATCTCCCAAGACAATTTCTCCAACGTTGCATAGATCTCTTCCATCGTAGGTGTAATACATTAATAGGAACTCACACCATTGAAGTATTTGGAGCCCACGCCCACTTAAACTACTTTAGTGTATATAAACATGAATTCTAGTTTGGAAAAATATAGTTGTAGAAAAATATTATGCCAATGCACCTGTGTAGGTGTGATGATAAGGATGTTTCAAATTTAGCATAATTTCCATGATTATGCATTATTGTAGCATTCCCCTATTGTACCTGCATCTCCTCTTGGTTTTCATCATGATAAGCCTAAAATATGGAAGGAATTTCTCCAAGAATAGCAAACTTATTCTTATTTCAAGCAACTGCTTTAGTTCCTCTGAGGTTCGGAGGAGCTCGAGCTTTACCTTTCCTACAAACTCTGGTGAAACCATCTGCATTAGAAGGATCAACAATAAACCCTTGATTTTCTTGCTAAATTTGTTGTTTACCCTTTTGTCTTCTTGTGGCATTTTCTCAAAAGAGTCCGATACTTTAAGTTGGAGACAATCTGGAACTAAATGTCCGAGCCGCTGACATTCCCTACACCTGAAAGAAATGGATTCATAATCAAAGGTTTGATGCCAAACAAAATCTCCGACCTAGATGTTAAGAGCCTCAGGCAAAGGATTATTTAAATCCAATTCAACACATATTGAGGCATAACTAGAATTTTTTTTCTTCGTGGTAATCTCTAATGTACCCAAAGAGTTGCCCAAAACTTGAATGCATTCATCTTTCCAAAATATCAAAAGGTACGGCAAATAACTAGATCTAAACTGAACCCTGGAAAGGAGTTCTTTTGTAGGGATAAAATCTAAATGCCGGTATTTCATGAAAAGACCAACATGCTTGAAGAAATAAGGACCTCCTTCAAAGATTCAAACACAATCTAAAACATTATCAAAGGAACCGGGGTGATCTCAGTGTCTCCCTCAATCAACCATGCTTTACATGCCCAATCCTCAAGCACCCGCAAATTTAATCTAGCCCCCATAAATTTACAGATGGGGTCATGTCTCTGAAAATAAACTAAATCCTACGCCACAGAATCAGGATTGAAAATGACAGTTGTAATCTCCTCACAACGAGGAAGGCATCCATTGATTTTAACATCACTTACTTTTCCTTTTCCCAAAGAAGATCGTTGTCTCTGAGCAAAATCTGCAAGAATACTTGTTACGCCAACATCATGTGTGGAATGATTGACAGAATGACCCAACATGACTTGTTTGAAAGAGACCTGAGAAAACCCAACTGTAGTAAGGCCCATGAGGGTCACAACTCTTTATTCCTCTATACACATTTTCAAACTTCGATGCAGGGGTTAAATTTGACGTTCATTTAGATGTTTTTGATGATTTTAGCCGTAAAATACTAGTAAATATTTGTCACAGTCACAATATACAACTTGCATATTTAAAATTTGACCTTCAATTTTTATATAAATTTATTTGTAAATTATTAAAAATATATAAATATATATTAAAAATAATAAAATAATTATATAATAATTAGCATAAAGAACACTCTTTTGTATTTCTGAATGGCATTATTGAAAATTTGTTTGAGATGACTTAGGCAGCCATAAAATTTAACCCCTGCTTTCATACAACCACTTGCTAAAGTTAAATAAAAACATATTTGTAAAAAATTAAGGTTTTAAAAAAGGTGGTGGGTGGCTTTTGTAAATTTAAATAAATTGAAATAGAGGTTTCTTAATAAGTTATTTGTATAAAATATGTTATTTACAAAATTTAAAGAGTGATCAATATATTTATTGGCGCATTAATACACTATATTTATTAAATTATTATTACTAGCAATCGCATGTGTACAATGCAATGTGAACGCCGAACGGTATAAGTTTTTTGATTTTGACCATTGGGATTCCTCCATTTATTGGGTTAGAGATTATTACTCCTTGAATTAATTGTATTAGTCCCCTGATCTAGGTGTTCCAAATGTGGATCGTATACCCTATGCCTTGTCAGCTCAAAATTTAGAAAAATCATTCACTAAAATTATTGAACAGTTAATTGTCACGTGGTTGCTTAACCTATTAAACAATTGTCATTTTTTGAGAAATTAATCATCTTTAATATTTCACAAGGTATAAAATGCAAATACATGTCATAACCTCATAAACTCATTTTTCTTGTCTATCAATCCCCAACTAATGCAATTTATGTTTACTTGTCATACAAGGATTAACCTTATGAAGTGCTCATATCTTGATTTATAATATGAAAAGGTTCTGAAACTTGCTAAGTCACTGAGGTTGTGGAAGCTTTTGGGTTTTCAGTTGAGGTTCTCTACATCCTTTCATCCCAAAACTAATGGTCACGCTGAGGTAGTTAACTACTCATTGGTTCACGCTCTCCACATATTATCATCAAAATCAGTAGTGGGTCATTTTTATTCATGTATTGCAGCATAGTTAGAATATAGCTATACATGTAATGAAATCTTGGGTGGGAACCAAAGCGCCCATCATGGTAACGCATCAAATGAAGAGCGCATTCATGCATTGGAACTTCTTTAATGCGGGGTTGTTGCCACATTGCTTTTCTTGTCGGAAATAAAGTTGGGAAATCCATTGAGAAAAGGCCTTCCGTATTGTATTCATTTATTGGCGAAAGCCCAAGCTTTGCCATGGCATGGTAAATGGAGTGTTACCATCGTGGTTGAGCAAGAACTGTTTGATTTCCTCTTCTTTTGTTCTTGTATTGTGAGGTGTTAGCATGAAAGACGATGAGTGTTCATATGTTTCATCAAAGTGGGTGGGAACACCACTACCATGAGTTGTAGAGCAAGTTTGCATTTGGGGCAGTTCCATTGTGGCTATGTTGAGAGAGGAGGAAACATTTGACGACTTGGATGGTAGTGAGGAAAGGGCGTCATCATCGATTAAGACATCTTTGTAATAGGGATTGTGTTGGATTTTATATTGCAAGGTCAAACACAATATTGTTGACGTAGAAATCATAATTTTTTAAATTAGATCCTTCCCTTTGTATGAGAACTATGTCCAAATCTCCAAGGCGGTGGGGTAGGGTCTTTGTTATTGAAGTAATGTTTTGTGGGAAAGCTTATGGTGTGTCCTGAGTATTTGTATTGCCCGCCACGTACTTGGGTGACTTGCATGAATGGATTAACTCGTGCGATAAGCATCTCCTCGATTTGGATTAAAGATGCAAGAATGATAGGTTACTTTTTTCAGGTCCATGTTGTTCCATGAAGAGAAGCGGTGGCCTTGTTTTTCACTTTTGCATCTATTACAGGAGGGAAAGCCTTCAAAGGAAATTGTTTTAATTCCTAGGTAATTTTCCAAGCAGATTGAGCAAGTTTGAATGGTCGCCAACAAATCTATTCTTTTGCGAAACTGACATTGGGCTTCAATAGTCAGCATCGAGGGTGGGAATATGGGAAATCTGTGTGTATTGGAAGGGGTGGGGTGTTCTGTTTGAGTCGTTTGTGGATTGCAAGGTGGAAAGCATTCAGAAGGAGAGGAGAAACTATTTGTATATGTGCGATGAACTGAAGAAAGGTTGGTACTTGAGACAGTTTCATGTGGCATCCCAGATATTTGGGGGAAAGTGACAGTTGTTAGCAAAGATGGGTTCATACGGAAGGAAGTGGTATGCTCTTGAAAGTTTGTTTCCATGGAAGTTACATGTGGAATGTTGGTTGGCAATTCTTCAGTAGTTGTATTTGATGGCAAGATTGGAATGTCAGGGGATCGTAGGTTGTTGGTCATTGTAAGTTGAAAGATATTAGAGATTTTTGTTGTTCTATGCTCTAATTTACGACGTCGTTTCCAACCCCTAATCATGCCTGCTTTCTTTCAAACCTAATTACTAATCTCTCTTTGAAGTGAAAGTTATAAATCCACAAGGACCTAGCATGATACTCCTTGATGGTGGTTATGGTGATCAGTTGGTGGTTATGGCGATCACTCGTGATGCTAGCTATAAGCCTTTTTGCTTTTCACAGCCTTGGAACATATGGAAATGATCTTTAGTCCTGATGTTAATCTATTTGATGCTTGCAGACCTTCAAACGACAATGTTTTGTTTTTGTTTTTATTTATCTTAAGTTGGGAAGTTGATCCCTTGTTTTGCAGTTTGTCTTTGGAAAATTCTGAATGGACTACTATAAAAGGACTGAATTCTCATATATCTAAAATGATATATGTTCAAACCAATCCTCCATGCTTAAACATGCAATGCTCAAACTAAATCAACAGACAAGAAACAAATGTCATCCAAAACAAAACTCGAGTTGTCATAGCTTTGTTTATTGCTTGCATGCAATTTATTTTGCTAAAAATTTGGGCTATCAGTTGTGATGACACAAGGAGGGCAGTCCAAGGCCCGAGGGAGGGACAGTGTTTTGAACTCTGCACTTGTTCGCTAAAAATCATCTGTAGTTCATCTGTGATACTTGTTTGTCAGTTTCTTTGTAAAAGAATGGTAAATGCTCTTTTAGTCTTTGTTAGTTGGTTGTCAGGCAATCAGTTCAAGTGATTATTGTGGTTTCAAAACATTCTATGCGCATGCCATCTAGGGTTAACCAGTAGCTTAGCTGATGTTAATTCTGCATAGAGAATTATTGATGGTATGGTATGCATTAGAGCATGGTCAACACAGATATGTGACACTTGAGTCTACCTGGTAGCTTGCTTCTCCTTACTTTACTTGTTATTGCTCATCTTGTTGGCGAGCAAGTACGACTGGCAATATACTTATCACCTTTCTGATATGAATCTCACATGGCAAAGGGTTGTGTACTCAAGTGAGTATGGAAAGGGAATACGTTTGTAACTATGCTGAAATTGTAGAATGCAATGAGAACAATCAATTTTAAGTTACAAAAAGTTAAAACCCAGAAACTTTTTAGTACCTTCAATATGAGAATGGTCTCCACTTAAAATGAGTTTGTATTTGTGTATCGACATCATGAATCTGGGTATTGTTACATGTTGGGAAACACACAAAGCTTTACTTTTATACTGAGCAGATAGTTATCTTATTGATGGGGAGGGAAGCAAAGACACATGTATGGAAGCTAGAAAAGTCAAATATCAACTCACGCACAAGTACTTGCAAATACCTTGTCTAAATAGGAAGTACAGATAAGAACATCTACAAACAAGCCTGTGCCAACTATGTTAGTTCCCTATAATAACCCAATACATTGACCACATGAAAAACTATTATCCCACAGAATCCCATATGGTATCTTCACTACAAATGGCCAGTGGACTTTACAGAGAATAAATGATCCAAGAAAGGGAAGGCTTTGATATTCCCCTCATCGCATTGTATACTTTCAGACTACTTTTTCTCATTTGATATGGTTAAGTGTGACTAATTATTATCAACTAAAGGGTTTGTATGAGTGTAATTCATATTATTTAAAGTAAATCATGTTTATATGAATTATATACCTATAAACCATGTTTGTTGGCATATTATTCTCACTTAACCAAATCAAATGAGCCATAAATGCCTTAAGATAAACAAACACAATCCATATCTATAGCATTTTTAAAAACACCATTTTGTTTTAGTTAACACATTTTTCACATAAAAAAAAACAACCCAAAAAACCATCAAAATCCCTCCAATGTTCTTTCTTTGCCTTTTAAGTTATGTTCAAGATTTTAATCTTACCCTCTTCTGTAGAATCCACAACCATCACACCACTAAGCTTCAAAGTGTTGAAAAATCCGTAGGCATGTGCGTAAGAATTTTCGACATACTTTTCTCACTTGGACCAAACTAAAGAAGCATCACTCCAAATAGTGCATGTTTGTATGGATGTAAATCACACGAATAAATTCAAATCATGTTTTTATGAATTATACACATGCAAACAAACACAAGAACATATGCATACTCAGAAAACTTTAGAAAATAAATATAAAAATATTTTAGATAATCATAATAGATTGTATCACTCATGACCTCAGTGAGGTTTTAAAAACCTCACTTGTATTAGGATCGTTCTTTCATTTCCTTCTTTCTCTTGATTAAAATGAGCTACAAATGTCGAAAGATAAACAAGTGGAATCCATATATGTAACATGTTTAAAAACACCATTTTTTGGCTAGCACATCCTATACATCAAACAAAGACAACCCAAAAACCCATTAAAAGCATATAGTGCTCCTTGTAAACTTTAGGCTAAGTTCACAAATTTATGTTTACCCTCTTATGTAGAATTCAAACATGTCAAATCACTAAGCTTCAAACGTTGATAAATCCGCAAGAGCTAAAAAATTCACATGCAGGTGTTGGTTCAGGTGCAGCTCAAGTTCTTTGGCATCTTACCCTGCGAATTGATGTGAAACACCACAACAAAGTGAAAGAGATGTGTGAATGTTTACAGTGGTTTGGTGTCTTGGCCATTAAGTATTGCAAGAGATAAACATAACAATGGGCTCGGGTCATACCATTAATCAATATTAATGGCAATAGATGAGGTGTCTGTAATACGGTTGATAACAACAATTGTCAATGGAGCTTGTACACCAACACTTCATTAATACCCAACAACATAACAAATATTGGCTCGCATTACATTTATAAATGATGGATTCAATTTTCACGGCCCTACCTAACATTTTATTGTCTCCACATAGACAACAAGTTATGGTTTATAATTATAGTCGAGAACATTTTTTCCACTTCAACTTTTAATATTCCCCATAGACACCAAGTTATGATGTACTGTTATAGTCGAAAGCATTTTTTATACCTCCACTTTCAATATTCCTTTCCCCACACCTTTCAATTTTGGAGTTATTCAACCCACCTGTAATCAACATAGTTGTGAAGGCCAAATTATCTGTATTGAATGGCTTATGTCTATCCGATCAACGTGTAAAGCTAAGCTAAGCTAAGCTTGAATGTGCGACATAATTCATGACATGCACCGCTCACCTCATCGAACTCAGATGATATATTCCCACGCACCCCACAAGATCTGGTTTATATATCATCTCCTCTGATTCAGATCAACCATGGCACCGGTCGAGAGCTACGGAAAATTAGACGGCACGATCGTATATTCCGTTGTGGGAAGACTTCACTACGGCTTCGACGTTTTCACCCTCCATCTTCCTCACGCTCAATCTTCCCTCTCACAAATCAAATTTCTCAACCATCGCAGACTCACCGATGGAAAATCCATTTACTACAATGCTCAGTTCGTCACACCCTCTGATGCCAAGCTCCTCCTTCAATCTACAGTGCATGTCGTCTCGATTCGCTTTAAACCAGAGGATTTGGGAAGCGAAAACGCAGGGAAATCGGAGGTGAGAGATCTGACCAAAGAAGGCACTGTCAATAATGTGTTTTCTTACTCGTCTCCGGATGGGAAACAATTACTGTTCAGATCGGGATGATCCGGGCACAAAAATTTGTACATAATGGATGTAGAGGAAGGCGAGGAGGGGTGGATTCAAACCCTGATAGAAGGCCCTGGATTGACACGATGCCCTGCTGGTCTAAAGAAGGAACACATGTCAAAAAAATTGTTAAAAATGCGAAAACGTCCAGACGGCCGTCAAACAGTCAACTTTAAGATAGTCACAGAAACGTCCAGGAGGTCCTCTACCATAGGGGGAATGCCTTCGGCGTAATTATTTAAAAACTTAAATTTTAAGTGTATTTGACACAAATAAATATATTTATTTGTAAAGAAAAATTCACGACATACCACATAAAATATTTTGCTGAAAAGTAAATACTCCCACTCACAAATATAATTACAAAATCAAGCAACCTTAAACTTCATTAATTAATCACACAATTTCAATTTATTAATATGTGAGAAAAAATTGTAAATTGAGAAATTATTATTCATCTATGAAATAAAGATATATAGCTTTCACAGAAACAATACAATTCAGGAAATAAGATTAAAACCGATCGATCAACTTCACTACTTCAAAAAAACATCGATCCAAAACAAAAATGCATTTTAACAGATCAGACGAATAAAATTTCGAAGTTGACATGAATATCTGGACAATCTACATATATATTTAATGCGGTAATAAAAGCCTTGCACATATTAATGCATGATCAATGAAGTTTCCCTCGGGTTTCATACAAGGGCAGTAAGATATGGCGGACACAGAACAGACACAGAAATAGAAAGAGCTTCTTCACCTACTTCCTTAACATAAGCTTTCCATGAATGTAATAACGGCAAGTTCTTTTAAAGCTTGACGACGTCGGGAATGGCGACGGGGTATCTAAGAATACAGTCGGACCAGGGCCCTGCTGTGGGGGTTTTCACTGTCTGCAACGCCTTCCAGACGGCGCTGTTGCATTTAAACCCGCTTCCGAAAGCGATCTGCCAAACGCGGTCCCCTCTGCGCATTCTCCCCTTCGCTTCAATGTAGGCGAGCTCGTACCAGAGCGACGATGACGACGTGTTGCCGAACCTGTACAGAGACATTCGCGACGCCTCGACGTGCTCCGCAGAAAGTTGCAGGTTTTTTCGAGCTCGTCGATCACGGCTCGCCCGCCGGCGTGGATGCAGAAATGATCGAAGGCGCGTTTGAAGTCCGGGATGTAGGGTTTCCACTTAGGGTTTATGAATTTGCGGCCGATGACGGAGAAAAGGAAGATAATTTGTTCAGAAATCGGGAGAACCAGAGGGCCGAGTGTGGTAATGTTGGATTTCAGAGCTTCTCCAGCGATGGCCATGAGATCTTTGGACAGAGAAGTTCCTACCATGCCCTGGGAATCCTCTTCCTGGTAGACGCAGCGGTATGCTCTGTCGTCGGCGCCCTTGTGTGTTCTCACGACGTGCACGAGCCGGTATTTTGCGCGGCGGCGGAGCTTGGATTTGTTGGTGAGCAGAATGGCGGCGCCGCCCATGCGGAAGAGACAGTTGGGGAGCAGCATGGATCTCTGGTTTCCGCAGTACCAGTTCGGGGTTATGGTTTCCGTGCTGACGATCAGCGCGTTCGAGTTACGGTGAACCTGAAGAAGATCTCTAGCGAGATCCAGAGAAATCACCCCGGCGCTGCATCCCATTCCGGAGAGATTGAAGCTTTTGATGTTTCCCCTCATTTTGTATCGATTTATCACCATCGCAGACAGAGACGGCGTGGGGCAAAACAGACTGCAGTTCACGATCAAAATATCGATTTCCTTCGCGGTTATTCCCGTCTTGGCGAATAAATCGTCCATGGCGGAGAAAATCACGAGCTGCGCCTCGTCCCTCGACGCCGCCATTGTAGGGCTCGGAGGAATGTAGTGCAGCGCAGGGGGGAGACAGGTTTCCTCGCTCAGCCCAGACCGTTCCAGAATCTTCATCTGGAAATCCAGGCTCTTCTGGTCGAAATATTTGAACAGGCGTGAGTGCTCCATGAAGGTCGCGAACGGAACCCGGCATGAATCCGACGGGCGGTAACAGCAATAATCCAGCAAATACACGGGTCTCGGGCGGGACAGAAAATAAACCGTCCCCAAAAAGACCAGCAACCCAGTGCAGGAAACGACGTGGGCGAGGTTGAATTCCAGCGTCTGCCACAGCAGTTTCAAGTCCTCTGGTCCGATTCTCCCCACCTCCAAAACCACCGCCACCAACAACGGAAACAACAAAAGCGTCAGAAAATGCTGAACCAGATACCGGTAACCCAGCCGGACGTATTTCAACTTCACCGTCAACAGAAAATCCGGCAGGGGCAAAACCCTCCTCTGGTTATTCTCCACGAAAACACCGCCATTATCATCACCCCTGGGATTCGAACTCTGCTCCATCCTACCTCCTCCGCCCATACTCATCAAAATTCGGTTTTTTTCAGGTCTCGTTACAGGAATCGCCCAATCGACTGAACCGAATCCATGAACAGAAAAAGAAAATTGTATTTCTACGGAGGGGTGGACCGGAATTTATACAGAAAACGGAGGTGCCTCCACCTCTCTTTCCCGCATTGAATGCGGGAGATGAGGATGGTGAAGGTGATGGGTCTGTCTGATATCTAATGGGCATTACCCGCTCGCTTATTAACTGCTTCATGTGCTCCAGAACCACAGCATAAATATACCTGGTTTGACCTGGACATATGAATATACACATAAAATATACATCCGTCAACACGCCACTCACTCCTCCTCGTATTTATTCACCTACTAAAACGGCACGAACAAAACACGATTTTGTAGAGCCGTTCGGACATAGAACTTTTTAACCCTGGTTACGGTTGGGTTAGCGAGAAGCGCTTAAACATCGCGTGTGAATTTTCGGCCAGAGTCAACGGTGGCGGTTGGGAACGTAATTTTCCTTACTCTTAGAATTTATTCCTAGTGTAATTGTTTGTTGAGTATTATTATATTGGGGACCCCTTATACGTATTATTTTGGTTTTGAAGATGATGTTAAATCAATATCCAACTGTGTCCAATCTCACATAAACACATCATTAACATGAATACATCATATTAATGTCGAGGTGTCACCATAGCGTCCAAAGTTGGTGGTCATTCTAGAGAAACACAGTATGAATATGGATACATTAATTAATGTTCAAGTGTCACGATCCCTGGTCCATATGAGTGCCACGCTAGAAAATTACATTTTAAATAAATTGAGCTTAACCAACACACTTCTTAGAAGAATTAGGGTTTATATGTTTTAATTTATTAGATTTTCTGTGATATAAAAATGATTATTAGTGGACATTTGAGGGAAAATAAAAGTTTAGAAGTTAAAGACGATTGAAGAAATTAGATAGTAAAATCTTACTAATCTTTTTGTGGAGATGGAGATTGGATTAGTTTCGTGAAGATTGGAAACCTACGAAAAATATCGATATATGGGTCGAGGTGAAACTAAGTTTGTGAATGTATTCTTCGTGCCCTTATATGTAAAAGTTTGTCTCAATTTGTATGTCTTTTTGTGAATCCCTAAGAATTTGATCTCCTTTGTCCAAACCCTAATTAATGCTTAACTCGTTGCAAAGTCCGTAAAACAAAGGGATGTTAGTCTGAGCTTGTGTTATTCCTCCATCATTATCAAACCCCTTATGATTTGACAAAATCACAAGCAACACTTAATGTAAGTTTTATAGTTCGTCGTGTTTGAGCAAGTGTCTCAACTCTAACCTTTCAAATGTGTGTAACACTCGGGATAAGAAATACGGTGTAATTGAATGGAACTGGAGAGAGAGTGCAAGAGCATGAGTAATGAAATTCAAACCCAATATTGTTAATTGGTGATGGTGTTGATGGCTTAGATATTCAAAACACGATCGAAACATACAACAAATTTGATGATTTTAAATTATAATAGGATAATTTCATAAGGGTATAGGTTTGGTCGTTGAGCATGACTTGCATCATTGAAGTTGCCCTATATTATCCGTGTAGGCCCAAATTTCAACATGTGTGTTGATATATCTAAGCTTTGTGATAACCTATCTTTGATTTTCCATGTAGACACTCATTTTGGTAATTCATGTTTTGTAACAACACAAATTGTACAAAACTCTTGCACTAGCCCATATTTGTTCAATTTGACCAATTAGGCTATCCCTAGCTATGTCTCACTCATTCTTGCTTGCACACACAACATATTTATTTGCATAATGATCATATTAGTCCATCAAATATGGGTATACCCTCACACATTACAATTCCAATTCCTAGATTATTCACACGTGTCTCGAAACCAAAGCGCTGAAAAGGGCCATAGCGTCCATACATTATGGACCCACCTAGACGCTTTGGTCCCTTTCCCTCCAACAATAATTTTCTTAATTTAAATCTCTTTGGTATACTTCTAGTCAGCCTTTCCCGAGTTTTCCAAATCCATAACACATATATAGCAAGTTATTTATCTCCCATTAAGAATGGCATTCATTCTACTTGACTCCTAACATTTCAATGAGAAAATACTAAGAGCAATCGAAGTAAAAGATACTTGAAGACTCCCTTGAGCTTCATATACTATATGTACCCATTCTAGGAAGTCATCCACTCGGTCTTTAATTACAAAAGGTAGATTTCCAAAGTCAAGTCAAGTTAGGGCAAGTATTAAGTACAATCTCATTGTTGTAAGGTCATGGTTATCAATTTGGTTGCATGCATTCTAGATATCACATGATAGGTGAGAACGACATGCGGTTTGAGCCCTCTTCGGAGTAGTGGCGGCGTCGGAAGTCCACAGGGTGCCTGACAACCTGCCTAACATTTGTTTTGTAGGACTTTCTCACAATCTAGGGTATTGAAGATTGAATCAGATTTACAACGAGCATCACACAATATTGGAGGCCCGATTCCAAACAAGAGCAAAAAAGAAGTAACGAACATGCGTGTAGAAAATTGCGGAAGGCTTTGAAAGTACGAAGGGACAATGGCGTACAAAAAGCGTCGTGACGAGGGTACATGTTGTGGGGTGTACCATATGTGTTGGTCCAAGAAGCTATCCAAGGTACGGTTTAGAGATGAAGCTCAAACGAGATCATTTCCATCCATTAGGTTTGAAAGAGGGCACGAAGATCATCTAGAATGCGTGCACATTAACGAAGTTACATTCTTATAAAAACATGAAGAACTCCAAGTAATTAGCAAGAACAATATCTCAAGGAACTTGTGCATACAAAAATGGTCTACTCATCCTCATAAATAAAAATAGAGAAGTACATAAAAGGACCATCTCCCATGCTTGGAATTGTCATACCTCCAAAATAGGAGAGGGAGTTACAATGCAAGAATGACATGTAACTCCCATATGACAATGATAATATGATACATATGACAAAATATGTCATTTGCCATATAACTCCTAATAAATCATAGACCTATGACTCACCTAAGTGAGATGACTCATCGTGGGTGAGGGAAATTCACGTAATAAATAAATAATGAGTGAATAATACCCCTCACACCAATAGCCCCCTTCATCAAAGCTTAAGATGATGCATGAACAGAAAAAAGAGAAATGGGTCCCGATAGCTACCCCGATGAGGTACCCATGTAAAATAAAGATCGCAAGTAATGGAAGAAAACCCAAAGGGAGACACATCCACTTACAAGAGATAGAATACTTTGATAAAACAAACTAAGAAAGATGTGTCATATGGTTCCTAATAACAAGGCCCTCGATAAGGTACCCATGTATAAATTGTAATCTTTCTAGAAGAAGATGAGGAGAAGACGAGGAATAGAAGACCTAAATTAGATTTGCTGCAGCAATGATAGAGACCTCGCCCAAGTAGAGAGCGCAAGTGAAGAAACTTGTCTTTAGTGAATGGTTTGGTGAAGATATCTATAACTTGATCTAATGTCTCGTAATATTGTAAATTAATGATGTCCTCAAGAATCAACTCCCTGATGAAGTGCATGTGGATCTCAATGTGCTTTGTCCGTTGATGTTGAACCGAATTTTTGCAGATGGAGATAGTGTTAAGGTTGTCACAATAAATGATGGTAGGCCACCTGAACTAAATACCAAACTTTTTCATAATCCCCTATAACCAAATAGATTTGGTGGCAGTGTTGATGGCTCCCATGTATTCTGCCTTTGTAGAAGATATATCAATTGCATGTTGCTTCTTCTTAAACAACCGACATGACCTAAACCAAGAGAAAAGTTGTATCCGGAGGTAGATTTCGATGATCAAGATCACCACCCAATCGATGTCTCGAGTATCCAACCAAGTATATATATGTCCCCCAAATAGTGTTTGTCATCGGTGTAGGTGCCTCTAACATAATGAAGAATCTACTTAGCTTCTTTCCAATGCAGCTCATGAGGTTCCCCGTAAATCTTGATAAAATGCCAAAAAAAAATGATAAATCCACTTTGGTATGGGTTAAGTAGATCAAGCTCCCAACCAAAAGAGGAGATAAAAGGGTACCATTGCCTAAGGGAGAGCAATCGGTTACTATTTTGGCTCTAGAAAGGAAGGGAGTGGGAGATGGCTTACAATCAACCATGTTAAACCTAACAAGTAAATCAAGGAATACTTGGGTTGAGAAATGGTGATCCCTGAGTCAGACTAGTGATCTTAATCCCAAAGAAGTAATGAGAAAACCCAAGTTGGTCATGGATAACTTTTTGACTAAGGCAGTCTTAATAGAATCAATGATTGAGGAAGAGTTGTATATAATCAATAATTCATCGACATACAACACTTTGAGATGAACATGGACTTATCTTGCCACAAAATTTAAACATTCGAGTTAGAGTGACACCTAATAAACCCAAAAGCGAGAAGAAAGGATTCCATCTTGGCATACCAAGCCCGAGGGGCTTGTTTAAGGTTGTAAATAAACTTACTAAGTTTGTAAACAAGGGAGGACACTTGGACATAACCCATCGGTTGTTCCATATAGATTTTTTCCTCTAGGTCACCATGAAGGAAGGCATTCATAACTTCCATTATGGACTAGGGTCAATTGAAAAGAAGTCATATTGGTGATAGAGCAAAGGTCTTAGAATAATCAACCATAGGTACCTAGGAGAAACCCTCAACTACGATTTATGCCTTGTACTTTTCGATGTTCTCATTGGCACCATACTCAATTTGATATATCCACCTACATCGAACCATTTTTCTTCCCTTAGTATGAGGGGTGAGATCTCAAGTATGATTTTTAACAAGAGAGGAATACTCCTCTTCCATAATGAATCCCACTCAAGAATCCCATTAGCCTATTGAAAAGACGAGGATCGAAAACAAAGGCGAAGAAGGCATGAATCCCAAAAATTTTGATTGAGTTCGTCTCTCATCCGAAGGATGCCCTATCCAATCACTAGCACTCTGCAAGGTCTTCCCAAGCCCAATGAGGACCAAGAGGGGAGTCCAGCTTAGAATCCGTTGATTCATTACTCGAGTGAGAGGTGACGTAGTCCTTATCATCACTACTATAAGAATCGGTAGACGGAGGAACAAGAGGATTAGGAGTGGAAGGCCTAGGATCAACAAGATCATCATTAGAGTCTAAATCATGGTCAGAGAAGGGAAAAGTGACCTTTGCGGGTAGAGAAGTGGAAGTAGGAGATGAAGTCTCTTGGAATTTCACACTTCTCTTGATATAGAGCTCATGAGTGGTGGGGTTCAAAAGTCTATAACCCTTCACACCTTCGTAGGATACTTGACAAAGATACAAGGTTTAGATTGTGGTTCTAAGGCATTGCATTTCTTATTGAGTATTCAAGCCATGGCGAAATGAACAAAAGACTCGAAAATGCTTAACATCAAGTTTGCATCCATACCAAGCCTTAAAGGGGGTCATCCCTTTTATTGCTTTGTGTGGAATCCTATTACAAATGTAGTAAACAAAATTCAAATATTCAACCCAATATTACGATGGAAGGCATTTGGGTTGAGTTGTGTAGTTGGCCATCTCCTTAAGGGTTCGGTTATTTCTTTCTGAAACTCCATTTTGTGAAGGACTATAAAACAATGTACACTGTAAGGCAGTTCCTTCAGAAAGCGTGTAAAAATCATCAAACATGTTACTAATGTACTCCCCACCATTGTCAGTTCTCAAAACCTTAATGGACTTTTTAGCTTGCTTCTCAACTAGAGCCTTGAAGTTTCAAAAGAGGTTGAAAACTTCAAATTTCTATTTGAGAAAGTAAACCCATGTGAAGCGTGGAAAGTCATCTATAAAGGTAAGGAGATAATGTACTCTAGTGAAAGAGGGAGATGGAAGGGGCCCAAAGATATCAATGTGGACTAATTCCAAGGCTAATAAGCTCTATAGGATTTTCCCTTTCCAAATTTCTTTTTCGTGTTTCTTCAAATGGGTGCAGCCTTCACAAAGACCCTAAAAAAATTAACTCAATGAAATCCATTGACCATCTCATGTTGGCTCAATTTCTCAAGGTAATGGTAGTTTAAATGGTCAAACCATTTGTGCCATAGCTTACTAACATAGTTAATGTGAGTCAGTAATGAAGTGGGAGAAGAATTAAGAGCAAAGTGGGAAAAGGTGTACAACTGAGCTTGGTGGTCTTCTTTCCTCTGCCACTAAAGACTCATTGTACAACTCTCTAATAATCACCGAGTTAGGGTTGAATTCCACATATATCCCTTGGTTAATATGGGTGATTTGGTAGATTGATAATATGTTGGTAGAAAGTTGGGGAACACTAAGGACATCATTGAAGGTTCCACCATCAACTTCCATGATCCACTACCAACTACTACGATGGATGTATCATCACCCAAAGTGATTTGGGACATGCTACAAGGTTCCATGTTAGAAAAATTAATGTGTGAGGAACCCATGTGGTGCAAAGCACCAAAATCTATAACCCATGTCGATGAAGGAGCTACTCTTGCTACGAGGGCTTTTCCTTTCTTCTTCTCAGACTTGTTTTCCTTTGCTTTAGAAGACTTAGGTTTTGAAGAATTTTTCTTGATAGACTCAAGGACCCCTATATTATTCTTCTCAAGTAAATGAGTAAGATAGGTAATTTGTTTTCTCATGCATTTATGCTCTTCATGTCTAGAATTCTTGTAATAGGAACACTTGCACTTCTCCTTCTTTGGTTTAGACTCGAAGTAGAGGTAGAAGTAGAAGTACTCATGTTGGATTTGGATGGGGTAGTCTTATATTCCTTTTTAAGTTGGTTCTTTTTATCTAATTTCTTCTCCTTATTCCCCTTCCCTTTACCATTAATTTCTATTAGGGCATGTGACTTGGAATTGATTTCACCCATTTGGATTAACTTGTCCTGTTCTCGAATGAGTTGGGTAGAAAAGTTGTCAAATGAGGGCATCTTCCAAGTAGTCCCTAAATCTTCTTTCATGGTGTGAAAGGTGGAAATGAAGAAAAATATTCGGGCCCCACTTATAAAACACAAATAAAATCAATTGGGAAACCTTCTTAAGGCACAAAAGAGGACCAACCATTGAAACTATGCCTGTAAGGGGGAGGGGATGTGCTTGGTAAAACCAAGGCACATGAAAATAATTGGCTGAGAGACAAGTGTTAGTACAAGTAAAGACAAACATGCATGTGTAAGACAAAGTGTAAACTAGATAAACAATGTGTAACGTAGGATGCAAGTAAACATAGAATAAGCCAACATATATCGCAAAAAAGTGGGTTACAAACATGGGACACCACTCACGATGTTGTAAGGCACTCAAGGCCATAGTGGCCGCAAAAAAATAAGAAAGTGTGCACAAAAACAAAGTGCAAATCCTGAATACAATGACAAATAGAGACACAAGAAAAGTACAAATAATGTAACAGATAACCATGGTAGAAAAGAATCCTCCAAAACAAATGTTTTACATGCAACACTGTTAGCACCTTATAAAGATAAAATGTATGTCAAAATTTTGTATAATTGATAATGTAAAGTGTTAAGTACAAAGATAAACAATGCCACTTGTAGTGTACGAAAGAGGATGCCCCTAGGAACCCTTGTGGGACTCGTGAGTGCGAGGTACTATGCAAAACATCCATGTTGCATGTAATAATCATGTATAATCTGTAATCACAACTAGAAAGTAAGTTAACGCGCATATGTGTATGATAAAGATGATGACATACAAGATATCTATCTAGCATGTGTAATAATATGAACATGAACAACTAAATGCATGCAAGAGTAAAAGTAACCAAGATATGCAGATGCCATGGATGAGGCGTAATGAAATGAAGAGGGAATGATAGGAGTCGTGTGCCCCCGAGTAAATGGAAGTGTATGTATGCAATGAAGTTCATTTTTATGCCCGCTCAACAGTCAAGAATGAACTGTAAATGAGAGTGCATCATTGGGAAATGGTTGAGCTATGGGTTATGTGTAGTGCACTATGGTGAATGTGTAGTGATGATATGTGACATAGAGATGAAGTGTGTGTGACGATGTAGCCTAAGCGTATATCACGAAAAGATGATCGAAGGAGTGATGATTTAGCCTAAATCATATATCACTAAATGATGATCAGAATAGGTGATGATGATGCTAGAGTAAGTGATGATGTAGCCTATTACGTTTATCACTACAAGATGAGTAGGAGTGGTGATGTAGCCTAAAGCGTATACCACTAAAATGATGCAAGTGAAAGTGATGATGTAACCTATGGTGTATATCACTATTCTAGGAATGTCACATGATGAGAAGACTGATGATAAATGTGTGAATGTGATGTGGTCCATTTAAGTTTTGTACCCTCGGTAATCCAATATGAACCGTGAGACTAGAGTGCTTCATCAGGTAATGAGTGCATCACATATGAGTAGATGTGTAAGATGCATAAGATGTGTAGTAGATGTAGTGATGAAACCATGTCATGTGGTGAGTAGGAAAAAAAAAGTGTAATGTAGAGTGTGTAGCATCTAATTTGTAGTGTGTGAGGTTAATGTGTATAGGATTCCCTCGAATATCAAGTGTGAAACGAAGCACAAGAGTGTATCATTGGGTAACAAGTGTGTATGTTGTGTGCAAAGGTGTAGGTATGAAATGATGTGAATATAGGACATGTATAAATGCTAGGGGGAGAAATAAGTGTGATGCCCCCAAGTGTGCCAATGATGGGGATTTATGCAGAACACAAGAGGTACCATGCCATTGTGGGAGAGCATTATCTGTGTTGTGATAAGAGTGAGGGCCAACACAATGGTAGGTCAAAGAAACAATAAGATAGTGTGATGGTGGAAGAATTTGAAATGTGTCATGGCCATTAGTACGAGTAGTTTCTTTGAAAAACGTGATTAGTTGGAGCTTATGTGCGATGAATGACACTACAAAAGACTTGATCGGAGAAGAAGGTGGAATAATTTTGAGAGGTGGTTGCATAATTTGACTTGGTAATGTTGTGGATGACTTGAGAGGAAGAGGTGTTGAACTGATTTTTAAAGGAGGTTACTTAGGTTGAATTAATAGTGCCATATGCTTTGCATAAGAAAAAGAATAACCTCGAGGTGTTAAACAAAGTGAAAATGTAGCAAAGTGGAAGTTCTCTCGGACATGAAAAAGGGTGAATCTTTTAAGGGAAAGGAAGTTGCAGAGGAATTTGGTGGATACCCTAACAAGGAAGCCAATATTGCTAACATAGAGGTGGCCATTGGTACGTTGCTAAATGTAACCAAACATCTAGTCGAGGACATGAGGGAGTGGAACATAAAGGTGGCCCTCAAGAAAAGTGTATCAATGGTCTCAAGGATGATTTCATAATGCAAGAGAATAAGATATCGATCTTACAAGACCAAATTTCCAAATAGGAAATGTAGAGGAGTGGCTCTAAGATGGTCTTCAGTAGCTCAGATGATGAGGAGGCTATGGAGGGCAACAAGGATGTTCAACAAGTGCATACCTAGGGTCTTCTATTGAGTACGATGGTGGGTCGAGCTCTAGAACTAGGAGCAACCAAAAAAGGAAATGTTAGTTGACTATTTGCTTTGACTGTCCGTGTCTATGTGTTTTGTGTTTCTTTTGGGTCCCTCTTTTTATTTTTTGGGTTTCTAGGTGGTTCTTTGTTGGTTATCAAGAAAAAAATATATGTAGTTGAGGTTGTTGCCTCGCCCCTTTTTGGGCTCTTGGGTTGGTCAAGTAATTTTTTCCTTTTGGAGTCGTGGCTGGTGTTTGGGTTGCTCTCTTTCCCTTGTTGTTTTTTTGATACGCTATGTATTATGGGTTTTTTTATCCCCCTAATACCAAATAGTTATCTAATCTAAAAAAACTTGATAGTGCCATAAATGCCTTAAGAGGAGGGGGAGTGAGACTAATTTTGAGAGGTGGTTGCTTGACTTGAGTAGATTGCATAGGTGGCGCTTGAATGATGGAATAATAATTATTAGAAGTGATGATTGGATGCTTATTAGACATAAAAGAATAAGAATTAGGAACCCACTAAGATGTAACAAGTGGAGAGGACCATGTAATGTAGAATGATGTGCGGTGAATGAGATAAGAACTTGATGGTCAAGGTGCTTGGTTCTTTGTTGTAAAGCATAAAAATCATTGTTAGTATGTCTGCTGATTTGATGATAATTGCAATATGGAAGACCTTGATATTTTGTAATCCGATAAGGAGGATAACAATGAGTAGATGACAAGATGATTAATTGATGAGTTATGAGTTTTAGAAGAATATATTGTTGCTTATCATTGATTGCAAACTTGAGAGGCGCAGGAGCGACAAGATTTGAGGTTCACTAATATGAGCACATGTAGAAGACATAGAATGAAGATGAGATGTAGAAGGAGAACAAACATGAGCCTGAGAAGTGTCCTTAAGATGTTGGATTTCATATTTTAGAGATGTAATCATGGATTCCATAGTTTGAAATTTATCTTGAAATAAAGAATGAAGGGCTTGAATGGATTTTCAAATAGATTGATTGGATTTGGAATCAAGAGAGTCCTTAGAAAGATGATTGAAAATAGTATTGACTTGAGCAGGAAACATGTTGATAGGCAGATACATAGTCTCTAGGGTTTTTTGGAGAGCGTCTTTACAAGATGGGTGTATTTGAATCAATTGAAACAAAAAGACTTGACAGACCTTAGGATCCATGATGCAAGACAAAGAAATATACAAGAGTATTCAAACGTGGGTTCACCAAAATGATTAATTCTAAAATGTAAAATAATAGCCTTTAATCTAATGTGAATTTGCAGTAAACAAATAAGCAATGAAATAATTGAAATACACCCAAGCAAACTAAGCAATAAAAATATGAAACCCTAATGTGCAAAGAGGGTTGGAAGAGCCTTAGTTGATTCAAAGATGTCGCAAGACTATGTCGCAGATGGAGACATGTTGAACAGAATGGGAAACCGTCACACAAGATCTCCAAAAATGTAGATATTAGTGATTTGGCTTGATTGGGGCACCTAAAAAAGGGATAGGGGCACAGGGGCACCTTGGTCTGCAATATGGGTGCCCTATTTTATGCGGGATGTCCGAAGCCAATTTTACAGAGTCCCCAGATGGTGTGAAGCCTTCATTTCTTATCGTGTGTATGTCGCACTTAGTTCATTGATGTCACCGTAAACCTGCAATGAAGAATCACCTACAAAACCCCAAGAAAAACATCAAAACCTTAAAAGAAAGATGCATATGAAGGGTTCAAATGTCCTCAACCACCACAATGGTGAAGTTATCATTGAGCATTGCACTACATCTCAAACCCAATGTAGTTCTACATGTGTGTGTGGAATTGTGCCCTAGGTGCTCTTGTGTGTGTTGTGTTTTGTGAGTAATGGGAAATAACTTGATTAGAATCTAAATAATGTGTGCATGGAATAAAATAAACTCCCCTCCTATGAAGTGTGATGCATAAAAACCAACCTTTGTCCCTTGTGATGGAGTTAGATGGATGCAAATGGAGCAATAAAATCCTTTGATGAATGTAACCTTAGGTGTAGATAGTAATTCCTAGTGCTTGGTCCCTTATTATGATCACATAACTTTATATTATATGATTGCCTTGCTTGAATTTTGTAATTAACCCTGAAAAGGCCAACTAATAAAAAGATAAGATGCTCAAACGGCTAGAAAGGACCCAAAAAGTGAGAGTAAAGTGTAAAGAGGATAGGGGCACCCAGAGGGGACAAGGGCGCCTGACGTTGGCATCCTGGTTGGGTGCTCTAGTCCAGAAAAGGTAAAATTAAAGTATGAAAAGATAAAATTGGGCCAATAAAGGTGCAAGACTGAAAGTAGCAATAGAAAACAACGAAAGATGGCCAAAGACATGGGTTGATCAAGACTTTTTCTTTCTTATGAATCATGCAAATAGTAGTATGTGATCGAGACTAGATAATGACTCAAAGTACATGATTTTGTGTCTATAGACTAACATATGTGTTTTGTGCAACATTGACATATCTTGCTTCATATTTTCATTGTTTTTAATCACTTTTTTATCCTCTTAGTTGTTATACATGCTTGTTATTTGTGTGTGTTATTGATGTTTTTCTTCCTTAATAAAGAACCTAAGTGCCTTGATTGTCTTGTAACACCATGAGTGTCCCATGTGTTTAGCACAATTCCTATATTGTTTACAATTACTTGCTCTTATTTGTAGGCATGTAGGCCTTGATTATCTTGTAACAATGTGGGTGTCCCATGTTTGCAGCCCCAAGCCTTTTTATATTTTTATATGTCATTATTTGCAATTGGATGCATTGATGTTATTCTTGTTTTCTCATATATGCATTGTTCCTTCTAGTCACTTTGATTTCTACTATCATTATTTATTGCTAGCATTCTTTTATTAGGCACCATGATTGCCACCATGCACGAACACATTTTCTTTTGTATGTTCGGAGTTCTCCAAGTAAGGCGCCACCCCTTCAATAGTTTATATAACTTCTCGATATCTCCTTTAATAGTACACACCTATTTATTTTGAGCCACATGCTCAAACATGGTTTTTCACATGCCTCAAAACAAGGGGCATTTATCCAAGTTTATTCTACATTTTCAGTAGACACGGACAAATTTTTTGGGTAGTTGTAGGTACATACATGATATAGGAACCTATAAGCGCATTCATACACAAAATTTTTGTAAAAAGAGAACAGGGTCAAAATCATACACTTTGGTAAGAGTTGTATGGTACAGTCCTAACCCCCACAAGTTTTTGGATAGGGTAAATTTCAACAATTTTTTTAGCATTTTCATATTTTAACTATGTATAAAGGTTTTTACAAATTTTCACATCTAGATTACTCGGTTCGAGATCAATACAGGGGCATAAAATTTTTCATTCCTTCTTCAGTAACCCTTAGTTTCTTACTCGGTTTTAGGAATCTTAGGGGCATGGATCTCCTTCCTAGTTCATTGTTGTTAGCACATTTCCAACATATTTCAACATTTATTTCAGTTCATACTCGGTTTTTCAATACACTAGGAGAGATTGGAGACACATATTCTCTTTTGTAATGTATGTCCTGATTTACAAAATCAGGTCTAGATCCATTTGCAGAAGACATGATCCATGGGGTTATGGAAGGTAGCAAAGTAGCTAAGGGATTTATTGGTAGGATTTCCTCATCTATTGCAATTAATAAGGAAGATATCGAGTTGTTAAATAACTTTGGTACCCGGTCTTCTTCCTTTACAAGGGTGCATTTATACCTCTTTCATCTTCTCTCTTTTACACATTTATGTGTTGGGTTCCATGCACCTAACACTCTAGTTTCTCCTTGGCACTAATTGGGACTAATTATCCCCAATCCTTTAGTGAAGTTCAACATATACAAATATCCAAGTAAAAGTAAAGCACGATGAAACTTGTGTATTCTTTCCTTTTTACATATTTTCATTTCACATATATACAAATGAGAATATTTTTTGTTACATGTTTTATTTGAGTTATGGTCAAATATCTATCATGGATATTGAGTACACTCCATGTGTTGTAGGTTTCATCATGGATCATGCCAACACCAATAACAACAACGCAATTCTAAAACACACATTCAAGAAAAGGAAATGTGTGTGTATATACTTAGGTATAATTTCATTTAAGCATGCAATTTTAATTTCATATTTTAAGGGGGACAAATTAGACACTCAAATTTGGTAATTTACACTTTGAAAACACTTGATTTGATTATGCACTCTTGCTATGATAAATACAAATTCTCCATTCCCATTTATCACTTATCGAGGTTTATTGTTAATTTTGTTTATCCTTACACACTAACATGCCGACACATACCGAGAATACAACACATAAAATCGATAGAAACATAATTATATCATCTCCAAACTTCATTTGGTACATTTCCTACTCCCATTTAGGACCATATAGATTAGTCGGAACATACATCTAGTCCTGGCCTACTTGTATGGTCTTGGTGACATTTATTATAATTGTACTATCAAATTGAAATATTTTGTTGATTCTTATACTTCATCTGGGTCATCCTTTCTTAGATAAATCATCTACGAAACCCTATATAAGCAAGTAAACACCACCTCATTTGTTAATCTGGAACTCCTACGACAATGCACTAGAGAACTCAATTCATACACTTGCAAAAGAAATCCAAAGCTCTTTAAATATCATAATTACATGTTTATAGTAATTAGGAAGCACCCACATCAAATATGAAGCTACAAATTAGGTCAAGGAAGCCATATCTCTCATCTACAAGCACTCAAACATCCTCTCTCCAAGTATTTTAGAAAGAGCCAAATCAAAGAAATCATGGTTAAAGAAAATTCCAAATTTGATTGATCTATCTAGATATCACATACTAGGTAGATAACGATGTGCGCTTTGAGTCCTCTTCAAAGTAGTGCCAACATCGGCGATGCACGGGTGACCACAACCTTTATAATGTTTTTATGCATGACTCTTCATCCATGGCTAGGGTTTGATATGATGATCATTCTGCTCAAAGATCCTCACTACATGTTTGACTAGGGTTTGACATAAATCTAAGAAGGTGAGTAACCTAGAAAGTTACAAAAGCTAATTCAGAGTAGCTACAAGACCATATACAAAAGGGTCAAGACTGTTTAGCATGGTCTTGGTAGTTTGGTATGGTTCCACCGCAGGTTCATTTACATTATACATTACAAAGCTCTTTAAGGTTTAGATATCCTTGTTTCCTTGTTGTATAGTCTCATATATCTCCATAAATCATCTGAAATGAGTGAAGTGCATTCACACATTTGTTTTGATATTTTAATTACATGTTAGGTTGATTGGTGTATGTAGATTGTTTAGATATCCGATCTAAGTTACAAATTTGAGTTATTATTTATATTGTAACATCTTTGTAAGATATGTGATCAATTCCAATCTAATATACAACTAATTAAATTGACCTAAAATTTAATTAAGGGTTAAAAAATTGGTAGAGGAGTGTAAATATAAGTTCCTTATTTTTAGGGATGTTGAATATAGAAGAGCTTATTGATTGGCTCATAAAGATAGAGGAATATTTTAAAGTTGATGAGATTAAGGAATAACACAAGCTAAATGTTATATAAATCAAGTTAAAGGTTCATACAACATAATGGTGGAAGGAAGTTCAGTTAGAGAACAATAGGAAAGGAAAATATAAGATAACGAAATGTGAGTGTATGGATGTGAAGCTAAAAGGAAATTTATACCTATAGAGTATGAGATGGATGTGTTGAAAAGGTTGTAGAATTTATTATAGAATGAGATGAGTGTGAAAGAGTATACAAAGGAGTTTTATAAGATCAATATTTGAGATGGTCATAGTGAGATGGATCGAGAGAAGGTAGCGCGGTACATCAATGGATGTGGTGGATGATCTAGGATGAGATCATTTGGATTAAGATGCAGACAATGGAATAGGCATACTAGTATGCCTTAAGGGTAGAGGAAATATTTGCACATGTAAATAATGCATAGAAGAACATAAAATTCCATACAATGACTAATAACTAGTGACACTTGAGAATAACAACAAGGAGTGTATGATTAGTACATAAGAGATAAAAAACAAGGGAAGAAACAATCCTATGAGATAAATATGTCAACATGAAATAGTTTTTGGCATGTGTTTTTATGTGGTGAAGTAGGGCACAAGGCCTATGAGTGTCAAAAATGGATGAGGGGAATAATAAAAGTGTGAGTGTGCACATTGCATAATCTATTAAAAAGTGATGAGATAGAAGAAGAACAAAAGAAAGGAAAAGTCCTGATGGTAAAAGGGAATGTATTGAAATTTTTAGGAGATGAGTATGAGTTATGAAATGAGAGGTGACATATTTTCTATATAAGTTGCAAGACTAGGGGAAATTTATACACAATAGTAGTTGATAGTGGAAGCATAGATACTTTGGTATAGGAAAACATGGTATGAAAGCTAGGATTGGAGCATAACCTTCATCTAAATCCTTGTAGAGTAACTTGGATGATGGAAGGATAAACATTTTTTGTTAAGAAACAATTTGAGGTTGAGATGAAGATTAGTATATTCACGAATATAGTTATTTGTTATGTTTTACTAATGGATACATCTAATGTATCTTGGGAATGCCTTGGTAGTTTATTAGAGATATTTTGTATGGTGGAAAAGAAAATTAAATGAGAGTGGAGAAGGAAGGGAGAAATTACATTATAAATCCATTTAAATGGTAACATGATTGGATACACCAGTCACGTGTTGTGTAAGGATATAAATTACAGAACACACATGACAATGTGACAAGATGATAGGGTACACAAAAGGATCAAAAGTAAGTGGGTATAATGACAAGATGGAATAACTAGGGAGGAGTGTAGGATAATATGTGAAAATAACACACAAATTGAGGAACATTATAGGGTGCATTTATATCTATAGGTACCACAGGATATTTTGTAGAGGAAGAAAGTGTGGAATAAGAAAGATGAAATCCAAAGTAAAGGGATCAACCTAATGCTAGTGAGAATCAATGCACAAAAGAGTTGAATAAAATTTGGGAGATGAGTATGGTTTCATTCCCAATACCTCCCACAGTTGGAAGATGGGTGATTCCTAGTTGTGAGAAATCACGCTAAGTCCTTACTTAAGGGACTAAGGATTGGTTCTACCAATCATATCGTAAATTTGATTACCTTGATCACATTTCTTCTTACTCAGGATGTATGAGGTAGGAAAATCTAGGTTCAAAAGTAATCTTGTATCAATTTAAAAATGTTGAATAGTTGGAGTAGGTTGTGTTTTCATTTTGTTATGCAATATTTATATTTAACATATTACACAATGAGGAATTATTTTTGCTAGGATGTAAAGTGCGTCTGTTTAATTTCTATATGGTTAGCTTTGTGCATGATTACATTGTGCAATGTCATTGAGTGCATGATAAAATCACACAATGTCTAGTTTTTACATAGACCACAAAAGTATTTGAAGTCTATGTGCAAGTCATGCAATATGATAAAGGTCTTACAAGCATTATTAGATTCCATGAAACATTAAAGAAACAACAAAAATTATCAAGAGCTACATAAAACTAAGAGGAGCTGTACAATTTTAAGGAAAGTCACAATATTTTTAAAGGCTATAGGATACTATTAAGATGTTTGAAATATGAGAAGTATTAGAGAAAGATAATTTAAAGATGCAAAAAAGCTGGGAAATGGATAATTAAGTCTTTATTAGGTCCTTTATTCTATATTGGGTCCTTTGGACTGTGATTTCATGTTAATTAAGAGTTTACTTTCTGACATTGTATGGATATATAAAAAAATCCCACTTTTTTATGAAGTCGGTTCGAAATGGTGGAGAACTCATAGAGCAAAGGTGGATGTGAGATTAAGGCTTGAAGCATAGACTAGATAGAACTTTAGGAGTTTCTTCCATAAAGGGACATGCACAATTTTAGAGTCATAATGGATTCCAGTGTGGTGTTAAATGTGCTAGAGGTGACAAGGACTAAGAGGGGGGTGAATCAGTCCCCAATAAAATATTTTTCACACTTACTTCAAACCCTAACCACACAAACTCATGTAGAACACATCAAAGCATATAAATTTTTTCAATGAAGTAAACTCAATGCAAGGAACACAATATAATCTCAAAGACACATATATTTATAATCAAATCATATCCAAACACACTTATATATATGCTCAAATCAGATCACAAGGTGTAATGTCTTCAACAATGATCCACAAGATACAATAAAGTGCTCTCAAGACAATCAATGTCTCATGAATACATATGAAGAAGTACAACTATGAGAATTTCTTCAACCTTGAATATAAGATCTGAAAACTACTTAGAAACTTGAAAATTAAATCAACATGCTATGAATATAGCATCTAAATCTGCCCTCCTTCTCCAACTCACTTTCAAAGAAACAACACCAACTTTGCACTTGCTCAAATTATCCTCATGAAAACTCAACCAACTACTGTCCTAGAATGGAATTCTAGGGTTTTTTTCTAGGCCCAAAGGGTTTTCTTTTCAGAAAAATGGTTCTTCAAAAGAAGATAAAAGGGGTTTCAAAAAGCTAGAAACAATATGCCCATAACTTCACTTTTATAGCCTCTCCAAGGCTCAAATTCAAACTCAAAATTTTTCCTCCTTTGGCTCAACCCATGAATCATAGAAACATTATAAATTCAAATCATAACATCCAAGTGACCCAAGTAGGTCTGCCTAGCCTAAACCCTTATTTCATGTGCCAAAAATGGCTCAAAACCCCATGGGCACAAAGATAAAAATTCCATTACTTCAAAACCATCCTTATTCATGACACATAAATCATGAAGCATGTTTAAATTAACATTTAAATATCATACATGGTTGCAATTAATATCAATCAATAAAATTATTTTGTTTAATGGGCCCAATACTCTTTGTATTACTCAAAATTGTTGTTCCTTTACCCTTCAGCACCCTATAAACTTCATAAGGTCACCAAATCACTTAAAAATGAGAAAACCATGACATGTAACCACTTGATGGAAATTATAGAACCTTTATAACACTTATAAGCAAGTTATAAGTCATGAAACATCCATCTCTTCAAACCACAACTACGTTTTCTTTCACCAAATCAACCTGCCAAAAATTTTGTTTCTAAAGGTTAGCTCATAAAATAATTTTTACATATAGTAAAGACCTAAAAATAGATTAATTAGATGAAAAATTAATCTATCTTCACATTCTAGGTGATACTAATCATAAAACAATCCATCTCATGCTTCAAACAACATCATACTTTCACTAAAACACATATTATATTGAATTGCCAAAAATCTTCTTGCTCAAACAATGACCTGGAAATGTTGTCCAATGACCTCATCATGAGGAAATCCATATATCAATGGAAATATATCTAAATCATATTTCCAACACAACTTGAATCAATTCAAAAACCCACATGTATCTCAAGTTATATCCATTTTATTGAGCATTGCTATTTGAGACCCCAAAACTGCCCTTTGACTAATCAACCTGTTTGGACTTCAAAACACCATGTACCTGCATGAAATTGTCTTGAAACCTCCATGTACACCAAGAAAAACCCCAATAATCATGAACCATAAATTTTTCATGCTACTCCTTTGGACCATCTTGTCATAAAGCCTTCTTCTTCAAAAACTGTTATTTTTAGGTGGATCCACTCATCACCATGACCTCAACCATACATTTATAGAAATAAAAGAGATTTTTATACAACATAAAATTATCAATTTTTATTAATCAATCAAAACTAGGTCACTATTCTTCACTTTCTAAACTGCTCCTAGCTAGAGTTTAACTAGGATTTTAGACCACTTTATCTTCTTAACCTTCGCTCATAAAAACCTGATGATAAAGCCTCCTAATTTTTTTAAAAAAACATTCTATAATCACCATAGAAACATCCTTAAAATCCACAAGGTCCCATATAAAGAACATAATTCACAACGAGCATAATAAGTACCAACTAGAGCTGGAATTCTACTAGAATTTGATGTTGTCCCACATAATCATTCATATATGGAAAAATACACATCACGGGAACCTGATTTTTTATAAATATAACTATTACTCATCCTTGTAACATATCAAATCATCATAATTTCAATTCCATAGCTCAATCTCTCTAGTCACTAAGACTTACCTATGTTTGCATGTTAGATCCTCACTGTAGAAGCTAGGTCAATTGAAATAATGCAATAAATGATCATGAAATATCTTAAAATGACCCAAACATACCTGATATTCCATGATACACCTAAATACATGCTTCCATGAGCTCATATGGCTCCAAACCACTCTGTCACACCTTCAAGCTACTATACCTACTCCTAATGAGCACATGTAACATAGTGATCCACCTGTACCTACCCCATGCCACTATTATGAGGGCCCAATCACCATCAAAATTTTTTATCCATCATGTCAACATGCTTCCCAAGCATCCGTAGAAGATCATACTACCGTGTTGCATCTCCTAGACACTGTATAAGCTTGCTAGAAACAAACTATCCTCACTGAATCCCACTGTATTAGTTCAAACACATCTGAACCAGTATGTTAGAACCATAAACAACATTATGTCATCATAATAAAAAATTCACTTTTTCATTAATGTGGTTTTGCATCAATGACAACACCTATTAGGACACCGTGCCAACAATCTCCCCCATTGTCAATGACATGAAACACCATGAACTTCTTCCCCTTTTTACATTAATGAAAAAGGCATACCTGTAGCTCACCTTCTTCACCTTATTCAGCTTCATACCTCCATGATTTGGTTGGAAACATCAACCAAAGGTCTCAATTTGCTCCATTTTCTTGATTTTTCTCAAAACCGATTCTTACCTTCATTTTAGGCATGCAAACAACATGCTCCCCCTGGAATAGGCACTTCAACATCTGAAAAACATCATTAAGGCATGAAAGAAGAAAAATCATACCTTTTTAGGATCTAAAACATCAATTTCCACCACTTAAGCATGCAAAACAAGTAATGTCTCTCCTCAACCCTATTTGCACCTATTGGAAACACTATATCTCGATCGTGATCTAAAGCATACACCTCTTAACATGCTCACAATTTTTGTACTAGACATCTCACACCATCATATTCCCTTTCTTGGCTATAGACTATCATCTCTAGGCATATTTTGAGCATTACAATGCATCTTCTTGCTTCACATAAAAAAGTTGATACCAAGAATCCTAAATAGTCTTTTTAGTGTATTTTCAACTAATTTTGATGTGCTACAATGTGCCATTCATATCTTATCATGGAAAATAGTACTCCCCCTTGGCTCAAGACCACTATATCTATCTCCCAAGCACAAAAACATGCAAATTACCTTGATAACTTGACTGAAATCATCTTGAGCAACTTTGGCAAGGTCCTAAACACCCTTTCAATATTTAACAATCATATCATGCATTTAAGGAGAAAATACTAAGATAACACACTCTACATACCTCAAACTTCTTATAGGTCTTAATAGCACCATATAGATCCAAAAAATCAACTCCCTCTATCTCGATAGGCATGGACACTCCCGAGCTATAACATTTCTCTTGATACTATACTTTGTATCATCATCTTTGGTGAGAGTAACCTTGTGAGACATCTTTTGATCTTGAGAGAATTGACATTACTTGCCACTTGCTTCTCTTCTTGACTTATCAACTTGTCCACCCACAATAATCATTTGAGACATTGTATCATCTTTGGGAGGCCTCTCATCATACTTTTCCAAGCACCTACAAGCCTCTTAGAAGCCTTATACCATATCTTTTCACAAAATCTTCATCCAGTAGCTTGTGATATTACAAGATCTTAAGCTCTCAACAATATTGACTTTAACATTTTTAAATGTTCAAACCTGAGTATAGAACGTACTCTACCTCTTCCCGTGTCACTTGTTTTGTACCTATGATCCTAACACCTCCTATATTTTTGACCTTGACATAGGTCTACTAGATTTACTTCATAGGCACACTCAGAATTCTACATATTGAGTGCACAAACTTGTCTCGGTATGTATAGAGAAAATAATCACCGAAAAATCTGCATAATACCCCGAGATTATTCTTTCTATTTTAGGACTATAGACTACAATACTTATCATATGGTAAACTCCACATCTTGACATCTCGGTTTGACTGATATGTATCATTTTGATTTCTTCAAAAGACTATAGCACTTTTTCTTAGCTAGGGTTTCAGTCATCAAACCCTTGGATACCTGTGGACTACATTCTCAAACATCTAGAATCTTCAAAACTTTTTCTTCTTATATAATAATCCATCATTCATAAGCTTTGTATTAGGTCTTGAACTTAGAACACTTAGATTGCAGTAATCATGACTCAAAATTAGGTCTTCTAGTCATCTCAAACTCATCAAGAACTCCTGAAAAACTATGCATCCAAAAGACTTGAAATAAATTTTATCCTTTAACCAACATCATGTAAGTGCAAAGTACAATTTTTGATCAACTAAATCCAATATTAGACCCTCCATAACCGGGTTTCCATAAAAATCATTATTATGGACAATTGTGATGAGGCATAATATACGGTAGGGACACTTCAAAATTCATCATATTTACCTTTGAAGCCTTCGAGATATTATCATGCATATTGAAACAACATTTTTAACGCATCTCGAGAATCTTCATCATGATTATGGAACATAAAACATTGAAGACATACCTATAACCATCTTCAAAAAAATCTATTGGAAGCACTCGTAATACTCAAGTACATAACACAGCTTGATTGTGACATATATTTATGTAAAGACATTTTAAAAACTAGGCCATCTTGTCATTCATAGTTCATATAGTCTCCATGATCATCCATCTAACCTATTTTAAGCTCTACAATAACCCCCTTCACTTCAAGGACCATCACACTTGTAGTTTACCCTTTTGAAGACCTCTCACAAGATGATACACTTATACACTTGTTTCCCTTGAACAAACCTATAACATAAGACTTCTTTCACCTGAACTAGGTTATGAATCTCCACATAGGGCTCTACATATTTCTAAGATTGCTTTTGCATTGTCATTATGAATTATTCTTATAACTTTAGTAAACTCATTTTTCTTGTGCTCAAACATAAAATCAATGTTTCTTCCTCAAATGAATTGTATAAGTATCCTAAGGACTAAAAGGTGTGGTTTCAAGTTCAAACCCTCACTTACACAGAGCATTACATGTTAACATACATCCAGCTTAAGAATCAACATATGCAAAATCTTTGAATAAATCCCCTTTCTTGAAATATATAGATCTATACTTCATCTAGAGTTCTTATATCAAAGCAATCTAAGAGGAATATTGTGTCCATTTCATAAGTAACAACATCTGAAGAATTTTAGACACTTTGAAGAACACCGATCATTGACTTGGTGAATAATACCCTCTTAAAGATAACACATACTTAAATAATCATGTTATTTCTTTGACACAATTCTAGTGACCATATTATCCTTTCCATGTGATCTACATTCATCAACACTTGTAATAACATACTGAGATCAATTTTTTTTTGTCAAAATACCCAACTAGGGATTTGAGTTGGCTTTGCATACCATCTATATGCTTTGAATATATAAAAAAAACTCTAACACTTAACTGACTTCATCCAAACTCGGAGATAGAGCTTAACCTTTCCTTAGCAAACTTATAAGTATACTCTGCCTTCATGGAGTCTTTATAAAAATCCATGGGTGAACACATAATCAAGGTTGAAAGTAATCTTCCCTTGTATATTCATATGAAATTATGATGAATAGCGTCAAGGATTTGTGAGCAAAAAGTCTTGATATACTACTTACACTCTTCAAGAACCCTATTTGAGTCGCGTTTAACACTTCAAGATGATGGAATTCTTCTTCGGACCTTTGAGAAATCATCTTCACTTTATAACAGACCTTGACGAGACTTGTATCAACTTACCATAATTAAAACAACAATAACATAGAAAATAAACTCGAGACTCATACACTTTAGGAAAACTCATGACATGCTCTAATAATCTACATAACTCAAACATGACTGTATGATTATGACTTCAAGGCACGAGATGGATGCTTCATACATTGACCTACTCTTTGAGACCATGTTATCAAAAAATCACAACACCCATGATTGCTAGTGATTTGTGTGTGAGGCAATCAGTGTAATTTACATAACATGTGATTATCTGTGAGTGTGGGACCTTGCGAAGTAAGATAATCCTATGGAGAAAGTCGGCTTCTTCTCCTAACCTAATGCTAATTTCTCCAAAGTGCAAAGAATGGAAAACTAATATAATCCTACCCTAATGATTTCCAAGGAGACATGGATAAAAAAATACACAAAAGTAAATCTACTATAAGGGAGGGTGACACACCAAGAAGGGTGAGACAATCTAAGTGAGTGAAAAATAGGGAGTAAACAAGGTAAGAGAGGGTAGGTGGAGGCACCATAGTCCAAGACAATATTCAATTCCCTATATTCATAAAGCACAACAAATTATAGATCCTACAAAGAGATAAATATATGCACAATATACCTGCAAATATAATGGAAGGCAAAAATGCAATGTCATACAAGCTAGGGAAAAATAGCCACAAAACATGAATTTTATTGCTAAAAACATGCATAATCCAATACTATATAGGCACAAGGCACAAATTCTGTACAAAATGCCCAAATTTGAGGCCTTTAGCTCACAAAAAATCTAGAACAATTTTGAAAGAGTTCATTTGCATTACAGAAAATCTCTCCTCAAAATGAGGTGAATTTACAATATATAGATAAAGAGCCTCAAAATTTCCTCACCAACCGAAAGATTTCATTAAAGAGGTATGAGAGGCCATACAAAATGTGGTACTTTTCTTGCACGGGTAGTCATGGGCACCATACCTCATTAAACTGGTGGTTGAACCACTTTTACTACTTCCATTAATGTATGGTTCATTCCTACGTTTGGTGGCTACATAATTTTCCCCAGTGTTAGCAGGTTTCATAAATGCAACCGGTTGGTAAATGCTTTCCCGCCGCTAGACGATAGCTTACAATTTTTTTGACGTTTAGTAGCATCGCATAAATGCTACCGCTAACCGATCGCTCCATAATTTCTTGTGCAACCGGCCGAGAGCACTAGAAATGCTACCAATCGGTAGCATTTAGAGGGTCTGCCACCGGTTGGTAGCATCTATGCATGCTACTTGGATGGTAGCATTTTGAGTGCTACCGACACTTTTGTGCTATTTTCCTGCCTGTGACTATCGACCCTACTATCGACCCTACTATCGACTAGAATAGCATCCATTCCTTCCACTAGCCGATAGCATAAAAAATGCTACCGGTCGATAGCATCTAAAAAATCTACCGACGGGTTTTTATCGCCATTTTGCCTTTCCGACTTGGACCTTCTCCATGGCTCACCACTTGCTACGAAAAGAGACTAACTCACAAGCTATCCTCAAATCACAAGGGTTGCACCCATCGACCACCAATGCTCAATCCTATTCAGTTGTCCATTTTGTAGAGGTGTAAAATATAGATAACAATCGGTGACTTGTGGGGTGATCTTCCTACTAGATCTAAAAGACTAGTGATTTTGGAGGATCCATTGGGCATGGAGTTGTTTTGATTACTCAAACTAATCGACACCTAGAATTCCATCCCTTTAACCTTTGAAACATTTACGGGACATTATTCCATCATCGACCACTCGCTCAAAAGCGGAAAGTGCAACAACAACAAGGCATAACTATATACAAACAACAAAGTCATACATATCCCAAATGGAATATGTAGAGAGTGCACCAACACTTATTACAAAAGAAAAACTATACTACAAGGAAATATGTTATAAGCAATTGGAGAAATTACAAACCCTAAACTAATATGTACAAGAAAGATATTTCACTCAATAAAAATTCTTGAGATAGATTCCATTGACTGGAATCTATAATTATTCTCCATCCAACTTGGATAGTTGGAAAGCATTGTTGTTTTTACATTTTGTGACCATGTAGGGGCCACTCCATATGACATCAAATTTGGAATGCCTTCCCAGTTTTTCCTTATCTGCATCCCATTTTAGGACCAAGTCTCCCTCTTGGAAGTCTCTAGCCTTTTCCTTCTTATCAAATTTCACCTTAATTTGGGTTTGGTCCTTCTCCATTGCTTGCATAGCTCGATTTCTGAGCTCCTCAAGCTCCATAAGCTTTGCATACCTTACTTCCATGGGCTCAAATTCTGATAGTTCTAGTTACATCAATAGCTCCATTATGGGAAACTCAAGGGATATAGGAAACCTTGCCTCCCTCCCATAGACTAACCTATAAGGAGAGTTCCTGTTGACCTATTGGGAGTAATCCTATCAACCCACAAGGCTGATTTCAACTTGGTGTGCCAAGTTTTTGGTTCTCATCTAGATTCCTCATGATTATTCTCAATAAGTTCTTGTTCAGTGGACTTTTCTTACCCATTACCCTGGGGTAATAGTTTGATGAGGTGCTGAGGTATATTCCATTCCTAAAATCCAACTTAGTGATCTTGGTACTAAGGAATTCTAAGATATTGTCTGATATAATGGTGGCGAACTTTGAATCTTGTCAATATCCCTTCATAAAAATCCAAGATGCTAACTTTATTCGCCTTCGAGTGTTACCACCTCGGTCCACTTGGTGAAATAGTCTGTTGCAATTAAGATCCACTTGTGACCTTGCCTAGAATTTGGATTGATGAACCCAATGAAGTCCAATCCCACTCCATGAATGGTTGGTAAACTAGATTAGATGCAATGGAAGTGCTACTAGCCTCTCCTTTCCTGTGAAGAATGAACATTTTTTACATTTCTCGTATCCATGTGTAACAAGCAATGAACAATGTGGGCCAATAATATTTAGATTTCATAATCTTGAGAAATGTTACTCACAGTGCAAAGTGACCTCCAACATCTCCATCATGAAACTCTCGTAGTAAATTTTCAATTTGATTCATCCCAATGCTCCTCAATAGGACTCCATTCACATCCTTTTCGAACAAAATGTCATCGATAAGCACATTTGGAATGAATTGGAGTCTAAAACAGTTCCTCTTTGTTTTGCTCATCTCATGAGGGCATAAACCTATTTGGAGGAAGTGGAATATATCCTGAGTCCATCAATGAGTTGGTACACCATCTATCATTAGTTCTTGGTCATCTTGTAACATCAAAACAACCCCTTCTTCATTTGCATGCTGACTTGAAACTAGTTGTTCACACAACCCTTTTCCCTAACCAATTTTGTCACCTTGATATCAATGTCATATTCCATGACCTTGGTTATCCAACCAACCCTTTTCTCATTAAGGTCCTTATTCAAAAGAAAATATTTCACACCCGTATGTGAAACTAGTAAATGAATTTTGTTATTTGACACTAGATGCTTGAATTTCTTTAAACCTATAATAACATCAAGGACATGTTTTTCAATGAATGAATACCTCACCTCATAATATTCAAGGTGTGGATCAAGAATGCAATAGGTTTCTCAATTCCTTATCAATTTAGTTGTACTAGTATGGTAGATATTGCATCTGTGCCACCAAAAGCATGGATATTGAAGTCCTTTGAGAAATATGGATTTATGAGGGTTGGAGCCTGTGTAATGGCTTGCTTTATAGCTTCAAAGCTTTCTTTTCCTTTGACAATCCATTTGAAAGCCATGTTTTTCTTCAAGATCAGTGTTAGTGGCTTGACCAACATAGCAAAGTTAGGAAAAAACCTCCTAACAAAATTGATTTTCCCCAAGAAAATTTGGAGAGCCTTCTTAAGACTAGGCAACGATAAAACATGGATAGCCTTAACTCTTTCTAGATCAATAGTCAATACTTTCTTAGACATAATATTGCCCAGTAACTTGCCTTCATGTGCTAAGAATATAATTTTTTTTGGGTTCAATGACACTCCAAATCTTCTACACCTTTAGAACACTTGCCTGAGATGAAAGAGGTGGCTTTATGCATTTTTGGAAAACACAATGATGTCATTAAGATAGAAAAGTATTATTTTTTTCAAAAGTCCTTTGAACGCCATATCCATAGCCATCTGAAATTTTTCTCAGGCATTTGACAACCTGAATGACATCTTCTTATAAGCATAAGTGCCTCATTTTGTTGTGAAGGTTATTTTGAACTGGTCATCCGCTTTCACCACCTAGGAGAGATAATTGCTTTATTGTAGCCCAAATATCCATCTAGGAGAGAGAACATTTCTGAACTAGCTACCACCTACAATATTTTCTCCATAGAAGGAAGTGGATAATGTTCTTTGAGAGAGAGGACATGCTCAAGTCTCAAAATCCACACACAATTGATTTCCCCATTTCTCTCCTTGAACGTCACCAGGATTAACAACCCAACTCAAGTGCTTGATCGGGAAAATGATGCTCACCTCGATGAGCTTGTTCAACTCCTTCTTCATCGAGGCTCTATACGAGGGTTGATCGCCTTTGATTTTGCATGATGGGTTTAGCTCCTAGATCCAGTTCAATCATGTGTTGTGCCAAATTAGTATTAAATCTATTCAAATCCTCATAGCTCCAAGTGAAGACATACGAGAACTCTTGGAAAAGTTATGAATTCATATTTTCTTGATCCATGCTCATCCGAGCATTTTACCCTCTCCAACCAAAATAGGCTATATATCCTCCCTTTTGACTTGAATGTTGGCCTTCTCTTTTTAGAATTGATCATTTGGGTTGAATATTGACTCTAAAGTCACTAAACCCTTAGGCAACTTATTTTTCATAGCTACACTACTTGATCCACATATTGTTGTTCTAATCTATCCTGATTTCTTAAGGAGAACTCAGCTTCCTCCTGTAAGAAATTGAGTATCCATTGATCACTCTCGAACACCAGTAAAATTGTGTTGTTGTCTAGAAAAATTGGTCTCACAACTACCTTGATATGGGGTTGTGTTTTATCTCTCTTGATACTATTAACCACATCAAATGTTTCCCCAATCATTACAAGCTTGTCCGCAGCCTCATTTTTCTTCCTTAGATGGAATCAATATTAAATGTGTCAAAGTCTTTGATGAGGTCCCATATTTGATGCTTGTAGGCTTTGAGAAAATAATTTTTGGCTGCATGGGATCCTCTAACTTGGTTGACAATCAACTCACTATCTCCAAACACTTGCAAGTTTTTGATACCCCTCTTTCTTGCCCAATGCAATCCATGGATTAAAGCTTCATACTCAACTGTATTATTTAAACAAGGAAATTGAAAACATAAAGCTGAGTAGTACTTCATATCTTGTGCTTGAAAAGCATTACACCTCCTCTAACACCTTGCCTACTCCTTGAACCATCAAAGAATAACTTCCATACTTCATTATCATTTTTCTCGTCTGATTTGGTGATGCTAGGGAGAGGTGAATTCTCCTCATGTAAGAAATAAACTCCCAACTCATCTTCTTCCATCTCTTTATAGGGATCAAAAGCATGCCTCTTATGAGCCCAATCATCAAGTGTTAAATATGGAATGCTTCCAACCTTAGTGTCTACCTCTTGAGCCTCCAAGCACTCTTCTTGATCAAATATGGTACAATTGGCATTAATTGGGCTTGACACATGAGGCTCAATGTGGAAGTTGGCAATTGGCTCCGACCTAATTGTGGATTTGGCTCCATACCTTGTTTTGAATAGCATGTGGGACCAATCTATTGATAAGTACCCACCAATTTTGGTCATGAAGTCCCTTGACAAGCACAAGGCGAAGAGAGGTGGAAAATCAATAATTGACACATCCTGCAAGACTGTAACATTAGGACATACATGCAACGTTAGACTCAAGTATTTGATGACTCCCACTTTCCCATAGTTGTCCCATCTAAATGTACCACTCATTTGGAGACCGGTCCGTACCTCACTCCTATCTTATCCGTAATTTGCTTCAGCATTACGGATCTACTTGTTCCTTAATCGATCATATAATTGTGCACCAAACTATCCCCAATAATCAAGGACACATAAAATGGTGGAGGCTTTAAATTTTTACCTGTTTGCCTCTCCATCCTCTTGCACCACATTAGTGAGAACCTTCTCTTGGTTACTAGGTGTCTCCTTTGAGGTAGACCAGTTGGCCATTAATGTTTGCAACAAATCCTGTTGTCTGGATCACCAATGACTCCCACATGGAAATTCTGACACGGGTCTTCTTCATTTGATCGATGATATTGAAAGGAATGGGTTTTCCTTTTTCTACCCCTTGCTTGACATGATCCTTTCTAGCAGACTTGTGTTATCCCATGAGCTACTATAACTGGTATGCTAGACTGATTTTGCATATTCGGGGCTCTTCTACAACAGCTTGCCTTACGTTGGTTTTGTACATCATGAGCTGCTACAAATGGTTTGGTTTGTTGACTCCTACCGCATGAGAGTAGGATGAGAAAAACCTACATTTGATGAATTTCCTTCCTCTATGTTCCTTTTCTTTGACCGTGTATTGGCAGATACACCCTGGAAGGGAGATTGATTAACTCCATAAAAGTCCTCTGTTTTCCAATTTACCAAAGATGGTTTCGGTTGGAGGAGTATCTTGCCGAGTTACTTGCTTGATTATCTTCCTCTCCTTGCTCTTGGGCCACCCCAATGATCTGCACCATCAAGTCCCGATTCGATACACCATTGAAACACGTTGATTAATTAGGAGATAGATTACGGGGTAACACCATTCATACTCCTAAGAGCAATGTTGTTCTGAGTTGGAACCAAGGCCTTGGATGTTGAAACTATATTTGGATTATACAAATGGAATGGCACGAAAACTTGAGGTTGCCCTTGACTCGATTTTGCTTTGCTATCCGAGAAGGAGGCCTATTTACTTGAGCTTGAGGCTGGTACGGTATGGAGATATGAGCTTGCTTTGCCTTTTGATATTCACTAACTCATTCCCCAGATTCTCGCAGCTTCATGACTTCCCGGAGTTCCTTGGAAGTACTCGAGGAAGTTGAGGCATCACTATTGCTTTGATTTCTAGGACCTAGAATGGGGGCTATTTCAGTGTGCTTGATTGGTGGAGGGTGCTCAATTTTGGATATAATAACATAGGTGGCCTAGGTGTAAGATTGCCTTCTTGAATTAAGTAGTTCTCTACTCTCAATAGATATATCATATTCTCCTGGAAATGTTGTTCCTCCCATCGATTGTATCATCATAGCTATGTAAGAATTTAGGGCCCTCAAGAAGTAGAGGAACATGCCTTCTAATGCTTGCCTCATGACTATCATAATCTGATCCCATGTCTATTGGAATCGAAAGTTAAAATCGGCCATTTGCTCATTGGGAGCCCTCTTGATTATTGTCAACTCGCTCTAATAAAGACAAGTTGTCCGCCCTTTCTCCAAACTAGTTATATAGAGATGAACACAATTGATTCCAATTTTGAATAGACCTATTGCCAAGCTCCTAAACCATTGCAAGGCTTTACCCTTGAAATAGGAAGCCAACAACTTAACTACGACATCCATTTCATTAATCTCATGAATTGCATAAAAATTTGCAATGTCTTGGATGTGGTCAATAGGATTTGTATGGTTTTCTCCTATGAAGTAGGGGATATTTTTCAATGCTGCAACCGAGATTTTATTTTGAGCATTTAGGGCAAGTGGACTACTTCCTATGAAGTTGACAAAGGGATTTGGTGGCCCTTGTGGTGGTTGTTGATGTGTCATTATAATTGGCCTGAGAACCCTAGTGGAATGGAGGAAGGGTCTACAGCGGGGTGTTGATAAGGTTCTATTTGGTGGAGATGGAGACCTCTGAACCTTCCTTCCTCTTCTTCCTTTTCATGGAGATAATTATAAATACTCAAAGATTCCTTCTTCTCTTTCTCTGGACCGAGTTTGGATCCTTCTCTTATACTTGGGCTATGAGTACTACTTGAACCAGCTGAAATATGAGCCCGAGACTCACCAGATGTGTGCATTACAAAGCTTCCAAAAGATGAAATTTTTCCAAGATACACATCTATTCTTGACAAATCTGAAAAATTTACTTTTGGTCCCACCGGGCATGCTAAAATTGTTATCACAAAATTACAACACCCCTGATTGCTAGTGATTTTTGTGTGAGGCAATCAATGTAATTTGCATAACATGGGATTATCTTATAGTGTGGGACCTTACAAGTAAGATAATCCTTCGGAGAAAGCTAGCTTCTTCTCCTAACCTAGTGCCAACTTCTCCAAAGTGTAGAGAATGGAAAACTAATATAATCCTACCCTAATGCTTTCCAAGGAGACAGGGATAAAAATACACAAAAGTAAATCTACTCTAAGGGAAGGTGATGCACCAAGAAAGGGTGAGACATTCTAAGTGAGTGAAAAATAGGGAGTAAACAAGGTAAGAGAGGGTGGATGGAGGTGCCATAGTCCAAGACAATATTAAATTCCATATATTTATAAAGCATGACAAATTATAGATCCTAAAGATACACACACACACACACACACACACACACACACACACACACACACACACACACATACATATACATACATATATATATATATATATATATATATATATGCACAATATACCTGCAAATATAATGGAAGGAAAAAAATTCAATGTCATACAAGCTAGGGAAAAAATAGCCACAAAACATGAATTTTATCGCTAAAAACATGCGCAATCTTTACAATATAGGAACAAGGCACAAATTCTTTACAAAATTCCCAAATTTGAGACCTTTACCTCACAATAGCTCTGAATTTTTGACAAAGTTCCTTTGCATTACAAAAAGTCTCTCCTCAAAATGAGGAAATTTTACAATATATAGATGAAGAGCCTCAAAATTGCCTCACTAACCGACATATTTCATTAAAGAGGTATGGGAGGCCATAAAAATTTGGTACTTTACTTACATAGGTAGTCATGGGTGTCATACCTCATTAAACGGTGGTTGAACCACTTTATACTATTTCCATTAATGCCTAGTTTGTTCCTGTGTTCGACCGATTACATAATTTTTCCCGATGTCGGAAGGTTGCATAAAATGCAACCAGCCAATAACATTCTTTCCTTCTCACCGGCCGGTAGCTTAAAATTTGTTATCGGCTGGTAGCATCCATACAAATGCTTACCCGCGACCTTGTTGTCAACCAACTACTCCATCATCGGCTTGTGTAACCTGGTCGGGAACACCGAAATACCACCGACCGATAGGATTTAGATTTATTGCCGACACCACCAATGTCTTGCTACTAATCGCGGTAGTAGCATCCGTACATGCTACTAACACGTAGCATTTTGAGTGCTACCTACCAATAACATCTACGGATACTACCGGCGCTTTTGTGCCATTTTCTTTCGCAACCATGCTGACCTGCTTGCAGCCGCTCGTCACTCACCATGAAAAAGACCAACTCACAAGCTATCTTGTAAATCACAAGGGTTGCACCCATCAACCACTAACGCTCAATCTTCTTCAATTGCCCATTTTATAGGGGTGTAAAATATAGATAACAAGACCTTAGTACAAAATATCATATAATGTATATCTTCTTAGATACAACATGACACGGACATACCTTCACACTTGACTATGTAATTAGATGACACTTACGAAGATAGATGCTAGACCAAGAAACTTCACTTTGTCATGACCATAGACCATAGAGCTCACTGATATTTGACTTATATGAGATGAAAAATATAGAAGATGACACTTTTTGACTTAAAGGAGCTCTTCACACCATACCAAGACTCTTGATAGGCATCAAGACATAACCTAGATCTCAGGAAACTTACACATTACTGACTTATATGCTTTGAAGAGCAATAACAAAAGAAACTTGACATAATCATCATGACTAACTACTTTAACTTGAGAAACATACTCATAAACTTGAAGTGACATACCTTACTATTAGTGCAAATCACAGGCACCCCCCAAATGAGTTATAAGGTCTGCTTTTCTAAGGCAGGGTCATTTGGTGTGATTTGCATAACATTGGATCATTCCCCAAGCTGTGGGACTTGCAAATGGGAATGATCCTCCAAAGAAGGCTAGTTCCTCTTCCTAATCTACCTTATTCCAGTGCATGTAAGCTAATCTAATCCTAATCTAACTTCTAAGGAGACAAGGAGAGAAATAAAATAAGAAAAAATAGAGCCTACACTAAAATGGTGATACACCAGAGAAGGAAAGTGTTGATCATCTACCAAAACTGCCATGGAACAAGGAGAGGTGAGCAATGGAAAGGATGGACAAGTGCATCACAGACCAGAGATGGATTTCACATAGAAAATGTTCCAAACTCCATGAACACAGCTCCCAGATATGTAAATAAACATTCAAAACATACACAGATACCCTGCAAATGAAGAGAGGCAAGAAGATGCAATAAAAACGAGCAAAGGATGGACAAATGCATCACAAAAACATGTTTTATTGCTTCATATGTTTGCATAGAACATCATTCATGAGAAAGAGGTAAAAAATCCATTTACAGAGTGTGGGAAGAGGTTCAAACTCCATTTTGACCCTGAGGGAAGAAAAGAAGGGAGAGGCAGAGAAGAAAAATGAACAACCTCTTGAAAAATGATGCCTCTATTACATTATATAGCAAAATGCGAGAAGGAAAGGGAAAAAATGTGGGATTTTCTCCAACCACTTTTCAAAATGCATTTTAATTCTTCATCTGTTGATGGGCTCAATGCAAAAGCTCATATTTCCATGTATCTACTTCACAGACCAAAGAAAATGACCCATACTTCATTAAATATGGTGGTTGGAACTAGTTTTTTGTCTTTTCCATGCCAAAACACGTTTTGTAAATTTCTCCCCCAAATATTCACCAAAATCCAAAATTGAAGACTCCATGATGAAGATAATCTTTAGATCTTTCCATTGGTACCAAGAACGTCAAAAATGGAGCTCTGGATCAAAAGATATGGCCTTCTGAGTTTTTCCTTAATGTTTTTAGCAAAAAATCAGCTCGGGCAAATTTTGAACTTTTCTCCCACAAATCCATTGATGACGTGGCATCCATTGGGGTCAGCAGAGGTAGGGGCTCCTTTTTTCCATTTTACACTTTTTGAAAAAAAAGTCAAAAAATCTCATTTGCCTCCGAAGGTCCGTGACCCGCATTAACTTTTTGATGTGCCAACTCAACACTTAATTTTCACCTTTTTGACAAAAGGGAAATTTTTCACTTTTTCCTCCGATTCCCCACCGTCTAAGATTCCTTGGAAAAATCTCTCCCAAGCCCCACAAGTCTGCCTTGGGAAAATTTTCCCTTCTAACTCCGCTCGAGCCATAACTCAAAACATACAAGGAGTTAGAAAGAGGTCTTTACCTTTCTGAGCGGGAAGAAGTTCTCTATTTGATGGAGTATTTTCCAAAATCCTTAAGTGCTTTAACTTTGTGAAATTTGGACTGAGGCACAAAAGGGAGTAAGTTAACCCAAAATAAGAGGGAGCTTATTTTGGTTAACACTTACATCATGAAGAAGACACATACTTGACAAAGACAACTCCCCTCACTCCAATTCTTCTTTTGAACCTATACACCTCTAAGAATCCTAGTAGAGGCATATGTCACCATGGAGGAGATTGATGAGAGACCTAAGAAGGTCTCAAACCCTCTTCTTACCCTTAACCGAGTCCTCCTTATCTCAATCAAAATTTTCACAACATATCCCTCCTTTTTATTAGTCACACTCTTGGAATCCTCTTTAGCACTTTGACTAGCCTCATCCTTCTTTTTGTATGCTTGAGCTTGTGGCTTAGGTCTTTGAGTCTTTTTGTTCAACTAAATTGCATTACAAAACCTTGTAATGTGCCCTATCTTGTGGCACATAAATCATTCCTTCTTTTCTTCACATTGTTCCCATCCTTTGCCACCATCCTCCTTTTCAACCTTAGGACTACAAAAACTAGCCCTATGTCCATAAGCACCACATTTGTAACAATTACCATGAAATACACCATACCTATATGAATTTGGCTGCTTGATAGGTGATCTTATAGGAGGTGGAAGCCTTGAACTCTCTCCTTGCTTCATTGCTTGCTTTCATTTGATCCTTGACTTGATTCTTCTTCATTCTTCTTGGATGAATCCTCATTGAAGCCTAGGCCTGTCCTATCACCATATGCATTTTGTTTTTCCAACATCCTACTTATAATTGACAAACTTCCTTGAAAATATAGTATTTTTCTTGTCATAGTGCCTAGATCTTTCTTCAAATCATCTATTTCTTTCCTCTTGATCTTCAACTCATCTTGTGTCTCCTCAAGTTGCTTCATTAAAACCTTGACTATTTCTTCTTTTTTAGCTTCATGTTTGAGACATTATTATCTCTTGGTCTTCAACTCATCTAGGGCTTCCTCAAATTGAGTTTGTAAGACTTTGATAATCTCATCATGAGATCTAGACATCTTGTAGATATGATCACCATGCTCATCTACCCATTGCATTGTCCTGCTAGTATTATACTTGAATTGTTTCCAATGATGGAGGTGCCATCTTGTCACCAAAGATATCCCTCTAGCTTGTTAGGCTACTTCCAAGGGCTTTCTATGATACCAATTGTTGGAGGTGACAAGGACTGAGAGGGGGTGAATCATTCCCCATAGAATATTTTTCACACTTAGTTCAAAACCTAACCACACAAACTCATGTAGAACACATCAAAGCATATAAAATTTTTCAATGAAGTAAAATTAATGCAAGGAACACAATATAATCTCAAAGAAACATATATTTTATAATCAAATCATATCCACACACACTTATATAGATACTCAAATAAGATCACAAGGTGTAATGTCTTCAACAATGATTCACAAGATACAATAAAGTGCTCTCAAGACAATCAATGTCTCATGAATACATATGAAGAAGTAAAACTATGAGAATGTCTTCAACCTTAAATATCAGATCTAAAAAATCCTTATAAACCAACAAATTACATCAACATTCTATGAAGATAGCATCCAAACACAAGCATCTAAATCTTCCCTCCTTCTCCAACTCATTTTCAAAGAAACAACACCAACTTTGCACTTGCTCAAATTATCCTCATGAAAACTCAAACACATGATTTCCTAGAATGGAATTCCAGGAGTTTTGGGCTAGGCCCAAATGGTTTTGCTTTTCAGAAATCTTCAAATGAGATAAAAGGGGTTTCAAAAAGATAGAAACAATATGCCCATAACTTCACTTTTATAGCCTCTCCAAGGCTCAAATTCAAACTCAAACATTTTCCCTCCTTTGGATCGACCCATGCATCATATAAAAATTCTAAATTCAAATCATAATAGCCACAAGTGACCCAAGTAGGTCATCCTAGCTTAAACCATCATTTCATGTGCCAAAAATGGCTCAAAACCCCATGGGCACAAAGATAAAAATGCCCTTACTTAAAAACCATCCTTATTCATGACCCATAAATAACCAAAAATATTTAAATTAACATTTAAACATCATAAATGGTCACAATTAATATCAAACAATCAAATTATTTCATTTAATGGGCCCAGTGCTCTTTGTATTTCTCAAAACTGTTGTTTCTTGCACCCTTCAACACCTTGGAAACTTCATAAGGTCACCAAATAACTTAAACAAGAGAAAAAAATTCCATGTAACAAATTTATATAAATTAAGAACCTTTATAACACTTCTAAGCAATTTAGAATTCATGAAACATCCATCTCTTCAAACCATAACTACGTTTGCTTTCACCAAATCAACCTGCCAAAATAGTTGTTTCTAAAGGTTTACTCATAAAATCATTTCTACATATAGTAAATATCTCCAAATGGATTAATTGGATGAAACATTAATCCCTCTTATCATTCCAGGTGATAGGAAGCATCAACCAATCAATCTCATGCTTCAAAAATCATCAAACTTTCACCAAAACACATCATGTCTTGAACTGCTAAAAATATTCCTACTCAAAGAATGCACTAGAAAACATGTCCAGTGACCTCATAATTAGGAAATCAGTATATCACTATAAATATATATGAATCATATTTCCAACACAACTTGAATCACTTCAAAACTCCACCCATAGCTCAAATTATAGCCATTTTACTGAAAGCACTTTGCTATTTGGGACCCCAAAACTGTCCTTTGACCAATCAACTATTTTGGACCTCAAAACACCATGAAACTGCATGAAAATGTCCTGAAACATCAATGGAAATCAATAAAAACTCCTAATCATCATGAACCATCATTTTTTCATGTTATGCCTTCGAACCATCTTGTCCTACAACCTTCTTCTTCAGAAACTACTATTTTTAAGTGGGGCCCACTCATCACCATGACCTCAACCATAAATTTATGGAAATATAAGAGATTCCTATACAAAATCCAATCATCAATTTTGATTAATCAGTCAAAAATGGGTCATTATTCTTCACTTTTTGCAAATTGCTCCTAGCTAGGGTTTAACTAGGATTTTAGACCACTTTATCTTTGTTCATAAAAACCTAACGATAAAACCTCCTATTATTTTTGTGAAACCTTATAAAATCACCATAGAAATATTCATGAAATCCACAAGGTCCCATTCAAATCACACAAATCATAATGAGCATCGAAGTACCAACTCGAGCAGAATTTTACTATAATTTGACCCTATCTAACATAATCAGGTCATATCCGGAAAAATATACATCATGGGAACATGAAATTTTACTCAAATCACTATGAATCATCCCTATAATATCTCCAATAATCATAATCTCATTTACATATCTTAATCTCTCTAGTCACTAAGACTTACCTATGCTTTCATCCTAGATCCTCACTATAAAAGCTAGGGTCAACTAAAATAATGCAATAATTGATCATGAAATATTTTAAAATTACCCAAACATACATGATATGTCATGACACAATTGAATACATGCTTCCATGAGCTCATATGGCTCCAAACCACTCTATCACACCTTTAAGCTATATACCTGCTCCCAATGAGCACATGTAACATAGTGATCCACATGTACCTACAATATGTTACTATTGTGAGTTCCCAAGCACCCTCAAAACATGTTATCAATCATTTAAAAATGCTTCCCAAGCATCCAGGAAGCTCATACTACCGTGTTGCATCTCCTAGGCACATGTATAGGCTTGCTAGAGCAAGTTATCCTCATTGAATCCCACTATATCAACTCAAACACATTTGAACCAGTATGTTAGCACCATGAAAAAAATCAGGTCATCATAATACAACATTCAATTTGTCATTAATGTGGTTTTTCATCAATGACAACACCTATTAGGACACCATGCTAACAGAATGGTCATTTGTTAGATTATGAGCATTATTGTGAGTTGAAACACTATATAGTTGGTGAACGGTCTCTATCATTGTGTAATGTTTTTAATATAATATATGTTTTTAACATGTTTTAGATTTTACTAAATTGTTATTATTCTTTGTATGTTTTATTCCAATGTCTAATGTTTTTGTGAACTTGGTGTAATTTCTCTCTGAAAGGGTGAAGACTCCAAACCCAATTTGTATCACTTTTTGAAATGTATCGAGGCTTTTACCCTCCATTTTTCCAATTCGCATATTATTATTCTTCATCTTATTTTTCTTATGACATAAATAAATGGGGTTTTTCTCTATTGGTTTTATTCATTCATAATTCCTCCCTTGAGCAATAATGTCTTCTATTTTCAATTTTTCTAGTTGATGTAATTCCATTTGTATTTCCTTTATATGATTCATTTGATCATGAGAAACTATTACTTCTATAATATTTGCAAGTCATGTTTGAACCAAAATTCTTCAATTAAAACTTCATTTACATCTATCTTTCCTTGATCCATCATATAGATTTTGGGAATCCTTTATTTGTTTATATATATATATAGATAATTCACCCTCTTATTTATGATTTCTACCATATTTGCCATTCCCCATCCTTTATTTGGTTTTAATTTTACTACGAAAAAATATTAGGTTTGATGAAACCATCCTCATCTTCCTTTGTATTGTACCTAATTTGACTTGTTCTACATTTGTTGAAGTTTAGGGAATTGTATTGCTAAATTGTCATATAATGAAAACCTCTTCATGTAAAGGTGATTCTTTTATAATCTCTTTCTCACAAGCATATTCTCTCTAAACTGTTGAGTTACATTCTTTGGAGGTAGTTTAGTGAGGTCTCTCTTCAAACATATTCTTGCATAGTTTGAGAGGCCTTTTATGTGATATGGTTTATAAATTACAAATACATTTCCTATTGTCTTAGCTATCAATATTGAATACATATTTGGACCACAACTATTAAGAAAGATCATACCTATCGAATCCAAATGGGAGGGCATAATTTATTCCCATTGAATTAAACCCTATATGCCAATATTTTGTGAAAGGACATGCATTCTTGAAAAATTATGGGCTTCCTCTAAACACATTATATTTTTCATCTCATTGGAAAATAATACAAATGAAGTAGCTTCTCACACAAGTTGTAATTTCCACATCTTCATGAGTTATTCAATTTATGAGTTCTCATTTATGGATTTATTCACTTTAAATTGTCCCAATTACTAGAAGATCAAGATTTTTCCCATAAGACCTAAGACATTAGTCACAATTTATATATCTTGTAGGAAACTTATTGGATCTACCTCTATGGATTACATACAAGAATTTTTAGGTATATTATGATGCCCTTATTTCCACTTGTGTGTTGCCACCATAGCTACTTCCACCTCCTTCACATAGATTAAGGATTTAAATTTTGTAACTTTCTTCTTATAAGAAAACATATGCGGGAGATCATACCTTCCATTCCACATTTCAAATATTGTCATATCAATCCTAATTCTTACCCACACCCATCAATACGAAAAGGATGAAACACAAAACCCAATAAGAGATTCTAAATCCTATTAAATATCTTTTTCTAATCACATTAGGCACCCTATCCACAAAATGAATCAAAGTGATGATATGTTTATGTTACCATTTTTACTAAACTTTCATTTGTCAAGAATAAATGTTATTCTATTATGATTTTTAAAAATAAAAATAAAATTATAATTAAAAATTATTTGACAATTAAATGATTAAAAAAATTAGTGTTGAAAATAAAGTCTTAAAATTGAAAATTTTGGCTTATACTTACTCACTATTAACACATTTATGTTAGGATTTTTAATAAATAAAGTATTATCAATTGTTGAAATCAAAAACCTATATTCTAATTTCATAAAATTTGTTTGACAATCGATAACAAAGCGATTTTTTTAATATTATATTTTTCGTGATTAAAATGATGCTATCTTTTTTAATTTTATATCACACTTTTATCCTTTCATTTTTCAATTGTACATATAGCACATTGACATCAAATTTTTAAACATTATCTTTAACTTAATTAAAACAATGCTACTTGTCTTTATTTTATGTTAACCTATTCCCATTTAATTTTTCAATGCATTGAAAAATAAATTATACATTACAAGTTCAACATTTATTAATAAATACACAAGGTAAGAACACAAGATCCTTTATAATTAATAACATAGTCCTTTATTTGTTTAAAAATATTTTCGTATAGTGCATTCATAAATGCATTATAATTTTCCATTAATCATGCATACATAATTCAACATTGAAATCCACTATAAAATAAATTGTGGCTTCGATGTCTATACACAACCTCTTAACATATAAAGGTGATATTCCATTCTTTATTCATATTGCAGACAAAAGCAACCACACATTAAAATGTCTTTCCTTAATTCACTACCTAATCAATTCTCATATAAAATCCAAAACACAATTTAAATAAATAAATTTAATCCACCACCACATACATATAGTCGCTTGCAATGAACCATAAGTATTTATTTGTTCATATTACAAACTATAAATACATTTTTTTCAAAAACATTGAACATCCTCAAATACACATTCATAATCAACAACACTACAAGTAAACACTAGTTCTAGTAGTAGAAATGTGTGTGTATCTAGTACTCATAGAACTTATGATAACCTTTTGGGCTAATCAAATAGTTTTAACCACCAAGTATTGAGATATAAAGTCGTTGGCACTAGAAATGTATTGGAATTTATCATCAAAAGCCATTTCCTATTAGAATCGGGGTTCCCATCTCGACAATGAAAGAGACTTTAACGGCGGAGATGGCTTTGGAAAATATGTTGATAATACACCCGATTTTAAATTGTCTATATAACTTTGACTCCATGTCACCATCCTCCACCATCTTTACCACTATCAATGTACCCTAGAGTAGTTGGGATGTTATTAAGAAGAAATACAAATGTAAATAAACTAATTGTTTTCCAATGAAATTGGGCACACAAAACTTACCATCAATAGGGATCACGTACAAGCATTCCATGATAATTATCCACAACAGACTCATCCAGGATGAGATTTGATGGCAAACCCAACTGTCAAACCAAAAATGTATGACGTCAAAAGTTGTTAAATAATCCTTCTATCTCGGTCAAATATCTTGTCTTTATTAAATAATTTAAAAATACATTATTATTTAAGCTTTGTATTTATGAGTGTGGGGTAAGTTTTAGGTATTATATGCACTCAATAAAAATTCATTTTTAGTAAAATATGTTATTTAAATATTTATGTAATGTTGCACTTATATTTATATTGAATGTATTCATAGTGATAATGATGATTTTTACAAATTCTTTCACGTTAAGATGGGATTGATAGACTATTTTGCAAAGTGTAAAATACGGTTAAAACATGTAAAAACATCTGGGACAGTTTCAAATCTTAGCTCTGGGCTCATCCCTTTTCACTTCGGATATATTAGGCCACCTTTCATCAAGAGAACCCATGATGAACGCCAAATTTGGTACAATGTAGCCAAAATTTTATTGAATTTTGAGAGGAAGTTATGTGATTTTAGACTAACACCCTTCTTAATAAATTTGTAGGTGTGCAAAATAAAACAACATTACTAAAAATACCAATACTTATAAATCCTAATATATTTCTAAAACATAGGGAAGAAGAAAATAAAAAAGTGAGATATGAGACTTACTAAATATAAACATGGGTGGAAAATGAATATGAACATTTTTTTATTGGAAAGGAATATGAAAAATTAATTTATTATGCCAAGGCGTCACATTTCTTATTTTCCTACACATGTTGGGTTGTAAATTGAAAAGGTGGGTGTAGATCACAACATGAAGCAAGAAATGTAGTTGGTTTTCGACCTTTGAACCTATTAAAATTCCCTGCAATTGTTAATTTTTCCCCTCTCGAACTCATATTGCACTTGCGTGAATAATGAAAATGAGATTGATCCCCTATTTTCTTGCATTTATAGGGTTGGGTTGCAAACTTAAAAGGTGGGTATAGATCACAACATGAAGTGAACAATGCAGTTGGGTTTCGACCCTTGAACCTATTGGAATTTCTGCATTTTTTAATTTGGCCCCTCTGAGCTCATATTACACTCGATATGAATAATGCAAATGAGATTTATCACCCATTTTCTTGCATTTTTTTGGTTTTCAACTGAAAAGTAAGGTCATGAACACCTCATAAAGCAAGTTATGCGACGGGTTTCACCCCTTAAACCTATTGGATTTCCCCCTTTATTAATTTTTCCCCTCTAACCCCATATTACACTCACGTGAATAATGAAAATGAGTTTGTTTCGATGTACTGTGATCAAAACCCAAAATATTTCGGGTCAAACTTTTAGCTTTATTTAGAATATGATGGTCCATATGTGTTTCAACTCTTGAACTTATTAGATATTTCCCATTTTTAATTTGGCCTATCTCGAACTCATATTGCATTCGCACGAAGGTCTCGAAGACCGTTCCAAATGTTGTGGTTACTGAACATTTAAACGTCAAGATTTATGGCTTCCATTCCTACCACTTTGAACAGGGTCAAGTCGCCAAAACTCATGTGGCTCACTTTTTGCTTGAGCAACTTGGCAAAATTTGGAAGGTTAATGGCTACCACATTTCACCCCTAGCCACTTGGGTTGATCGAGACCAAGTAATGTTCACTAGAGTTTGAAATCCCTCCATCACTCTGAATTCTCCGAACATTTCCACTTGGTCCACATCATCAATGTTATTTTTAAATGATGCACCATTTACTAACCTACTCCTAAGAGTTTCGGGATTTAATGCTTAATATCTCAAAGACATCGGCCAAGTTGCCAAAACTCATGTGCCTAGGTTATGGCTCGTACATGTGACAAATTTCAGAAGTTTTGTGAGGGCTTCAAGGGGATGAAGGAATTAAAAGCTATAAATATCTCCAGGGGTTCTGCCTTGGAGGGAAAGTGGATGGAAACATTAAAAAGAATCCAAATCTTGAGAATTGTGGACATTCCTAGATGTGACTAGTTGAAGACAAAGAGACGGTGTCATTCTTATAGTAATTCTTGACCCACTAGACCAAGTATCATAGTTGATATGACTAACATTTTAATTTATTTTTGTATTCAAAAATTATAATTACAATGAAGTAGTGGGATTTACAAATTTTGTTTAAACTATCTCAAAAGGGATTTCTTTAATTTCCTTTGTTACTCATAAAAATGCCTCGATTGATCAATTCTATTAGCTTGTGGTTCACATTATTTCTATTATTTCATTGAAGGAATTTGCACAATTTAAAGTGACTTGCCTTTACGGCAATACATAGTAAATTTCAATGAATGTAATCTAATCCATGTGTGGTTGTTGATTTAAGCAACCTTAGTCATTGAAGATATGTCTTCTTGTTGTTTTGCATTCATACATGCTCCTTGAAATTTCCTTCTTGACATCCATGGTGCCCTACCATATTCATTGCAATCTCTTCCATTTTATTTTCTTTGACAATTCTTTTGTCCTACATACCCATTTCCGCTATAAATTTACCCCACCCTACTAGCACTAATCACACAGCTATTTGCATTTATGTATTTGATTTGAGTGTACATTAATGTAAAGTATAACACAAATACTAAATATTATTTAGGTGTTATGATTTGAGCCGTGGAAAAGGTGCAATACATGCAGATATTTAATTCTCATTTTTTAATTTCCGACTTTCCATTGTTGTCTTCGTCTTATCTAATAAATCAAATGTTGTCCAATCAAAAACCTTTAACTCATTCTCGGTTGGGTTACGACCCTAGAGACTATTAGATATTCCCCATTTTTTAATTTGACCTTGATAATTACAAATTTCACTCATGTGAATAACGAAAGTGACATTTAGATGATAAATTGGAACACAAATAGCGGATCTTATTTGGGTCTTATAATTTCAGTCGTGTGAAAGGTGCGGTACGTGTAGGTATTTAATTTTCACTATTTCATTTCCATCTTTCCATTGATTTCTTCACCTCTTCTAACAAATCAGAATTTTTCCATTCAAAAACCTTGATGGAGTACAAAATTGAAATAAAAAATAGGATAACTCAATAGGAAAATAAATTCGGCATGTCCCTCATGTGACTAACAATTTCGGGGCTCAATTATCAACGAATGTTCATGCCTCACCTATTTTACTACAATTAATCCTGCATTTAATCAAGGTTAAAACTATAAAAGCATGTTACTCGGTATGACAAAAATAATCTAGTTGGGTTTCGACCCTAAAACCTATTGAGTTTTCTCCATTTTTTATTTTGGCCACTTTAACTCGTTATCCAAAATAAGCCCATGCTTATTTTGGTTAACTTACCTCCATTTTTTCCTTCCTTGTGCTTCAATCTCAAATTTCACACATTTCAAGCACTCAAAGTTTCTAGAAATGGCTTCATCAGATGGGAAATTTCTTCCCCTTTCCAGAAAGGTAAAGAAGTCCTCCTAACTCCTTGTATTTTTCAAGTTATGGGCCAGCAGGCCTTAGGAAGATTTTTTCCCAAGGCGGGTAGGCGGGCTCAGGGGAGAATTTTTGCCAAGAGAATTGATGGATTGGTGGGGATGCGGAGAGAACTTCCACTTAGCCTCTTTTGGCTAAAAAGTTAAGGTCAATTGCCGGCCCGCGAGCCCGCGAAGGAAGGATTTCTTGGACCCAGCCAATCTGAAGGTGACCTGTGGACAAGGAGGAAATTGCGGAGCGGTGGGAGACTTTCAGACACTTAGGAATTTTTGTTGAAATGTGTAAAAATCAACTTTGGGCATGCGTAGGCACAGCAGGAACTAAATGCATAGGTGGGCCCGTGGAGAAAAATTTGTCACTTAGCCTTTTTGGCTAAAAGGCACAAATTCAAATGCCCGACTGCCTGGGCTTGGTGAAGGGAAGAAACGGACTTACGGAGCCAAGGGGAAAATTTTGGCACTTAGCCTTTTCGGGCTAAAAAACTTAAAGTGAGTTTTGAACCCGCGGGCCGTGAAGGAGGATGAAAGAAAAAGGCTTAAGGCACTGCGGCCAATCAAAAGATGACACGTGGTCATTGCCAGTAAATTGTGGGCTATCGGAGGTATTTCAGAATTTTTAGCTCTGTTGTAAAAAGCTAAAGGAACAAATTTGAACTGTGCTTCCACAACCAATCGAGAAGGTGCCATGTGTCGATTTCGCCAAGGTTAAGTGAGCTACGGAGAAGCGGGTGTCGAGGCAAACATCAGGTTTTTTGCATCTTTTGCGAAAAACACAAAACCAACTTTGACCCCGTGGCCAATCAAAAGATGACACGTGGCCAAGTGTTGTGCAAACACGTCAGCGGCGGAAGGCGGGCCTATAGAAGACTTTGGGAAATTTTGCATTTTTGTGCCGAAAGGGTGAAATGCTAGTTCTTGGCCCCTGCCAATCAGAAGGCATCACGTGTCACAATGGAGCTATGGGCCCGTGGAGGTTTCTGGGATTTTTGTAAATTTTGTGGAAAAAAGGGGAAAAGGAATCTTTGGGCCCGCGAACCTGATTTTGCCTTTTTTGCCCTAATTTGGTTGCAAGAACTTGAAATGGGCATATCTCTCGATCTAGCGGTTGAAATTCCACAATTTTGGTACCATTGGAAAGCTGTTAACACCCTATATCCAATGGAAGCTTCAATTTTGAATTTGGGTTTGATTTGGTGGAAAAAAATGAAGAAAAGTCCCGGGCATGGGAAAAAATGCATAACAAACATCCAACCACAAAAATTAATGCAGTATGGCACCCATTTTTCTCCAGCATGGTCGAATACATTGGAAAATGGATTTGTGAAGGTGCCCTTGCCATTTTAATGGATCTTGTTGGGTGGTTGGACCTTCAAATCAATTTTCCCATGTTTCTCTCTCCTCTATTTTCTTGCTTCATTGATATATGCCAATTTTTGGCTCATTGTAAAGGGTTGGACATTATTTTGTTTTGTAGGCTCCCCTTTCCTTCTAGAAAAGGAATTCATGGAGTTCAGGCCTTCCATTAAAATTGCAATATGTTCTTGCCTCTTGGCTGTTTTGTAATGCATTGTATCAATCTACAGAGCAATAAAACACATTTGTGATTGATTCTATATCCTTTCTGTCTCTTCTTCTCGCATATGGTCTTTCATTATAAATCTGGTTATCTGTGCTTGATTATTGTATGTATTTTGTTGGTTTGTGTCTATCAACAAAAACTAATGTTCATCATTCCTTCGGTGCATCACCTTGTAGTTTAGTCATTTCTTATTTCTTATATCCCCTTTTATCCATGTCTCCTTGGAAAATTTTAGATTAGGTATAGAGATAGATCCTCTGCAAGTTCTCACGTATGCACCTAAACAGAGGAATAGGAACTAGCCTTTAATCTGGAGAGCTTTTCCATTTGCAAGGTCCCACACCTTGGGGAAAGTTCAATGTTATGTGGATCACACCAAATGAATCTGCCTTAGAAAAGAAGATCTATAGAACTCATTTGGGGGTGCTGTGATTTTGCACTAACATTAACCTCAAATTACTTTCACATAATTAATCAGTCCTCAATCTAAAACATTCACTCACAAGACATGTTTTTCCATTTCCTACAGAGGACTCTATTATCGATGGTTGTTCGTGCATTTCCTTTCTTCCAACAACTACTCCATCTTTTATTTAAAAAAGGGGGCTAGAAAGTGCTCCAACAAGAAAACATTTCAATATGATCTCGAATATGAAACATTTTCGATTTTCCTCATTTTTAGTTTGTCCCCTTTGAATGTATATTACACTCAGATGAATAATGCGACCAAGATAGAGACAATTAAGTGGAACACAATGCACTTCTCCTCCCTCATACCCCATCTTCGCTCCTCATCCTCTCCCTCTTTTTCACTTCCTTAAGTTTTAATTCTTCACTCTATCCCCTTCGGCGTTCCCATCGTACATTTCATGTATGATTGATAGTTTACAAACATGTCTTATGTAATGTTTTTCCTCATTTTATAAGCTTCCCATGAGGTTGGGAAGCATCGAGATAGTTGTTCGTTTGTCTACAGTTAACCCACATACCAGTCATGACATTACAATTATCTCTAATCATAAGTTTAGATGAATATGCAAATTATTTTTGGCTAGTCATTTCCCACCATCCCAAGAGTGTAAAAATGTCAAATTTTATTGGGATTACATAAATTAATGGAATTTCAAATGTTAAAAATGTATTTTCTTTCAATATGTAGAAACAGTGAAACAATTTTATTTGATTCCATTTTGCTTTAGCATTTCTTTCCTAGTTTGAAATTTATAGTTTAAAACTTAAATGATTATACAATAGATTATTAAATATTTGTATTAATATTATATTGCATGGCTTTGGGTCTTATATATTTAGGAAAATGTTATGTAGATCCTTTTTGTAATTAATGAAATAATTTAAATTGAAATGAAATATCCAATTTTCAATAGTTTATTTGTGTATTATTAAAATTATATACAAATGATTTTTTCAAGGTATATCAAATTTTGTGATAATTGTGTTTTCAAATTATATAATGAGATTTATTAATCAAATTTTGAATGATTCACTTACATTTTAAGAAGATCAATTGAGTTTTGTATTATTTTGCATGAACACGAATGACATTTACCTTAAAGATAAAGTACTTCACCTAATTAAATTTTAATAAATGTTCAATTGAACCCTCCATTAACCTCACAGTAATGAATGCCAAATAAAACATTAATATTTTGGATTTGATATATATATATATATATATATATATATATATATATATATATATATATATATATATATATATATATATACAATAATGCATTTTGTGACATGTTAATTTTTAATTTATTTTATAGTTATATGAAACAATTAAAAAAGAGCCTATGCTTACTTCATTCAATGGTGTTCATTTATTATTTATGGGTTTCCATCCTCTACTCTTACCTTTTCTTAGTATTCCCCATTTATATCATCTATTAGTACAACACCTCTTCTTTTATCTACTTCCTCAATATTCAATCTAATTATAAACGTAAATTAAACTTCTTAATGAACTTCACAATGATTAGATTGAACTTCACAATGTTTAGATTGAACTTCATGATCCATTTTTTGAACTTTGTATTCCCAAATTGAAATGTTCAGTTTTCTTACATATTAAACATCTATTATCACAGAATATATGGTATTAGCTTTAGTTCCATAATATTAATCATCTAGTATCTCACCTATATCACCCTATTTCCACCTAAACTGACTTATCTTCATTTTCATTGTTTATTCAATCATTTTTTTTTATTGAAAAGCATATCCATATAATAATGATGAAATGTACAATGCTAATCATACAAAATCGGGTGGAAAAGATCACACCCCAATGCAGAGAAAAAGTAGCCATTAAAAGGCTACGAGTGGCACATATTACATAATCATATTAAGATAAGCTTATCAATAAAAAAGTCGGAGCAAAATTTGCAGAAACCAAGCCAGGCATGGAGCTAGGCGGCGGTGGCGAACATGGAGGCAGGAGGTGATTGCGGGGGGCTCTTTGGATGGTCACCCCACCCACCAGGAGGGTTGGCGGGGTGTCGATGTCGGTGTCCAGTAGTCGTCTGTGGTTGCTCCTCCTCAGTGCCCCGTTGGTTGGGTGAGATGGCTAAGGAGAGCCGAGGAACTTGGATTGGTCGGAGGCACTGCCACCTAGAACCACCACCGCCCAGCCCTAGCCAAACACCCCTAGTGTGGGAGGAGCCCAAGAAGGAGGCGGAGAAGGACCCTCACCGAGGAGGGGAGGTGCTTCGCCGACCCACGAGCCGGACCCCAATCAAAATTGTGCCACCCATGGGAGCGGTGAGCGGAGTGATGATGAGAGAATCAATCGGAACATGACTCGATGCAGCAGTGCAAGGGGCACTTCCCCAGTGATCCAGCAGGGTCTGTAGGTGTTCCACCTCAATGCGGACTTTCTCCGCTTGAACTTGGATCTGAAGCGAGACATTGGAAATAACAAGTTTGTTAGAAATAATAAAAGTTCTATCCACTGTCTCTTTGTTAAAAATAGCTGAATTTCTAGTTTTCCATATGTGATATAAAATAGTAGCCCGAAAAGAATGCCAAATGTTGAAAATTTTTGCAGGAACAAAGGCTGGGTCCCCCAGCAGAACCATTTTCCACGTAAAGAACGTGGGCAGAAAAGGTTGAAAAAGGGTATGAATCCAGCGCCAAGCAGACTGAGCATGGGGGCAGAACCAAAAAAGATGAAGAAGAGTTTCAATGTGGTTGCAAAAAGGGTAGCTGCAATGAAGGAGCTCCCATAAGAATGAGGCATTTTCCCACAGGAAGCCCTTGGTGGAGAATACACCAAAGGAAGTGAGCAACTTTGGGCTCTATAGGAATGGCCCAAACAACCTGAAAGCGTTGTTTCCAACCAAAACGGGTGGAATGCAAGCTCCAATGAGAATTGAGCTTATTGAGAGGGAGCTGCTTCTGAGCAAGAAGCTTGTAGCCCACTCGAGGTTTGTAATTTCTGAAGGGGGTGGCAGTGGGCCAATGCCAGTCAAACCACCACGGGCGCTGCGTATGAATACCAATTTTATGCAAATAATCACCAGGTATGAGCTCTTGTATTAGAGAAATGGCTTGTTTATCATTGTCATGAAGAGAAAATTTAGCTTTTAGGTTGATCCATGGAAGCCAATCCCTGGTGGTAGGACAGAAAAGGTCCTGAATAAACTTAACCCCTTTTCTGAAAAGATGCATACCCTTAAACTACACTGAAAGAGCAAGCGGTTTCTCCTGATGTTGAAAAACTGGGTTCCACCATAAGCTGAGAGAGTTGAGAGAGAGCCCATTTTGGAAACCATCACCCTGCCAAAGCAGGTGGGGTTTGAGGAGCTCCCAGGCTTTCCAAATACTTTTAGCCATAAAAGAACCACCAATTTTAATAGGAACAGGCAAAGCAATAAAGAATAGTAGTTCAGACCCTGCCATGCCTTCCGATTAAGAGGAGACCCTTGAGATATACAATGCCTGAGCAGAATTTTCCAAGATTCCTCACCTTCAAGGCTGTGAAGAATCCATTTGGTGGTAAGAGCAACCCCTTGCAATTGTATGTTGATAAGGCCAAGACCACTGGTGTTTTTGGGCGTACAACAAACATCCCAAGCAACCCTGTGAAAACCATGGTTCCCTTCAGAGTTGGCCCAAAGAAATTCATGCGAAATTTTTTTCCAACCGATGGTAAGTAGCCTTAGAAGGAGCCCAACAGGAGGAATAGTAGACATGAGTGGCAGCGAGAACCTTGGAACAAACTTGAAATTTTCCAGCAAGAGACAGATGCTTGGTGAGCCAAAAGGAGATTTTTTTTCAACTCGTTGAATCACATAATCCCAAAGGTCAGCAGGGGAAGCCATGAAGGCAAAGGGGATGCCAAGAAATTTAAACTAAACACTAGGTTCAATCCAGAGCCATTGAAATCCCTCTAACCAAGGAGGTTTGGGACCCACTGCCTGCCTGTAGCATTGAGTCTTTTTCCATTGAATGGCAGAACCCAAAGCAAGACAAAAGGTGTCAAGACATTGCATAGCATTAGAAACAGAAGCCTCAGACTCAGCCAGGGTGAGAAAAGAATCATCAGTGAAATGACCATTAATCAGTTGCTGAGGAGAAGAAGGTAGATGAATGCCTTGGACTAAACCAACATGAGCAGCTTTAGCAAGCAAATAGCTGAGACCTTCAGCAACAATGACATAGAGAGAAGGAGCAAGAGGGAAACCTTGTCGGATGGAATGATGAAGAGAAAACTACTCAGATTGTTGACCATTGATAGTAATACAGGCACTAGCATCTTGGAAGAGCATATTAACAGTGGATGAACCGAGGTCTGAAGCCAATAGCCTGCAACATGGCAAGAATGAAAGGCCACTCAACTCTGTCATAGGCTTTCTCAAAATCAATTTTGACAAACAGAGCCGATGAGAAGTCTGGCGTGTATATTCCATGCCCTCCCAAACTGCAATAATGTTGTCCAAGATATATCTATTTTTAATAAAGCCGGTTTGTTCACTCCTGATGATCAAAGGTAATAGGTTGGTAAGCCTGTTAGCAAGAGCTTTGGCAATAATCTTGTATGAGACATTGAGCAGAGTGATTGGCCACCAGTTGGTGATAAGTTTTGGATCACCAGTCTTAGGTATGAATTTGATGTTACCTTGGTTGATCAGAGCTCCCAGAGTGTTGGAGGACATAGCTTCCAGATAGACCTGGTAGAGATCCGGACCAACAGTGGGCCACAAAGCCTGGTAGAACTCACAGGGAAAACCATCAACCCTAGGGGCTTTATCAGAAGCCATCTGAAGAGAAGCTTCCTTCAAATCATCAAGCGTGAGAGGCCAATCACAGGAAACACGTTGACTTTCAGAAAGCTTGCAGGGAACAACCTCAATACATTGGAGGAGAGCAGCATCACGAGCCGGAGTAGCAGGGGGGCAGGTGAACACAACATGGTAGTGATGCACAAAAGCTTGCAGAATGTCAGGTAAAAGGGTAAGCCTTTGATTACCTTCCTTGATTGCTTTGATTTTGGTAAGAGTTTGATTAGATTTAAGAGAAGCAAAGAACTCTTTAGTAACTCTATCACCAATTCTGAGCCAGTGAAGTCTAGCTCGAACTTGAGCTCCTCTGGCCTTATAGTGCTCTTCAAGCTGCAGTTTATGCTTCCAATGAGCAGCCTGCACTTGAATGTGGGTGCTAAAGGGAGACAGATTAAGCTCTTGAATAGCTCTCGAGTATTCAATATGAGAGGCTTCATGAGCATTTTTTGAAAAAAGTAGCCTGTTTCCCATAAAGCCGAAGAAAAGCAGTGGTGCGAGTGATGGCATGAGACCACCAATCAATCCAACCAATCCCATCAACCGGTCTTGGATCAAGATTCCAAATACGTCTGATGTAATCCAAAGTCTTAGGATGAGAAAGATGAGACGTATTCAAGTAGAACTGAGTGGATTTGGGCTTGGGACACTGAAAGTTCCATTGGAGCCCAAAGAAAATAGGCTTATGGTCAGAGACCAAAGCAGTATCCACTACTGAGACCGGGAGGTTGTGTGAAACATCAAAAGAGAACCATTGTTGTTCTGAAAGCAGAGCTCTGTCAAGGCATTTATACACTCTGTCATCGCCAGCTCGAAAGTTAGACCATGTGAACCATGGAGTGGTAGAATTTGAGTGCTTGCGGTGGTTGGGATCAAATAAACAGAGCTTATTACGCAAGTAAAACCAGGCTTCATGCTCCCCAACACACCAACACATAGGAAGCTCCCAATTTGTCTGCGGGAGATTCCACCATGTTGAAATCACCACAGAGAAGCCAGGTAGTAGAAGGCAAGTGATCAACCAGCCACCACCAAAAGGAAGAGTGCTCCGAAGCATCATTGGAAGCATAAATGTTTGCCAGCCCAAGAATATGACCGTCAAAATAAAAAAGGGTCCACACCACCCGATGGGTGGGGTTAGAGCCCCACGATATGATATTGGAGGTGAGGTCAGGACTTAAAAGAGTGACAACACCACCTCGACCATTATCATGCGCTGACATCTAGCAGAGAGAACCAGGCCAGATGGTACGCATAGCAGAAGAAAGATGGAAGCCAGTGATTTTGACTTCCTGCAAACACAAAACCTGAAACTTTTTAAAATACTTACAACTGTCTCTGACAAGATATCTGTGAGTCAGATTAGTGAGCCCCCTGACATTCCATGAGTAAACTATCATGGAGAACTATCAAGGTGCATGGTTTCCTCCTCGAGGCTGGATAATGCTCCAAAACGGTTAGAAAAAGTGACTTGCCATGTATTCCCATGCAAATAGTCTCCAAGCTCAAACTGTGGCGAGGTCTCTATGAAAACTCCTCATCAGAAGGAGGGGAGGGACTTCGTGAATGGCGTAGGGCTGATTTTCTCTCTGTCGGTACAACCAAACCACCGATAGTGTTATCCATGAGGCTTGAGGGTTCGAAATCGAGGGGTGTGTAAAAATAGGCACCGATGGGTGGGAACTGATGACAATAGTAGCTTGCGAGTCAGGAGATGGCAGATGAGGGTTTGGGAAGGGTCGCAGTGGACGATTTCACAGGAGCAGAAGCGGAGGCATTCACCGTTTATAAGTGGTAGCTTGGGGTTTATTGCGAGTGAAGGTTTACGGCCAGTGACGGTGGTCCATCCATCGAAAAGGGGGTGTTGGATTTAGGGTCGGTCGGGGGCTTTTCAACAACAGCCGGAGAGTTTTGTTGCATGAGGGGAAAATCCTTGATCATATGATCGGCAGATTGGCACCGGAAGCAGGTGTTGGGTAGGTTAATATAAAGCACCTTATGTGCAAAGCGTGTATCCCCCACCTGGATGTCGAGGGTATCCTTAAGGTCCTTTGAGAGATCAATTTCCACATAGACTCATTTCTGGGGTTGAGCTGAGTAAAATTTGGGTTGTTCATGGCAGATGAGACGACCCAAGGGTTTGACAAGCTGGTCAATAAATCCCTATAGAGCGATGAGCAAGACACTGGAAATTCAATCCAAATAGGAATCTTGAGTTTGGCTTGCTCGGAGACTTGAAAGTCCTGAGTCCAGTGGGAGAATACCACAAGGGTGTTACGAATAAACTAGGGACCATGGTTGACAACAACTTTGCAATGCTTAGCATTAGCAAAGCGAAATAGAAAAAAACCCTTGGTCATATTCTGAACTCCTTCAACTTTGACGCCGTGGGGTTGCCAATGGTTATGAATCCATTGACGGAGGATGCCTTCCGGGGAACTCGGCCCACAAAGTAAGCAACAAGAGAAAAAGATTCAAACCAGTTGCATGCTTTATCAAATGTAGGTAAATCAAGCACAATATCGGGGAAGGAGTATCAAAATCCTTACCTCATCAAATACCTTCAGAATGAATTTCCTCGCTCTTTTCGGTGCCATTGTTGTCCAGAGCTCCTGCGTTAAGACCAACATCAATAGATGCATGGCCCGAGGAGGTGGTCATTATATAAACCACCCAAGGGGCGGGAGGCGATCAATACAAAATTAATGTAGATATTCCCGCCTGGATCAGAAGATCGGCGGTGTGATGCTATGGCGGCGTACGGAAAGCCGAGCATTCACTTGCAAAAATCGCAGAGCCTTATTTAATCATTTTTATTGTTTATCCGTTTTATGTTTTTGATCCTAATGTATTTTTGGGAGGATAAATCTAGTCTTACGAGAGGATCCAACCCATTGCATGTGGTGATCATCTAATTCTTAATCAGGCCATCCAGTAAGCATAAATTTATTTATAAAAATTGGCCATCGAGCGATACTTGTTGTGAAGATCCAAGTCAACAAGAATGGAAAATATTAGACAAATTGCATAATCCATAAAGCTACATCGAGCCTTAAAGGTGTCCTTGAGAGCCACATATTCGGTATTGTCGGTTCAAAGATGCTAGTGTTGAAGATCATATATGATGTTGCCTATCATATTCATAACATTGTAGAACATAGTATGGAAGACATTCACACTCTTTTCCCTTATCTAGAAAACAAATTTAATCATTGAAAATACTTCATCTTTTTGTTAAACACTTGGTGTGGTTCCTCTATACTCATAAATTTGACATACATGGAAAAAAAGGCCATTGCCTAGAGAAACATTTGATTTCATCCTAGCTTTTACAAAGAAGAGCATGGACTTATATCTTCCTCGTTCCAAAGCCCATTTGGCTTGAACAATTCCACAAAGTTGCAGTGAAAGGAAACTACCATGATTGTGTTGTAATTGTGTTAGTCTTAAATTCGTAGAAGTATTAGAAAAATCAAATAAATAATATGATTAAATTTAAAAAATCCTTCCATTATTAACTCACATACATGATTGTGTTGTAATGGGAATAAGAAAATGATTCCAACTTTAATATAAGCAAAATAATGCTCAAAATATGTGGTGCAAAGTTCATATACACAATGCAAATTTTAAAATATATACAATGTGCAGTTCAATAAATGATGTTTCTATAGGTAAAACAACTTAAATACAAATATATGAGAATTTCTTTCCTCATCTACAAACGTTAAAGTACATCGAGATTAGAAAGTGATTTAAATCATGTCATTGTTACTCCTTTATATTTACTCAACACAAATAAATGATTGGATTATAATTTAGTTAACTATACAAAAATACAACAAGAATTTCAACATACAACATACATAATGTAAATTTCAACATTTATAATGCAGATTTCATCATGTATGAATGAGAAAATAATATAATAAAATACAATGTACATGTCATGATTGTTTAGGTTTGATTGATACACATGACTTTTTGAGTTGTCAAGAAATGTTTCATGTTTATTTAGATTCACTCTCATGTTTTTAATTATCAAAGCCTTTACACCTTGGTCTTCATTATTTTTCCCTAGTGAATAATGGGGCATGAACAAGGCATACTTGCTTCTCCAAAGAAAATAAGTGAGACTTGTTATTGACAACCATTTCCATAGAAAAGTGATAATGGTGAAAGTGAAGAGAATAATTATGAATAATATGTTTTTAAATATAATAATTACATGTTCCGTAAGTATCAACTACATTAAAGAAGATTCTAAATGTAATAAGCATTGTAATTCAATGCTTCCCAAGGGAGTAGTAGTAGTATGAGCTCAACTTTTTTAATAATAACCCAATATTCATGGTGTTATTCCATACAATATATAATCAACATACACTCACATACTAGCACTTTTCCATTGAAAATTTGGCTTCCAATTTAGGGGTGCTCATTTTTTTGCAAAAAAAAAAAAATTCTCATTATTTTTTATCCTACTTAATTTGTAATCCAAATTTCTAGAATATTTATTGAGTGGATCTTATAAAATATCAATTTCCCTATTACTAATTAAATAGCTAAAATGTTTCAACTACTCTAACACAAATACATGATTGACTTGTAATTGGGTTAACCCCATATTGGTCACAATACAATGTGAAGCTCAATATTTGCAATGTGAATTTCAATATATATAATGTGAAGTTCAATATATGTGGCTTGGTTAAATCAAAATTCTTGCTCTATGTATTCATCTATGAATTTTTCCTTGTTTTAATATTTTGATAATAATCATGATAAACAATATCTCTGGTATATTTTGCTAAACTTTTTATCCCACATACTTTTCATCTTTGTCTTCCATTCAATCGTAAGCTCTTAAACTTATAAGAAGTTGCATGGCTATATCTATTTGTGTGCCATTTGTTGGTTTCCTCCTAACACTTTGCTAGGTAACACAAAGAAAGAGAAGATATTTATGGTCTACTATAATAGACGAGTGGGTGTATGTCGATAATAGTCTCACTCATACTATTTGAAGATGTGTTATACATTTTTCATGCCTCGTTATTCATATAAAATAAAAATAACAAAGACTAGGTTGTAGGGATTTGATGATTAACTCAATTCCTCTATAATTTCTCATTGAATATGATTAGGATTTGAACTTCACATTACGCATATTGAAATTCACACTTTATATGTTGGAATTTACATTGTATTCTTTCTAATATGGATTTAACTTAATTATAAAATTTATTTTTTGCTGAATAATTGAGGACTTTTGACAAATTGTTAAATTATTAATTTTTCCATTTTTTCCATAACCTTAAATTTCATTTAGCACCAGGTTCTCCACTATCGGCAAGGAGAGCTCGATTTTTTTCAAACTAGCTCTATCCTATTATTTCCTCTCACCTCACATGTAATGTGAAAGCCTTGACCTCTTTCTTGAGCTTCTAACAAAAATCATGTCTCGGTTGCTTTGCTTGCCTATGTATGGTGCCTTATCAACACAAGTTATTTTCACCGGCTTTCTATTACCATGGCATTACTTCATGCTTCCAAGTGATATTAGATTCGTTGACATCTCCTTATAGACATGTATTCAACTATATCCGATAGGTCTTGTTCACATGCCCTATATGTGGGTATTCCTTTCCAATGCACTATAAATCCTTTTCATTCACTTCACACACATTTTATGATCCAATTATTATAACATCCGGAAAAATATCAAACCATGTGTGGAGGAGGCCAAGAATATTTTGAGCAGCGAGATGGTCCGTGACATTCGAAAATGGATGAGAAGTGAGGAATGTGATGATGCTAGATCCACGAGATAGAAAATATACGAAAGAAATTGAAAAAAAAGACCATGAGAGGAGCAAAACCCATAGATGACAACACTAAGACGATGTAGTGAGACAAAGATGCTCATTCAATGTCGGTGATGTATATGATGTCATCTAGTGTTAATGTGCCCAAAACCAAGTCAAGTTGATTAAAGCATGATTATAAAGACAAGAGAGCTTAAAAAGAGATGTGAAAAATAAATCAAAGACACTCTCAATACTAATTTACAACAATGACCAATGAAAAACACTATATGACCGATGAGAGATAAAAAGAAAAAATAGGGAGTGTATATAAAAATGTTGACCATCTGGAGGGTCCATCTACCAATTGTTAATGTAGTAAGGAACGTATCAAAAAGATACGATGCTCCATTGTGATTATATAGTGTCATTATTCTAAAAATATGTGTTGTTTCTCTAAAAAAACACATCGCTACTTTGAAAAACAAACAAATAAAAATGATCTAAAATTAAGACTTCTCCTCTTCCTCACAACTCATCCTCCCTCCTCCCTATCATTCCACATGCCCTACCCCTAATGTATTTATAAAAGCCTTTATAATTTAACCCTTTATATCCCTTGTCCAATTCAATTAATATTTAAAATCTCTATATAAACTTACGTCATAAATAATGCTTGTAATTATAAATCCCCGTGATATTAATTAGTAATCATTAATAATAAATAAATAAATAATCCTTCACATAAATCATACACAATTTATTTAATACACAAAAAAATTGTACTATGTAAAAAGTGCCATACCTAACACAATTTCTTACATAATATTTGTGGTCACATAACATCTTTTACAATTTCATGTGTTTATGTCCGATATGCATGCATAAACAATAGCTATCATATTGCATGCATGGCCAAACAATTACAATTTCAAAATATTAATTTATTGTTTTTGGAACCTTAAAACACAAAATTTCTCAAATCATGGCCTTCTCGCACAAGCATTTATTTTGTATTAAATTGGAATAATTATTTAGAGCCAACACTCGTCCAACCAGAAGACAAGGCAAGACCAGAATACACCAAGAATGGAGGATACAACTGCCATCCACGGCCATGAAAACCAATGAAGTACTTCCATTATATTAACTGTCATGAATACCCTTCTAAAATATAGGTATGTGTACCATAAGCACTAAGAACTTGCCTGTGTTCTTGGTGGAATTCATAGCGACCTAACATTCATAGTCTACGATGCAGAGTGCCTTAAAAGCAGATCTAAGCATTTTGCATTCATACTGATTTTGGTGCATTCACAAGGAGTAGTTGTACCTGCATTTATTTATTCATTTCAGACATCCTTTGGAGTCTGGACATACATTTGCAGCAGGGCTTGTACAACTGTGTCTTTATTTTTTATTTCCCAGAGTAGAATAGTTGCATTGAAATTTGGTTTAATGCAGCTTTTGTATGGAAATAGTTTGTTGACTTTGGAAATGCTACAGTTCCAATCCGGGCCACCACCATATGGAGGCCAAAAATAAATAAAAATCAATTAATCTGTTTAGTTGCAGTGCATCAACGGCGAAGAATTATAAAAACTAGTAATCGTACCTGAAATTTATGATAGAAATGTAAAATGGGATCTAGTCAAGAAGTCAAAGTGGAGGGAGAAGAATAATGGGAGAGAAAGAGGGGTGAAGAAGAAGTGGTTTGAGGGTGGAGAAGTGCAAGGGCGATGAAATTTGAATGGGGAAGTAATATGAAACTCCACCCTTTAACAACTGCATGCCATATATATATTTATAGATTGAATTAAAAATGCTAGGTTGTGTGAGATGTAAATACATCTGTCTACGAAAATATCTCAGAACGTAAGGAGTGGTAAAACAATAGTTACAAAGTGATAATTATTTGCAATTTCAGCTCTTGGATTTATTTCCTACCCAAATACTGGCATGTTTCACACCTTTACATGGAGAAAATATTTCCTACCCAAATAACATTTTCTATCCATACTCTACTTAAGCATTTCAATCTCACAAAGAGGATGAAATTTAAAAAATGGGGAAACTCGAAAGGTATAGGGTTCAAAACCCATATTGAGGGGTCACTTAGTTAGTGTTGTTAACTTGTCTATCAATTCCATAGAACCGACAACTAACCCTTACACAATTGAAAGAAAGTGAAAAGTATGATAAAATATGGAAAAATGGGCTTTGCTACTTTATAATTTTATTGTTTATGGTGTCAAGGTTTGCAATTGGAAGACATTTAATTTGTTAGATAAGATGTAGCCACAAATGGAAAGATGGAAAGAAAAATGCTAGACATAAATGTGGGACTTAAATTTTTTTGTATGTCCCAAACCTATTCCATGAGTCAGATTGTTCTAACCCAAATAATAAGCACTATATGTGCTCCACTTTTCGTTTTTATCTCTAGCCTTACCTTTTCCATCATGTTACATTGGAGCAGAACATGTTTTCTTGGCATGAAATCCTTTGTTGAGTAAGCTTAAATCATCAATTTCTTAATTAAAGGAAATTTAATTTTTATTGTCTTCATTGTATAATGTCTATTATAAGGCATATGGAGCGTTCACTCAGTTAACATTGTTAACTTGTTTGTCGATTCAACGGAACCGAGAACTGGTCCTTACATAATTGGAAAAAATGGATTTTTGAGATAATATGGAGAAAATGGGTTTCCCCGCCTCCGCCCCATCCACCTTTTTTTTTATGGTGTCCACGTTTGCAATTGGAAGGCATTTACTTTGTTAGATGAGACGAAGCCACGAAATGAAAGATGCAAAAAAAACACTAGACATAAATGTGGGACTTAAATACCTACATGTCCCAAACCTATTCCACAAGTCAAATTGTTCTAACCCAAATAATAGGCATTATTTATGGAACCGACAATTGGCCCTCACACAATTGAAAGAAAGGAAAAATCTGAGATAATATGGAGAAAATGGGTTTCCTATTTTTTAATTTAATGTTTTACAACGTCGAGGTTTCTGATGGGAAGATATTTAATTTGTTAGATAAGATGTAGCCATGAATCGAAAGATAGAAAGAAAAATGCTAGATAGAAATGTGGGACTTAAATAGTTTTGCATGTCTTAGACCTATTCCACGAGTCGATTGTTATAATCGAAATAATAGGCACTATATGTGCTCCACTTTTTTGTCTTTATCTCTAGCCTTACCTTTTCCATCATGTTACATTAGAGCAGAACATGGTTTCTCGGCATGAAATCCTTTGTTGAGTAAGATTAAATCATCAATTTCTTAATTAAAGGAAATTTAATATTTATTGTCTTCATTGTATAATGTCTATTATAAGGCATGTGAAGGGTTCACTCAGTTAGTATTGTTAACTTGTCTGTCAGTTCCACGGAACCGATTATTGGTCCTTACACAATAGAAAGAAATGATTTTTTAGATAATATGGAGAAAATGTGCTTCACTATTTTTTATTTTTTATTGTTTACATTGTCCACGTTTTCATTGGAAGACACTGTTTTGTTAGATAAGATGAAGCACGAAAGAAAATATGCAAAGGAAAATGCTAAACATAAATGTGGTACTTAAATACCTACATGTCCCAAACCTATTCCATGATTCAATTGTTATAGCCCAAATAATAAGCGTTATATATGGAATTGACAACCGACCCTTACACAATTGAAATAAATGGAAATTTTTGAGATAATATGGTGAAAATGGGGTTTGCTATTTTTTAATTTTATTTTTACGGTGTTAAAGTTTGTAATTGAAAGACATTTAATTTGTTAGATTAAACAAATCCACGAATGGAAACATGGAAAGAAAATGCTAGACATAAATGTGGGACTTAAATACTTGCATGTCCTAAAACAATTCCACAAGTCGGGTTGTATTGTTCTAACCCAAATAATATGCGCTATATGTGCTCCACTTTTCATTTTTATGTCACATGCATTATTTATGTGAGTGTAATTTACTCTTGAGGGATCAAAGATTCAACATTTAAAACACATTTACAATGATGACTTCTTATAACACTTTGGAACCCCGTTTTTAGTTTTACGCTTGAGTAAGTGTATAAATAAAATGTCGAATGAGGCATTATGCAAATGGAAAAATTATGATAATAAAGATAGTCCCACAATTTCAAATATAATATGGAATCTTTCAAGCATTCATTTCTATTATAAAATAAGTATTAAATATTGTATTGCCACATAAGAATGGAAATTTTCATTGCTGAAAAAACAACGATCAAAATTTGTTATATGTGCTAACTGGATGGCTTTGAAACTTCCCTATTTCCAATTCAAGGAAACATCAAAGCGTTAGCTAGAAGACAAGTACTACTTGAGACAAACATGTGAGCATATGGGATTAAATCTGTATGTGAATGACCAAATACCCTGTGCCATTGATATGTTTGTTACATGTCATAGTGGGAGATTGTTTCTACCAGGAAAATTTGTAATGTGTCCATTTTGGGATCATGGGTGATGGAGCTATTGAAGACCTTTAGTTTGTTTTCCCCATGGACTAAGGGATTAATTGTGGGAAAAATAATATTTTATTAATTAATTAGGATTGCTTGACGATGATTCTAATCATTTATCCACATAAGACAATTTTAATTATTTAATAGAATATTATTTAAAAAGTGGTCCTTACCACTAAAGCATTATAAAAGTGGTTTTAACCATCGAGGTGCTTAAAATTATTTTAATTAATTATTTCCCCAAGTGATTTAATAAATTTTATAAGTGGGTGAATTAATTAATTATATATTTCATGTATTTATTAAATTATTGTGTTAAATTAACTTTTTAATTGATAAACGCTTTTGACTAGAGCTATGAACCTGGAGGGTTGGTGGGGCACCACCCTACAACAATGTCCTTCAAACAAGATATTACAATGAAACCAACACAAACTGCGACCACGAAGCCCACACCGATGATGCAATTTTTTTGCCACCTTCGTTTTTAGAGCCACTAGTCTGCTGCCAATGCCAACGATGCAAATACCAACACCATTGATAACCACCAGCTGAAGCAACAAGCCATGACCATTGGTGATGCAACGCTTACCACCAATGATAACCGCCACAACCTACCGGTGATGTAACTCCCGTCACCACCAGTAAACCACTTTGAAGGGCCTTGTGCCTAGCATGATTTGAACCTGGGTGGATTTGGACACAACCGTCCATCTTAGCCTGATCCACTCAAACCCCATTGGCAAAACTTTGGATGGTAAACACTTTTATTATACTAGAGTTATGAACTAGAGTGGTGGAGGAGCACTTTCTCTAAGTGGGACATGGGGTGGGCTTGGGTCCTTAATTTCGCCGAGTGATCCACATTCGGAGCACCCTGCTATGTTCCGCTTGGTCTACATGGAGAAGTTTGACCCCTACCTCAAGGTGTCCCCATGGCCACTTATTGAAAGTGTCCAATGGACTAAATGAGAATAAAACCTGGGATGATGATTACAAACTACTTGTAACTCACCAATACCCCAAGACCTTGAGTCTGTGTTAGAGTAATTTTAATTACTAATTGTATTTGGCAATTATTTTAATATAAAGTATGTCATGTTGGCTAGTGGAATAAGACAAAAAAGCTTAAAAGCATGTTAATCCATAAGAGGGAAATTGAATTGAATTTTCCCTCAAAAGTGATTCGCCCGGCAGGGAGGATATATGAGCACATGTAAGGCTCCATTTGACGGTATCTCGATTATTATTTTTGATGTTCCTTCGTGCTTGAAGAAAGGGATGGATACTCATTGGTGTTGTTGTTGTTTAAAGACCTATTGATGTCGGTTTGTGAGTTGTTTAAAGACCTAGAGGGGATGAATATTGCATGTTTTGTTGGAAATGTCGTTGAATGCTTCTATTTCTAGTTTTTACATTTCTAGGGTATCAATTTCAAGTTAAATTCAAGGAGGGATAAGATCTGAATTTTTTTATCGGTTTTGTGGTGTTTTTAGGCCTTTCCTAAGTGGGGTGAAATTGTATTTCCAGCTTTCACTTACAACTAGGGTTTATCTACATTGTTGAATTATAGATCCATTTTGGATGTCTTCCCGCCATTGAAAAATTCTGATTTTGGGTTCATTGGAAAGTTTATTTTTAAAGCTTCAATTTGAGCTATAATTTGCCTATAAATTTAGAGTATTTTGCAAGTTATTGAATTTATTTTGTTGCGTTCTTTCCGTAATAAATTCTAGAACTAATATTTTTCGAATCTGATTAGAGATCTTATTCTGATTATTCATTATCTACTTGCAAACAAATTTTCATAATTTTTGGAGGTATTTTGAGGTGGAAAAAGCTATTTATGCTAAATAGTTGGCTTAGGTCGATGAACTAGGGTTTCTTGAAAATGTTCAATTTGTGGCCTAATTTCATTCTAAATTTTAGTTTGATAACAATTGATATTTTTGGATTTTTGGATTAATTAGATTTGGCCCTATTTGGGGACATTACGGTGGTATCGAGCATCAATCTTCTCGCACCTTTGAGGATTGATGTTGTAGATCTGAATGGAAGAGGATAGACAACACTTGTACTATCAGAGAAGAGAAGATGTGTGATCAAGGGTTTACTTCAAAGCAAGTAAAGTTTTTGTAGGATTTGTTAAAAGAGATCAAAAATAATCTTCAACATACCTTGAGTATGTAATCGTCCAAACAAAGAGCCATCACCTCAACAAAGAGAGAAGCTTAAATAGCAGATGAGAGGGTTTTTTTAATCTAATTTCACTACCCTCGTGGAATTAAACAATGAGAAAGCTTACAATTGGTCAAAAGGGGCACCTAGTAAGGAAAGGAGAGGTCCACCAAACTATACATGAGCATCTCTATCCTTAGCATTAGCCTCCCTGAACAAAAGTTTTGATAAAATATTACGAATTTAGAAGAACGAGAAGTTACTTTCCTGGGCCCAACTGAGTTACTACCCAGCTCACCGAGCTCATGTGAAAAATGTGCACAGAGCTAATTATGGGTGATCAAACTCATGCCATTGTGACCAGGTTACTTTGACTCTAAATTCCCACCAAGGTGGTTTCAAGCTCTTGACCGAGCTATATAAGTGTGGCCAATCTTAAAAGAGGTGACCAAGCTATTCGGTAACATACCGAACTCGAGTCAAACCAAACTATGTCTTTAGGGAGGTTGAGTTGCATGGAGTGAGACTGATAAAAGGGGACCGAGCTCTTATTTGTCAAATGAGATGTATTATTCAGAGCCAAGCTATACCAATGCAACCGAGCTATTCCTGATTCCTTTTCGGATGACCGAGCTGGTGAAAGGTTCTGGCGAGTTGTTTATGAGGTAAACATGTAGCTATTGGGGAGAGAACCAAGTTCATTTCTATGTGTATCAAGCTATGTATTCAGGAGACCAAGCTCTGTGAATACAACATCTAGTCATGTGAAGACCGAGCTATGTGCAACAAGTAATTCCTTTAGCAAGCCGAAGATGATTCCAATGATGATGAGATGGGCATGTATCAATTCAACTAAGTGCACATTGTGAAGCACTAAGTTACACCGATTGCTGAGGAACCGAGTTATGCAAAGTGATCACCTGATTTCTTTCATGACATCCATCTAGCTTTGCATCATGAAATAGCTTGGGTCATGTTAGGTAGAATAAGCCTTAACAAAATAAGAGTGAACAAAAATGAATGAAAAGCCCTGCCTGGGTGGTTGAGTCATGCGAATTGTGCAAAACGATGGGCTTGCGTGGGTGTTTTCCTTGAACCAACTCCTGAGAAGTTTCATGTAGGAAATCGAGCTCGGAAAATACATGATCAATTCAGTATTGGTACAAACACCAGGTCATTTGATGAGATCAAAGTGAAGCATTTTAGAATGGTGATTTGTTTGTTATCACATCGAGCTCTGTGACGAGCCAAGAGCATAATGTAAAGTCGGAAGGAGGAACTCGACTACCGAGTTGAGACTTGGAATGGTTATTTCGCTCAAGGTAGGAAGATAATGGCCCAATATCTCGGGACATCAATGAATGGAAGGCCCAAAAAATTGCAGGGATGAAGTTGTTTGAAGGCCTGAGTTGCACTTAGGTTGTCTGTGCTCTCAACACCCGAAACATCCGCAACATAGTGGTGTGCGGGAATATTGGAGATAAGTGGCTCGAGCGGCCCTTGGAACATGTGGGCTTGGAAAACCTGAATTCTCCATGGGAAGAATGGTGCAGATATATCGGTGATCAACGGCCCATGCGGCCTGGTCAGCGGTGGTGCAGGCGAGCTTGTGTGGACGCGACAAAGTTCGGAGGCTTTTGTATGCGGGTGAAAGTTGAGATGTGGAGCATGGACAATATGAATAAGTCAATGGTGTAATGTTAAAAAGAGGCTCGTTCACGTGGTTGAAGGGGAGAACTCGGTGGGAGTTGGCAGCTCAGTCGGGCTAGGTCGAGCTGGCCATGAATATGAATTTAAGTTGTTTAAACTATTTCCCCACCTTGTCATAATAGACAACCAATAAAAATATAAAGTAGGCCTGACCAAATTTAAAGTCATTTAAAATTATGAAGAGAACATTTTAGAAGGAGAGAAATACTTTAAATGTATTCCCAACCAATAACAATTAATTGTCAGTCTTGTGGAGCTGAAGCAAGTCTGTGCAACTTGAATTAGCTATGGTCACTAAGATGGCCATATATTTTGCATCCCTCAACGGATTCTCGAAACATTAGTGTCATTGGAATCATGGTTCCGAAACCGACACATATAAACCAAAAAATCTAGAAATTGATGAAGAATTGATGGTGAATTTTAAGGAAAACTATCCTAGTTTAGTTTGGTCATTGGATAGTGGTTGAAGGGGCATTTAATGAGCATGGGAAATCATTCTTTCTTTGTTGTAGGTTATGGGACACCTTGAGATTGATTTTTCAGGTCAATATTCACCAACCATAGTCATTTATCATGACTTGAAATTGGTGGGAAAGTGAATTTCGAGAATTTCATCATCATCTCTCTCTCTCTCTCTCTCCTCTCAAAATTCTATAAATTGAAGTATTGGGCTCATTGTAAGGGGAATAATTTTGAGTAGCAAAACTCGCCTTTTTTTTTTGTGAAGCCAATGTGCTGCAGGCCCTTGTAGTGGACTCCTTACATGGTGATCTAGGCATTTCATTTGTAAAATTTTGAATTGTGCATATCAATGAAGTAATAAATGCAAGTTTTTGGATGTACCTTCCCTTCTATGTTTGTTTGCATTCTTATTGCCTCTTCAATCTTATTACAGGTGTATTTGTTCTATTCCATGCTCTTGCAAGATTCATTACTATTATGTACGCATAGAAATGGTGTTGTGATTGTTATTTTTAGATGGTGGAGAACTGTTATCACCACTTCTAACCTGAATTTCATTCCTATTTTTACACATTGGGAAGTTATTCTCACACCCTCCTTTTTTGGTGTATCACCGATGTTAGTGTATGCTTTATTTTTATGCATTCTCTCTCCCTGGTCTCTTGGAAAGTCAGAATAAGATTACATGGTCTTACCTTCATTAGGAGTAGTTAGTGACAAGTAGTTTAGGAGCAAGAACCAACTTTATTTGGAGGGTTATAACATGCCCGCAAGTCCCACAACTTGATGTTTGACCCAATGTTAAAAAAGTTACACCGAATGCTCCATCCACAAATCGAGGCCATTTGGGGGTGTTGTAATTTTGTGATAATAGTTATGGCACGCTCGGTGGGAGAGAGAAGAAGTTATTATTTTTGTTACAACAAGTTTGATGTGCTCTTGTTGTGAAATTATAGCTTGTAAGAGGCTTTGAAATAACACATCTGACAACTCCAAAAGGACGAAAACCACTAGTTTCGATAGTCTAAGCTTGGCAAATTTATGAGAAGAATTCAAACAAGGTCAAGAAATAGAGAAGAAGGTATTTTTGAATACTTGCAGCTATCTCTAGGTAGAGGAAGAAGGGGGAGAAGAGTTCAAAGGTCCCCATCTCAACCAAATAGAACACTATCAACACCTCCACATGGTAGGCCTTTCATTCAATCAACCGAGAGGTCTTAGACCAATTATAATAACACATCTGCAATAACAACCACCACAAGGGCCACCTAATCCCTATGTCAACTTCACGGGCAGCAGTCCACTTGCTCTTAATGCACAAAATCCAGTTGCAGTATTGAAAAACATCCCATATTTCACTAGGGAGAGCCATACAAATCCAATTGACCATATCCAAGACATTGCAAATGTCTGTGCAATCCATGAATTTACTAAAATGGACATTGTTGTCAAGTTGTTAGCATCCTCCTTTAATGGTAAAGCTTTAAAATGGTTCAGGAGTTTAACAACAAGGTCTATCTAGGATTGGGACCATATGTGCATAGCTCTTCATAATCAATTCGGAGAGAAGGAAGATAATCTATCTTTGTTGGAACAACTAACCACAATCAAGAGAGCACCAAATGAGCAAATGGTTGATTTCAACTTCAAGTTTCAAAGGACATGGGATAGAATTCCACTTCTTTGTGAGGCCAACAGCTGAAGGTGTTTTCCTTTACTTTCTAAAATCTCTAAATTCTGATATTGCCATGATGATACAATCCATGGGAGGTACAACTTTACCCATAGCTTATAATATTGCTATTAGAGCTGAAAATTTCTTAATCCAAGCTGGTAAACTTGCACCTAGGCCTCCTATGCCTCTTTATCCAGATTTAGGAAGTCCAAGCACTAGCCAAGCACCTACGTTATCTCACATCCCTACTCCAAAATATAGAGTTCTATTGAAGCTTCTACCTCATCTTCTAGTACCTCAAATGAGCTCCAAGAAGTCATGAAGCAGTTGTAAAACTTGGGTAATGAGTTGGTGACACTTAAGAGGTAGCAAGCTCAAAATTTCAGGTCATATCAGTCTCAAACTCAACCCAATAGACCCGTGTATTAGCCTAATAAGCCACCTGCTAAAGATGTAAATCATAACCAAGTAAAACCTCCTGCTAATAGGCCATTCCAGCCCTACCATCCCAATGTTGTATCCACATTTATAGCCATGGTACCAGTACAAAATAACATAGATCAAGAGTATTGCTGGTACTTTCCATGCAATCAAACTCATAACCAGTCACTGTGTTTCAACAATGCCTTAAATGAAGCCCTTGTGGTGATAACAACTAGTGTGGAACAAGAGACAAGCCAAGAAGAAAATCAGCAACAGGAAGCTACCCAAGAGGCACCTCCGAATGAGACCATACTTGTCAATTGGCAAGTTGAAAATTTTTGTGGCATAAATCAAGTCCTTCTCAAAGTGTGGCAGCCAACACATGATCTAAGAAGAGAAATATTGGAGAGGGACAATCATCCAATTCAAATGATTCACAACTCTCTATTACTCCATAAGGTGCTAACAATCAAAGTGCGATCTGAATGTACAAAGTCAATCCTAACCACCTTCTAGACCGGATCATATACGATTGTAACAACCCATGTGTAGGAGAAGAATGCGTAAGGTAAAGGGTAGAAGAAAGATAGCTCACCTTTGTTCAATATTCTTGAGAGAATGAAGAAAACAAACGTAAACATTTCAATGTGGGAGTCATTAGCTATCTCGGGACAAAGATATCTATTGCAAGATGCCATGGCAAATTTTTCGGCAACAAATTAGTCATCCAAAGAACAAGAAAAGGTGCTTACCAATGCAGCTCAGTAGGGAGGTAATCAATGAGATCAACAAGATAAAAACATGAAACCTCCCCCATTCTACATATCTCTAATGGTTGGAAACAATCTTGTACACAATTGTATGACTGATTCAGAGCAAGCAACTCTCATGCATGCAAAAACAAATAGTGATAAACTGGGTCTTCAATATAAATTCATTTCTAGAGGTATAGTGCAATTGGACAAGACAACGGTAACAACTGTTGGATTAATTAAAGGATTGAGCCTCACATTGCATGCATGTCCCAATGTCACCGTCTTGTAAGATGTATCAGTCATAGACTTACCACCACTCTTTGCATTGTGTTTGTCAAGAGACTTCACTACTAAAATTGGAGGTTATTTGTCTGTTGATTGGTCACACATGTTATTTAGAACAAGGTATGGAGCTAAGGCTACAATCAGGTCCGAACCAATTGTAAATTTCCACATTGAGCCTCATACACCAAATCCAGTCAATGAAAATTGTTCAACCTTTTAATCAAGAATATTTCCCAAGAACTTATGAAGCAGATACTAAGGTTGGAAGCATTCTGGACTTGACTCTTGATGAATGGGAAAACAAGAGGCATGCATTCGACCCTTACAAGGAAATGGAGGAAGCTGAATTAGGCATTTATTACTTGCATGAAGAGAATCCACCTCTCCCTAGCATCACCAAGCCGGATGCTAAAGATGATAATGAGGTATGACAGTTATTCTTTGATGGCTCAAGGAGTAGACAAGGTGCTAGAGGAGGATCCATGCTTATTCACCACAAGGTACAAAATTATTACTTAGCTTTCCGCTTTTAGTTTGTTTTCTCAAACAACACAACTAAGTATGAAGCTTTAACTCATGGGTTGCATTGGGAAAGAAAAAGGGGTATTAAAAACTTACAAGTGTTTGGGGATAGTGAGCTAATTGTGAACCAAATAAAAGGAATTTTTTTTTGTTAAGAACGATCTTTTGAAGAATTACAAAAATCGGGTATGGGGCCTCATCAAATATTTTGAAGCTTTTAATTTCAATTCCATCCCAAGAAAGAAGAATGAAGTAAAAAATCTACTTGCAGCAATTGTGGTAGCTTTTGATGTTTTGGAAAGTATCAAAAGTGAGAAAACTCGATCCCATATCAAGATTGTGGCAAGACTAGCTATCCCATAAAATAATGCAAGTTGGTAAGTCTTTGAGAATGATAAGCAAATTGTCAATTTTCTACAAGAAGAAGATGAGTTCTTTGCTAGAAACCAAGACAAGTTGGAGCAACAATATGGTTACCAAGTGATGTAGCTGAGAACTAACAAATTACCAAAAGGCCTTGTGACTTTAGAATCAATCTTCAACCCAAATGATCGATTTCGGAAAGAGAAGGAAAATATTCAGGCAAAGGGTGAAGAATCAGAGCCTATTTTAGTAGGTGAAGGAAAAACATTGCAAATTGGAAAAGTAAGTAATCCACAAGAGAAATCTGATTTTTTTCAACTCTGTCAAGAATTTCCCGATGTCTTCGCATGGAACTATAAAGATTTAAGGGGATTAAATCCAAAGTTAGCACAACATATTATTGAGCTAGATCTAGAATCCAAGCCTATCGGATAGAAGTACAGAGCCAATGAATCCTCACATTGAACCTCTCATGAGAAAAGAGTTAAACAAGCTAATTGAAGCTAACATCATCTTTCCTATCAAACATTCAAGTTGGGTTACAAATTTGGTTCCAGTAAGGAAGAGAAATAGAGAGATCAAATTGTGTATAGAATTCTGTGATCTAAATAGAGCTTCGCTCAAAGATAATTATTCACTTCCATAAATGGAGAAAATCTTGGAGGTTGTAGCTAGTTCCGAAAGGTTTTCATTGCTAGACGGCTACTCAGGCTATAATCAAATAATGGTGAAGGAAGAAGATCAGTTCAAGACAACCTTCACTATGAAATGGGGCACATATGCTTACAAGAAGATGTCATTTGGACTGTCAAATGCCAGAGAAACATTTCAAAGTGAGCTATGGATATGGCGTTCAAAGGACTAATAAACAAGATAGTGCTTGTATATCTAGATGATATCACCGTCTTCTCAAAGAATGCAACAGACCACCTCTTTCACCTCAGATAAGTATTTCAAAGGTGTAGAAGATTCAGAGTGTCTTTGAATCCAAAAAGTGTGTATTCCTGGCACACGAAGGAAAATTTTTGGGCCACATTGTTTCAAAGGAAGGATTGACAATTTATCCCAAAAGAGTCAAATCTATCAGAACTTCACCATTTCCAAGTCATAAGAAATCTCTCAAAAGCTTCTTGGGAAGGATAAACTTTGTCTATAAATTTGTGCCTAATTTTTCCTCTCTTGTGAAACCATTAACAGTGATGTTTAAGAAGAGTCTTACTTGATCCATAGGGATCTAAAAAAACACACTACTTCATAAGTTCCATCAGCACCAAGAAGGAGAATTGAAGAAAATGAAGAAAATGAGTTAAACAAAGGTTTGGACAGAATCGTCTCCTTGCAAGGCTAGCGGTCCTTTAACCACCGCTCACCAAGGCGGTAGTTCTAAAACCACCAGTCTGCTCAGGTGGTGGTCCTGACACTTTTGAACATAAAATAAGAATGGAGCACGAATGGACACGAATTTGAAGCGCATGACTATTTCTATTCCTTTCCGTGCCCTTTCACATACTCCAGTGCACGGAGGGCATGGGAAGTTCTATAGATGCATGAAAGGAGCAAGAGGATCGATCATTCAAGATCTAGAGAGATCGAGAAGTAGAGTATTAACATGAGAGCAAGTGAGCAGAGATTCTTCAATCTTTGGAGTGGAATTGTAGGAGCAAGGTGTAGAAATAGAGCAAGCAAGCATAGGAAGGGAGAGGTTTATATTTTTGTCTCTATTTTCTACTTCTTGTAATATTTAATTGTCTATAATTGACCAATAAAAATGGGAAGAAAGAGTGTTTTGCCCTTCCCGAATGGTTTTCCTCCATTGGAGGTTTCCAGGATAAAATTGTTGGTGTTTGGAGTTTGAATTATTTCCTATTCTTTGCAATTTCCTTTCTATAGCACTATATAATCAATCACTAAAGCTCTAATCTTCAATCAATCTGTCATTTTCCAAATTTGAAAGTAGAACATCATAATTTGTGTTATTTTGTATAGTTCAAAAGTAGAAGTTTATAGATCATTTTGGTATCAGAGCTGATTATATATCCAAGAATGTGGAATTTGATTATTTCTTGTGATTTGTATGATAGTGACAAGGTCCAAAGGTGAAGAAGTTTTACCTTGCGAGCCAAACATTTCTACGAAGAAGTGGAAACAGATAATTTGAGCTCAAATGGAGGAAGAGAACTTGGTCCGTAGGGTCGAGATGCTAGAGACCATGATGGATAGGTTGCATAGAAAAAAAGAAGAGCTTTCATATCTACAAAAGATGGCTTCGGTTAAACAATATTCCATGGAATCAATGGTTTGAGCACTGGCCAAAATATTTGGTATCGGAAAGAGACACGAAGAGGAAGAATGGGAAGAGCGTGAAGAAGAGATGCCAATTGTAAGCAAAAAGGTAAAATCTTCTCATACACCTTTTAAAGTAGGAACAAAAGTGGAAATAAAGAATTTTTAAGCACAAGTAGATACATAATTATTGGATAAATGGCTAAAATAGTTGGAAGTCTATTTTAGTGTGCATAATGTCACTAAGGCACAAAGGATCACCTTTGCATGTCTCAAAATGGAAGGTCATGCTTTGGTTTGGTGGGAAACCCATGTAGCCACTTGTGAAAATAAGAAACCCCTTATTATCGGTACTCGTAAGGGTTTTAAAGAATTGGTTAGAGCTACATTCTATCCCATTGGCCATAATACTGACATGATGATTAAGTAGCAATACTTTAGGCGGGGTAAAGGTCAAAGCATGCAATACTACAAGACGGAGTTTCAGAGACAAGCCATGTTTCTTAATATGGACTTGGAGGATGAGGAAATTCTGACCAAGTATTTAGGAGGACTTCACACTCACCTTCGAAGGAAGGTAATATCCACGAAGCCCAAGGATCTCAATGAAGCTTGTATACAAGCATACTACATTGATGACAAGAAGAAGCAAGGAGAGATAAAGCCAAAGGGAGACCAGTCAATAGATTAATAGGAAAAAGAACAAGGGAAGACAAGTAACAGAGGTAAATGGAAAGGTAAACATGCCATTACTATTTTGCATACTTGTAAAGATCCTAAGAATTTTTGTAAGAATTGTGATATAAATGGACATAATGACGCCACATGTTGGAAGTTGCATCCGGAATTGCACCCAAAGCACCGAACCAAGGATTCCAAGAAATCCATGGCCACTGTGAAAAAAGGAGAGGTGAAGATTTAGGATGATTAGAATGTAGATGAGAGGTTGGGATACACGGCCACTACATGTACTGGGGGAACATAAGAAGAGATGTGTAGGGTTTTCCACATCGAGAATCCAAATGAAGAAGACTAAGGTAAACACTTTTGTAGATTCTGGTTCTCAGTCAAATTTGATTTCTGATGTGGTTGTAGAAAAAATTGGTCTAGAGACTTACGTACATCCACATCCATACCCATTGGGATGGGTGAAGAAGGGTGTAGAAATACAAGTTACAAGGAAGTGTAAGTTTTAGTTTGGGATAAATACCCAATACATAGATGTATTAGAGGTTGATATCATTCCACTTAATGCATTTGTTATTATCTTCGGAAGTCCTTACTTATATGTTAGGGATGTTGTGTTCATAAGGAGGGAGAACCAGTATAGATGGGTCAAGGACGGAGTCAATTTTAACATCTGGGCACACTAGAAAAAATCAAAGAAGGCTATGGTAAGTGCCAACCAAACACTAAGACTTATTCAGAAAATCATCAGTTTTGTTTACTTTCATTGGAAGAAAAGCAAAATGGACGTGAGAGCACGGATATTTCTGACCAAAGGGTGGAGAATTTGGATAACACTTGTCGGTTTTGCGAAGAAGCCACCATAAGATCTAATTGTTCATGGAGCAAAACAAACTTCCGCTATGTAGCCACTATATCTACCTATTGATTCACTAGACCTATTCGTGGGACAACAAGAAGAAGAGGAGATACAAGGAACAATGGTAACTATAGTAGTAGTGTACATGGAGAGGATTCGGCCAATCCATCTCAAAAGACAAAGACAAGAAATAAGGACTAAACCAATACAGTATGAGACCTTCGCCATACTTGAGCAAGTTGGAAAAGAGACCTTCATCCACACTTCATGCGAGATGCATGTGATAACAAGTTGTAAGATCTCACACCTACTAAAGCCACCTATGCATGAAAAGAATGAAACATATAGATGGTTCCTTCCAAAGAGGATTGTACTCGAGGAAACTCAGAGGAGGATGTAGCACTAGGGCACAAAATAGAGATCCATATGAGTCTTGACGGGTTGGACAGAGAAAAACCAAGCAGACCCGGTGGTACTTGAAGGGGCAAGAGAGGGAGTTGATTCCTCTACCAGTCCCCCACTAAGCTTTTGTGGGACCAAAATCCTCCTAAGTAGGGGAGGTATGATCTATAGGGATCTAGAAAAACACACCACTTCATTAGTAACATAAGCACCAAGAGGGAGGATTGAAGAAAATGAGTTAAACAAAGGTTCTAGAAAGAACTACCGCTCTGTAGAGTGGAAGTTGCAACCACACCCATCTAGGAAGCGGTCATAAAACCGCTAGTATACTCAGGGTGGTGGTCTTGGCTCTTCTGAATAGAAAAGAAGAATGGAGCACGAATGGATGCGAATTTGAAACGTCCGACTATGTCTCCTTCCATCCATGCCCTTTCACATCCTCCAGTGCATGGGAGGACATGGGAAGGTATATAAATTCATGAAAGGAGTAAGAGGACTGATCATTCGAAGATCCAGAGAGATCAAGAAGTAAAGTATTACCATGAGAGAAGTGAGCAGAGATTCTTTAGTGCTGGAGTGGAATTGTAGGAGCAAGCTGTAGAAACATAGAAAACGAGCATAAGAAGGGAGAGGTTTACATTTTTGTGTCCATTTTCTACTTCTTTTAATATGTAATTATCTATAATTGACCAATAAAAGTGGGAAGAAAGAGCATTTTCCCCTTCCCGATTGGTTTTCCTCCATTGGAGGTTTCCAGGATAAAATTGTTGGTGTTTGGAGTTTGAATTATTTCCTATTCTCTGCAATTTCATTTCTATAGCATTAGATATTCAGTCACTAAAGCCATAATCTTCATTCAATATGTCATTTTCCAAAGTTGAAATTAGAACAACATAATTTGTGTGATTTCATAGAGTTCCAAAGTAGAAGTTTACGGATCATTCAAATGGACAACGAAGGTAAAGAGAGTTTTGAGGATATCAAACATGCAATATCACAAGATCCAACTCTTATCAACCCGCATTTATCCAAGGAATTTATGGCGTATGCTTTTGGAGGATCGGACACAATCTCAAATATCCTAATATAGCTGAATAAGGAAGGTTCAGAGAAGCCCATAACATTCTTGATCAAAGCCCGGAAGATTATGAAGTAAAGTATTCTTTCATTGAAAAGCATGTTCTTGCTGTTATTAGGAGTTTGACAAAGTTCATACACTTGATGTCAAACAACAAGATCCAATTGTTGGTATCTCATGTCGGGGTCAAGGAAAAAAGGATTTGAATGAGAAGAAATTAGGTTGGATAACTCTTGTAATTGATTATGATATTGAAGTCAAAGTGACCAAGCTGGTTCGTGGCAAAGGTTTGTGTGAGCAGCTCACTTCCAAACAATAATTCAAGTCAAAAAGTGAAGAAAACGTTGTCTTGGTACTTCATAATGATCAAGAACAACTATCTAATGATGTATCCATTCCATGTTAGACTCAAGACATGGTGCATTATCTCCAAATAGGTTTGTGCCCTCCAAAATGGAACAAATCTAAGAGGAGATATTTTAGATTGCAATCCATTCCATATGTGCTCATTGATGGCATCCTATTCAAGAAGGATGTGAATGGGGTGTTATTGAGGTGTGTCCCAACAAATCAGATTGAGAAGGTATTGCATGAGTTCCATGACAAGGAAGTGGGAGGCCAATTTTTTCCACTTGTAATAGCTCTCAAAATCATGAAGGCTAGTTACTATTGGCCTATGGTGTTCAATAATTACTATTCATGGATCAAAAAGTGCAAGAAGTGTATGTTCATCACAGAAAAGAAGGACTAACAACACTGCCCCTTCATCTAATCTTAGTAGATCAACCATTCATGCAATAAGGATTTTACTTCATTGGAGTTATCAATCCAAATTCAAGTCAAGGCCATAAGTGGATACTTACGACAATAGACTATTTCACCAAGTGGACTGAAGCGGTGGCACTTAAGGAGGAAAATGAATCCATCATCTTGGATTTCCATGAGGGGATAGTCATAAGGTTTCTTTGTCCATGCTCCTATCATTTCGGATAATGCATTGATGTTTCTTGGCACAAAAATCATAGAATGGGCTGTTAGAAATGGAATTTATCTCAACACTTCTTCCAATTATTACCCTCTAGGTAACGACTAATCAAAGTCAACAAACAAGAAATTGTTGAGAATCAATAGAAGAAATCTTGATGAAAATCAGAGAACTTGGCACATGAAGCTCAAATCATCCTTATGGGCTGATAGAATAGCACCCAAGAGGTCAACAAGAAGCTCTCCATATAAGATTGTATAGGGAAAGGAAGCAACACTACCTATATCATTTAAGTTTTTGACATTAGAACTCATGAAACGGTTGGAACTAGATGAGTTTGAGCCCATAGAAATCAGGTATGCAGAGCTGATGGAATTATAAGAAGTAAGAGAATATGCAATGCAGACCATAGAAAAGGATCAAGCATTGATCAAGAGAAGATTTGACAAGAAAACTAAAGCCAGGACATTCCAAGTAGGAGACTTGGTATTGAAGTGGGATGCTGATCGTCTGAAAGCCAAGAAAGCATTCCAAGTTCGATGCCATATGGAGTGGTCCATATATGATCACTGAATGCAAAGGTAGCAATGCCTTCTAGCTGGCTAAGTTGGATGGTGAAGAATTACATATTCTAGTCAATGGAATCTACCTCAAACATTGCTACTAAAAGGAATAATTTCTCACCCTTGTACATATTAGTCTAGTATTTCCAATTTCTCAAAGTGCTTTTGTACATTGTTGTTGTTATTAGAATAGGTTTCAATTTCCCTAAGTGCCTTGAGCACATGCTCTATTGCTTCTAGTGTATGCTTTGTATACAATTCACCATGCTTCATGGAGAGAAAATGCGGCAGTAGGGAAGCTCATAGGTTTTGCAACAATTGCAAATTTCAAATTCAAACAAATATAGAGAAACTAAAATCAGGTCAAGAGATAGATTTCAAATCTTCAATTCTTTTTCTTCCTCGAATCAACGGCTGAGTTTCTCAAGTTAGGAAATTAGTATTGGGGCAGATTTGGAATTACAATAGATGAAAATCCTTAATGTTAACCCAACCTTCGATCAATGTTAAGAAGTAAGTATGAGCCATTGTGCATATCTCTGGGGTTTGATAATGCTTGAGTCTTTGTAGCCTACAACAATATCCCAAGATCAGCTCCAGTCCACACAAATGCCTATCAAAAGGAATGGAACATTCGAAGAAGAAAGAAAGAGAAACTTAATAGAGTTCCATGATGTCCAAATTAATAGATGTTCATCATTTAGCCTTGCAGATTGTAGTTGTTGGGAGAGGGTGAAACTCAGGTTTTAAGGCAATTTTCTACTCTCACAAATCTTGATTTCAAGACTTTATTTTAAAAGTTGAGTGTGAGCAACGAAATACGATTCCAAATGTGAGAAATGACATTCAAGGGTCTAGTTTTCAGAATTCATATAATTTCATGAGGATCATACAGACTACATGCCCAATGGATAGCTTTCAGAAAGCGGTCACACTCCATTTAGTAGGAAAATGGCCTTGTGAGTCACCAAATTGTTATCTAATTTCACTACCCTTGTGAAATTTAACAACGAGCAAGCTAATTTCACTACCTAAATTGTTATCTAATTTCACTACCCATGTTATCTAATTGCTCTGAGGAAGATGAACTACAAAATAACATGGACTGACGAGTCGAAAGTTAGAACTCATTGAGGTGGAGAAGTGGCAATCAACGAGTTGGTATAGGGATATTAAATAGATCTCGGAATAGATTGAAGAAAGGTGATCATGGGCCCTAGGCCTGGAAATTGACAGGATGTAGGCCATTTTTTGTAATTTTAACCATATTTTATAGCTGATTTTTTAAAACCGTAGACAGTGACAGGCTGAAATTTTTGAAAACTATAAATTTTTTAAGCGGTTTATATAAAAATACAATACCTATTTATATATCTATGAACAAATTATAGATATATCTATAAAAATCATTGGAAATTACAGCCATCTAAAAGAGCTAAGCCATCAACAAAATTTGATTTGACAGGTACAGATAATTTGAAATTCTAGGCCTGATCGTGGCATTGTAGGTGGCTCGTAGTTGAGACTTGGAGCATGGAAAATACAAGCACGTAAGTGGTGTAACATTTAAAAAATTCCGTGCACATGGTTGAAGGGGAGAACTCAGGCGGGAGTTGCCAACTTGGATGGGCTAGGTCGATCTAGCCATGAATATGAATTTAAGGTGTTTACACTATTTCCTCACCTTGTCATAATACCTAACCAATAAAAAATATAAATTAGGCCTCGACCAAATTTAAAGTCATTTAAAATTATGAAGAGAAAATTTTAGAAGGAGAGAAATACTTTAAATTTATTCCCTACCAATAACAATTAATTGTTAGTCTCGTGGAGTCAAACAGCAAGCCCGTGCAACTTGAATTAGTTGTGGTCACTCGGATGGCCACATCTTTTGCATCCATTAATGGATTCTCACAAAATTAGTGTCATTGGAACCATGGTTCGAACCTAACACAAAAAAACCTAGAAATCCAAAATTTCATGAAGATTTTATGGTTATTTTATAGTAAAATGAGCCCAATTCATTTTGGTTGTTGGATAGTAGTTGAAGGGGCATTTAATGAGCATGAGAAATCATTATTTCTTTGCTGCAAGTTATGGGACACATTGAGATTTATTTTGCAGGTCAATATTCACCAACCACACTCTTTTATCATGATTTTCAATTGTTGGGAAAGTGAATCTCAGGAATTACATCCTCTCTCTCTCTCTCTCCTCTCAAAATTCTATAAATTGAAGTATTGGGCTCATTGTAAGGGGGAATAATTTTGGGTAGAAAAACTTTGCCATTATTGTTTTTTTAAGCGAATGTGCTACAATCCCTTATGGTGGAATCCTTACATGGTGATCCAGGGCTTTCATTTGTAAAATTTTGAACTATGCATATTAATGAAGCAATAGATGCAATTTTGTGGATGTACCTTCCCTTCCTATGTTTGTTTGCATTCTTCTTTCCTCTTCAATCTTATTGTAGGTGTATTGTGTCTATTCTATGCTCTTGCAAGATTCATTACTATTGTGTATGCATAGAAATGGTGTTGTGATTTTTGTTTTTAGATGGTGGAGAATTGTTATCACCCCTTCTAACTTGTATTTCATTCCTATTTTTACACATTGGGAAGTTATTCTCACACCCTCATTTTCTGGTGTATCACCGCTATTAGTGTAGGCTTTATTTTCATGCATTCTCTCTCCTTGGTCTCTTAGAAAGTTAGATTAGGATTAGATAGTCTTTCCTACATTAGGAGTAGTTAGTGGCAGGTAGTTTAGGAGCAAGAACCAACTTTCTCTGGAGGGTTATCTCAAGCCTGCAAGTCCCACAACTTGAGAGATGACCCAATGTTACACAAGTTACACCGAATTCCCCATCCACAAATCAGACCATTCGGGGGTGTTGTGATTTCATGATAGCATGTTTTTACCAACTCCCCTCACAAGTTCTTCAAGGGCACATTTCTGCATAGAGAACCAATTTTGAGGATGAGCCATTGGTGTGTAACCCAATTAATACACGTCAATAAGAGTATGCAGCCCTAACCTTTGACACACAAGCACTCTTGTCATTTCATGACAATTATGAGATGAAAGATGGGTCTAAACCAAGAGTACCAAACATGCAGCCCTGTAGAGTCTTGCAACCAAGGTTGGGTAAGTTTTCTCTTCCTATTTTTGATGGTACTAATAAACTTCCAGTGAAATCATGGGTGCAAAAATCGAAACATGTTTTCTATGGAATCCTATGCATGTGGATTAAGCCATAAAATTTATCACTATAGAATTGAAGGGATTGAAATTTGAGTAGTGGTCTCATATTTTGATCACCCAAGGGCACGGATCTATTATATCCCTATAATATTTCAGCCGAAGGGTCATAGAAAGGTTTGAGGTGCAAGATTGCAAGAATGAGTAAGGTAAAAATATTTTATTGGTGGAAGATGTTCATTTGTCTTCTAATAATTGCTCACATGATAGTGAAGTACCAGATGATGGAATCATGGAGTTTGAACCAAAGGAAGAAGAAAAATCAGATCTACAAGTCGGAAAGAGAGCTTTGTGGTTGAAGCCCAAATTCCGAATGTGGATGTTAGTATTTAGCTAGTTATCCCTTCTAGAATAGAAATTCATGGGGAGCTTGAGACCAAGAAGGAGGAGATGATTATAAATAGCAAGTTGGAAGGTAAAAATCCCTTAGTGTTTAATGTTGATTCATTGAGTTGTGATGAATACATACGGTTGAATGATAAGGGGACTTTGGAGCATGAGATGAGAAATAAAGAACCACAAGATACACAAAGGGAGAAGGTAGAGAAGACTATGGAAACCAAGATTCCACTCAAAAATGGTGGTGGTCAGCTTGTTGGTCTGAGCATAACATAAGAAAAAGAAGCGGGAAGTGCAGATTTGGTGATCAAAGCCATGACACCAACACACCTCATCATTTCGGAAAGAAGACCACAGTGTGGGATGGTTATTGGAAAAGTTTTGTTAACAATAATAATATTATTGATCTTGATCAATGCGAAAATACAAGAATGCATAAGGAGAAAGATGGGAAATGGGAAAGGATGGTTAGAACCCTTACCAAAAATAAAAGTCATAATAATGAGCTTGCTAGTCTAGGCATAACAACAATCACTCGAAAAAAACAAATGACTTTTTCCACCTAAAAATGAATTCCAAGGATTCCATATGTGAATATCAAATGAGGTTGCATGATTTTAAGGTGGAAGATGATGCTCAGGTTAAAGAATTTAAGGAGAATGAAGGTGCTGATCCTATCTCAAAAATTTTGAGTCACAAAGGTATGATGAACAACCCAAATTATTATGTTTCAGATGTGTTTTCTTCTCTCATGATGGGAATCAATTAGTACAACAAAAGGTATGAGGTTCCTTGGGTTCAATGTGATAAAGTTTATGGATGCATGAGTTCTATTTTTATTTCCCCTTCTCTTACATTTACGGTGGAATGAAAATAATGGGGAGTCATCATGCACAAGTTACTTCATGGTATGAGGAGTTAAAGGGCACTTAGTATGAAGAGCATTACAAGAATTTTTTGGATGCTATGGTATCCTTTCATTTTATTTTCTGATTGTTGATAACTCATGTTTATATGGAAGCCTTGGAGAAAATGTGGAAAAATAGGATAAAGTGTGATGAAGGTGGCAGCCATACATGTTTCAGATATAGAAGAAGTTGGTGACCTATGTCTCTTGAAAGACATACCTTGCATGAAGAAAGTAACCCATTTATTTGAAGTTACGTAGTCACTAAATCACACACTTTGAGTCAATATTTAGTCCCAATCTCATACTACTATTCATATGGTTCTTGAGTGAAAAGAGTAATAATTAACCCATGTCTTTGGCCATTTTTATATTGCTTGTTGTCATATTTTCTATCTTACATCCATACTACCCCAATCGGTTTTGTCATTATGTGTTTTTCTACTTTTGATGGGTACCCCAAGTGCCTTGGTCCCATTCTCAGGTGCCCTGATCCTCTTTATAATTATTTCATCTTTTGGGAACTTTCTAGCTGTTTGAGATTTCCATATTTTTAGTGGTCAGATTTTTCAGGGTTAATTATGAAATTAGAATAAGAGAACCATATAAATATAAATTTATGTGACCATAATGAGGGACCAAGCACTAAGCACTTACTATCACACATCTAGGTTGCATCCATCAAAGGCATATAAAGCTAAATTTACATCCATCTAGCTCCATCAAAAGGCACATAAGGATGGTTCATTTGCATCACACTTCATAGGATGGGAGTCTATTTTTTCCATGCACACATTTATTACATTCTACATCTAGTTATTTCTCACTACTTTACAAAGTATGACTGGCACAAGAGAAACCTAGGGCACAATTTACACACACACACATACCTAGAACTACATTAGGTCTGAGATGTAATACAACGCTTAGTTATTAAGTCCACCATTGTGGTAGCTAAGGACAGTTCGACCCCTTCATATGCATCTTTATTTTTAGGGTTTTGATGTTTGTCTTGGGGTTTTGTAGGTTTCTCCTTCATATTTGATGTACTGATGACATCCGATGCGCTTTTAGCAAAGCTAGTGCAACAAGAAGATAACATAGGAAGTCACTTAGTGAGACCCTAGAGGAGGGTTTAAGTTTGTTTCCTCAGAACAAGGCACCCAGTTCTCATACCAAGGTGCCCACAGACACCCCTGTTCCTTTCTAGGTTCCCCAATCTTGTCAGAGAGATTAGATCTATTCTTTCTCAAGATTATGTGTGGTCATTTCTTCCTCATGTTCAAGTGGTTGGCACTATGACACATTTACACACCTTTATCAAATCAACTAAGGACTTCCTAACCCCTCTTGCATATTAGGCTTTTACGGTTTTATTTACTTAGTTGCTTGAGTCATTTCTTTCATTCATTCATTGTTATTTACTTGCTTTGCATGACATTAGATTACACTAAGATATTACATTTTAGTTTAATAAAGTTTAAGTTTTCCTTTGAATACATCTGCTGGCTTCCCTATTTAGAGGAATATTCCCTCATTCACCATGTGGTCAAGCTAAAATTCTTGGACGGTAAGATTTTTCCACACAAAGATTTTTGTTTAGCACTTTTGAGTTGCCACTTTCAAAGACTTGGGAAATGGACAAGATGAACCTTCCAATTTTATTATGCTATGATAATTTTTAGTTTTACATCATAGGGGTGGTTGTTGGAACTTGGAAGCATGAAAGACCGATCTCTTTGATTTGTACTTGCAGGTTGTTACCCATCAAAGTTTGTGAAGAGTATAAGATAGATATTCCACTTTTGCTATGCCATAACAATTTTTAGTTTCTAACATTGGAAAGGGAATGGAACGCATAAAAATCATGATGGGGAAGGGAAAAATAAGTGCTATCTTGCCACTCTAAACAAAGGAAATCAATTTCATGATGGGAATTTGTTGAAAAATAAAGAAAAACATGAGTTTGCATTTTTGTGTTGGCTACCATACAATATCGAGAATGTTGTACTAACTATTTTCAGTTTGTTGCTTTCATTGCTATCTACCTAAAAAAGGGATTGATGTTTGGAAAAATGATCTTCAAGTTACTAACATATTTGAGGGAATTGATGGGTCTTTTTCAAGACCCATAGCTTACCGGTACCTTTAAGTTTATTAATAGAGTTGGATGAAGACAACTACTACACTTTTTCTTATTGACTAGATTGTTCATGCATGGGGCAGCCCAGATACCACTATTATGGCAGCCATACAAGTGGTTCCAGCCACAAGGGAAGGGAAGAAGAAACAAGATGACAATGAAGTATGGTACGGTTTGTTGGCATTTTCATTTGTTCATTCATTGGGTGAAATTCATGAGGAGATTGCTAGAAAAATAAAGAAATTGAAGAACATGGATACAAGTCATGAAGGAGAAGGATTGGTGGTCAACTCTTATGTTCCCTTATATTTACAATTGCTTGCGGGCAAGCGATTCCGGGAAGGGGTGATTGTAATGTCTCCATTTTGGGACCACGGTCAATACAACTATTGAAGACCTTTAGTCTATTTTCCCATGGACTAAGGGATGAATTGTGGGGCAAATAATATTTTATTAATTAATCGGGATTGCTTGAGAGTGATTTTTATCATTTATCCACATAAGGCAATTTTAATTATTTAATAGAATACTATTTAAAAAGTGGTTCTTACCACTAAAGCATTATAAAAGTGGTTTTAACCACTAAGGTACTTAAAATGTATTTTTAATTAATTATTTCCCCAAGTGATTTAATCACTCTCATAAGTGGGTGAATTAATTAATTATTTATTTCATGTATTTATTAAATTATTGCCTTAGAGTAATTTTAATTACTAATTGTATTTGGCAATTAATTTAATATAAAAGATGTAATGACGACTAGTGGAATAAGATAAAAAGGCTTAAGAGCAAGTTAAGTCATAAGGGGGAAATTGAATTGTATTTTCCCTCCCAAAGTGATTTGCCCCACTTGGAGCGATATATGAGCACGTGTAAGGAATCATTTGAGGGTATGTTGATTATTATATTTGATATTTATTTAGGCTTAAAGAAAGGTATGGGTGCTCATTCATGTTGTTGTTGTTTGAAGACCTATTTCTGCCATATCATGAGTTTTTCAAGACCTATAAGGGCTTAATACTACATATTTTTGGGAGCGTTGTTGAATACTTCCATTTCTAGTTTTTGCATTGATAAGGAATTGATTTCAAGATAAATTCAAGGAGGGATAATATTTGAAGTGTTTGATCAATTTTGAGGTGTTTTGGGCTTTTCCTAAGTGGGGAGAAATTCTATTTCCAACTTTCACTTATAGTTATGGTTTATCTACATTGTTCTAAAATTACGGATCTATTTTGGAGGCCTTCCCGCCATTGAAAATTTTGATTTTGGGTTCATTGGAAATATTATATTTCAAGCTTAATTTTGAGCTATCATTTCCTAGAAATTTAGAGTATTTTGCAAGTTATTGAATTTACAAGTTCTGTTGCATTTTCCTTGATAAATTCTAGAATTAATATTTTTGAATTTGATTAGAGATCTTGTTCTGATTATTCATTATCTACTTGTAAACAAATTTTCATAATTTTTAGAGGTATTTTGAGGTAGAAAAAGGTAGTTTTTCTAAATAGCTAGCCTAGGGCAGCGAACGAGGATTTTTTTGGAAAATATTCAGTTTGTGGCCTAATTTCATTCTGAATTTCAGTTTGATAGCAATTGAGATTTTTTGTCTTTTTGGATTAATAAGATTTGGCCCTATTTGGGAACATTATATCCTTTGGCATAGTAAAAACATAGGATGCCATGTCATAAACATTACCCAAACCATGTTTGGTAACAAATTTTATTTTATTTTATGGGTTTGGTGAAAACATGTAATCAATGTGATAAGGTAGTAACTTAGGAATACATGGGTACAAATGGCAACAAAATTGGTTCATATCTAGAAGAAACAAAATGAGGGTGTTCGTATATATTTCAACCACTATTCAATGGCATGATGTGTATCATGTAACTTTTGTGATAAAGTTGTAACTTTTGTGATAAAGTAGTAACTTAGGAAGACACATGTAAATATGGCACCAAACTTGCTCATATATAAAAGAAAAAAAGTAGGTGCATTTGTGTATATTTCAACCGATTTTCAATGGTGTCATGTAACTTTTACGATAAGGTAGTAACTCAGGCTGACAGGGGTATGAATGGCACCAAAATTGGTTCCTATCGTTCATGTATATTTTAACCATTGTTTAATGGCATGCTGTGTGTATCCTGTAATTTTTTTGATAAGGTAGTAAATTAGGTAGACTCGGGTACAAATGGCACCAAACTTGTTTCCTATCTAGAAGAACAAAAACGGGGGCATTCGTGTATATTTCAACCATTGTTTAATGACATGTTGTGTGTATCATGTAACATTTTTCCTGATTCTTCAAAATTCACATAGGATTCACTTGAGAAATAGAGGAGGCTCCCTTTATGGATGGAACACCTGATCTAGATGAGGTGGTTGTCCCAGATGTCTGTGATGTTGAGCCCTTGTCAAGATCTGACCATGGCTTCGATATTGATTTTGATTTTGATTCTGGACCATGGCTCTGGCCAATCTTCATTAATGCAGGCTTTGTGGGATTTGGCAATGTCACTGAACTGCTTGAGATCATTATAATAACATTCGACATTGATGGACGAAGAGTTGCATCAGTTTGTACACACAGAAGCCTGAGATGAATGCATCTCAAGGCTCGCTCCCGTGGACATGTTTCTCTAATTGTTGAATCCACCATACTCAAAACATCATCTCCTTCGTAAACACTCCACGCCTGCATCACACATCATCAATTCACATAATTTGGTGTAAAATTTCTCTGTAACTTAAAATGGATTTCAGTTAGTTACCCATTCTAATAAGTTCTACATTTTATGGGAAAAAAGAAATCTCTATTTTTCTTTCCACTCAAAATCTCAAGAAGTAGCACTTCAAATATATAAACATCCACTTTCACTAATAGTTTTCCTCCCATTGCATATTCTCGCAACCATGTAACCATTGCTCTACATCAATAATCACTCATTTAGAAAAATAATTTTTCTCACCAATAATTATGCGATAAAATAGATGATAATAATAGTATAGCTTAGATACCAAATGATAGAATAGAATAAGATTGCAATGACCAAAGAGGACGGAAGCCTCACAAATATTATTGATCATGAAATCAGATTACATTACAATGCAAGAGCAGTAATATTTATAGATAGTAGACAACCTCATATGGATAGACATGACACCCTAGCAGACACCAACTACGAGATGATAAGACCCATCTCACATGCACATGTAATTACTACTAATACCAATATTGAATGTTATCCAACATAACAATATTGAATGCAAGTCACTAGACTAGAGTGCACATGTTGCACATTATTAAATAAAAGACAATGCAATAAAATGCAATAAATATGCCTATGCTAAATTATGCTAACATTCCCCCCCTTAATTTTGCATAGTTTCCAATGAAGTGGAGAGGAACTCTCTGAACAGTGTAAATTTTTCACGTGCAAGTGACTTAGTGAAAACATCGCCTTTTGTTCACCGTAGGGGACGAAATGGAGTGTATGTTGTGCTTCAAGATATGCTCATGTATGAAATGAACTGTACTTCAATATGCTTGGTTCTCTCATGAAATCTTGGATTGCGAACAAGCTTTAGAACTCCTTCATTATCAACATATACTTTGGAGTAGATTTCTGTTGTGGTAGACCAATTCCTTCCAAGATTCGGCGTAGCCATATTGCTTCACAAACAGACTTCACCCACACTCGATACTGCATTCAGAGAGAGCGAGAAACAAAGTTCTGCTTTCTTGCTTCCCATGATATTAGTCCAGATCCCATAAAGAAGACGAAGCTCGATGTTGACTTTCTATCATCCATGTTTCTGCATGATCCGAATCAATATCCCGTCAAGAAGAAATTGTCATTCTTCTTGTACTCTAGACCAAGGTCAACTGTACTTTAGATATCTTAGTATTCTCTTTGCTACTTTCCAATTACATATTTTCGGTTCTTGCATGAATCGTGATAAATAGCCGAATCGCAAAGTTGATATCTGGTCTAGTATATGTCGGGTAAATGAGACTCCCAATCAACTGCCGATAGAGAGTTGCATTCACCGGTGGTGATGGATCGAACGAGATAAGCAAGTCTCGCTTCTATAAGTGTAGCAATAGGAGTGCAATCCATCATCCTGAATTTCTCGAGCGTTGTCTTGGTGTATTTCAACCGTGACTCAAAGATATGATTCTCTTTTACCATACTCCCAACCCAAGACAATAGTGCATGATCCCGAGATCTATCATGTCAAACGATCGATTAAAATCCTTCTTTGTTGCATCGATCATCTTCACAGAACTGCCTGTAATGACTAGATCGTCGACATAAACAACCACAATGACAATCTCCCCCCCTTGCTTTTTGAGGTAGAGATTGGGGTCATAAGGATTCCTTTTGAATCCATGACTTATGAGATGCTCATCAATTTTGATGTACCATGCCCGGGTGCCTGTTTTAGGCCATATAGAGATTTTATGAGTCTGCATACCATCATCTCTTTTCCTGGTATTACATAACCCTCTGGGTTGAGTCATATAGAATTCTTATTGCAAATCTCCATTAAGAAAGGCACTTTTCACATCCATTTGGTGGACTTTCCAACCAAATTGTGCAGCTAGAGCAAAGATCATCCTGATTGTCTTGATCTTGGCTATGGGAGCAAATGTCTCCTCATAATCAATGCCTTCTTGTTGTGCATACCCCTTTGCTACAAGCCTTGCTTTATACTTTTCAATAGTCCCATCTGATTTGTACTTAGTCTTGAATATCCATCTGCATCCAATGGGTTTCTTCCCTGGTGGAAGGTCGACAAGTTGCCATGTGTTGTTCTTCATCACTGACTGATACTCTAAATCCATGGCATCTTTCCAAGATTTTGATTGTAGGGCTTCTTGAACTGTAGATGGCTCAACTGTTTCAACAACTCTGCTCATTAGGGCATAATTGACCTCTTCACGAGCTTGACTGCGAGTTCTAGGTCCAGGATTGGATGATGTGCTAGGTGCTTCATCCAAATTTGCATCTCTTATTAATTGAGTATACCATTTAGGTAACTTCTTAGCTGTTCCATTGGCTTGTGGTGGATCCAAGTTTTCACCATCATCCAATTCATCACTGTCATCTTCAGTGGGAACATCAAATTCTGTCTTCACAAGAGGTGTATTCTACATGTTTGTTGAGTCGTTGAGTGGAGCATCTTCTTGTTTCTTCTCAAAGAACTCAACATCCCTACTTGTGTATACTTTCTTTGCTTTCAAATCCCATAATCTGTACCCAAGTGCTTCTTCACTGTATCCAATGAATATCAGTTTCTTAGCTTTCATATCCAACTTGTTCCTGTTCTTCTTGGGTATGTGCATGCTAGCTTTACACCCAAATACTCTTAGGTGTGCAATTGATGGTTTCCGATTTGACCATGCTTCTTGAGGTGTCACTCCTTCAAGAGCTACTGTGGGCACTCTATTCAACAAATAGACTGTAGTTCTTGCAGCTTCTGCCCAAAATGTCTTTGTTAAACCTGAGTCATCAATCATACATCGCACCATTTCCATGATAGTACGATTCCTTCTCTCAACTATACCATTCTGTTGTGGTGTGTGAGTAGGAGGCATTTGTCGACGAATCCCATGAGCTTCTAGGTAAGTCTTGAACTCATTGCTTGTGAATTCCCCCCCTCGATCTGAGCGGAGAGTTTTGATCTTGCGACCAACTTCATTCTCAACAAGTGCTTTGAACTTCTGAAATGTCTCAAAGGCTTGACTCTTGTTTCTTAGACAATATATCCACATATTTTTTGAGTAGTCATCAACACAAAGCATGAAGTATTGACATCCATAATGACTTGGTTGCATGGGCCCGCAAAGATCGGTGTGCACCAAATCAAGCTTTCCCTTAGCTCTATATGTGTTCTTCTGGAAGGGTACTCTGTGTTGCTTTCCAGCTAGGCAATTGTGACACTTGTCAGTGTTGTGCTTGAGTGTAGGCAATCCTTTCACCATGTTGCCCTTTTGAAGTGTTTGGAGATAGCCAAAATTGATGTGACCATATCTACGATGCCATAGTTTTGCAGATTGCGTGTCTTTGGCCACTAGAGCTTGATCATCCTTGTGGAAAAAATCAAGTTGGAACATGTGTCCCACATTGGAGGCTCTTGCTACAATCTTGGAACCTCTTGACTTATCTCTTATCAAGCACACTTTTTCTCCATTATAACTGTCAAAATCCAACTTCAAGTTGTGATCAAGGAGTTGACTAACTGATAGCAAATTCTTGGTCAACCTAGGTACATACAATACATTTGTGATTTTGCAGTCATGCTTTCCAAGAGGTAGTGAAATGTTTCCAATCCCTTGACACTGTATGATGAGTCATCACCTAATGACACATGGTTCTTATTAGGTGAGTCATGCGGTGTAGAACCAATCCTTGCATCCAGGTCATGTGTCGAGTTACACCCGAGTCAACATACCGAGATATCTTGTGTGGACTTGGTTTCTTCATCAAATTGAAGCGAGAATACATGTGGTGTCCTTCATCTGAATCATCCTCATGTTCGGCAATGTACCCTTGTTGTTTGGGTTTTCTTTGCCAATTACCATTTTTCTGCCCTTGATTGTTGTTGTTGTTGGACTTCCCTTTATTTGAATTATTGTTACCCTGATGGTTATTGGGTTTTGAATTGCTTGATGAACCCTTTTTATAGGAATTGTACCAACAATCTTTGATGTCATGTCCCCCTCTATTGCAAATGGGACACTTCTTGGTGTTGTCTCGTTGACTTTGGTTTTGTTGGGACTTCTTGTGATTGGACTGAAATTTTCCCTTTCCTTTATGATTGGAAGATAGTGCTTGCTCATCTTCCTAATCTTTGTTGTTCATTGCCTCTTCTTGTTGGAGTAGATTGACCAACTTCTCAAAGGTGACTGTGTGTTCACTCATATTGATAGTTGTCACAAAGATTCTGTAGGAAGGAGGAAGTGCTCGCAACACAATTGGTACGAGGTCTTCATCACTTATCTCTTTTCCCAATGCCAATAGAGATGCCCTCAAAGTAGCAACTCGTCTCAAAAAAACTTCAACCTTCTCATTGTGCTTGAACTTGAGAGTATGCAGTTGTGATAGTAGGTTGAGGATGGCATTCTTGTTCTTTGCCTCATAGACTGTGCTCAACTTATCCCATGCATCCTTGGCCGATGTGGCATCTCTAATGTGGGGTTGCACATCGTCCATTACGCTAAACAAGATGATCAACTTGGCCTTTTGATTGGCCCTATCAAATTAAACTTGTTGTCTTCCATCATCAAGTGATCTTGTTGTTTTTCCATCTACAACTGTCCATAGGTCTTCAAACTCAAGTAACGTCTTGATCTTCGGTTTCCATGCAAAGCATAGTTATCTCCTCTAAGCGAGTTGTGAATGCTGAAAGAAGAACTTTGGTGCTTATGCACCCATTTCTGCAATCCCCGAATTTCTAAAACTCGAATTTCTCGACAAAAGGTAAGACTCTTATCACTCCAGGTTTATGGTCTCCCTCTCAATATACTTTGTCAGCCGATATACCAAACCTTTCTATATACGCTCCTTCCGATACACCCGTCGGATCGTGGAAGAAGATCACCCTTTCAATATACCCGTCGACGGAAAGAGGTGTTAACGCACGTGAAAGAATTTAGTACGTGGTACTTAGGCAAGACGAGAGGGGTTTGTGCAAGCACAAACGGATGGGATGGCTCAAATGTGTGTGTATTGTGTCCTTATTACTCCCGTCAATTTTATAGGGTCGATGCCCAGACGACATTTAGGTAGCTGTGTTAGGCGTTAAGTGTAGTAGTAGTCGTGACGGCATCACCCGTAAGTGCTTCCTAGAGGCACCATATATACCGAATGCTGCTATGAGATCAAAGATCTCGTGTGATAGAACCAAACATAAAATAAAAAAATTGTACTTTTTTTTTTTTTTCACTTTATGCACCAAGATTAGTACAAAATGCTCCAAAAGTACATCAAAATGAAGTTTTTGTGTTCCCCCTCTTTACAAAAAAGGGTCTAGAATCACAAAATATACAATTTAGGCCAAAATATTTTTTTACCCCCCAATAGGTGTTTTTCCGCTAAATTTAGCGGTGGATCTAAATGTGTTTGGTGAGCTTCTAAATTTGGAAATATCCCAAAATTTATTAATTTCTCCAAATTTTCTAAAAAAATAATTTAATAAAAAATATGGAGAGAGTGGGAATCGAACCGCTGACCTGTTTGTTCCCAAGATCCAAACAAACAATCTGAATATTGTTTTCAGCTTTTCTCACAAACCGTGATCTGGGTTTTTCTAAAATTTTGACAGCAGCATCATACAATATTTTTCTTAAAACCCACAAAATTTCAAAATAATTTGAATCTTCGTTTTTGAGATCTTACCAATTTACCAGCAAGATCTGATTTTTTCTCAGAAAAAAATGATCCGACTTGTACAGACTTTTCGTCATATGTAGAGGCCGAATCTGAAGATGATGTAAACTGAAAAGTTGTGTGCCTCCTTCTTATCTTTCCAGCAAAAAAATGACACATCAATCCAACACTGTATAAAAAAGTTATGTCCTTTTTTCTAAGAGCTATCTCTGGAATTTTGTTGACGGGACTGCTTCAACCTTTGCTCCCGAATTCTTCACACCTCCACTTTCAGATCTGATCTTTTTTTTTCTTTTGATCTGCAATTTTTTTCAAGATCTTTTTTTTTTTTTTTTTTAAGATTTTTTTTTTTTTCACAAATCTTTTGTTTTTTTTTTTTTTTAGATCTGCAATTTTTTCCAAGATCTTTCTCCTTTTTTTAAGATCTCCAAATCTGAAATATTCCGCCAATATGTTAGATCAATTGGCTATGCCAATGACTAATAAAAAAATTTACCTTCCAAATAAGTGGATAGGTCAAATTTTAGTTGAGGGATGCTTGGAAGGAATGGAGGCTGCGGGATGCTTCAATGGCTCTCCTTTGATGCAGATCTTCTTCTCCAATGGATCCTCTCCAATAGTGCTCCTCTTCAACCTTGCTTGGATAGAACCTGCTCTGATACCAAATGATAATAATGGTATAGCTTAGATACCAAATGATAGAATAGAATAAGATTGCAATGACCAAAGAGGGACGGAAGCCTCACAAATATTATTGATCATGAAATTAGATTACATTACAATGCAAGAGTCAGTAATATTTATAGATATTAGACAGCCTCATATGGATAGACATGACACCCTAGCAGACACCAACTACGAGATGATAAGACCCATCTCACATGCACATGTAATTACTACTAATACCAATATTGAATGTTATCCAACATAACAATATTGAATGCAAGTCACTAGACTAGAGTGCACATGTTGCACATTATTAAATAAAAGACAATGCAATAAATATGCCTATGCTAAATTATGCGACAATAGATAAGGTAATGGTCAAGGAGGAATACATGTGATTATGTTGGTCAAAGGTTGAATGCCAAAGTTACGACTTTATCCAAGATGATAGTAGAGAACTAATTTTTTTCTAGGGAAGGAATACCTATAGATACAAAGCAATACCACCAAATGATATTAAATAGCAAGAGTCAAAGGACTTCCTAGTAAGGCTAGATCTGGAAGCGTGATGCTTCCTCAAATTCCTCGCCAATCATTTTTTTATCAAATTAATGAAAGTAAATACGAGAAATAAAGGTCCTATTGCTAACACTTTGATTTAGTTATCTCAAAATGTTATCAACAAACTAGATTAAACAAAGTATTAAAATCTAAACTAATCTAACATCAAGAAAGGTATGTTTTTGGTTGGGATAGGTCACATGGGTGTTAGGTAAGGTCAAATAGGTATCTGGTAAGGTCTAGGTGGATTTTAGGTGATGTTAGGGGAAATTTTATGAAGGTTAGCCGAAACACAAGTGATCGATATTGATATGATGACCTATGCTGGTAGAGAGGGGAGACCAACGATGGTTAAGGTGACTAATGTCGATAGGGGCAATTTAATAATAAATTATTAAACAAAGGTTTTAGGCTCTCTGTGATTGCATAGAGAGTGAGGGTAGTATGGTTTGGGTTGTAATATGGCTGAGAAGACTCAAGGATACTAAGAAGGAGGTTTAGAATGGTGAAAAGGCTTGGGATGGTTGAATAGTGGGTTGATGGGAGGAAGGTGATGTATAGGCAACAAAGGAAATAAACTACTGAAAGAAACCAAAGATCTACAAAAGGAATAAGCAAAATGATTAGGATCACACTACTTTACTCAATATCTTGCAGATATTGGGAGTTGGGATGGTTGATGGTTGATTGAGAATTATTTTTTAAGTCCTATGTCATGGAAATATGACCTCTCGTGCTCTCGTGAGTTTTCTAATGCTATGGAAATATGAACCAGATGCTTGTATTTCACTGTGGTTGTGTGTGTTCGCTATCCGGATGCGGGAGGGCTTGAAGATTCACACTTGAATGTAATCAGACTCCAATAATCGAATGAATAACTCAGTAAATATTTGTAAAAGTGTATATAAGGTATCCGATGGTGGTTAAGGTGACCAACGTTGGTTGAGGGATAACCGACATCAGTTAGGGTGGGAAAGTCTAGGTGTAGACACCAAATTTGTGTCTTATGACCCCCGTGCCCCGCATCTCGCTTCGCAACCTAACCTCATCACCTAAACCTTACACAATTATTTATTAATTACCTTATAATTAATAAATCCACATCTCCAAACCTGCCACCTCATTTCATCACCTCATCATGGGCTAGCCCTAATCCTAAACTAACCTAATTACGACCTATAACTTGGTCTACATCCACACCCATGACTAATTACTCCTCACCCACACCAAAACCAACCTAATAATGACTTGACCAAGCCCACAACTAATCCCTCTAAGAAAAGGAGGGAAGGTTGGTTATTTTACTAAAAATGGCCCACTTTGACTTAACCGACATTTGTTCTTCTACTCGACCGCCGTCGATTCACGTAACTACCATCGGTTCTCTGTAAATGACCTCCCCCAACCAAAAAGAGAGGATCTGGAATTCATTGGAAAGATCGGGAATTCACTTGGCCGAGCAGAGACAAGTGAAGAAAAGAGAAGAGTTTGCAGAGAAGGACATCAAGCCCAAGACTGCAACTGAGTAACCAGAGTCCAGTGACACTCATCCAAGCATTGGGAGAGAAGATAGCTCATCTTTGATTGTCAGATCATCCTACCTGAGCCCTGCCTTCGTTATCACAATCCTTGGACTTGTATCTTCATCAGGAACTAATAAGTAGTGTCTGGTACGTTCTTGTAATAACATTTCTTGGACTTCTGAATCACAGTAATTATAAGTCTACTCCTAGATCCACTACCCGGTAACATCCTACATCTAACTGTCATTCCTCTACCCTTACATTGTCCCCAAGAACAGCCCCCATACTCTCTGAGTCTTCTCCGTCACCCCATTACCTATCCCCTATCATTTACCAGCCTTATAAACACCATAGCCACCTTATAGCCAACCTTCACTAAAAGCCCCTAAATCACTGCCCCTACCGATATCGGTTATCAGAAACCGGTACCGGTGACAGTGACCGGCATCGGTCACTGTGACTCAAAACCAAAACCAGCCTTTCCTCTATTGTTTTAACGAGGCAATTAAATTGTAATTTGGCAATAGCTTCTTTGTTAGAATTTGTGTTAATTCATATTAGCAGGGGAACTGACCACCTTCGAAAGGAAGTCCAATATTTCCTGGGCCTAAGGCAGTTCCCTCATTTATTGTCTAATTAGAATCTGGTGGTCTTGTATTCTTACTTGCAGGTAGTCCTTCCTAGACAAAAAGGAGTTCTTCGCAATCGATCTCGATCCACGCATTGCCCTCTTGGTCAAAGAAGAGCTTCAACGACTCCTTTCTATTTCCTTCATCTTACCTATTGACTATCCTCAATGGATCTCTAACATCGTACCTGTTACTAAAGCAACGGGGGGACTTTGGATATGTACGGATTTCTAGGACCTTAACCTTGCTTGCCCAAAGGATGACTTCCCCCTCCCAAGTATTGATCAACTTGTTGATCTCATTGCGGGCCATGAGATGCTTTCTCTCATGGATGGCTTCTCGGGATACAATCAAATTTTGGTAGCCCCGCCGATCAACATAAAACTACCTTCATAACTCCTTGGGGAACCTTCTGTTATCGTGTCATGCCATTTGGCCTTAAGAATGCTGGTGTGACCTATCAGCGGGCTATGACTTACATTTTTCATGACATTATGCACACTATCCTTGAGGATTATGTCGATGATCTTCTTGGCAAATCTAAACATCGTAGTGAACATCTCGATGTTTTAACCATTATTTTCAATCACCTGTTACAATATTGTGTTCGTCTTCAACCAAAGAAATGTGTCTTTGGTGTCCTTTCAGGAAAACTCCTTGGTTTTATTGTCTCTTTGCGTGGCATCGAGGTCGATCCAGCTAAAGTCAAAGCTATCCTAGAAATGCCCCCACCTACTAACCTCAAACAATTGCATAGTTTGCAAGGTAAACTCCAATCTATCCAAATGCTTTCATCTCCTAACTCTCGGATCGATGTCAACCTTTCCATCACCTCCTTAAAAAGGACATTGCCTTTCAATGGAGCGAAGAGTGCCACTGCCTTTGAGGCTCTTAAAGCCTATCTCTTGCATCCACCTCGTGCTTATCCCACCTCGTGACGATCACCCTTTCTACCTTTACCTTTCTCACCGACCATGTCAGCCGTAGGAGCCATGCTCACACATCGTGACTCCGAGCATCGAGAACAAGCCGTTTATTACATAAGTCGTACTCTCGTGGATTACGAGACTAGGTATACACATGTAGAAAAGTTGTGCCTAGCCCTATCATTCGTAGCCACCAAACTCCGACACTACCTCCTGAATCACAAAACTTTTGTCATCACCAACGCGAACCCCATTCATTATATGTACGCCAAACCACATCTAAACCAACACATCACCCGATGGCTTATGCTCCTTGCCGACCTCGACCTTGAATTTGTACACCAGAAATCAATAAAAGGACAAACTATTGCAGACCAACTCGCGGAAGCCCCTTTACCTGGGGAACAATTTACCAATTTTAATTTCCCCGACGAACTCATCGCCACTCTTTCACTCAGTGAGGATTTGTATCCAATGACCCTCTTCTTCGATGGATCCAAATGCCAGTGCGGCGGAGGAGCCGGTGTTGTTCTCATTCCTCTTGATGCTGAGCCTATGCCTCTTTCATTCCGGCCGATTTCCCTTGCACTAATAATACAACGGAATACGAGGCCCTTGTTTTGGTCTCCAAAGTTGTGTTACACTTAGGTGTCAAGTCTATTAACATTTTTGCGACTCCCAACCGGTAGTCAATCAAGTTATGGGCATCTACCAATGTAAAAATGAGGAAATTCAAAAGTAAAAACATTACGTGGATTCACTTTTGACCTTATTTACTCATTATTCTATCCAAACCATTCCTCGCTCCACTAACAAATTTGGGATACTATGGCTTGCTTAGCCTCACAAATTCTGCCTTACCAACCGACTCGACATATTTGTCTTGGTCCAACAATTCTTTGCCCCATCTTACTCAGCCCCAGATGTTTGTATGATAAATAATGTGTCTGCTAATTCACCGGATACCTGGTATCACCAATTTCACGACTACCTTACAACCTCTGTTCTCCCACTTGACCTTACTAGTAACGGCAAACGTGCTTTTCTTAAAAGTGTTTCTCATTATGTCGTCATGGGGGGACTCCTCTATAAACGTGGCTTTGATGGCATCCTCCTTCGATGTCTAACTGGTGCGGAGGTCACCTATACCATCCAACAAGTCCACGACGATATTTGTGGTGGACATTTTAGTGGCCTTGCCGTGGCCAAATAGATCCTTCGCCTAGGCTATTATTGGCCTACTCTTAATAATGATCACTACGAATATGTTAAGCGTTGTGTTATCTGTCAACAACATGCCAACCTTCAACATACTCCTAGCCATCCGCTACAGGTAGCATGAGATCTTTGGCCTTTCTCATAATGGTGTTTAGACCTTATTGGTGAAATTCACCGCCTCTCTTCGCAACGTCACCGTTGGATAATCATAGCAACCAAATATTACACTAAATGGGTGGAGGCCATTCCACTCATTTCAACCAAAAAAGAAAAATTGTAGAATTCATTAACCATCACATTATTTGTCGTTTTGGTGTTCCTCATCGCCTGATAATAGATAATGGAAAATCTTTCAAAAATAAGTTGTTACAAGACCTTTGTGACAACTTTGGTATCAAACTTAGCTTCTCATCACCTTACTATCCACAAGCAAATGGTCAAGCCGAATCTTCTAATAAAACCCTAACCAAAATCCTCATGAAAGTTGTTAACGATTCTGGAAGAAATTGGCCTGATCACATCCCCTTTGCCCTTTGGGCTTATCGGACTAGCATTTGTACCTCCACTAATGCCACCCCATTTTCTTTGGTATATGGTACCGAGGCTGTCTTACCTCTCGAAATACAAATACCCTCCCTAAGAATATCTCTTCAGGATATTCTCACCAATGATGATTTCCGCCAAGAGCGGTTAGCCCAATTGGAGCTTCTTGACGAGCGTCATCTTACAGCTCTTGACCACCTTCAAATCTATCAAAAGTGCATCAAGCGTGCTTATGATAAGTGACTTCATGAGCGTACCTTTAAGGTTGGTGATCTTGTCCTCAAAGAGAATCAACATGTAACCAAACTAGAAAAGAGCAAACGCGGCAAATTTGCTCCAAATTGGATTGGGCCTTACATTATCACTCACATCTACGGATCAGGCACTTATCGTTTAGCTTCGCTTAATGGTAAACCTGAGCCTGAACCCCTTAATGCCTTGCATCTCCGACCATTCTACTGTTGAATTTAGTGTTACATCACTTCTTATCTACCTTGTGCTCGTCCCTTGAGCTCATTTACCACCTCATACACTTTGTTTCATACATCTCAAAATAAAATCAAGCTCACATGGTTTGGTCATAACCTCCCCTTAAAGATGCCTTCCCTTTTTTAGTCTAGTCCATGACTTAAAAGTATCAAAATAACACGTTCTCAATTATATGCTTATGGGATATTCTTGAGTCAAACTTCCTACAACACTAGATGGTTCATGCCAAACGGACATCTAGACCTCTAAAGTTATACATAGACTGCTCCCTCGAAGGATAGCTACGTGCAAAGCCACTTCTACTATTATAAATAGACTCGCTCCCCGAAGGACAAATTTAGACACAAAAACCACATCTACTACTATAAATAGACTGCTCCTCAAGGACAATATACAAAGTCACCTTCATCAGAAGCTTCTTGCATTGATCAACTTCGTGAAGAGCTCAAGAACAACAAAATGCATATCCCCTATGGACTTCCCGCATCGATCAGTCTATATCCAGAAAAGTAAAAACATTATTCCACAACACTTTTGAGTCATGGACTTGTCTATTTAGGTTTGGTTCTCTTTCGTCAGAATAATCACCTTATAATAAGTTCTCTGCACTCTAGCTATACCAGCCACCTCACCTCACCATTTGTCAAAGCAACAAAACTCAAGGGACGTGACGTATATCCGATATATTGTGATTATACAACTCTTTTCACCTATCGACTTCTCACCTATGCAAGGTTCCTAGGGATTCAAGCTCATCCTACATTAATATGTGGTTTGTTTAGCTCTTCTCAACTACGGGACACTTTTGCCTCTTTTACCCGACTCTAGGATTATGTGTTGACCTTAATCAGGACACGGTTCCCTAATACTTGGGTAAGCTAACCTTCGCTTCGCCTATACCTACACCAATATCGCCAATACCTTACCAACACCAACAACATTACCCTACCAATATCAATATTTTTACCAAATAACAAATTGCCTAACCACAACCAAATTGCTCCGAATTCACCTCTCCCTGGTCCTAAGGGAGAACTACATCGGTCTGAGGCCCCTCCTTGCTTTGTGCAATGGGCTATGTAGGCAGCACTTAGGAGACATGGGGTCTCCGAAGGTTAGCTCGACCATCCCCTACCATAACCTATCATGTGTTGTAAATATAAATATTTTTGTGTATTTCTATTTGATAACATTCATCTTTATCCTTTTTCAAAACAAAAACATTCAAAACACAACCATTCTTATTATTATCATCACTCAAATCAACATACATATTTAGTTTTATTTAGATGTTAAACAAATACATCTTCTCTATCATCGACACGCAGGTCGGCATCCTTATTTATTCTTATACTCCTATGAAATTCACTTAGACCCTTGCGCCTCCTCCCGAATCAGGTGGTGATCATGATCGTCGACGCCACTCACTTGGCCTCTCCATCCTCAAAGGTGCCATTGTTATTGGTTCCTCCCACGATCCGACAACATCTCCCGTAACATACGAATACGTCCTCTCGCGTGGCAGAATCTTGCCTCTAGTCTCTCCACTCGTGACTCTGCAACCACTAACAATCCCGTTGTCTCATTCACCCGCGTTTGGAGCTGATGAACTAAACCCTACAGATGATCTCTCTCTGCTGTAATCACAGCTATGTCAGGATGATCGGCCCTCTCACATGAACCTCGCAGCTCTGCTACCCACCATAATCTATAAGCCTCTGTCGCTCCCGCATCCATTACCCTGCGATCGGCTGCTATCTCTTCTGGTCCTTCTGGAGGTGTCGGCCGGGCGGTGAGAATAATGCCTCGGCATCGATCCTCATGTATGGTCTATAAGCCATGGGTATATCCTGAACAAATCCAAATTATCGCCGCATGTGATCTAGAGGAATCCTCTCGTACTCACTCGGCCCCGTGCCCCTGCAATCCACCTCAATCACTCTACTAATCACTCACTCCTCCACTCAACTACCGCCACTCAAGGTGTACAAACTCAAAAAAATCAATTTTAAACCCGCATAAGCCGTATTGGTTATCAAATTGACAATGTGACAATGATAGGCCGTATTTTTCTTTTTATAGGTTTTTTACCTATAACCGATATCGGTTATATTGTGCCCTAAAACACCGGTATCGGTCATCTAACCGATACCGGTCATAGCTAACCGATATCGGTTTAATCCCTATTTTACCGCAATTTCTACCCTTATTCACCAATATCCCTTTCTCACCACATTGCCTATACCCCGCTTTTGCTAAATAGCCTTTTTTTGACTTCATTGGCCCAATTCACCCGCAACCAATCAACTGTGCCCGAGCCAAGGCCGCAGACCAACCAATCGAGGCCCGACCTGCTAGGCCGCAACCAACCAATCAGGCCCGACCCAAGGCCACCACCAACCAATCAAGCCCAACCCAAGGCCGCAACCAACCAATCAGGCCCGACCCAAGGACGCAACCAACAATCAGGCCCCACCCAATGCCGCCACCAACCAATCGAGGCAGCCCGACCCAAGGCCGCAACCAATAAATAGGCCCAACCCAAGGCCGCAACCAACCAATCAAAGCCCGACCCAATCCGGCCTCGACCCAAGGACGCGCAACCAACCATTTGGCTTGACCCAAGGCCGTAACCAACCAATCAGGCCCAACCCAAGGCCACACCCAACTAAACAAGCCTGACCCGAGGCCGCAACCAACCAATCAGCCCGACCCATGGCCCTCACTAATCAATCACTCGGCCCGACCCAAGGCCGCACCAATTAAATACCTATCGCAAAACCCGCAAATTACAATTTTATCCACCCATCGTGTAGCTTTTTGTTTAATCAAGCTCACTTGTTCGTGTTTTAGCATGATTAGGGTACTTGACTTGATTAGTTGACCAACTTTGCCTAAACCGAGACCGTGACGTTTATCTCAACTAAACCAACCATTTGGTACTGCTGCAACATGCCTAAACGTTCTTGTACCTTACCCGTTATATCCCCGAGCTACTTCCTATGCCTTGGATACCATGGATTATATCACCCTTGTTTGGATAAACTATCAACCTTTTCCTATGAATTGCTTGTTTGCTCTTCAAATCATATACCCTGGTCGCACTACTGCATTTCAACGTGTGTCTGCTTCCTTGAACTTACCCCACCATCTTACCATCATCTCAACACCATTCACCCTTTATCAACCCTATCCCTGATTTCACGCCTGCCTCAACTCGTGATAGATTTGAGGGGGATTACCTATACCCTTAACGGGAGTAACCACTTCTTATTATTGTTAGTGTAGCTTTACAAGACAAGCTACACGACAACAAGGGGCTAATGTAGACACCAAATTTGTGTCTTACGACCCCCTGTGCCCCGCATCTCATTTCGCAACCTAACCTCATCACCTAAACCTTACACAATTATTTATTAATTACCTTATAATTAATAAATCCACATCTCTAAACCTGCCACCTCATTTCGCCACCTCATCATGACCTAGCCCTAACCCTAAACTAACCTAATTAAGACCTATAACTTGGTCTACATCCACACCCATGACTAATTACTCCTCACCCACACCAAAACCAACCTAATAATGACTTGACCAAGCCCACAACTAATCCCTCGGAAGAAAAGGAGGGAAGGTTGGTTATTTTACTAAAAATGGCCCACTTTGACTTAACCGACATCGGTTCTTACTTCGACCGCCGTCGGTTATGTAACCGCCATCGGTTCTCCTCGTAAAATGACCTCCCCAACCAAAAAGAGAGGTATCTGGAATTCATTGGAAAGATCGGGAATTCACTTGGCTGAGCAGAGACAAGTGAAGGAAAGAGAAGAGTTTACAGAGAAGGACATCAAGCCCAAGATTGCAACGAGTAACTAGAGTCCAAATGAGACTCATCCAAGCATTGGGAGAGAAGATAGCTCATCTTTGATTGTCAGATCATCCTACCTGAGCCCTACCTTCGTTATCACAGTCCTTGGACCTGTATCTTCATCAGGAACTAGTAAGTAGTGTCTGGTACATTCTTGTAATAACATTTCTTGGACTTCTGAATCACAGTAATTATAAGTCTACTCCTAGATCCACTACCCGGTAACATCCTACATCTAACTGTCATTCCTCTACCCTTACATTGTCCCCAAGAACAGCCCCCATACTCTCTGAGTCTTCTCCGTCACCCCATTACCTATCCCCTATCATTTACCAGCCTTATAAACGCCATAGCCACCTTATAGCCAACCTTCACTAAAAGCCCCTAAATCACCGCCCTATCGATATCGGTTATCGTAAAACCAAGACGGTGACAGTGACCAACATCGGTCACTGTGACTCAAAACTAAAACCAGCCTTTCCTCTATTGTTTTAATGAGGTAATTAAATTGTAATTTGGCAATAGCTTCTTTGTTAGAATTTGTGTTAATTCATATTAGCAGGGGAACTAACCACCTTCGAAAGGAAGTCCAATATTTCCTGGGCCTAAGGTAGTTCCCTCATTTATTGTCTAATTAGAATCGTGGTCTTGTATTCTTACTGCAGTAGTCCTTCCCGTAAAAAAAGGAGTTCTTTTCGCAATCGATCTCGATCTCTCTCTACGGTATGCGCACACCCTCCAAACATTCAACAAGTATTCCTCCTAGCCCTAACCCTTATCTCTGCTTCTCAAGATAATGAAAGGATAGAAGCAACTCTATTCCAAGAACGGAAACATCCTTTGTTAGAAACATTTTGGCACGGTGAGGAGTAATTAGTCATGGGTGTGGATGTAGACCGTGGTTATAGGTCTCAATTAGGTTAGTTTAGGATTAGGGCTAGGTCATAATGAGGTGGCGAAATGAGGTGGTAGGTTTGGAGATGTGGATTTATTAATTATAAGGTAATTAATAAATAATTGTGTAAGGTTTAGGTGATGAGGTTAGGTTACGAAATGAGATGTGGGGCACAGGGGGTCGTAAGACACAAATTTGGTGTCTACACTAGGTTTACAAAAATAAGTAGATCTTTACTATTTTTGGTGTGATTCTGATTGAGTCCACTTAGGGAAGTGGATTTCACATGATAGAAGGCAGAAGGTCATAAAAGAAGTCTTATTAGGTTTTAGGAAGAAGTCTTAGTTAGTTAGGTTAAGTGGTGACTCAACACTGGGAGTGATGACTCAATGATGAGAGTGATGACTCGGTCATTATGAATTAAATGCCCCTGGAATGGGTCCAGGGTGAGGTGTATAGGTGATGTGTAAATTAGCATAATTAAAGTAATTAAATTAATGAGGATGAACATTAATTCAATTGTAAGTAATTAAATTAATACGAATGTGGGGTAAAGGGGTCATGGTTAGGTGAACACGTTACGTTAATTGATAAAAGGGGACCAAGGGGAGTATGACCTAAATTTGGTGTCTACATAATCACCTACACCTAAAAACCCATAAGAATACTCTTAAGGAATTTAAATCTTAAATAATATGCAGATCCTTACTATGTGCCTATAACTCCTTTTTGAATATGCGTCTTATGATCAGGAAAACATCTAGCTAGGCCAAAATCAGCTATCTTTGGATTGAATTTGTTATCAAGCAAAATATTGTTTGCTTTAATATCTCTGTGAATAATTCTCATCTGTGAGTCCTCGTGAAGATAGAGAAGGCCACGGGTAATTCCAAGGATGATGTTATAGCGCTTTTTCCAATCTAGCTCTCTGCACTTTTTTGGATCTGCATAAACCCCAATTCCATAACTTTTTTCATCTTTTCCAAAAAAACCCCGCAATACCAAATGCAAATAAAGTCGGTTGAAATGTAACTTACCAAAGAGAAAGGTGTCAAGGCTCCTGTTGGGCAAATACTCATAAACAAGCAGCCTTTCATCTCCCTCAGCGCAACATCCCAACAGTTTCACAAGATTTTGATGCTGAAAATTGGCCATCAGTCTCACTTCATTCATAAATTCATTCTTGCCTTGCATAGACCTTGCAAATAGTTTTTTCACTATTATTTCCTTTATATCTCTAGTTGTTGCCTATAAAATCAAAATATAATTAGAGGCCTCCATGTATCTTTAAACATACTTCTTGGTCAATTCAACCATTGGGTACAGTATTGCTTCAGGGCAAGGATTCATTGGAGTTCCACCTTGTAAACCGCACCGAAACCTCCCTCTCCAAGCTTCTTGTTGTCATGAAAATTTTCCGTGGCTTCTGCCAGCTCTTCGAAGTTGAAGATAAAATGTTGCTCCTGCATAAGTAACCCGGATTCAGGGGAAAATCCATGCCTCTCTGTATAATTAGAAAGGTGGGTAAGTTTACATAAATAAATGTTATAGTAAATCTAGATTTGAAGAAAAAAATAAAACAAGAGTTTTTTTGGAAGCGAAACTTTGTCTGCTACTACCTAGAGTTACTGGCATCCCAAAGCTGGCAGCTTTTACTCTTTTTCTCACTCTGATAAGAAAATATCTAGTGTGGGGATGATACCTCCCATAAGCCCTAATATTACATGTAAAGTTTTTGAGGATTTCTCTGCACAACAAATGTTTATTGTTAACATCTACCCAAAAAAGACATTGAAGAAAATAGATGATAAAATAAAATAATTGAAGACGTACTCTTTCATTTTGTTTGGAAAGTCAGTCTTAGCAGGGTTGGGAGCTTCTAGGGAAGAGGGGTGAAAATTGTTGATGTGGTGATGGAGGCTAAGGGGAGGGAGAGGGAGAATCTATAGAGTTGAAAATTGGGTCGATCTCATATCTCACCGTGCATGCTTCCACATTATAAAGCAACAAGTGTAATAAGTCCACACCTAGCTCAAATCTCCTTAGGGATTAATTTAATCACTAATTACATTGACATTTTAGCTAAATATTCCCCGATTAAAATTTTAGGGTTAAGGGAACAAAACAATTAAATACCCCATGTATTTAATTTCACAAGATTTAAGACAAGAGCAGGTTTAATTACAGTGGGGGAAAAGAATACATATTTAAAATCATCAGAGTAAATTCTTACTTACCCACTCCCAGAACTCAGTTAAAGATTAAATTTTTATTTTCCCATGATTAACACAATTAAAACTTCCTAAAAACATTCCCATTAGATAGGGAATTTCCTCACCTTTCCTGGTGATATAAAGAAGTCCTCCTAACTCCTCATATTTCTCAAGTTATGGACCGACGGAACTTGGGTGAAATTTTTCCCAAGAGCAGGCCTAGGGAGGAAAATTTTCCCTAACTCGGGCCTGCAGACTTCGGAGAGAAAATTCACCCGTAGGAGAAAAGCGGACCGGTTTTAGTGGGGAAGAAAATTTTTCCCAGACGCGCGGGCAGAGGGGGGAAGACATTTAGCACTTTTTCCCTTTTAGGACAAAGCACATTTTACACCCGCACCTTTGCCGATGCCTAGGGAGGCCACGTGTAGCTCTTTATTGGCTGTGGGTGAGCGGGGTTAGCAGGATAATTTGGAAATTATGCCAAAAAGTTTTATGAAGCGTTAGGGCTTAAAAAGATCCGCTCCTCCACCGACGCCTCGTGAAGCCACATGGCAGCACCTGATTAGCTACGGGTGGGCGGAGCTGCGGTTAAAACGTACAAAGTTTTCCAAATTTATTTTTGAAAGCACTTAAGGTTAAAACTGATCTGAGCCTCCACCAATGGCCAACGGAGCTATGTGTTGATCAATTCTTGGCTCATGGGGCATGGGGCCATGGAGGAAAAGTTGCCAAATTAACTTTTTGGACTTAGATCATTTTTAGACAAAATGAAGGCTTGTGGATTAATGGAGCAACATGAAACTTCATGACTTTGCACCTTTGGGAAAAAAGAAAAAAAAAAAATGTTTTAGCTTGCAAGGGTCCGCCAAGAATATTTTATTCATTTAAAATTTGACAATTAGATTATTTTGAGCCCGAAATGAAGTAAAAACATCGTAAGTCCATAACTTTCGATTGAGAACTCTGTTTTTGGCAAACAAGGACTCTTCTCGAAAGCTCTCGATGACCTCTTTTGCAAAAAAACCTTAGGAATTTGATTTTGATAAATTTTAAAGGGTTATTTTTTTAGAAAATGTCTTTTTGTCACTTAGAAAGTGAACTCGGTATTTTTAACTTAACAATTTTGTTCAAAATTTGTCATTAATTCATTTTCCATTTGCCAAACAGGCATGGAGGATTTTACTTGGAATATTTTTAGGATAGATTACAAGGTTAAGTTTATTTGATTGATTTTCTTTCAAAATTTATCAATTTTATACAACAAAGTATGCTATGCAATTTTGCCTTTTCTTGATTTGAAAGGTTTTATAAAAATTTTGTAGGTATTTTGGTATGTTTGGGGTCGTTTTGACCTTACAAATGAAATTTGATATTTCATTTTATCTTTTTGATGTTGTAGGGTTGATTTGTACATTTTGATAAAACATTTGCCAGTTTTGAAAACATCTAACAAAGATCTAATTCGAAAGGATCTATTTTACATTTATTGTCTTCTAAGTATTAGAAATCATTCCGGATCCAATCTAACTCATTAAGTTGATTTGAATCAATGTATTCAAATGCCAAATTACAATTCTTGATTTTCAAAACTTTCATTTCTAAAGAACAGAGCATTATGACATTTCTTCATACGTATTCACTTTTTCATCTTTCCAATAGAGATTTCAAATTACATTCAATAATCATATTTCCAATGAAAGCAATATCATTTGAACAAAGTAACCACTTCTATTTATATAGATCAAATACAAATTTACAATCACAACTCTTTTTACTGAACAAAATACAGAGTAAATTTCTTTCACATTCAAAAGGGATTTTATTTCCAAAACATAGTAACTCTTCAACACAAAATGTGTATTAAATTGTCATCCACATCAAGTGGGGAAATGGTTTAAAAAGTAGTTTAGCAAGGGATTGTCAGAACTTTGTCTTCTTCCTCAATTACAATATACAAAATACAATTTCTTCTACATTTATTCAAAACCAAAGAACAGTATATCTCTTTCATAATTTAATTTAAACTTTCATATCCCATATAAACCATCTTTCCATCACGATAATGTACAAGTTCATCCACTCAAAGTGGGAAGGGTTATAATAAGATTTCATTTCACAAGGGAATGTCAAATTGTCTTTTCCTTGCTCTAGAACAACAACATGCATACTCCTCATTCTTCCAATTTGATCCCAACAGGAGTAGGGGAAAGGAAACACTCTCCACCCAGCCAAGACATCTAATGAAGAGGAGAAACCATCCTTTTTCATTGGCCCCCGAGCCCCAACCACAAAGCAATAAAAGATGTGATCTAACTCATGGCAACAACAGGCTTCCACAAACATACAAGTAACCTTTTCATAAAGAAACATAGTTCAAATGAATGTAGTATACAAACTACATTAAAACATGACAAACAATACAAAGGCTTCATCAAGCAAGCCAAAGGAGAAAGAAGGCTTATGCTATGGGGATGCAACTTATGCCTCCCAAAGGGAAAATGGACATCACCACTTTAGAACAACCCACCAATATATATATATATATATATATATATATATATATATATATATATATATATATATATATATATATATATATATATCATCAAAACCCTATCATGCCCTTATGCCTCCCCCAAGTACCCCTTATTCCTCACATTTTCTTATGACTCCCCAACCTCTTATGGCACCCCATAATGAGTAAATAAATGCAAGCTATTTCTTTGTAAGGTGGAACCCAAATCCCAACTCCCTCCACCCTTATACCTCCCTAAAACCACTTGTGCCTCCTAAAAAATAACCCCATAGTCTTCTCCTACACCATTCCTACGCCATCTACCCAACAACCCACAATATATACTAAAACATTCACACAAGAACATTTACATATATACAAGAAGAACATTTCAAGAGCCAAGCTCCTACCTCTCCATGATGGAGTCGTTCCAAGTTCCAAAATAGCAAGATTTATCCCAATGCAAGCAACTCAAAATAGCCAAAGCACAAGCATGCAACAATATTTCAAAACTTCTCCAAGCAAGAGCTCCCAAATTCACCCAAAAATGAAGTCTCCAAAAGTGAAGCAACCCAAAACAAGGAAAACAATTCAAATTTTATAGAAGAGGGAAGAGAAGAGGATGAGGTGGATCCATGTAGGATGCCACATCACACATCCTCAACCCCAACCCCCAAAAGTCAACTTCATTCTCTAATGCATAATAAATAAGTGGGTGAATAATATGACAGTTTACTTACACACTCAAATCCAACCCACACCCCAAAGGAATGAAATTAAAACATGTAAGAAAAGTGCAATTAAAACCTACAATAAGTCTTCCCAAAATGCATAATAAAAGTCTAATTTCAACTCCCCAACCATAGGTATGGTTGGTAAATAAATTTAAGAGGTATGAGACAAGTTTAACTTGTCCCACAAGCCTCCAAAAATAGCCTCCAAGGACAAATTCGAATTTCTAAGAAGGTGGAGTGTTTTACACTCAAGAGTTAACTTACACATCACTTACACATTACTCACACATTCTTACACATTCTTACAACACTTTAAAACACGACCAACAAATCTATTAATTACATTCTTATGACATCTTTTAATCAATTAACTAAACAATATGATTACTCACAATATCAGCACCATATTAAATAAATAAGGAAAGGGTAAGTGCACCACATAAAACACATGCAAAAATTTAAACAAAAGGGACCAAATAAAAGAAAAACATAAAATCCCTTGGTCACATTTAAAGGTGATTCCCCCATGGGAATCCCTAACAAAAATACAAACACACACAACAAATACTAGTTGCCATGGTGACCTTGTTGAATTCATCTAGAATTCCAATGTGGTTGGTCTCCAATCCCCTAATGTTTGTTGTGATATTTTTAACCTGCACAATACAAATACCCCTTTGGCCTCGTGGCCATATAAATAACATCCAAATGAATATAATATATGTTTCAAAATCATTAATATATATATATAATTACAACAACATCCAAACAATCAACAATATCACTTACAATTTCATCAACAACTATATAATCATCAATTTTAAATTCAATTTTCTCGGTCTACTCAATATATCCAAATATCACATGTCCTAACAACATCCATAAATATATATAACCATGTCCAACAACATGTCAACATCTATATAAAATGTCTCTAACAATCATCATACATCATATATGAATCAGAGTCAACAATAATCCATGATTTGACATCTAACACCATAGTAAATCAAAACTATAATAATGTCCATAATATAGTCAGTAGTATCATGATCAATATCCAAAGTGTCAAAGGGAAGTGGGCACTACATCCCCCTCCCCTTAGACTCGACTTCCTCTTTTAGGAAGTCATTGGAAAGAGAGATAGGAACAAATGCAATAGAAAAAGGATCACTCTATTAAAGTGGGATTGCACTTACTTCAAATAAGTGTGGGTCTACAAAACCTAAGTTTGGTCCAATGCAATTTAGCAAGAAGAAGAGAGATTGCAAGGGATGAGTTCTAAAATTTTTGCATGCAAGGCTATGAACATTTAAATCTAGAGAGTAAATTTATGCTATTAACTAAGATACCACACATAACAATATAACATGAAGACTTCAAAAGTGTCTTAAGAGTAATAACCAAGTAGAGGAATAATAAGGATAATTCCATGAGTTTGAGAATGACCACATAGTTTCCCAAGGAATACAACATACTACAATAATAAAAGTTAAGGTTTCTACACATTTAAGCCATGATTTCAAGGTTTGTTGTCTAGACAAGGCTAACAAAAATCAATTGTGACCAAATTTGCATGAGGAACAAGTCTACTCAAGGTCCCACAATTTGAGAATCACATAGGATGAGGTGAATCAACAAGGACACCTAAATCAACAAAACATTTAAAATCAAGGAACTATTCCAGGAAAGGACTTCTATAACTCGAGAGGGTACAATTAAATTTTCATGGTAATAAAAGCGAAGTCAAGACCACAAGTTTTCTTATAGTCTGATTTTTACACTTTTGTTTTAAGAATCGAACACACCATACCAACCAAATCTAAATAAGTCAACCGTTTAGCAAAAGAATATATATATATATATATATATATATATATATATATATATATATATATATATATATATATATATATATATATATATATATATATATATATATATATATCCCCCTAACAACTAACATATCAATACAAGTACCATACATTATAGCACAATGGGATTTATTTATCTTATTTCCTACTCAAGCTCAGAATAACCATAAAGAGAGCACAAGAAACACCAAGACCACTCAAGGTTGCTAGGGAGAAGAACAAGTAACATGGGGTCTAATTACAATCCAAGGGTGCATCGTATCAAAATCGAATAACATCATCTTGCACTTTCCATCCTAATGGAAAAGGGGCAACAATAACAAGGTGACCCAAGAAAATATGAAGAAAATAAGACTTCCTAAAGTTATTTTATATCCTTAACATATGTTGCCTTAAAATTACAATAACTTAGGTCTCCAAGGACAAGACAACACGCAAGGAGGTTGCTTCTCAAACAACAGATAAGTCTCAATCCAAAAAGACCACAACTCACATTCGTCAAGCTACGGGACGATAAGGGTATGATGACCCAAAACTCCCACAAGAAAGGCACATACATCTATGAACAAGAAGTACTAAGCAACTAGAACACATTACTATCCACCAGGTGTTTCACAATTTTAGGTAGGCGACAGAACTATAGGTTCAACTATACATTGCACTCAATACACATAAATCTTACTTATTTTATAACTCAACTAATTAAGTCAAAAGTTGTAGTTTCATTTTTCCTAGCACATTCCTTTACGAGTTTTCTTAATTAAAATATTCCTTTTTATTCTGATATCACATGTTTGCGTTATAAGGATCACCACTAAGGTGGCCATGATATCTCGCCATTCTGTATAGGTGGAAAAACAAAATATTATTCTACTCCTAGGGAGGTAGATGGACTATTTTTTTCTTTTCTATTCTTCTACATGGTTTTTATTCCTTCTATTAATCTACCAAGGTTAAAGCAAGGACCATTTTCTCTTTCTATGTTCCAGTTTATTTGTTAAGCTTCAAGGCCAAATCTCCTCAATTATAGTTTTATGATGTTTGGGTGAGTCAATTTGTCAATTAAAAAAATTAATGAGAAGGAACGGTAAACATATCACACTATTAATTTTATGGGAGAGAGAGGTAATTCAACACATCACATTTTTAATTCTAAGGAAACAAGGGACGTTCAACATAGAAAGCACATTATTAATTTGGTAAGAACTAGGAAACAATCAACCAACATGGATCACAACAATATTTCAAGATTTTTCTACTAATTACAAGTATCATAAAACATTCCTAGTGGGTTTCTACAAGTTCTCAAAATAAGTTACAAGGAAGACCCATTAAGGAAGCATAATTACTTTTACTGATCTACTAGGGTTTAACACTGTTTGTTGTTTTGGTGAAAATATTTTACTCACCTGATAAGACAAGGAAAGTTTTCAAATCTACACCCATATTACCACAAGATACCACCAACCAAGCAATCAAAATGACAAGGAAATATTTTAACTATAAGAACACCACATACTCATTAGAAGCGTCAAATGTAAGCAGACAATCAACCATCTTATTCAACATGGCTTTACAACCAAGAGTTATAGTTTCACAAGAGAATCAAATTATAAAATACCACCGAGATTAAATTATCAAGGTCTAATTACACTATCATCACCAACGTCATGGTCCAAAAGACTCAAAGCATCCATAAGTGTCTCCACGTAATCCAAAATTAATAGGTCATAGAGTATTATTCATAGTAACTAAAAAAAAGTTAAGGAAAGGGTAGACTTATTTATAGGTCAAGAGGGCAAACAGACACACTTAATTTACACACAATACTCGAATGGGATTAAATCTAACCATAATTACCAAGATGCATACAATCCTCAAGTCACTACTTAATATAATGAAATGAGGAACTCTTGATAAAACTTAGCATGCCATCAAAGAGAAGCCACTACCAGACAAACAATTTTCCACTAACATCCACAACCAAGCCAAAAGCAAACCGATCCCACCATAATTCATCAACCCACAATTAAACACCTCTACTCCAACGAGGTTCAAGCTCTTATTGGATTGTAAGAGAATCACCACCACCGCTAACAGATACCAACTAGAACACACAACACAACAAACTCTCTTCCCAACAAGGTCAAGTAATGAAAAGGTCACTCTAAGATCCTAGATACACTCAAGGTTCCATGCATCTAAAACCAAGGCATAACTTTAAGCACCTAAGAGGACATTCAAGACACCTAGGGTGTACCCCCATACGAAAAAATGTATGAATACAAGTAGCATAGAACCAGCTCATCATCATGCAAGAAGAAATCCACGTAACGTTTAGCTAAGAAGCCAACAACATAACGAGCTCCGAGTCACCAATCAAAATAAAGTCCAAGAAATATCACCAATCGAGGAAAGTGGCTAAGTAGCCACATTGCAAAGTCTAAAAATTCTCACAAAAATATAAATAACTAGAAGAGCCTCAGAGCTTCTCAATCCAATCATAAAATAAGATGCTGGTCCTTGATAAAATGACACAAGTTTACGAATGTAAAATACAAAACATTAACACCACATTCACTTCGCAGCCCTTCATGGCCACCAATAGGGGTACTCTACCTCGAGGTTAGTTCTAAGGACACATGTGCAGGATTGGGTCATAAACTACACCCAGACTTAATGTCCACTCTCCCATATGGGTAACAAAATGAAAAACTGACAACCAGACCAACTTTCCTAACTACTGAAGGAAGGAAGCTCTAAGTAGCTTCTAATTAACTCTTCCCGACCCTAGGACACAACCACTATTGTCCAACCACAAGATTCACACCATACAATTTATCATTCCAACAACTCCAATAAGGAAGGGTCTCAACAAAGGGCTTAACACATCATATAATTAAATCAAGTTTTAGGACTTGTAAAACAACACATTTTCAAAGGGGAACCAAGTTTCCACTACACTAGAAGTTCACAAAAATCAATTTAATTTGACATTCTTAGTTACTCGGGTTCAAACAAAACACCACTGAGCGAGTACAACAATTCAAACAACTTATTATTTTATTATTATTTTAATTTTGGTAGTTCAAATGAACAGAGTAATGTAATATTTCTTCATATGCATTTCTTTTTCAATTTTCAAACAAGTTTGTTTTCTTAGATTCAAAAGTGTGCTATGCTTACGCTTCATGTCTCAAGTTTTCTAGTGTGCCCAAGGGTCCAAGCTTTAAACCTGTGGCTCGATACCAAGTGTAATGCCCACTAAAATAACCCACTTGAGACCCATGAACAACCTAGGTTTTAGTTAGAAAATTATGGAATAATTTTTTTAAGTGTTAATGGCCAAAGTCTCAAGGACAATTAAATTCAACTGATAGCTTTTCCCATTATAATAATTAATAATTCCACATTATAAAGCAACAAGTGTAATATGTCCACACCTAGCTCAAATCTCCTTAGGGATTAATTTAATCACTGATTACATTGACATTCTAGCTAAATATTCTCTGATTAAAATTTTAGGTTAAGGGACCAAAATAATTAAATACCCAAGGTATTTAATTCCACAAGATCTAAGACAAGAGTAGGGTTTAATTACAAAGTGGGGGAAAAGAATACATATTTAAAATCATCAGAGTAAATTCTTACTTACCCACTCCCAAAACTCGGTTAAAGATTCAATTTGATTTTTTCCTATGATTAACACAATTAAAACTTCTTGAAAACATTCCCATTAGATAGGGAATTTCCTCACATTTCCGGTGATATAAAGAAGTCCTCCTAACTCCTCATATTTCTCAAGTTATGGACCGGCAGAACTTGGGGTGAAAATTTTCCCAAGAGCGGGCCTGGGAAGGAAATTTTCCCCAACTCAGAGCCTTTGGACATTCGAGAGAAAATTCACCCAGAGGAGAAAAGCGGACCGGCGGAGCGGGGAAGAAATTTTTTCCCAGATGCATGGGTTGGCGAGCGGGAAGGCATTTAGCGCTTTTACCCTTTTAGGACAAAGCGAATTTTACACCCGCACCTCCACCGATGCCCAGGGAGGCCACGTGGTAGCTCTTTATTGGCTGCGAGTCAGCAGGTCGGCAGGGATAATTTGGAAATTGTGCCCAAAAGTTTTCTAACTTTTTAGGGCTTAAAGATCCACTCCTCTGCTGACGCCTCGTGAAGCCACATGGCAGAGACTCCGATTAGCTGTGAGTGGGCGGAGCTGCGGTCAAAACGTACAAAGTTTTCCAAATTTATTTTTGAAAGTGCTTAAGGTTAAAACCGATCCGAGCCTCCACCGATGCCCAATGAAGCCACGTGTCAATCAATGATTGGTTACGGGGTAGCGGGGCATGGAGGAAAAATTGCCAAATTAACTTTTTGGACTTAGATCATTTTTAGACAAAATGAAGGCTTGCGGATTAGTGGAGCAACGGGAAACTTCATGACTTTGCACCTTTTGGGAAAAAAAAAAAAAAAAAAAAAAGAAAGTTTTAGCCCGTGGGTCCACCCAAAAATATTTTATTCATTTAAAATTTGACAGTTAGATTATTTTGAGCCCGAAATGAAGTAAAAACTTTAGAAGGCCATAACTTTTGATTGGGAACTCGGTTTTTTGAAAACGAGGACTTTCTAGAAAGCTCTCAATGTCCTCTTTGTATAGAAACCTTAGGAATTTGATTTTGATAAAGTTTAAAGGGTCAGTTTTGAGAAAACGTCTTTCTGTCACTTAGAAAGTGAATTGGTATTTTTAACTTACCAATTTTGTTCAAAATTTGTCGTTAATTCTTTTTCCATTTGCCAAACAGGCATGGAGGATTTTACTTGGAAGATTTTTAGGATAGATTGCAAGGTTAAGTTTACTTGATTGATTTGCATTCGAAATTTATCAATTTTATACAACAAGAAGTCTGTAATTTTCCCTTTGGTCGATTCAAAAGGATCTGTTTTACATTTATCATCTTTTAAGTATTATAAATCATTCCGGATCCAATGTAACTCATTAAGTTGATTCGAATCAACATATTCAAATGCCAAATTACAATTTCGATTTTTAAAACTTTCATTTCTAAAGAACAAAGCATTATGACATTTCTTCATATGTATTCATTTTTTCATCTTTCCAATAGAGATTTCAAATTACATTCAACAATCAGATTTCCAATGAAAGAAATATCATTTGAAGAAAGTAACCAATTCTATTTATATAGATCAAATACAACTTTACAATCACAACTCTTTCTCATTACATTCCTTTTTACAAATAGAATATAGAGTAAATTTCTTTCACATTCAAAAGGGATTTTTTTCCCAAAACATAGTAACTCTTCAGCACAAAATGTGTATTAAATTGTCATCTACATCAAGTGGGGAAATGGTTTACAAAAGTAGTTTCACAAGGGATTGTTAGAACTTTGTCTTCTTCCTCAATTACAATATACATAATACAATTTCTTCCACATTTATTCAAAACCAAAGAACAGAGTATATCTCTTTCACAATTCAATTTACAACTTTCATAGCCCATACATACCATCTTTCCATCACAGATAATGTACAAGTTCATCCACTTCAAAGTGGGAAGGGTTATAATAAGATTTCATTTCACAAGGGACTCACAAACTATCTTTTCCTTGCTCCATAACAGCAACATGCATACTCCTCATTCTTCCAATTTGATCACAACAGGAGTAGGGGAAAGGCAACTCTCTCCACCCAACCAAGACATCCAATGAAGAGGAGAAACCATCCTTTTCATTGGCCCCCTAGCCCCAACCAAAAACAATAAAATATGTGATCCAACTCATGGCAACAACAGCTTCCACAAAACATACAAGCAGCATTTTCATAAAGAAACACATTCTCAAATAGAATGTAGTTTACAACTACATTAAAATATGAAAAATAATACAAATGCTTCATCAAGAAAGCCAAAGGAGCAAGAAGCTATGGGGGATGCAACTTATTCCTCTCAAAGGGGAAAATGGACATCACCACCCGAGAACAACCCACCAATATATATATAAATTTCAAAAACCCCGTCATGCCCTTATGCCTTCCCCAAGCACCCTTATTCCTCACATTTTCTTATGTCTCCCCAACCTCTTATGGCACCCCATAACGAGTAAAGAAATGCAAGCTATTTCTTTGTAAGGTGGAACCCAAATCCCAACCTCCTCCACCCTTATACCTCCCTAAAACCACCGCCCCCAAAAATAACCCCATAGTCTTCTCTACACCATTCCTACACCATCTACCCAACAACCCATAATATATACCAAAACATTCACACAAGAACATTTACATATAGACAAGAAGAGCATTTCAAGAGCCAAGCTCCTACCTCTCCATGATGGAGTCGTTCCAAGGTCCAAAACAAAAGCTTTATCCCAATGCAACCAATCTAAAACAGCCAAACACAAGCATGCAACAATATTCCAAAACTTCTCCAAACAAGAGCTCCCAAAATAGCAAGAAACATTCACCCAAAAATGAAGTCTTCAAAAGTGAAGCAACCCAAAACAAGGCAAACAATTCAAATTTTATAGAAGAGGGAAGAGAAGAGGATGAGGTGGATCCATGTAGGATGCCACATCACACATCCTCAACCCCAACCCCAAAAGTCAACTTCATTCTCCAATGCATAATAAATAAGTGGGTGAATAATATGAAAGTTTACTTACACACTCAAATCCAACCCACACCCCAAAGGACTGAAATTAAAACATGTAAGAAAAGTGCAATTAAAACCTACAATAAGTCTTCCCAAAATGCATAGTAAAAGTCTAATTTAAACTCCCCAACCATAGGTATGGTTGGTAAATAAATTTAAGAGGTATGTGACAAGTTTAACTTGTCCCACAAGCCTCAAAAAATAGTCTCCAAGGAAAAATTCAAATTTCTAAGAAGGTGGAGTGTTTTACACTCAAGAGTTAACTTACACATCACTTACAAGGTCACTTACACATTACTTACACGTTCTTACAAAACTTTAAAGCATGGCCAACAACTCTATTAATTACATTCTTATGACATCTTTCAATTAATTAACTAAACAATATGATTCTCACAATATTAACACCACATTAAATAAATAATGAAAGGGTAAGTGCACCACATAAAACACATGCAAATTTTTTTAAAAAGGGACTAAATAAAATAAAAACATAAAATCCCTTGGTCACATTTAAAGGTGATTCCCCCACGGGAATCCCTAAAAAAAATACAAACACACACAACAAATACTAGTTACTATGGTGACCTTGTTGAATTCATCTAGAATTCCAATGTGGTTGGTCTCCAATCCCCTGATGTTTGTTGTGATATTTTTAACTCCGCACAATACAAATACCCCTTCGCCTCGTGACCATATCGTAACATCCAAATGAATATAATATAATTTCAAAATAATCAATATATATATATATATATATATATATATATATATATATGAATCACAACAACATCTAGACAATCAACAATATCACCCGCAATTTCATCAAAGAATTATATAATCATCAATTTTAAATTCAATTTTCTCGCCTACTCAATATATCCAAATATCATATGTCCTAACAACATCCACATATATATATATATATATATACTATGTCCAATATATATATATATAATATATATATATATATATATAACTATGTCAACAACATGTCAACATCTCTAACAATCATCCTACATCATATATGAATCGAGTCAACAATAATCCATGATTTGACATCTAACACCATACTAAATCAAAATTATAATAATGTCCATAATACAATTAGTAGTATCATGATCAATATCCAAAGTGTCGAAGGGAAGTGAGCACTACACAAGACGCTAGCACCCAAGTTCCCTCATCCCCTCTAGGCACCCCGATCTCTTTGTATCTTGCTCACCCCTTTTGGGTCTCTTTTATGTTTTGGGCATATTGTTTTAGTATGGGTCAACCTTTTAGTGTTTAATTACGAAATTCAAACAATGAAATCATATAAATACAAAGCTATGTGACCATAATAAAGGACCAAGTTCTAAGCATCTAATATCATCGCCTAAGGTTGCATCCAAAGGCTGTCTAAGAGCATCAAAGAATCCATCTAGATATCATTCAAGGGACAAGGGATTTGCATCTTCTGCATACACTTCATAGGAGGGAAAGTTCATTTTTATATACACACATCTATTTACATTCCTACATCTAGCTATTGTTTGTTATCAAGTGCATCTTGCACAAGAGCCTCCTAGGGCACAATTCTACACACATGCACACAAAAATACATGGAGTCTGAGATATAGTGCAACACTCGGTTGTAATTTCACTATATCAAGTGACCGCCGAGGTGAATCGACTCCCCATTTGCATCTTTTTCTTTTTAGGATTTGATGTGTTTTAAGGTTTTGTAGAGATCATTTATTTTGCAAGTTACAGAGAATTTTTGTAGTGTGACACACAAGCGATAAAAAAAAGTCAGTGACATTGGTATGACACAAGAAAATATGATTCTAAACATTTTTTCGAATCATAGGCTCCCAGGAAGAATCTAGCACTTAGGTTCCCTTGACCCAATCTAGGCACCCTGTCCCGTCAGATATATCGATAGCTTGAAAAATTTATCGTGCACACCTGCAAAAATTTCCTCCTCCTTTTCATCAATCTTCTAGTATAGCATACTTCAAGATCAATTACAAAATAATCTAAGTCTTCTAGGGTTTCATATTTCTTTAACTTATTACTTATATCAGATTTGTACTTTATTATTTTATTTATCACATGTGACTATGCAATTAGGATTTTATAGATTCAATATTTGTTAAATCATTTGGTGAATCCATCTCATTTAAATACTCTAGTATCCTCATTTTTCTTATTTTATGGCTTCTCAAGCTCCTCAAGTCCCCTTATATCAATTACTTCAAATGTACCCATCTTGCAAAGATGCTCTTCAAAAATCCGTACACTCTATGTGTCTACCTCTTGATACACCACATGCTCGAGTTAATGTTATCTTCAACTCGCCTTTCGATGAATCTCTTGGTTCTACTTCCAATCAATCTATTTGCAAATATATTCTAGCTTTACATTATTTATTTCAAGATAAATTTCTAGCTATGGAATCATGATCACATCTCTTAAATCTGAAATTCAACATCTTAAGGACACTTCTCAGGATCACACTAGTTCTTCTTCTCATCCTCATTCTATGTCTTATACATGTTCTCATATCAGTGAACCTCAAATATTTCTTCTCCCGTGCTTCTCAAGTTAGATCTCAATGATAAGCAATAAGATATTATTCCTCAACTACTCACTCATCAATTGATCAACTTGCCATCTACTCATTGTTATCCTCCTTATCGGCTTGAAACATATCAAGGTCCTCCATATTGCAAGAATCATCGAATCAATATACACAATGACAATGATTTCCATGCTCTTAAACAAAATATTGACTACTTTATGTGTTATGTTTTATCTCATTTGTTGTACACAATAATACTGCTACATCTCAATGGTTTCCTAAATATAATTCATCTATATCTCATGAGCTTAATACCATCATTACTAATGGAAGTCAAGAACCTCCTAATGGGCATTCCTCTAAAAATTAGTCTAACTCCACCTCCACATAAGTCAATTATGAAATTACCAAGTCCATCTAAGAAACCGCCTCTCAAAATTAGTCTAACACCTCCTCTACTCAAGTCATCTATGACATTACCAAGTCAAACTAAGCAACCGCCTCCAAAAATTAGTCCACCCTCTTCTCCTATCAAGTCTTCTACATTGACATCAATCTCACATAAGCTCCAACAAATCACTTTTGTCAAAGAAACTACTCCTTATATTGATGGTCAAGACACATTTCAAACTCTGCCACCATGGCATAGTCCTACTATTGCTTCTTCTGTACCATCAGATTGGCCCACTTTTTTATCATGACACAAATGATGCTCTCCACACAATGGCATGGTATCTCTCACATCGCTGCATAGATATCCATCATTGGAACACTTAGGGAACATCATGCTTACTCCCCACCCTTGTAGTACTATCAATTGTCTCACATTTCTATTATTTTTCATCATGTTTCACATCTATTCTTCTTCATGCATTGTATACACATTAATACACACAATTTGTATCGTCACTTCCCTATGAAGCACTCTAGTTCCATGGTTCATACTCAAATTCCGAGGGTCTAAATCTGAAATAGACCTCACCTTATCTCACACTCTTCACACTCTATGCTTCATTGATCTATCTTTCTAGCACATAACTCCCACTATTTTCGGATGACACACTCTTGTTCTATGGTTCATTCTTGATTGTCAAGGGAATTTTATAAATGAACCTCATTTCACTCATACATACACATTCACTCAAGGGGCACACTGTTCCTATCACATTCATCTTGCATTCTCATTCCACTCACTCACAACATATTGCATATATTGGTTGTATTTACTCTTGCTTACTTATGCTTACATATACACTTTGCTTATTATGCTAGTTAGATATTTTGTATGTCATTATATTTTCTATATACACATGTGCATTCACTTGTTCTTGAGTTGTGAATGCATACTTTCCATAGATTCTTGCATGCAACATGTATGCTTGGCACTATACCTCTTACCAGTCTCACCGATTCTCCTAGGGCATCTACATTCATACATATCATAGGTGTTGTTAATATATTACATGCTACTTTCCACTTTTACTAGCACACTTTTCTATCGATATATACATGTCTTGACATAATTTCTATCTTTCTAACATGCTAATGATTGCTTCATGTGTAGTAATTGTTTTACAGGAACTATTTTCCACCATGGTTATCTGATACTTTGCTTGTTATTATTTTCCATTATATGACAATGTTTGTGGGATTTTCCTTATGTCTTGCTTGTTCATTTCTTGTATGATTTTGGCCTCTTTGGCCCTAATTTTCTTGTGACATTGTGAGTAATGTCCCATGTTTGCAACCCGATTTTCATGGTCTACATTATCTTCTTGCTTGCTATATTACACATTGTCTTCTATATGTGTATTTGTCTTTTTGCACTAACACATGTTTCTAGCCACTTTGTTTGCATGTGCCTTGGTTTCTACCATGCACATTCCCTCCCCCTATAGGGTATCAGTTTCAAATCAACATTATGTCATATGCTTAGGTCCACATCCTCCTAGCGATGTTGTATGCACCCCAAACAAGGGGAACATACATTGGGTGAACTAGTCACCCCATTCAACAGGACATGCACCACACTTCAGCCTACACAACACATGAATAGAGCATTAATACATTCATAGAATGACCTAAAATCTTCTATGGGTCCTCAACACAACACAAATGCCAACACCTAGATACATACATGAGCACTAGGAGCTCCCGACCTTTCTTGGGTGCCCATGACTGTGAGGGTAGTTACACATTCTTTCTCGATTAACACAATTTTTAGCATTACGTAGAGAATTTTCATAGTACATGCACAATCCTCTAGTAATAAGAATGCATTATAACTCCTTTTTCTACTTGGATCGAATTGGAACAAAGCATGATTACACCATTTGCAGTGGTGTATAAATTCCAGAAGCAATCAGGGATGGAGAATGACACTAGACCTTTCTCCCCAACACTTCTTCTACAAAGTGGCGTGAGATAATTGATGGGTGTCGTTATTCCTTTCATTTAATAAACTTCCTATGTTGATGTCATATTCAAACTAGGGGTGTTTCTAAAGCTATATGCAACAAGAATAATCCTTTCGATCTAGTGGTTGATTGTAGTTATTTTTGTATTTTTGGGGATATTTTCAATGTCTTAAGGATTTCTTAGTAAAAACCTTATTTAAATCATACTATGAAAACTTTTCTGAAAGGAAACACATTGAAAGCTTTGCTGAAAGGAAACACACTTTGCAGAATGGAAATAAACACACTTGCTTTTGGAAATAAACACACTTGCTTTTGGAAATAAACACACAACTTAGAGTGCTTAAAAATGGTTGTAAGAAGAATAAGAATCTATCTAGACACCTGTAGGAACGAGTATACAATAGAGTTTAACTAGAAGAATTAAAAGTGATACAGAATTAACAAATCTAAACTATTTTCTTAGGAAATATAAATACCAAATAGACGAATATCCTGGTCCTTGGGGAGTGGGCCCTTGATCCTCCTTGAATCAAGATTTAACAACTTAGAATTATCTCAAACAGGAATGGCTATTTATTGATAAAACATTCGGTATTACAAAACATATTGGATCTGTGTACTTCAATTTGTATTACTTATTCTATATCTATATATATATTCTCTATTATATATATTTATCTACTTTAGGTCTACTTTTATATATACATTTAGAATCATAGTTGTCTCTACGATTCTGATGCAATCGAATCGTGCCCAAAATAGATGCTTTGACTCATTGTGGCTGATGAGAAAACCGTAAGATAATTATCCTTAGATATATGATTAGAAATCTTCTCATCCTTTTTTGATTAAAAGGTTCGTTGATGCTAAATCAACGGATGTGGTTAGAATAGATAAACTTCCATGGTTCCGGAACTTCAGAGAAGTTCCAGAACCATAGGAAATCGTTAAAGATCAAAACCGTGAGATTTCTAGAGCTATACCTAGGAGTTTTGAAACTAAGTATGAAAATTCCGGAACTAAATATTGATGTTCCGGAACTAAATCTGAAAGTTTTAGAACTAGGTGATGAAGCTTGTGAATGTGTAATGGAGTTCTGAACTAGCTTGGAAGTTCTAGAACTAAGCCGTATTGGAACAAATGCTACCGAAAACATGTTGAACGCTACATACTTCATTTCTTCAACCGATTAGACTGCTTTTATTACAAAACTGAATTTCCAACACACTTCATCAAGAATTTTAGAGCTTTTAAACGTTAGAATCACAATCAATCAAAAGATGGATAATTACATCCTAACTCATATAAGATCAAATAAAAGTCACAAAATGCAATCAAACTTAATAAAAAGGAGAGTAAGATGAGATCATTTATTGTACATTTAATGGGCCTATTTTGGCCTCATCATTTCCCCCGTACTTACTTGTTTTTAATTCCCTTTACAAAATTTATTCTTCAAAATTGGGGTTATGTGTTCTGCATTCCATTTGATTTCTCAGATCAAATGGCTAAAACTGGATATCCCAATGCTTAAAATTAGAGGTACTATACTCCGCTCCTGCTTCTATTTTCCTCTGCCACTCTTCAAATTAAGTAGGATCTTGAGGTTTTCTATTTTTCCAAGGAGACATGGGGGTGAGAAGTAGAGGGGGCCTTGTTTGCATTCCCATCCATATGTGCCCATAGGTCTCATTGATCTAAGGAATTATTGTGCATAATTTTTTTTCTCTTTCTAAACTCCAGATCATATTTTTAGGGGATATTACTTCCCTTCTTCTCAAGGAAACTGTAAGAAGTTCCCACCTTTTCAAGCATCCCTCATAAATATCTTCAAATTTCTCCTCCTCATAGGAGGTAAAGGTATCAATACTTTTTTTGTAAACCGACAAAATAATGTATCTTGAATCGTTCATCAAAGGCATGAGTTCTAAAATGTATGAAGAAGGCAGAAGGTTTACCATAGCGAGCCCTCATGCATAGACTAGTTGAGCTAGCTTTCAATAAAAACTTAGAATCCCTTTCCTTCCATGCAATCTAATTTTGTAGAATAGAGACAAATGCATTGAGCTGACTTTCCCCCACATACAAATTGATCATAAATCCTGTGTTTTTTTCTAGCATCGATTACAAAGATAGAATTCACATAGAATATTTTTCTACTCAAGACTGGCTAAAGAATAAGTTGTCATGAATTCAAATTCATCTTTTAGTTCATGTGGAAGTCCACATGCAATCCTTGACAATTGCCAGTGAATGAATTGTTCTTCTAAAAACACACTATATGTAGGAGAGGGCCTCCTGCAGGCAAGCAATTTTTCACTCATAATGTAGACCATCTGTATTTTTGTAAGACATTTATATTTGTCTCCTTCTTCCTTATAAAACTTTTCTTCCCACTCTTTTCTTTCCTTCTTTTCTTCTTCCATCTTGGTCTTCAAATCTTCATTGGATGTTTTAGCTTCTTTGAGTTCCCTGCAAGTGTCATTCCATAGTTGTTTGAGTGGAAAATAAGTTAACTCAGTCTGTGCAGAGACTGTGGACACAACATTCTGTTTCTGGAAGTTTGACATTCTTCCTCTTTCTCTATCAGTTGTTTTTTAATTACTGATAACTCCTCAGTCCTAACTACAAGCTGAGTTATTAGCTCTCCAATGAGCATTTCCTCTGTTCTAATTTGATTTTGAGGAAATCCAATTCCTCATCCTTTTCCCTGATAATGAGCTCTCCTCTAGATAAGAACATAGTCTGTTTAACCTGATGTTTTTCTTCTTCCTTTGAAATTTCTTTGGGAGTTGAGCATTCTTCTTCTATCAAAGGAAATTTACCTTTTCATCTCCAAGATGCCAACTCTTCTTCTTCATGTGATAATGCTGATGGTTTATCCAATTGTTGAAAATCCTATTGCTCAAGTCTCTCATCTCCTTTTTCCATCTCAGCTTGGCTTGGTTCAGGAGGAGTCATGGCCATGCTACCCAAAATATCAGCAGCTTATTTTTCCATATTTTCCTGTTCACTCCTTCCCTCTGGGGTTTCCCTTGACCTCTTATGAATTTTCCTTCTTTGGGAATTTCAACATGCCTAGCGGTGGATTTCCTTCTAGAGCTTCTTCTTAATTTTGTTTCTTGCTCTTACATGGGTGAACTATCACCGTCAGAGACAGATATTAGCTCCCCTGTAGCTGCTGTAGAAGAAGGAATTTCCTTCAAAGGCACATAAGGTTATGTTGTTTTGATCTTTCTCACGTACCTTCTTTTTTTGGTATATTCTCTCTTCCCACTTCCTTCTGTTCTTCTGTAGGGGCATCAATTTCCAAATTAGTTGAAGGAGAAAATGGAGTTAGTATTGTCCTCCTGATAATATCAGGGTTTTTCTTAAACTTGCCAAGAAACTTTTCCCAAATTTCTTCTCCATTTTTCTTTGCGTAAAATGGTGCTTTGGCATACCAAATGAACTAACTCGTGATGCCTGATTGTCCCAACATCCCAAGAATACCTTTGGGCCATGGTCTGGATAGAATAAAAAAGAAACCCTAAAGGTTTACTATGCATTCTGGTTTTGTGGCTCCATATCTCAGATATATGAGCATCTTTAGGACTTCTTTTCCTATGACCCAAATTGACCATCATAGGTTAAATACTTCACTATCCAAAATGCTACCTTATCAAAGGGTTTGGGAAAATTGGCCCTAATGACCCCTTTCATGATTTTCTTTGTGTTGTAAATGTATTGGGGTTCAGTTTCCCTTTCTTGTAATAGGGTTTCATCTAGTTATTTCAAGGTCCCTTTGGCAGGATGTGGGACATGCACAATTAACACCCTAGACACATTACTTATTATAATAACGTAAAAGGAATAAAAATATTTCTAACCTTTGTACTAGCTTATTCTAGGTTTATGACGAATTATCTTACTAATTCATCGTTATACTTTGATTTTTTTTTCAGGAACTCCAACCATCCTGCCTGCTCAAAGATAGATGCCACTTCTTCATCCGCGAGCAGCTAGGAATCATCCTCTAGTTCTGATTTCTTTTTAATCCCCATATCAACTCAAATTCGATTTCCTTTGATTATGTGCAAATCGGTTTCAGGGCTTCTTACTTAGCTATGAAAATGATGGTTCTAGCTATGGTACCTCTGTTCTTAGCTGTAGAAACTCTATTCTTGGCTTCGGAACACAAACCTAATTCGCTTCTTCTCCCTCAAAATTTCTTTGCAACTATTTCATGATTTTGCACTAATGATTACTTATGATAACTATGTTGCCACTTATTCCATTCAAATCATCTTCATGATTACTCACTTTTAATCATAATGTATAAATAGATACTCATCATACCAACTCTTAAATCAAGTCTAATCACACATGCAAACTTTTAATCTAACCTTTAATAAGTTGAAAGATATAATTATCATCCTTGATGATGTAATTCTTTCGATATGATGACTCATCATTCCTACAAGTGGAACAAAAAAACAAGAAAAGACAGCTGGAATTCCAAATAATTCTATTTTATTTGAATTAGCCATTTGAGGAGATCAACCACCATTGCTGGTTTTCAATTGACCTTTGAGAGATTTTTTTGTTTATATTTTTTCATATTTTTTGGGGAAGAGAACGCCATTTACTAGTTTTCATTTTCTTCCCTTTATTCTAGATCTATCATCTGGTTATTTGATCATTTTGGAAGAATTGGGTTCTTCCATATGATCAAATTCTTTGTCTACTTCAATCTTCCTCAAGAATTCATCCTTAATAGGAGGCTTCCTATAGAGTTTTAGCCTATGTCCATTGACCAAGAGTTTTCTTCTCTTTGCTATCAATGGGAAGTAATCAATAGAACCATTATCAAATATCTTCTCAATCTCATAGGCTCCCAACCATTTGGTTCTCAATTTTCCCTTGAATTATTGGTACTTAGAATCAAATAACAATTCCCAGTCTCCTAATTTGAATTACCTTTTCTTGATATGTGTTTCATGCCATTGCTTCCTTTGATCTTGGATTATCTCTATCTGTTGAAGTGCTTCCATCCTCAATTCATCCAATTCATTGAGTTGAAGGATTCTTTCCTTTTGAGCTGCATCCAACTCAATACCCACCTTAACTGCTATCCTCAATGTTTGTAGTTCAAACTCAATGGGCAACAAGAGATTTTTCCCATAAAATAACTCATATGGTGAAAACCCTGTTGTAGTTTTCCAAGTTGTATTATAAGCCCAGATAGCTTCAAGTAGTCTCTTTACCCAATCTTTTCTCCCAGCTTCAACTGTTTTGGTAAGGATGTTTTCCAATTCTCTGTTTTTTAGTTCAGCTTGTCCATTTGATTGTGGGTGATAAGGAGATGACTTCCTATGATTGATTTGGTAATACATTGTGAAAGCTTGGATCATATTAGACATAAATTGTGGTCCCTGATCTAAAACTATGCTCCTTGGTGTTCTAAAATTTACCATAATTTTGTGCCAAAGGAAATCAGCAACCGCTTCTTCAAAGGGTATTTGTCAATGCCTCGCACTTTTGCCCACTTTGTCACATAGTCAGTACACACAAGAATACATTCCTTTCCTTATGAAGGAGGATTAAAGGGACCAAAAAAATCCAATCCCCATCTCTCAACTGGTTCAATCACTACTTGAGGTTGAAGAGTCATTTCATTGGTGAAAGTTAGTTGTCCCATCCTTTGACAAGGATCACACCACTTGATATATCTCTTCACATCTTTATATAGAGATGGCCAATAATAAAAGCACCAAATATCTTATGAGTTTTTATTTTAATTGAATAGTGTCCTCCACTTGGTTCATCATGACATGCTCGAGAGGATGTCAAAGATTTCATCTTCTCTTACACACCTATGTAAAACAAAATCAGGACCACATTTAAATAGCATTCCATTTAACCATTTGAATTGTGCACTAGTTTTGATTAACTTCTTTATTTGTTTCTTAGTGAAAGAAGGAGGAAACTTCCCTGTTGCAAGATAATTTTCCATATTAGCAAACCATGGTGTAACTATTGAAATAGCAAATAGTTGTTCATCTGGAAATTTATCCTTGACTTGATCTTGCTCCCCTGTAGTGGTTAGTCTTGTCAAAAAAATCAACTACCACATTAGATTTACCTAGATTGTCCACAATAGTAATATCAAATTCTTGTAAAAGTAATAACCATCTAATTATTCTTCCTCCAACCACTAGTTTATTCATTAAATATTTAATTGTTGAATGATCTATGTGTACAAATATTTTGTACCCTGTAATGTAATGTCTAAATTTATTGATTGCATAAATCACAGCAAGAAATTCTTTTTCAGTGGTGGTGTAATTCTTTTCAATGGGAGTAAGATTTTTACTAAGATAATAAATAGCATACATTTTTCCTTCTTCATCTTTCTGTCCCAAAACTGCACCAATGAAATTATTTGAGGCATCTGTTTGGATATGAAATGGATTTTCCCAATTAGGTCCTCTCAATATTGGGGTAGTGATTAATTTTTCTTTAATTTCTTCAAAAGCATGTTGATACCTTTCATCCCAAAGAAATTCACAGGTCATTTGTTAGCAAATTAAACATGGGGGCAACAATTTTATCAAATATTTGATAAAGCACCTATAGTACCCAACATGTCCTAAAAATGACTTGATATCTATGGGGTCCTGGGAATAGGTAAATATGAAATGATCCTAATTTTTTTATCAACCCGAATTCCTCTTTTTGAAATATGGTGTCCTAATACAATCCTCTCATCAACCATCATTAAACACTTTTCATGACTAAGAGATAGATTGTGTTTTTCACATCTTGCTAACACTCTATCCATATTTCTCAAAGCATCATCAAATTTATCTCCGTATACAGTGAATTCATCCATATATACCTCTACACAATCATTTGTTAGATCAAAAAGATTGTAAGTACAACTCTCTTGGAAAGTTGTAGGAGCATTGCATAAGCCAAATGGTAACACCCTATAGGAAAAGGTACCCCATGGACATGTAAATGTAGTTTTGTCCTGATCTTCAGCAACAACTCTGATTTGATTGTATCCACTAAAGTCATCCAAGAAGGAAAAGTATTATTTACTTGAAAGGTTGTCTAGGATTTGATCTATGAATGGTAAGGGAAAATAATCTCTCAGTGTGTCTTTGTTCAATTCCCTATAGTCAACACATATTCTCCATTTTCCATTCTTTTTAGGAATAATTACAAGAGGAGATACCCACTGACTATCTAAGATAGGGTAGATAAAACCTACTTGTAATAGTTTTTCAATTTCTTGTTTGACTATATCCCTTAAGGATGGGTTAATCCTTCTTTGAGGCTGCCTAACTAGTTTAACATTTTCAGTATAGATGTGATGAGTGCAAATACTTGGGTGAATTCCCTTCATGTATTTGTAATCCCAAGAAAATGCTTTAGTATGATTTTTTAGAACATCAAACAATTTATCTTCTTCATCATCCTTCAACCAGATTGTTAATGTTCAAAATTTTACCTGGTTGAATCTCAACATGCTTGGTTCCGATGTGTGATGAACTAATTTTTTGAAAGGGTTCCATTAAAGTATTTAGTGGACATGCATGTGGTAACAACATATGATATGTAGCAACATATCCAAAAGTTCCTTGAGACAGAATACTGGAAAAAGGACAGTAATGAGAATTATGATACTTATCTCTTTATAGGTCAAACTCTTCACACGCTTTACTTTCCATAAAATTCTTCACCATTCCCTGATGTATTTGAAAATGAAGCTACTGATTCTTCCTCTCCCCACGAGAAATCTTGTTCCTCCAAAGTGAAATTATTTTCAATCACAGAGAACCACTTTGTTGTCGTGATTCCAGAACTAAATATGGTGGTTCCGAACTAAATGTGGTGGTTTTGGAACAAAGTTCATAGGTTTCAACTAAGGTCACAAGTTTCAGAACTATTTCTGATTGCTTCGAGGACAATTGGTGCTCATTCAATGGTGGATTAATCATCTCTTCTACTTCTCTTACATGATCCTACAATGTGATCATAGCCAAAGAAGAAAATTTTTTCTTATTAGTATCAGGAGAATCAACCCACAATTGTTCTTGATTGTCAATAAAAGGTCATGCAAGAAGGATATAAGGAAATTTTCTTAGAGTTCTTACCATTCGAGATAGTCATATCACCTGACCTACAATCAATTAAGGCAAAACTATAGCTAACCATGGTCTACCCAAAATAATGGGATAACCCAATGTTTTACCTTTTGGTGCAGTAGATAAAGAAGTCAACTAGATATTCCCATGAATCCACCATAACCGCCATGTCTTCAATAATTCATTCTCGGTTTTGCTACGATTGGTCTCGCCATCTATAATATGGTATTAGTAGGTTGTATACCCATTAATGGTAATGTTTTCAAAGTGTCCACTATCATTACATTTATAGCCACACCCAAATCTACCAAAATGTTATGTATATCCTTATTCCCTATAGAGACAGAAATAACAAGACTTCTAGGATCTCCGTATTTGGGAAGTAAAATTTTCTTGCTAATAAATCAACAAGTTTCCCATCTACTTTGATAGTCTTGGGGTATTGTTTCTTCCTTCCAGGATTTTTCAAACATAACATTTTGATTAATTTGTTCAATTCTAGAATGTCCTTAATTGCTTGTAACAGTGGTATTTCAATATTCAATTTCCTTAGTTCCTGTACCAATTCAGACTCCTTGGTTTCTATAGCTTCTTTAAATCTCTCTGGAAATGGAGTCTCGAGTGTCGCTTATCTAGCTCCTTTTATTTTCTTTTTTTAATCCTCTTTTGGAACAACAATCTTAGGGTTTCATTTTCTTCTATCATTTTAGTTATTATAACAGGTGGACTGCTAATTATTTTTCCAGATCTAGTTTGAATATCCTTACAATCCATGACATTTAGATCAACTGATTTTTCTAGTTCATTCCATAAACATGAGTTGTTTGTTTGTTTCTTGGGTTTGCTACTGGATGTGCTGGTATTTTCATTTGGAATATATTCTCAGTTTGTGAATTCTATGTAGGGGATCCCATGATGGCCTGTTGATTCTGATTTGGATATGTTTTTCCTTGAGCATAATTACTAGGGTTCTATCTAGGTTGTGACCAAGCATAAGGACTTCCTTGACCAACCCATGGTTGTTGATGTCCCTGAGCATACCAAGCTTGACTTTCCCAATCCTGAGGGTTCCATGTTGGTTGAGGTACCCAAGGTGGTTGTCCCCAATTTTTTGGTACTGTCTGAGCAGCCCATGGCATCATCCAGGGATTAGGAACTGATCTTGGCATAAACTACCCTTGGTGAGGTTGTCTCTAAACAAAATTCAATTCTTCTGTTATGGATGATGTACTAGTTTGTTTAAGCTAATTATTTATGACTGGGAGTAGAGAACAAACATCAATATCATGGTCTTTAGATTCACAGATAAGACATACTTTCATTTTATCCAAAGGACAGTCTCTTATTGCATGCTTCTTCCTGCATCTAGGACAATACATAGCCAATGGTTTAGTTTTGGCATTTGCTTTAGCTTGTAATCCATCCATAGTAGAGGTTAATTGAACTAAAATGTCTGTTTTAAAGTTTGCTAACTCATCTATTAGTTTGTTCATATCTGGATTCATACTTTTCACCGATTTTCCTTTTCTAGGTTTACCCCTTGTTCGGAATATCTTCTACAAATCTCTTTAATTTCATTCATCCTTAATTGATCAATATATCCACCTCCTATCAAGTTAAGGGATTCCCTAGATTCATCATCCAAACCCTTAAGAAAAATGGTTTTACTTAACTCCTTTTGAAGTACAAATCCATACCTTTTTCTCATAAATAGTCTTATATATTTTCATCCTCCTCCTGCTTGATTTTGAAGAATTCTTCCTTCCTATTTCTCCCTCTACAATAATCCTGGTATTTGTCTAGGAAGGTAGTTTCCATTTATGCCCAAGTGGTAATAGATTTGGATGCTAATCCCATGAACCACCTCATTGCTGCATCCTTTAGAGGGGATGGGAACAACTTGAGTTTTTGATTATCCATTTTGTAGTCATAGGTCTGACATAGTACCTTGAACTCAAACAGAAATTGGTCAAGGTCTTCAGATGACCTCCCTCTAAATGTGGGTAAATGTGTAGGTGAGATATTTTTCATTGGTGTATCATCATCATCCAATTGGATTGCATAAGTAAAGGTCCTATCAGGTTCTCGTGCCATTTTTAAAATATTTTCAAATTTTTCTCCCAATCAATGTGGTATGTGGTATGCCTTGGGGAAGGTGAAAAATCAAGAGTAGGAGGTTGAATACTCAATTGAGAATAAAAAATCACCCTAAATGGATCTTAAGAAATAATCTTTCTCCTAAAAGTTCTACTTCCTTCAGGTGACTGATCTAAGAATTCCAAAGGTGGCAATTCTATTTCTTATATAACAGGGGATGATGGTGCCTCCAATTCTTGATCAAACTCCTTATTTGGACTAGAGGATATTATGAATTCTTGTGAAGATGTTTTTGGGAGGAATCTACCCTTTGAGTCTCTTGGTCTACTCATAAATTTTATGATATAGTAGGGAAGATCCTTCAACTACTAGATGTATGATTGTTACTCTTGTTAACACCTAATTAGAAAATTCTAACTAGTGTGTCCCTAGAAGTGGTGCCAAAAATGATGGGTGTCATTATTCCCTTCATTTAATCAACTTCATGTTGATGTCATATTCAAACTAGGGGTGTGTCTAAAGCTATATGCAACAAGAATAATCCTTTCAATCTAGTAGTTGACTGTAGTTATTTTTGTATTTTTTGGGGGATCTTTTCAATGTCTTAAGGATTTCTTGGTAAAAACCTTATTTAAATCATACTATGAAAAATTTGCTAAAAGGAAACACACTAAAAGATTTGTTGAAAGGAAACACACTTTGCAGAATGGAAATAAACACACTTGCTTTTGGAAATAAACACACAACTTAGAGTGCTTAAAAATGGTTGTAAGAAGAATAAGAATCTATCTAGACACTTGTAGGAATGAGTATACAATAGATTTTAACTAGAAGAATTAAAAGCGATACATAATTAATAGATCTAAGCTATTTTCTTAGGAAATATAAATACCAAATAGACAAATATCCTGGTCCTTGGGGGAGTGGGCCCTTACTCCTCCTTGAATCAAGATTTAACAACTTAGAATTCTCTCAAACAAGAATGACTATTTATTAATAAAACATTTGGTAATACAAAACATATTGATCTATGTACTTCGATCTCAGTATTACTTATTCTATATATCTATATCTATCTTCTCTATTATATATATTTATCTACCGCAGTCTCGCTTATATATACATTTAGAATCATAGTTGTCTCTACGATTATGATGAAATCAAATCGTGCCTGAATAGATGCTAACTCAATTGTGGTTGATCGCAAACCGTAGATAACTATCCTGGATCTATGATCATAAATCTTCTCATCCTTTTTTGATTGAGAGGGTCGTTGATGCTAAATCACCGGATGTGGTTAGAAGATCAAAACCATGAGATTTCTCGGAGCTATAAGTAGGATTTTTGGAACTAATTACAAAAATTTCGGAACTAAATATTGGAGTTCTCGTAACTAATTCCAAAATTTTGGAACTAGGTGATGAAGCCTAGTGAATGTGTAATGGAGTTCTAGAACTAGCTTGGAAGTTCTGGAACTAAGCCGTATTGGAACAGATGCTACCGAAAACATGTTGAACGCTACATACTTCATTTCTTTGACCGATTAGACCTGCTTTATTACAAAACTAAATTTCCAACACACTTCATTAGGAATTTTAGAGCTTTTAAATGTTAGAATCACAATCAATCAAAAGATAGACAATTACATCCTAACTCATATCAGATCAAATAAAAGTCACAAAATGCAATCAAACTTAATAAAAAGGAGAGTAAGATGAGATCATTTATTGTACATTTAACGGGCATATTCTGACTCATCAATCACCCAAAAATTGACTCTTAGAGTGAGATCACTGAAAAGCTCACCCTTCTACAATAGTTCAGATACTTTCTATCTTTTCACTCATTACAAATCATGTGCACATGTTCCTTTTACCACTTTTTCATGTTTTTACACACTTTTTACATAATTGGATTGAATGTGTAGACACCTAAAATCCACTTATATAGTTTTAATACTTAAATTGCACTAATTATCCTCTTTCCCATAAATTTAAGACACTTTGTCAAATAAACACCTCTTCTCCTCTCATTGGGTCAATTAATGACACTTTGGTAATTAACCATGATCTTCACTCTCTTTTGGTAAATTGATGGCACTTCATCAATAAACCATCATTTTCCCTCTATTCCCCTTAATTAATTACATTTCGCTAATTAAAAATACTTCCTATCACTTAGGATGCCGATTAACGATGTTTTGTTAATTAATGTCCACTTCTACTTGGTTAATTAATTACACTCGATACTCTAAATAAACAAATCCCCATTTATCGATCAAATTCCTCCCTTATATCCCCCAAATCATATTAATTTTCCTCTAATCAGCTTCTTTAAGCTTACCTCTATCTATTAATTAATCACACCTGATTAATTAAAACATCCCCCAACTCCCATGAGTTGCTAATGACAAATTAAACTCTTCTAAATCAAGGTTACCTTTTCTAAAGCAACCTTATCCATTCCTAATCTTACTTTACCCTTATCCCACATGCACTAAGATGTAAATATCTCTCAAATACGAAGGTTAGATAAAGACCCCTCCTCCTTCCCTTTCTTCTTACACCTCATTTGCATTAGTGAAATCTATATGCATTTTGATCTTGAGGAATTATCCATTGTTGGAAATAGCTTCTCCATCTTACATCCATTCTCTCAAATTGAAGAGCATGGAAAGATCCAAAAATGGCCTTGTATTCATTTCTTGGTGAGATATCATCTTCAATTATTGAGGAACAACACCAATTTGATTGCTAGGTGATCTAATTAGGTTCATTTATTAGGTAGCAATCTCAAAGAGTAGGACCGACTTGGAATTTGATGTATTTATCATGTTTATGCATTGTAGAGAGTTGTTTTCCCTTAAGCTCTTATCTTAATGGTTATACAAGAGATTTGGCTTAGCTTTTAGACTACTAGGTGTTAGTCTATTTAAATTAGCTTTGCAAGTTTTATATGAACACATTTGACACACTCGGTGGGACATACTCCATTGTCCTTAGCATTTGATTTTATGTTTTGGTAGTTTTTTTCTCAATTTTAGCTAACCCTTATTATGCACATGTTTAATATATTGAATTCCTTGATATATTTCACTAACTTTACATGTGTTGAGTCTCTTTTCAGTAGGTTTAAAGGAGATGGGTTGTTAATTTTGGGCTAAGATGACCAAAATTTGAACTTTTGAGTTTTTCTATGTCATATTCTTGTATTCCCGACGTCATTCCAGGTATCCACGTAAGTGTTATGCTGCCCCACATCACTGTGGAGAGGGTCACATTACTATTGAAAGTGCCACGTATGTGTTGATTGACCCACACATGTGTGGTTTTGTGCACGTGACTATCATGCTTTTTTCCATCGGTTTCTTTTTGGTCTCCTACCACACCGGTGTGACCCCCCCACATATATTCTTATCTTCTCGTGTAGGTGTAGCTTTGTGTTCATGTAAGTCTATATTTTCTATCAAACCCATGCTAATGTGTTGTGATATGTGTTTATGTCATTAGGACCGCATAGGTGTCTCTCTAGCCATGTAGGTGTTGCATTGTTGGTTGTCTATCTGGGTTTTGTCTCAGAGCCGAAACTGTTGTCGTGGCCATGATGGTGTGCTTTGTTAAAATTTGGGCTCTATTTTCGAGGTTTGTAGGATTCTATCTTGGTTATTTCTAACATCTTTCATATTTTTGATGCTAACTTCTATTTGTAGGGTGTTTTGGGTTATCTTTTGCTAACTTGTTTGATGATTTTTAATGAATGTTGTGCTTCCATTTTTAGGATAGAGGTGTGTATGCTCTTCCTTTGCACCTTTTAGGTGATCTTGGGAATCAAAAAACTCTAATCCTTCTTTCATTTACAAAACACTTCATCAAATTCATGGTTAAGGGAATTAACAAAATTGGTTATAACTAGTTGCCTAGTCATTTGATTTGCAAAATTTTCCATTTTTGATATAGTTGGGTTCTTTGTTTTGTATGATCTTCTCTTGCATCTTAGGACGATATTGAGAATAAAAAAAAATTTAACCCTCTTTCATGATTTTTTGATCTTGTGGAAAACTATTAACCTTCACGTGCAGGAAAAATACTCATTTGTTAAAGAATCGGGATCTAAACCAATACTAATACATTTTTTTACAGGTTGCCAATGGTGTACAAAACCACACTAAGCTAAAAGATAAAAAAACACACCACTATTATAAACACTATATTTGTAGGTTCAGTTAAGAGCTACGGCTTGTCCACTTAAAACTGGGAAGTGCCTTGGCATAAGCCATAAAACTCAATATGAGGATTACCCCAGAACCCCAAAGTAGTCCACACCTTGAGGGAACTAGTGGATGAAATAGGAATTCCCGCTACCCACTTGACTAGTACACCTTTGTGAGATTAGTGTCAAAATTATCTTCACGTGACCCTAGTGAGATACAATTGAACATAATTTATTGCTCATTGTATCAAAGGGGGTAAAGTAAAGTCGAGATACTCCTTGATTAATCATTCCGATTTTTATGGTAAACCTGGAGATAGTTTGTGACACCTAGAGAGTGAACTAATAGGAAACCATTTTACATAGGATCTAACTTTACCAAAACCAATCATGTTTCAAATATCTCTCACGAAGCAAGAACTTTTTTGGAGTCAAAACCTTATTAGTCAAATAAGGGGAGAGTCCATTGAAGTTTGAGCCTAGTGTTATTCATCAAGAAATTTGGAAGTGTTACTTTGTCTTAGTTTTTCACTTGTCTTAAGACAAGGCAAAACTCTTTCAAACTTATGCGGAGTATTTTTCATCTCAACTTGATCTATCTTCTTTACTCTCTTGTTTTTATTTTTGATCAAAAGAGGAGAAACATATAAAGTGTTACTCAAAATTGTGTCCACAACTTTTGCACCTACTTACATCCTTATTGTGACTGCGATAGTAAGTGTTGAAAGTGTGTTGGTACGTCTTCATATTTTGGGTAACCTAGTCTTGACACCCAAATCAAGACATCTCATTGTATCTATACTTGCTCATCATTGAAATTCCCTTGAGTTGTTACATTGCTCGCATCATATCAATACAATTTTGATACTTACATCTTGTTTTTATAAAACTTGATATAAGTTTCTAAATTGTATTGTTACGCTACTCACATATTAACAACTCCTTGTTATACTTTGACCTTGTTTTCATCGAAACATTGCCTTGAGCTTTGAAAAGTGTTTTTACACTGTTTGCATCGTATCAATATTATTTTGATACTAATATATTACTTTTATGAAAATCTTGATTAACGTATCCAAGTGGTATTGTTGCGTTGCTCGCATATGTAACTTCCACTTTTTGGGGATTTAGGCCTTGTTTGTATCTAAAATTGTTTTAATATACCTTGAATCGAAAGTCACCTCAACCCTTTTCTAATAATTAAATCTTATTTTCCTAAAACTTGATTTAAGTGTTGGAATTGTGTTGTCATCTACAAAATCAAACTTTGAGACAAATGTATGAACATTAGGGAGTTAGTTTCATCTTTGATTGGTCTTTGGTTTGAAACCTGCTAGTGTTTTCATTGTCATTCTTTATCAATTCTTTTTCATTCCTTATTTGACATTCATTGTGACATTTGCACCTATCACACTACTTGATTTTCTCTAGGTTCATTGTAGTCCTTGTACACATTTTTCAAACCTTAGCAAAAGTTCCTGTCGAGAAAATTTTCAAACAATCTAAACATTAGAAAAGTTTCCTTTGTAGTCATTATGTTGCTAAAGTTTGATAAACCATTTTGACATTTACACTTGCAACTTGTTGTCCAAACCTTATTGGATTGTCAAATTATGTCATCAATATGTTTGTTTTCCTTAGATCCCCTTTATAAAATCACACAAGCATCCCCTATTTGTTTGAAAATTTCTAGTTGGTCATCATTACGCTGCCCGAATCGACATGGAACTTCCTTGCATTTGAAGGAGTTCAATCATATAATCTAGGTTTAGGCATTTGGACCAAACAATTCCAACCATGACTGACTATCACATGGTTCCTCACACTTACAACAATAGGGAACCTAGGTTTAGGCATTCACATCAAATACGCCCATCACGACTAAACCTCAATTGGTTCTTCGTGCTAGAGAACCCGTTTGATACCCCTTTCCCCACCTTCATCTCATAGTCGGTGGTATGATTCTGATGATTCTAATCCATGTTATTCTTCTGATTCCCCTCATTCTTCTATGATTCTAATCCATGTTATTCTTTTGATTCCGCTCAGTCTTCTGATGATTCTAATCCATGTTATTCTTTTGATTCCCTCAGTCTTCTGATGACTCCAATCCAAACTATTCTTTTGATTCCCCACCGTATTTTATTGATTCTAATCCATGTTATTATTCTAATTCCCCATAGTATCCTATTATTCTAATCCAAACTATTATTCTAATTCCTCTCATTCTTCTAATGATTCTAATCCATGTTATTCTTTTGATTCCACTCGACTCTTACGATGATTCTAATCCATGTTATTCTTTTGATTCCCCTCACCCTTCCGATGACTCTAATCCAAACTATTCTTCCGATTCCCCACCGTATTCTAATGATTCTAATCCATGTTATTATTCTCATTCCCCATAGTATCCTATTATTCTAATTCAAACTATTATTCAAGATTCTTGATCATCATTCAATTGAATTTATTCTAAGGAATAATCAGTCACCTAAACAAAATTTTCCTCCTCCAAGGATTTGTGTTGCCACAAATTCTTCCCATCATTCCTCAAATTCAAATCTCGAGTCGTGGTCTTCCTTCCTCCGTAGGACCCCTTTATCACCACCTATGATGTATTCCTCCTTTGAAGATCCGTGCAACTCAAAATTCCTCTAATCACCAACCAAGTCAACCCCTATGTCGCAATCTACTGATTTTCTATGTGATCCTCTTTGTCTACCTACACTATGCCATCTTCTAGGAAAATCAATACCAACCCATTCCAAATCCCCATCTTATTTCACTCAAAAGAAATATAAATCCAAATATACTTCGTCTTTAGAGTCATCTTATTCTATCAATAAATTTTCTATACTTGTTGGACCTCTTTCTTCCAATCAACCTACTATCATCAACCAACAACGACCCATACTAATTGATTTATTTCATAATGAAGAAGCAATCAGAGAATTCATGGGGCTACATGATGAAATTCCTCTAGAGGATCATGAGCAAGGATTCTATTTTAACATCGATGCATTTGCGTATTGTGGGGAAGAAGTTGCTTCCTTTTGTCAGAAAATAAAGGAAGATCTTATTAATATCAAACTTGATCCTCCTCTTGTTCTTTCATTTTCAAATTCCCCATTACATGGAGAGACTCCTGGGTCTATCATTGATCCTTGGCCTATCTTTTCATCATTCCTTACATATCACAATTCCTCAATCAAAATATCTCCTCGGATCACCTCCTAGTAGCCCTTTATCTTCATCTACATGTGGGCCACCTTCTGGTATCCCATTTTCATCTTCCTTGGGTCACGTCCTAATAACCCATCATCTTCTATACTTGGGCCATTCTCTAGTAGTCCTTTGTCTTCCATCTATATGACACCTAATGATATCCCATTATCTTCTATACTTGGGCCACGATCGGTTACTCCTCATCTTTTATCTATGGGAAACCTCCTGAAACTCATCCTCTTCTATACTTGGGCCACGCTCTAGTAGTCCTTCATCTTCCATCTATAGGACACCTCCTAGTAGCCCATTATCTTCTATAAATGGGCTATGTTCTAGTAGCCCATCATTTTCTATCTATGGGACACCTCCTCGTACCCTATCATCTTCTATACTTGAGCCACACCCTATAATTCCTTCATCTTCCATCTATGGGACACCTCCCAGCAGCCCCATGGCCACATCCCAATATCCCTTCATCTTCTATCTATGGCTCATCTCTTGGTATCCCATCCTCTTAAATCATTAGACCATATTCTCTTTGTCCATCATATCATCCTTCTATTAACAACGGTGGTAAGCCCACCATCATTCCTAACATTCCTATCATCAATCCCAAACATCCAATTTCTTCTCCCACTTCTTGAGATCAGAAAAATCACACATTAGCTTGTAGGAAACACCAACAATTTCTTCATCAAGATAAGATCAAAAATCTGAAGATCTCTAAAGATCCAAGAAAATCCAACACTCACAAATATAAAAATCAATGCAATTCAAGAATGCACACCAATGCAAATTCTAGGTATGGAAAAAAGTGTAGAAACCTATGGATAGGGAACTCAAGATTCCACATAAAAAATCCATGTTGAAAGATAAGTCACAATCACTTATCGAATATGATCTCACCATGATCATCGAGATTGGAGATAATATCACTCTTGATAAGAAAAAACTCCCAATCTCACATAGAATGACATTATTAGTCCCAATTTCCCAATCATTCATCTTATCCCTTCATGGTTTTCCATTCGAAAAACCACAAAATCTAAAAAAATCAAAAATCCAAAAAATTGTAAAATTAAAAAAAAATAAAAATATATATATATAAAAAATGAGAAAAACATTAAAATATTACAAAAAATCAAAGGTACAAAGATCAAACATTGCAATCAGGTATTGCATACACATGGATGTTCTTTCCTTCCTTTCTTCATATTCTTCTACAAACCACCAACCATTTTCATCCCTTCAGTGATCTTTTAGTTAGTCTATTTGCACTCATTGTGTGACATTTATCTCTATAGTATATTTTTCACCCGATTCTTAGATGTTTCTTCAAAATGATGAAACAAATAGGGTAACGGGTGTAGGAGGAATACCTATCAAGATGGTGGTTGTAGGTTGTTGCGCGTATATGACTTCCTGAATCCACAAATGATCGTGAGAGCTTCCTTTTTGCTTTGAGGAACTACTTGAAATGGAACACAAGACCACCGAATAAAAGTTAAACAATATATGCAAGTGGATTTCCTAGCATGTGCTAGATCCAGGGAAGTACGATACTTCTTAGATGGTTTTGAATCCATTATTTAAAACAACTTAATGTTGGTAATAAAGTAAATCCTACTTTTGTAGTAAAAATGATTTAGGTATCTCGCTCATCTTCAATAAGCAAATTTGTTCACAACAAAGGCTAAGCTATGAGTGAATCTAAAGGTCAAGGTCACTATCAGATACCATTTATTGATCAAGGTTAGATTTTGGTCATTTAGGTATTTGGTGGTGGTTTTAGGCTCGATTTGGGTTTCGATAAAAGACACATAGACCGACGCGTCGGTTTAGGTTAATTGGTGATAGTTATGGGTGATCGGCGCTGGTATGGTCGGGGTACATAAAACTCAATAAACTTGGCTGGGTGATAGATATGAGATTAGATGAAGGCGGATGGGTAGTGGCGAGATTCGTATGGATCCTAGATATGTACAGGAATGATGGAAGTCTAGATATGGAAAGTTCAATGGTATGGGAAAAAGGACTGTCAAGTTTACATGGAGGTAAAATGGTGGGGAATGGAAATGAAAGTAGAAACTAATAACAAATGTGAAAGGATATGATGACAAGGAACCAATGTAGGTTAACAAACTTATTGTTTGTATAAGCTTGACGCCTGGTTGGTAATGGTGGGTGATCAAATGAACTTGGTGTAGTGTTGGTGCTTCCCGGATGCTCCCGTGAAGGTAGGTGGCTGTGTGATTGCTTCGGGTACTGACTATGGGTGTTTTGATGGTACTGGTATGATTGGTTCTCTTGCATGTAGCTCTGGTTTTGTCACTTGTTCTCAAAAGATGTCTCTATCTCTTAAAACGTCCAACCTACAAAAAAAAGTGTCAACCTCGAAATAAGGTCATTTTGGGAGTTAAAAGGTAACCAACGATATTTCGGCTTAATCGGCGGTGGTTAAGGGTAACCGACATTGATTAGGGTGGGATTTCCTAGGTTTACTAAACTGGGCAGATCCCCTTGATTTTTTGGGATTTCATTTTTTTACCTCATGGATCGACTGAAGCTTCCTTCTAAAGCATGCAGGAATGTTGTTAGAGGGAATTAGGCATTTATTTTTAGGGTTTGGGTAGGTCTTAGTTAGTTATGAAAACTTACTAAGAATAGGTCTTAGGGTGAGGTGGCTGGATGAGGTGTCTAGGTGAGGTGGATATGTGGGCATTATCCCAATTAGGATACTTAAATAATAAATAAGGTGAGGATAATGAATTAATTTAATTAAATGAATTAAATTAATATTATAGTGGGGTGAAGGGGCCATGGCTAGGTGGATGTGTTCAAGGTATTTATTTGATGGGGGACCAAGGGGAGAGTGACCTGATTTTAGTGTCTAACATTTTGCCCCTTTTTGTTGTGTTGCTTGTATTGGTAAGTTTAAACCGACAAAAAAAGATGTGGTTGCCCCATGTGTGGGTGAAGGTGATCCCCCTCAAACCAGGAATTGATGAGGTAAAGGGTATAAGTGGCAAGTGGTTTGATAAAAGGTGAATGGGATGAAGAGGAAGGTGGGTAATGGGGAGAAAGGAAAAGGTCTACTTAGGTAATCAAGGTAATGGGTCGGGTAAAAGGTAGTAATAATCAAATGCATGTACTCTTATAAAATGCGACATGATACCAGTTGAAGAGCAGGCAAACTCTACATTTTCTAAGGTCGATAGATTTATCCAAATAAGGTTGAGGTGATTCTCGTATCTAAGGTATAGGATATGGTCGAAACACGACACGTGTCAGGTGTAGAACGTTTAGGTGTGTTCCGTACACCAAAGGTAGGGTTAGGATAAATGGTCATGGCATGAGGCAAGGTAAGGTCATTAGGTCAATCAACACATGCAACAATGCTGCATAGGTATAGCGAACACATGAGGTCAAAGGTCACTAGCAATGTTCCAGGTTTAAAAATCTAGGTCATGACATGGATAGGGCCAAGGTATGAGTAAAATAATCAGTTCCCAAATGAGGACGAGGGTAGTAGTAAATGAAGAGGTCGGGAGGGTGAGGTAAATGGTCAGGGTAAAGGGTGGATGGGGTAAAAGAGTGATAAGCAGGGTAATAAGGTGAAATTGTGGGCCATGTGGAAGAGAGGATGACTGATGTTGGTCAAGGGTAACCGATGCCGACATAGGGTAACCGACCATGGTAAAGTAGGGCATGTGACCGATGTCGGTGAAGGTAAAACCGGCGTCAGTTAAGTCGGGTTTATTATAAAAATGAAAAATCCACGTGTTTTACAAATCATTTATCTTCTTGCGAATTGGGAAAACAAAACGAGAGAGAGAAAAAGGTGGAAAAGTGTCCAAACGGAATGGAGAGTTGAGTTAGTGAGCCGAATGGTGGGTGATTGGTAGTTGAGAGGTGGGTCCATGGGATCAGATTGTGAGATTTGATTGGTTGGAGGCATGAGTAACGATTACTAATGACAGAGGCCAAAAGGGATCAAAGGCGGGCCATCGGTACATAACGGCCGATGATGTGCCACCATGGTGATGGCAACATGATGAGGTAAGCATCAAACCCTTGTTGTGTTGTTGTGAGGTAGATTAGTTGGTAAGGCGGGGTTTGACAAATTGATGTTGGTGTTTTTGTTTTTTTGGGGGATGAAATTTGAAATGTGGGAGGGTAAATTGGGTAAAATAGGAGTGGGGAAAGAGGTAAGTGGGAGAATAGGGGGTAGGATGTGGTTAAGGGAGGTGTAGGTGAGAATGGGTGGGTAGAAGAGGTAGGAGAGGAAGTTTTTGAGAGAGGAGGGTTTTGGGGTCACGGTCCGTTGGCCATGATAGTGACCGTATCGATTAGGTTTAGCCGACATCGGTAGGGTCAAACTGGGATCAATCACGAAACAAGTGACCGATGCCAGTTTAGGGGTGACCGGGTCGGTTAGAGATAACTGGCACCGGTCGGATGTTAGAGAACAAGGGGCCGAAAGGGGGCCTAAGTCGAGTGGGTGAGATAGGGAAGGGTAGAATAGGGTGCATTGGTGAAACCTAGTGTAGGCGAGGGAAAAATGAATTTGGGGAAATTCTAATGGGTTGAGTATGGGTATGATGAATGTGGTTTAATTGTTGTTTGTATTGGATGTAGGGGAGAGATTAGCTTCGATGAGAGACAGGGTGCCACCCCTACTCTTGAGAGTGCGAGGCATGGCGACCACTGAGGAGTGGCAACACGTGGAGGAGGTGGGCCTGAGTGGTGTCTCAGTGCTATCGACATGTGGTCCTAAGCCTAGTCGATGGTTGATCTCATTGATAGATGGGATTTAATGACCAACACGTTCCACCTACCAACGGGTGAGATGATAGTCACCCTAGAGGATGTGTTTAGGATCCTACGGCTACCGATACTAGGGACACAGGTGTATTCAATCTCCTCTGAGGCCTTGGAGGAGTTGATGCTGACATTGTTTGAGAGGGACTGGAAGACATGACATTCCATAGTGCGTATGAGTTATGGAGGGATATATCAGGCCCATCTAGAGGAGACGAGGCTCATTGTTCTATTGATGGAGGTAATGTGCTATTTCGCACTGCCTGATGCAGAGGGAGGGAGATTTCCCTACTCATTGATGGGGGTACTACATGACATGATGATAGATCAAACCCACTTTACCTAGGCACCGACATTCCTAGTGCAACTATATAGAGAGCTATGGGCGTATGGGCGTCTACGTAGGTTCAACCTGTGTTGCACATTTTTACTACACTATTGGGCCTATGAGCACATAGTTTGTGTGCGGCCAGCCGTGAGGTATACCCGAGCAGATGCATTTTGTCGAGATTGGTGTGGGTGGGGTATAGATGGTGGGTACAATGTGATTAGGAGCGTCAATCGAGACAGGGCTATACATGATGTAGCACATTATAGGAATTTATTGGAGGGGTTGTCGAATGGACATCATATGGAGACCATATGTGGGCTATCCCTCATTCAGGTGGATGCATGATGAGTTAGATGGTCTGCAGTTGTTGAGATGGATAGTGGGGTGTCGTGTCGGGGAGCACGAGATGATCCTAGTAGACAGGGTTAGATGGCAGTTTGGACTGCCACAGGACATACCTCCACCTTTTTCGTAGTATAGGAGAGATGACGTGGAGAGGCCATTGCCTCTACCACAACCGACAATGCCCACAAGGCAGGAGGAGTAGGTGGTAGACCAATGTTTGATGATGTTGGGGTTACAAATAGATATATACAGTGGTGGGTGGCTCATTTACAAGTAGTACCACCCAGGCCGGAGTAAGCTGGATTTAGCCACCATCATGGTGTAGAGGGATGCCCTACAGGGGTAGGTGGTGACCTTGATTACCTAGTTGGGTATGGTGCGGGCAGTTAACTAGTTCATAGGGGAGGTGGCTGAGTTACATGCATAGGTGGCTAGTCTTCAGGCCCAGATGGCCCAAGGTGGGGATGGAGATGGAGATGGGGATGATGGTCGGGTGGTTGCCTTACAGGCATAGGTGATAGGGTTGCAGGGCTAGTTGGCCACGACATAGGCACAAATTTAGGCATTACAGCATAGGTATAGGGACAGGGTGCGAGGCCGATGGTACCTCCACGACCAGGACAGGGGTCCCGATTCACATGCGGGCGGGAATGGGTCCCACATGACAGGATAGTACATGGGTCAAGGCCTATGGGGCCACCACAGATTGTACCCATATCTAGGTTATATGATTCCCTAGGTGAGGTCGATACTACCAGATCGAGTTGATGGTGGTTGGGATAGATTTTCTATTCTATGAGAGTACAGGGCACAGTAGGCCTCGAGTGAGAGGACTAGATCCTAGACTCACAATGTAGATAGCACGAGGGTCCATCGAACTTTGAGACAGGATCGGGGAGAGGCCACCACTCATAGAGACCGACTCCGGGTGATGTGCTAGTAGGGGCGGTGAGATGGTATAGGGCCGATGGACAAGAGCCGAGGAGGTGGCTGGAGAGACCGATATGGAGAATGTTCGGCAGGTGGTGAGGCTTGATGCCCATCCCTATATTTTTTATGTATTGTAGTCATTTTTTTATATATACCGGCCTGCATGCCGAAGATAGTGAGGATGTATGAGATTTTTGTATATTTTCGAGCATATACTTGCACTGCGTGTAAAAGAGATTTTGTATTGTTTTATTTTATTGTGTATATGATTCTTACCTATGTGTCGATGACATTTTGTATTGAGTATCGGCCTACGTGGCGATGATTTTGAGAGATGTACATGATTGGATTATCTCGTATATATTGTATTGAGACACATATATTTGTTTTTATGATGAGATGGATGAGATTCTGATTATTTATTGGTGTTGTATGAGAATTTTAATTCTTAGTTGTGATATGGACATAAACTTAGGTGAGTGAGGCATGGATTTGTCAACACCAATCCAAAGCACTATGATAATTCTTCACCGGGAACTCCTCGTGCTATGACTATTTACTAATGCACAACTTTTATTTTGGTAGATGTAATCTGGAAACACAACAACAAACATAACACCAGAATACCATAGACTATGATAAGAAGGAATGATGATAAATCTAAAATATCAGTGTAAATTATAATATCAACATGAAATTGTTACAATCTCACCCATGAGGTACTTTAAGTGTTACTGACTTCACTTGCCTTCCAACAATAACTATGGGAGAAACTTCACAATTACACCTCTTAATGGCTTCTTTAACACACCTTCAAAATGATGGCTTCCTTTACACACTTACTCATACAATATTTCTCACTACTTCCTTCTATGCTAAATGAGGGGGTGGCCTCTTTATTTATAGGAATTCAAGCTTATCCACCCTATCTCTAAGATAGGATAGGAAATCTCTTCCGGCCAATCATATTCCATGCCTAAACTCTTGCCTTTACATGTAGGCTTATCTTCTAAGATAAGATAAACCTTATCATCTCACATGGGTTCCACCTTTTTAGACTTTTCCACAAATAAAATACACAAAATATTTATGACATCACTCTTTGTCCTTATTACAAATATAATATTTCTAATTCCTAATCATGTAGACCCTACTTCTCTACTTACCCAAACTTTGACATTTTAACATTACCGGACCACTTACAACAAATATTTACTTTTTACAACATTCCTATTGTACTTTGATTGTTACCATACTCTACTTTATTGGTGGCACCGTACTGACTTGGCACCATTATCTTCTATTGGATGCCACTACTAATTATACTTAACAACATCCTATTCCTAATACATACATTAATAAAATAGAAATTACGGAGGAAAATTTTATGTCGACATTTTCCCCCTTCTCTAGCTTCTACTCCGTCCTCGGAGTAGACTATTCTGGTGCTTGGAAAATCTTTAACTTGTCATGGTTGACCCATTTCATAATGGGGGTGCCATCCAATTCCTCCAGTCAATATGTACCATTTTCATGCATAAATACTATTTTTAGGGCCCCATCCATTTGGGAAGAAATTTTCTGCCTTCATTTTTGTATCTCGGAATCATATACTAGAACCAAGTCATTCACATGAAATGGAGATCAATGGATCTTTTGATCAAAGTATTCCTTCTGCTTCATTTTCTTCTTATAGCTTGTATCCTTTGTTATTTCCCTCATTTCCTCTAGCAAATGAAGATGCACCAACCTTTCTTTTACTAAATCACTTTCATCCATCCTTTCATTTTTCATAACTCTCACAAAGAGAAATATCAAACTCAATAGAAGAAATGGATCAATGCCATAATTCAACTAAATGGGGAGTATCATGTTGTTGACTTTGATGTTTCCCTATATGCCCACAATGTTGCATGAATCCTTTTATCCCACTTATGTACCTGCAAGGCTATATCTTTTTCTAGAATTTGACATAACACAAAATTTGTTCGTTCCACCTATCCATTTGTGCTTGGCTTGTATGTTGTTGCCTTCTTATGCTTAATAGAAAACTTGTTGACTAGGGCTTCTACCACCTCATTAATGAAGTGGCTTCCTTGATCTGTTACAATTTCTAATGGGAAACCAAATCTAGTGACAATGCGTTCATATATGAACCTTGCCACTTCATCCATGGAAGTTGTTTTCAATGGCCTAGCTTCAACCCACTTGGTTAAATAATCTATGGAAACTACAATATACTTATTTTGGTGTGGGGTAGTTGGAAGTGGACCTACAATGTCTATTCCCCACTTTTCAAAGGGACCAAGTGGAAGAATAGGGCATAATGGAGCTAATGAAGTCTTACGGTTACCATGTGTTTGACAAATATCACATGTCTTACAATAATTATAACAATCTCTAAAAAGAGTGGGCCAGTGATAACTTGCGTCCAAGATCCTTCTTGCTGTAATTTTCCAGAGAAGTGTCCTCCACATGTACCATTGTGGAATTATTCTATCAGCTCCTTCCCTTGATCACGTCCAACTACCCTCTTATACTGTCCATCAGGTCCTATCCAAAATAATACTCCATGCAAAATAGAATATGGACGACTGGCTTGAGTAATCTTCCTCTTAGTCTTTGCATTGGCACCATTAGGAAACTTGAATTCATTCAGATAATTCCAAATATCTATGTATTCACTAGGGATTGTGTCAAGGATAACAATGTTGCATCTGGGAATCATCATCATCACAAGATGAACCTAAACCATCATAGGCTCGAGAGAGTGCATCTGCATTGACATGCTTCTTTCCTAGCCTATCTATAATATCAAATTCAAATTCTTATAGTAAAATTATCCATCTTGCTATCCTCCTGATGGGTTAGGATTATTTACAATATATTTTAGAGCCTGATGATCTATTACAACTATAAATTTCTACCCTAGTAAGTAATTTCTAAACTTTTTTACAACAAAATGATAGCTAAAGCCTCTTTTTCAGTTATAGTATAATTTACCTCAGCACTGCTCATTTGTCTTCTCCCAAAGTAAATTGGATGATCATTCCCATTTTCATCCTTTTGGCTCAGAGTACTTCCTAGTGCTGCATCTGAGGCATCAATATACACAATGAATGGCTTGCTCTAATCTGATTCTTTAAAATAGGTGAAGACACCAGGGCTTCCTTCAGTTGTTTAAAAGCTTCATGTGCCTTATTTCCTGGTTCATAAGTAACATCCTTCTTCAAGAATTGGGTTAGTGGTTATGTAATCTTTGAGAAATTCTTGATGAACCTTCTATAGTAACCCACATGGCCTAAAAATGATCTCAACTTACTTCTATTCATAGGAAATGGTAACTCTTTAATTTTTGAAACTTTATCAGGATCAGTACCAATACCATCTCTAGATACAACATGCCCTAACAAAACACCTTTAGAACATCCAAAGACACACTTTGTAGGGTTTAGTGAGGCTTGTGCTTCATCTAACCTTTGAAATGTTGTCTCCATCTGGTGCAGGTGGTCCATCTTGCTCCCATAGATGTAAAAATCATCTAGAAATACTCTGATGAAGTTCCCAATGTAGGGTTCAAACACCCTATTCATCAAACGCTGGAATGTTGCGGAGCATTACACAACCCAAAAATGCATAACTCTATAAGCAAACGTTCCCCAAGGAGTGGTGAACGTGGTCTTCAGCTGATCTTTCTCTGCTATACGAACTTGGTTGTATCCGCTATATCCATCAACAAAACTATAACACTCCTGGCCAGCTACTTCATCCAAGATCTGATCTGAGAATGGAAGAGGGTAATGATCCTTCTTTGTTGCCTTGTTGAGCTTCCTATAATCAACACAAATGCATAGTTTCTAATTCTTTTTTATTGAGATCACAATGGGAGAAACCCATTCTGAATTCTCCACAACAAATATGAATCTGGATCAAGCAACTTATCTATTTCTTCTTTTACAGTCTTGGAAAAATTAGGATTCATTCTATATGGCATTTACTTTATGGGCTTAGCACCATCTACCAGTTCAATAAAATGTTCTACCCAACTTACTTGACGGAGTTCCTTGTAATCAAAAGTGAATAGGTGTATGTAACTTCAAAAGAGTTGGAGGTAGTATTTCTTCTCACTCTCCATCACAACATCACCAATCTTTATTTTTTAGAGATGATCAACAATTTATTCTTCAGATAATCTTATGGGTTCATGAGTCGGTGTGACTGGAAGGATATCCATGACCGAAACATAAACCTCACTTTCTTCATCTTCTAGTGTCCACTTCACTGGTACTCGAGTAATCGAGGATGTCCAATCATCAGCCATCACTTGAATCCACATGTTCTACCTTATGATGCCAAGGATCACATTTATCTTCACCCTCTCTCTACCACTTCCAAGTGTCATGAAACCTTCATTTTAGTAGTTTCTTGCATGAACTCTCCTTAGCCATGGTCTTCCCAACAACATTGGGTACGCAATAGTACCATTTTTATCACCTGAAAGTCTACCACACATACAACACCCATAATGAGATATTGCCACATTTGAAACTACACCTTCGGTTTAGTTTTTCCTTATTTACCGACCTTAACATAAGTGTTGAGGGCGATCAATTTTAAACCCAACATATTCATTACGAGACTCGGTCATTACATTAATCTAGTACCTCCATCAACTAAGACATCATGAATTAAAATACCATTACATAATACCTCAGCTTGTGGAGCGTAGGGATTCACCTCTGCCTCCAAAACAGGACCTCAACCTCCTTCCTTCGTCGAGCATTGAGTCCACTTTGCAGCTCCCGCCTCTTCTCAGAAGACATAGCCAAGAGTTGACCATATGTAATATTTGCAGGCCTTTTGGACATATCTTCTAAGATGGAGTATGGTCCTTGTCTCTGTGAAATCAGAAAATCCTGCACACCCAACTTTCTTCTCCTATGTTTCTTACTAGTTTCTCCTTTCATCTTCTTAGGATCATTTCCATCTTGGTTATCTTTTTCTTTCTTTCTTTTTATTACAAACACATCTACTTTATTATTTATGCTCTTATCTACTACATCAAAAGAATTCACAGTGCTTTTCCTTTATCATTATCTCTTATACCAGATGTAGAAGCTCTATCTGGACAATTATACTTATAATGACCCTTTTTATAACAACCATAACATACAACTTTAGAAATATTTCTTTTTGGACCTCTATCTCCTCCCTGAGAACTAAATTCTTTTCCTTGAAGAATATTAATAGTTAACTGGCCCATCTTCTTAAGCATCTTCATACTTAGTAGATGTACTAGGAGAAAGATTTGTGCTCACCGAGAGTGGTTGTGGATTCTGGACCAAAGGTGTTGGTGTAGGCTCTACTTTAGCAACAATTTCTTTGGGCTCCTCTTCCATGCTTTCTTCTTACCTTCTTATAATCTCCTTTGCTTGTTCAATGGTAGTTGGGTAGTCATACTTCACTCATTGTCTAATCTCTAGCTTCATCCCAAGAATGAAGTGCTTATAGAGGAGATTATCCATGCCATTCATCAACCCATCCGCTAATCCTTCCTTCCGATTTGGGCATCGAGCTTCCTCCTTAGCTCTAGAACATGAGCATGATAATCCCTTATCTTCTCCTTCTCTCCTTGGGATAGCTTTGTGATATCAATCATGAGATCTGCATATTTCTATTGTTCACCAAATTCTTCAAGAAAACTTTCAGTTAATAAATCCCATGAATTTTTCACATTATCACCTAGTGTTTCAAACCACCTAAGTGTTGAACCATCCAAAAAGGTAGGAAAAAATTCAGTCCATTGTTCCCTTCTTATGAGGCCATTACAAATGCAAGATCGTTTAAACTCTTGAATGAAAGAGGAAGCATCTTCATTAGATTGGGCTGAAAAAATAGGAATCTTCCCCATTTTTAAATGTAACCACAGTGAAATACCAACTCACAAGTACAATCAGTAAGACTTATGTGCACAAATAATTGGACTCACTACAATAGAAAGTGACTTTACACCTTTCTACAGTAAAATAGGAATGACCACGGTAATCTTACATTTACTTTGACTTACTACGGTAAAAACTAACTTTACTGTGGTAAACACTATTTACGGTAAAAATGAAGTTACTGGGGTAAACACTATTCATGATAAAAAATGAAGTTACTGTGGTAAATACTATTCACGGTAAAAAGTAAAGTTACAGTGGTAGAATACTATGCATGGTAAAAAGTGACTTTACCATGGTAACTACTAGGCACAATAAAAACAAGGTTACCCTCCTAATGATTTATGACTAAGTGGGAATATCTTTCCGTAAAAATCCACCAACGAGGAATGGTCCCGACAACGGAACGAAAATGTCATCACCAATCTAGCACTATGATAATTATTCACTAGGAACTCCTCATGCTATGATTATTTACTATTCATAGCTTTTATTTTGGTGGATGTAATCTGGAAACACAACAACAAACATAACACAAAAATACCATAGACTATGATAAGAAGGAATGATGATAAATCTAAAATATCAGTGTAAATTATAATATTAACATGAAATTGTTACAATCTCACCCATGAGGTACTTCAAGTGTTACTGACTTCACTTGCCTTCCAACAATAACTATGGGAGAAACTTCACAATTACACCTCTTAATGGCTTCTTTAACACACCTTCAAAATGATGGCTTCCTTTACACACTTACTCATACAATATTTCTCACTACTTCCTTCTATGCTAAATGAGGGGGTGGCCTCTTTATTTATAGGAATTCAGGCTTATCCACCCTATCTCTAAGATAGGATAGGAAATCTCTTCCGGTCAATCATATTCCATGCCTAAACTCTTGCCTTTACATGTAGGCTTATCTTCTAAGATAAGATAAACCTTATCATCTCACATGGGTTCCACCTTTTTAGACTTTTCCACAAATAAAATACACAAAATATTTACGACATCACTCTTTGTCCTTATTACAAATATAATATTTCTAATTCCTAATCATGTAGACCCTACTTCTCTACTTACCCAAACTTTGACATTTTAACATTACCGGACCACTTATGACAAATATTTACTTTTTACAACATTCCTATTGTACTTTGACTATTACCATACTCTACTTTATTGGCGGCATCGCTTCACAACAAGCTTATCTTCTATTGGACGCCACTACTAATTATACTTAACATCATCCTATTCCTAATACATACATTAATAAAATAGAAATTATGAAGGAAAATTATAATGTCGACAGATCGAGTCAGGTGAGTTTAGGCATGGATCGAGTCAAGTTGGTTTAGGCATGGATCGAGTCAAGTTGGTTTAGGCATGGATCGAGTCAGGTCTTAGGCATGGATTGAGTCAGGTTGGTTTAGGCATGGTTGAGTCAGGTCTTAGGCATGGATCGAAGTCGGTTAGTTTAGGCATGGATCGAGTCAGGTCTTAGGCATGTATTGAGTCAGGTTAGTTTAGGCATGGATCGAGTCAGGTCTTAGGCATGGATTGAGTCAGGTTGGTTTAGGCATGGATCGAGTCGGTCGGTTTAGGCATGGACCGAGTCAGGTCTTAGGCAAGGATCGAGTTAGGTAATAAGCTTGGTTGAGTTTAAGTTGGTTGAAGTTGTGATTCATTAATTTGTGTAATGAATGATGGGATGGGTCATGTTTAAGATGCTTTATAATACATGCATGATGATGGTAGAGAAATGGTAGTCATAATAAATGTATGTTGTGATGATGATAAAAATGTTAAGTAACTTGTTGTTTGGTTGGTTTAATTTCTAATTTTTGACATAAAAAGGAAACTAAGTGGGGTAGAATGTAATTTAGGAAAATGAAAGATGAATTGGTTAGGGTAGAGAGTGGTCGAGCTAACCTCCAAGGGCCCCATGCCCTCGGAGTGTTGCCTACATAGTCCCGATGAAAAGGGACCTCAGGCCGATGTAGTTCTCCCATAAGCTAGGGAAGAATATGAGGAGGTATGAAAATGAGTTGGTAGGTTTTAGGAAAATTTGGTTTAGGTCTATTAGGTGTGGGTGAGTTGTGGGCAACTTGGTATAGGTGATTTTGATTGTGGTAGAAGAATAAGATTACCCCAAAGGTAAGCGTCGAGGACCAAGTCCTATATAAGGTAATCAATACGTAATAAAGAAGGTTAAAAGATAAGAGGGGGCAAGAAAGCCACCTGATTGGTTAGGATCATACCGAGTAGGTCATACCATGGAGGAGGTGATGAACGTGAGACCCTAAATACATTACATGATTGATTGTTCTAAGGGTGAAAAGTAGTCACATGATCACCAAATGTCATGGTTTCCAAGAGGTCCCTTGAGGCGGTAGGAAATGGGAGTGTGAATGGTGAGAGGGGTGAAAGGTGGTGAATTTTGATATGGTATGAGGTAGCATGCTCTTTGGGCAAGAGATCCAAGGTCACAATGGGAAAGTCCATGACAAAAAAACTTTTATTGTTTGACTTGTATTTGAGATAGACTGATCGATGTGGGAAGTCTATATGGGATGAGGAAATTAACTCCTTGAGGTCTTCGTGAAGCTGATCGATGCGGGAAGCTTCAAATTTTCTTTTTTTTTAAAAGAGCTTTACATAGTTGTCCTTTGAGGGAGTAGTCTATTTATAGCAGCAATTGCCAAGAGGAAGATGTCCTTTTGAGGGAGTCATCTTTTTATTAGAAGTTTGACTCAAGGAGTTGGATCCCATGTGAGGGCTTTTGAAGTCATGGACAAGACCAAGGTGAAGAACAAGATTCTTGTTCAGAAAGTAGGGTGAAACGACCATGGGATCTCATCTAAAGGTAGAAAAAAGTATCCATGAGAATCATGCTATGTGCAATGCCATGGTACACATATTTAAGAGAAGATAAAAAGTGATGGATACGCACATGATTCTTGTTTAATCATTGGTGAGGTGTAAGAAGTGGATAGCGCTTAAGGGATGAGCATGAAAAGAGGAAAAAGGTGAGGTAGGAATAAAATTCAATAGTAGAATGGTTGAAGATGCAAGGCATTAAGGGGCTCAGGTTTAGGTTTACCATCGAGTGAAGATAAACGATAAGCACCTGATCCATAAGTATGGGTCACGATGTATGGTCCAAGCCAATTAGGAAAATTTTCCCCATTTAATTTTTTTCTACTTTAGTTACATGTTGATTTTCTTTCAGAACAAGGTCACCAACTTGGAAGGTTTGTTCATGGACACGTTTGTCGTAGGCACATTTGATACGTTTTTGGTAAACTTGAAGGTGGTCAAGAGCGTTAAGATGGTGTTCGTCTAATAACTCAAGTTGTGCTAAATGGTCCTGATGAAATTCATCATCATTGAGCATAATTTCATGGAGAGAAATGTGAAGTGAGGGAATCTAGACTTCGAGAGGTAGAACAACCTCTATACCGTAGACCAAAGAAAAGGGTGTGGTAGTAGTGGAAGTATGGATACTAGTGCGGTATGCCCAAAGGCAAAAGGAATGTGCATATGCCAATCCTTCCCAGTATCGTTAACTACTTTCATGAGAATTTTTGTTTAAGGTTTTGTTAGTAGATTCAGCTTGGCCATTGGTTTGTGGGTAATAAGGTGATGAGAAACTTAGTTGAATGCCAAAGGCGTCACAAAATTTTTCACAATGTTTTTTTTTTAAATTGTTTTCCATTATTAGTGATGAGGTGATGAGGAACACCAAAGTGAAAAATGATGTGATGATTGATGAACTCACATATTTTCTTAGCTTTCATGGAGATAAGTGGTATGGCTTCAACCCATTTTGTGTAGTATTCGATAGCGGTGATGATCCATTGATGGCGTTGGGAAGAATGGGGATTGATCTCTCCGATAAGATCCAAACCCCATTGAGAGAAGGGCCAAAGGTCACGGGTGACCTGTAAGGCGTGACTGGGTGTATGATGAAGGTTGGCATGTTGTTGGCATTTTACACAATGTTTGACGTAGTCACAAACAATCATGGTTAAGGGTCAGCCAGTAATAGCCTAGGTGAAGAATACGCTTAGCAACAACAAGGCCATTGAAGTGACCTCCACATATGCCATCATGAACTTCCTTAATGGTATAAGGAATTTTAGAACTCATGAGGCATCGTAAGAGAATACCATCAAATCCACGCTTATAGAGGAGGCCTCCCCATGATGACATAATGAGAGACCTTTTAAGGAAGGCACGTTGTCCATTACGGGTGAGATCAGGAGGTAAGATGGAGAGAGAAAGATAGTTGAGTATTGTTTATACCAAAGGTCACTCGGGTCCAAGGTGATGGTTCTGATGGAGTAAATGTCACGAGGTAAATAAGAGGGTGATTGGAGTCATTTGTATGGTGACAAATATTTTAGAATCGGTAGGTGAAGTAGGTATTTGAGAAGCCAAGCAAGCCATGGTATCTACAAATTTGTTGGTTGAACAGGGGATGGTTTGAAGGGCGTAATGGTCAAAGGTGGTCAAAAGTATGTCTACATGATGTTTATACTTTTGAAGTATCTCATTACGACATTGGTATATACCATTGACTTGGTTTATAACCAATTGAGAATCACCAAAGATGTTGATTGATTTGACATCTAGGGCATAGCAGCTTGAGAGACCTAATACGAGCGCTTCGTATTTGGAAATATTGTTTGTACAATCAAAATCGAGTTTGAAAGACAAAGGCATGGGTTCACCATCAAGTGAATGAGGATAACACCAGCCCCACCCCCATGCTACACTTGGAACCATCGAAGAAGAGTGTCATTTGGTAAGCGGGTTCATCCAGGAAAGGGTAGCAATTGACTCATCTGGAAAGTCAAAATTAGAGGGTTGATCCCCGAAATAGGTGTGTCGGCCAATTGGTCGGTGATAGCTTGGCCCTTGATGGAATTTTGATGAATGAATTCAAGGTCAAGGTCAGCTAAAAGCATAAGCCATCATGTGGCACACTGATTTTGATAAGGTTTGGCATACATGAAGTGTAAGGGGTCGGTGTTGGTCACAACATAGGTTTTGTGGTTGAGTAGGTAATGGCGGAGTTTTGTGGCAACAAAACTAAGGCTAAGAAAAGTTTTTTGGGATGGGTGTATCGGGTTTCATAGTCCAAAAGAGTATGGCTTATGTAATAAACCACCTACTCCTGTGTTGTTCATCATGATGAGCGAGCATGGCCCCAAGGAGTGATCGGTATAGATGAGATGTATAGGTAGAAGGGTTGATCATCTTTAGGTGGGATAAGTATGGGTGGTTGGAGAAGGTATTGTTTTAAGGCCTCAAAAGCTTTGTGATAGTCATCATCCCATTTAAAGGAGACATCCTTCTTAAGAAGATGATGAAATGGTTGACACCGATCAGATAATTGTGAAATGAAATGGTGAATAGATTACAACTTACCTTGCAGGCTACGAGTTGTCTAAGGTTAGTGGGTGGAGGCATTTCCAGAATGGCCTTGACTTTAGCAGGTCAACTTCTATACCACGTAGGGAAATGATAAATCCCAGGAGCTTTCTGAGAGAACCCAAGAAGACACACTTATTGGGTTGAAGGTGAATGTAATATTTAATGAGGTGGTCAAAGATGGTTTTTAGGATGACGAGGTGCTCGGAGCGGCATTTAGATTTGGCCAGATCATCCACGTAATCTTCCAATATAAAATGCATGATGTCATGGAAGATATAAGTCATAGCTCGCTTATATGTGGCACCAACATTTTTAAGGCCAAAAGGCATGACTCGATAGCAGAAGGTCCCCAAGGGGTGATGAATGTGGTTTTGTGTTGATCCTCTGGGGAAAGTAAGATTTGGTTATAACCCGAGAAGCCATCCATGAGTGATAGCATCTCGTGACCAGCGGTAAGGTCAACCAGCTGGTCAATACTAGGTAGAGGAAAGTCATCTTTTGGGCAAGCTAGATTGAGGTCATGGAAATCCATGTAAATGTGAGTCCCCTATCACCTTGGTGATAGGGACAATGTTAGAAATCCAACGGGGATAATCAATGGGTAAGATGAAGGAAACAAAAGAAGGCATTGAAGTTCTTCTTTGATGAGAAGGGCAATGCGAGGGTGCATTTTCCTCAATTTTTGTTTGATGGGTTTGGCATCGGGAATGGTTACGATATTGTGGACCACTATGGTGGGGTCAATACCGGGCATGTCTGCATAAGACCAAGCAAATGCATGGTTATGATTTTGAGAAAAGAAGTGATGGCTTCTGTTCAACAACATCTAAAGATTGACCGATCTTTAGGATGTGCGGGTCATCTTGAGTATGAATGTTGATCTCGATAGTCGATTCATTCAACATGGTTTACATCTCAAAAGGTAACGACCGATGAATATATGAGTCTTCTGCACCAAGGTAGGTGAGTATAGATTCATCATCCTGACATTGAATGACATTAATTGAAGGTGTATCATCATCGATCATTTCAGGATATAGGAAGGGAAGAGAGGAAGGAGCCTCGCCCTCGCGTTGATAAGTCGAGGCCCCAAGGAAATGGTGTTTATGAAAAAAAAAAGTTAGGAGGGATAGATTCTGGATCCATCGACTCCATCGGTGAAGGTGGTGATGAAGGTGGAGCGGGTGAAGAGGGTGGAGAAGGGCTAATGTCCTCGATGAGTTCAATGCGGGCTATTTGGTAGGTGGTTCAAAAAAGCCGATACCACTACGGTCATTATGTTTACGGGTAGTACATGGAATAATAGTATGGTGACCTTGCTCATAAAATCCAAAACCAAAACCCTTCCACGCACATCGGTGTAGGAAGGTGTGGGTGAAATGGTGATTGGTGAGAGACTGGAAGTCAGCAGAAAATGGGTGGGTTTGTGATGGTGGTTCGGGTGTGTAAGTGGTAGTATCAAGTCCCCCATAGGTGAGACTGGTAGTACAAGGTGAGGAGGACCATAAAGGAGGCATTCTCCTATGTGGTGATCATAGCGAGGATGTTGGTGAAGACTTCCATACTCTTATGGAGTAAGGAATGTGTTGACACTATATAGGTGATACTCCCCAGTGAGGCATTGAAAAATGCCTTCCAAGGGATCGGTGGTTGGTATGTGGGTAGCTAGAATAGATGATGTGTCGAGAGTCGATGCGGAGGTGGAGTTAATGGATTGGGAGGCTGATGGGTTGGTGTGGAGGTTGTGGTGGCGGTAGGAATGGAGGAGGTATGTGTGGTTGAGGTAGCGACTATACTGGTAAGTGGAGGTGTAGGTGAAGTGGTAGTGGTCATGGAGGTAGATGCCTTAATGGGTATAAGCACGTCATTGGGTCGGTAAAGCATGTTGCATGTTTTAAAAGGTGATGGGTCAGTTGGAATAGTATAGGTGTGTCCTTCATGCTCAAACTTTACACAATGATGCAAAGTGGAAGGAACACAACCCATGACATGAATCCAGGTCTACAAGCAACATAGTTATATTGAAATTCCCCCTCCAAGATGTAAAATAACTCTGAATAGTGTGGGGGCCCACGCAAATGTGGAGGATGATGGTGCCTAGTGTAGAGGTGATAGCATCATTGAATGAACGCAACATGACAGGATGTTTATGCATGTAATTGTCAGGTATGCACATTTGAGTGAATGCATGAGATGAAATGATGTTAATGCTAGCGCCCCATCGATCATTACACATCATACACATATATCATCGATGTGGACAGATGAAGAGAGCTGGGTCTAGGTCATCCATTTGGTGCGGTGTGATCTCTTCCTCTGAGAAGCTAAGGGAGGCTACTTGGTGAGTAGGGTGAGGTGTGGATAAAGGTGGAAATTTGGTGAGAGAGGCTACATGATGGGGTGTGATAATGGAGGCTACGGGTGTAGGGTCATTGGGTAAAACCTCAATAGATTGTAGGACCTCCATGAGAGCTTGACGATGGGATTCCGAGGTTTGGATGAGGTCATATAAGGACATTTTGAGGGGGATTGGTGTAGTTGTTTGAGCATTGTGCGATGTGTGACCCCATTAGAAATAGGGTATGTGGGGCCATGATAGTAATTTTAGGTGTGGGTGTAGATGGTATGTTGGGTATAGGATTGGTTGGTGAGTTAGTTGCCTTTTCCTTGCCTTTGTCTCTCTGAGCACGAGTAGTGACGTGGATCATGTTGATCTGAGGGGAGTTGGCAAATGGAGAAGGTGTAGGATGAGTGGTATAACGACATGATGGGAAAAAACCTACCGGGAGAAAATCCTTGTGAAGTGAGCTGGGTGCAATGACATTTAGGTAATGGTGTGGCAAGTTCTCTATGTGAAACCATGTTAATTTCAAATCTTGGGGTGGCTCTAAGAGTTGAGGGGTGGAGGTCATGGTTTGTTGAGTAGGCAGTGAGGGAAGGAATGTGGGAATGGGTGTTGGTGAAATGGGGTCCTCATCAAGAAGGTCATCATCATCAAAGTTTTGCTTCAGGAGGACATAACTGGATAAGGATGGTTTTCAAAGCCTTGCAATTCTCCACATCGTGCCTGGCACACGATGGTAGGCACAAATTTTAGTGTCATCAAACCCTTTTGGCTTGGGTTTGAGGGGGTCATAAGGTCTGAGTGGTGGTAATGTGATGACAAAAGTCTCAAGGAGGTTGGTTAAGATTTTGGCATAGGACCCAGCTAGTGGGTCACATGGGAAGTGAAAGTGGGTTTGGGCATAGGTGTGGCTGATTGTTGAGGAATGGTCTTTGCAGGAGGGGGAGTGGGTCGAGCTATGGTTTTGGGTGCTTGGCGTGGTCTTGGGTGTTGGTCATGTTTGCTTGGGTAGGGGTATGGTAGATGAATTGGCAAGAGGGTGTATGGTTGTTTTGACTACCTTATTGGAGGGTAGCGGATTTTTGTCTTTGGGTTGCACCTTCTTGGGTAAAGGTGATATGGGTGTATGAGATCTAGAGGGAAAAGTGGATGGGGAAGAGGGCGAGTTACCCATGGGGATAATGGAGGTGCTTTGTGAAGGTAGATGACACGGGTCATGCAGGGGGTGTGAGGGATAGAGACTGAAGTGTAGTGGGTAGTGAAGAAGTTGTTGAGGGTATTGGAGGTATGGGTGGTAAAGATGTTGTAGGTGCAGGTGTAAGTCATGTCGGGTGCTTGGGTATGTTAGAGGTTTGTGAGGAAGGAATGGGCTGTTGTGTTTTTGGTTTATTGATGGGTGGAGGTTTCTTAACCATGTTGGAAGGTTGAGGTCCTAAGATGGATGGAATGGGTGAAAGTGATGAAGGTATGATTGGCGCAGCCGGGGTGTGAGTTCTATGGGTTTGGTTCTTCTGTTTGGGTGCCGGAGTAGGTTGGGTGTTGACTTGTGGAGGATGTAGCTAAATCTAGTTTGATAGGTGGATGAGTAAGGTTGGTGGTTGGGGTGACCCCTAAGGTAGTAATAGGTTTAGTCGAGGAAGATGATGTAGGTGTGGGTTTGGATTTAGATGTATGTTGGGTTATGGGTAAGGGTGTATGTTGAGCTATGATGGGTGTCGTGGAAGAAGTTGTGATAGAGGTGGTTGTGTTTGGTTTGATTGGTCAAAATATCTTTGGGTAGATAGTGGAAGTGTCAGCAAGTGACATCTACATTTGTTGAGACAGAAGTAGAAGACCCCCAAAGTAAGGCTCTATCCACATAATCTAAGCGATCGGCTAAACATGAGAATGACATGTCATAGGTGAGGTTGATGAGGACCTAATGGAAATTCCCGTAAAATGTGTCTTAGAGATGGGAAATTTGTTAGCTTCAGCTTCCGTGGGTAAGAGAGCCAAAAGTAGGTCTACAGGATCTTGGGTAGCTAATGGAGAATGCTCACCTAGAGGCAAAGGTATCTCTACTTGGATCCTTGATAGGTGGAGGAGAAAATGGGTGCTCCTCTATAGGTGGAGGAGATGATGGGTGCTCCTCTGTGGGTGGAGGAGATAAACAAGTATCCTCCATGGACTGAAGAAGTACTGTGGGTGATGGCTCTCTAAGTGGAGAAGCCAAAGGTGAAATAGCCTCGATATTAGTGGAAGGCTCCTCCACGGGTGAGGAAGGAGGTGAAAGGTGTTCCTCTGGGTGGAGGAATAGGTGAAGTGGGTTCAAGTGTAGGTGGAAGACTTCGGGCTAGAATTTCCTCTATGGAAGGAATATGAGGTAATTGGGAAGCAACGGGTGCATCACTGAAAATAGCGTGGACCTCGCGGGTATGGCTATCATGAGTTGAGGTTTCTTTGGTTTGATCAGATGAAGGGGCATGATTGGGAAAGGGTTTCTTGAATATGTGTAGGTTTTGATTGGTAGGTGCATTAGGATTATCCATGGTTAACTCACCTTTCTCAGCATTTCTTGGACAATGTTTTTGAAAGTGATGCAATTTCATCACTATGACCCTTTACTCGATGATAGTTACTAGAAGTCATGTTCTTTATACCATGCGGGTGTGGGGGAAAGAAGGGTCAAAACCAGTGTGTGGTTTTATAGGTGGAAGGGTGATGGCCCCAACTTTAATGAGATTTTCTAAGACAGAAGAATAAGGCTCCCCAATTGGGGTGTATTTCCATTGTTCTCATCTGAATTGAAAAGTCTGATGGGTGAGAGATTAGATGAGGGGCTAGCTTGATTTGATGGATGAGTGGGCCAGCTTTAAGTACCACTACATTAGCGGTCCCCTTGGCCTTTGAATAATTGTTCTGTGGTTTGGAAGAAGAAGAGGTATCATTTGACTTGAATGTCGAATTCTTATTACGTAGTTGGATTTTCTTCTCTTCGATGGCCCGAATCTCTAGCTTTCGTGCCATGGTGAATGCTTCATCAAGGTTTGGAAAGTTTGGACCTGCAGGGTCGGTGAGATATGTCTAGCACAAGCCCGCGTGAAGAGCTCGATGAGTTCGGTTTGCGGTAGTTGGAATGTGAGTTGATTAATCAGGCTACGCCAACGAGCAAATGAAATCTATGATAGATTCATCATCATACTGACACATGTGGAGTATAGGTCAGTCATGGTAACCTTCTTAATGATATTGATGGAGAAGTGATCCAAGAAGGCTTGGGCTACCTGATTAAATGAAAATATAGAGTGTCTAGGTAACCCACTATACCAATCTAACAGGTCCAGTCAGAGACATGGGAAAGGTCCTCAAGAGCAAAGCATCATCATGGGTGATTAGGTAGCACCCATGTTTGAAAGACCACAAATGTTGTTGCAGGTCTTCCTTGCTATTGAAATGGTTGAATTTAGGCATTTCCCAATGCATGGGGTATGGACGAATAGGAATGGATGGGTGTATAGGCTCATTACAAATCTCATCGTAGGTGAGAGTGTTTCGGGAGCTAGAAACCGATGCCTCCAATGTCTACATCTTGTCCATCATTAATTTGATTAGGTCATTGGTAGGTTGTGATGGTGGGTGCCTCCTATAGTAGTAAGAGGGTTGGTGTTGGGCATATGATGGGGTGGCATTCCAGTATATGGTGCAGCCACATAGGTGGATTGAGAAGAAGGTAGTGAAATAGGGGGTACGTACCCAGAGTGAATAATAGATGAAACAGGAGGCTACTGATAGTATGTATATGGAGGTGGAAGGGTCATGGTGACCCTAGTGGCAATGGGGGCTAACAATTGTGGAATAGAAAGGATGACATTTTGAAAAGGGGTAGGGGTCACCGACACCGGGGGTGGTAGTGTAGCTACGGGTATATGCGAGACAATAGGGGTGGATGAGGTGGTGTTCTAAATGGTTGGCGAAGGTATAGTGGATGTGGCAGGTACAATGGATGTAGCAGAATGATAATCATAGCGGGTATAGGGCCTAGCTACGAAATGACTGGGGGTAAGGTAGATGTGGGAAGCACAGAGCTAGATGGGGCTGACACAAGAGTAGGAGTGAGTGTCGGGGGGATAGATATGGGCATGTCATATATCAACTGACCCGAGGCATCTCGAGTGGATGAGTGGGAAAGGTAAAACTACAAGGTGGTAGGATTTTGGTCAAGGAGTCATGTGAACTCCTCATCTCCGGTAGCGATAGAGATAGGTTGGATAGGTTCCATGGTGGGTGATAAAATGGAAGGTGGTGAAGGGCTAGGTGGGAGTGGTTGACAACTGGCATGGAATACGAGGGCACTTGCTTGTTGTCGATGTGTCAATACCATGTGAATAGGTACTAACGTGGTAAGACTACTTTCTATAAGTGACACAGAAAATACAACACAGGTAGGATAAATAGATGGTGGTAGGTGAATTGGGGCTAAAATGTCAGCTAGAAAATGACACAGCTAACCGATGTTGGTTAGGGTAGGTAAACGACGCTTGGTCACAAGTAACCACTGGTTGGTCATTTGTGGAAAGTGGACAGTTGGTCAAAAACAAGGTATAAGGCCAAATTTACTAGGTATGCAAAATTCTGATGAGATTTACCAGTAAAGTGAATATGATGAGAGTTACAGGGACTCTAAATAGTCAAAGAAGGTGAATATGTGTCCTTTTGGGTAGGTCAACCAAAAGAACAGTGAACCAACAACGCTTGGTTGGTATAACCATGATGATGGTCGAGGGGGTAATAATGATGGTCATTGGACCGACACCGGTCACTGTGAAATTGAAACAAGTGATGAAGAAAATGTGGTTGTGAATTAAAATTTGATGTGGAATCAAACCCAAATTCGGGAATGATGAGAATATGGTCCAGGCACACTCAGATAAAGCTGGAATACACCAACTATGATGAGGAGTGTGCAAGGAGAAAATAAGAAAAATGAAGAGCGTGACCTCTCACCTCAAAATGCAAGCCAAGTAGAAACACTAAGAAAAATACGATCCTAAGAGTGCTTTTTCTATTATGTTTGTTTAGCTTATGCTATTTAAGGACTGACTCATGAACTGTAGAATAGATTTTTTTGGTGAGGATGGCTTCCTACGAAGAAGGAGATCTACAAGGAGAGGTTTCAGGTATGTTATGGTGGGGGCGGGCCTTGCTCTGAAGTATGACTCGATAGAGCAGTGAGATGGGTGCCCACTGTGCCGTGATCATGTGATCACCTACAACTTCTTCCAGAAAGATGTTGTTTAAGAATGTGTATATTTTCAATTTTTGTGAGGTTTGGTAAGACTCGAGAGAGAGAGAGAGAGAAAAGTGCTTTTCTATGATTCATTTTTCAACCATCAGTTGGTCATGACTTCCAACGTATAGGTTTCCCTCATTTAATGTGAGCTAATGCAGAAAAGTAGAATGAAATGAAGTTAATTTTAAACCCAAATCGAAATATGGAATTTGATGACACAATAAGAGGAATAGGAGAGAGTATGATCTTTCACTAATGCAATGCAAATGAAATAGAAGAAGAGTTCTTTTTAAGCACCAAAACATGATTACTTTTAGACAATAGAAGAAGAGATGATTCCAAGGGAGAAATTTTAAATGTAAGAACCTTTTAGAAAGGAAACAAACATGTAAATTTTCACCTAGAAATGAATGAATGCAAGGAACCCCGAATGGGTCCCACCAGGCATGCCAAAATGTTTCACTTGATTCTTAGACATTTTTCTTAGAAAATGACGAAACAAATAGGGTAATGGGTAGGAGGAATACCTATTGAAATGTTGGTTGATAGGTTGTTGTGCGTGTATGACTTCTGAATCCATAGCTGATCATGAGAGCTTCCTTTTTCTTGGAGGAACTACCTGAAATGGAACACAAGACCACCAAATAAAAGTTAAACAATATATGTAGTGGACTACCTAGCGTGTGCTAGATCCGGGAAGTGTGATACTTCCTAGATGGCTGTCAATCCACTTGTTTAAAACAACTTAATGTTGGTAATAAAGTAAATCCTACTATAGTTAAAATGATTTAGGTATCTCATTCATCTACAATAAGCAAATTCATTCACAACAGGCTAAGCTATGATTGAATCTGAAGGTCAAGGTCACTTTGTCAGGATACTTGTTATTGATCAGGGTCAGATTTGGTCAGTTTAGGGTATTTGGTGGTGGTTTTAGGCTCTGATCTGGGTTTTTGATAAAATACACAGAGACCGACGTCGGTTTAGGTTAACCGGTGATGGTTATGGGTGACCGGTGTCGGTATGGTTGGGGTACAGGAAACTCAATAAAACTTGGTTGGGTGATAGATCCAAGGATTAGATGAAGGTGGAAGGGAAATGGCTGAGATTCGTATGGATCCTAGATATGCACAGAATGATGAAAATCTAGGTATGGATAGTTCAATGGTGTGGGTAAAAGGATGGTCAAGTTTTCATGGAGGTAAAATGGTGGGGAATGGAAATGAAAGTAGAAACTAATAACAAATGTAAAAGGATCTTGCTTAAAATGACAAGGAACCAATGCAGGTTAACAAACTTACTATTTATATGAGCTTGATGCCTAGTTGGTAATGGTGGGTGATCAAATGAACTTGGTGTAGTGTTGGTGCTTCCTCGGATGCTCCCGTGAAGGTAGGTGGCTATGTGATTGCTTCGTGTTGATGGCTATGGGTGTTCTGATGCTTGTACAGATGTTGGTTCTACTTGCATGTAGCTTTGGTTTCGTCACTTGTTCTCAGAAGATGTCTCTCTCTTCTCAGAAATGTGCCAACCTCCAAAAACAATGTGCCAACCTTGAAATAAGGTTGTTTTGGGAGTTAAAAGGTAACCGACGGTGGTTCCGGCTTAACCGGCGGCGGTTAAGGGTAACCGGCATCGGTTAGGGTGGGATTTCCTAGGTTTACTAAACTAGGTAGATCCCCTTGATTTTCTGGGATCTCGTTTCATTTACCCGGATCAGACTGGAAGCTTCCTTCTAACATGCGGGAATGTGGTTAGAGGGAATGTAGGCATTGATTTTTAGGGTTTGGGTAGGTCTTAGTTAGTTATGGCAACTTACTAAGAATAGGTCTTAGGGTGAGGTGGCTTGATGAGGTGTCTAGGTGAGGTGGATATGTGGGCATTATCCCAATTAGGATATAAATGAATTAAATTAATATTATATGAAGGGGGCCATGGCTAGGTGGATGTGTTCTATTTATTTGTTGGGGGACAAGGGGAGTGTGACCTGATTTTAGTGTCTTCCATCAAGCTCCTTGGTAAATTAAAGAACGGTTCTTAACCCTTCATATCAAAATAATCTTGAGAAGAACTTTTTAGGCGCTGAAATCCAATTTTCATGATCACTTCCACATCCTTCCATCAAGCCAAGCAAATCAAAATCAATCAAAATTTTAAAAGCAAACAAAATCAAAAAAAAATAAAAATAAAAAAAATTCAATATATAACTCTCTCTTGGGGTATTTCTAGTATCTCTATCAAGGCTATGGATGCCTAGTTGATGATGAGAGAAATTTTGCGATTAGAATCAAATATATCTCCATCGGGCTATGGATGCCTTCTTTGCCGAAGTAGAGAAATGTACGAATCTCCTTCCACCCTCCATTCACAAATCACCTATCAAAATAAATCATTCCTACACATTGGCTAGCATGTCTTCACTTGTTTTTTATCAAATCTTCCCTTTAAGAAGTAATTAATTTCCACGTGCACACACTATGTCTTTATGAGAAAATAGGATTAGTATGTTACCAAGTGTTTTTTGACCTTGTTCAAACTCTTGCTTTATTCCATATCTTGTCTCATGATTTTTTCCTTGGGCTAATCACCTTTTCATTGTAAATATTCTAGCTACATTTTCCATATCCTTCCATAGCATTCACATTGTTCTTGTATTTTTCGAACATCCATGTGTATAAGATTTCCTTTTTACCATGTTTATAGGAACCTTTTTCCCCTTTTAATAAAACAATCTTCTACTTCTTTTCTATCATATGTTTCTTGGCCAGCTTGCACTGGGGGCATGCTCGCTCCTTCTTAGCACTTCATTGGTTTGAGTTCATCATCATGTTGAACATATCCTTCATGGCCTTGATCCAACATATCTTCTTCTTGTATATATGCGCAAATATTTTCCCTTGTATATTCCCATCTCTTGCTAGGGGCATCTTTATATCTTCTTATTTCCTGTACATAGCTTTGGAAAATTTTTAAAAATGCTAAAAATTCACAAAATCCAAAAAAATGGTAAAACAAAAGCAAAATCCTAAAAATGGGTAAAATTAAATAAACCTAAAAATTTCTAAAATTTTAAAAAATCCTAAACATTGGTAAAAATGCCAAAATCCTAAAAATTCAAAAAATTCATAAATTTAGCAAACACAACATTTACTCAATTGAATTTTTCATACACAATGTCCTCAAACATGAAAAACTATCCTACAAAATAGCTCTCTTCTATTCTCACCTATTCTTGCACGTGACTTGTGGGTTGTTTTGGCCTACCACCATTAAAAAGGTTGGTTCGCCCGCTATGTTTGTACTTCCTTGCATGAATGAGTTGCATGGTACTTTATTTCACAAGGCACATCTATTTTTCACAGGACTTCCTGTCCTCCTTTTATTCACCTTATAATGTATTGTTGCTTGGTGGTGTCATATTTAACCCTTGTCGTATAACTCGAAGGCAGCGAATATGAAGCTAGATAACAAAAACATTGGTACAATTGTCTTAAATGTTGTTTGTTTGAGTGTATTTTTCTGTACTTGTTTGGGTGTTTATCTGTTGTTTAGTTTCTCATAAAGAATTGTGTTTTGTATGTTGCTTTGAATCATTCCTTGCGTATATATATATATATATATATATATATATAATAAAGAGCCAATGACATAGATCAAAAAGAAAAATGATGAAATAAAGTTGTTTTTACATCAGCTGGATGAAAGCTATTTCCATTCTCTTCATCTTCATTTTTCTTCCTTATCATTTTATTCTATGACACTTTTTATTCAAAAACACTTGGGGCAATAGGGATTATTTTTATCCCCCTCCCCCCTTGTTTATTCTATCTGCTTTCCTTCATATTTTTGATCGTTGATCAACTTATTTCATCACCCCATCGACACTCAAGGGGGATCCTTCATTCTACTAATTTTACTTCCATTCCTTCAAAATATATTTTTCTCAGTAATTGTTTACTATCTTTGAAGTGACATCACTTATGCCACCCCAAAGAGGGGTAAATAAAGACACCTAAAATCCATTTATGCGGGTTTAATACTTAAATTGCACTAATTATCCTCTTTCCTATAAATTGATGACACTTCATCAAATAAACACCTCTTCTCCTCTCATTGGGTCAATTAACGACACTTCGCTAATTAACCACGATCTTCACTCTCTTTTGGTCAATTGATAACACTTCGTCAATAAACCATCATTTTCCCTCTATTCCCATTAATTAATTACATTTCGCTAATTAATTATCCTTCCTATCACTCAGGATGTCGATTAACGACCTTTCATTAATTAATGTTTGCTTCTACTTGGGTTAATTAATTATTATTAATTAATTACACTCGCTTCTCTAAATCAATAAATCATCATTTATCACATCAAATTCCTCTCTTATATCCCCCAAATCATATTAATTTTCCTCTAATCAGGTTTTATAAGTGTACATCTACCTATTAATTAATCACACCGATTAAATTAAACATCTCTCAACTCCCATGAGTTGCTAATGACAAATTAAACTCTTCTAAATCAAGGTTACCTTTTCTAAAACAACCTTATCCATTCCTAATCTTGCTTTACCCTTATCCCACATGCACTAAGATGCAAATATCTCTCAAACATGAAGGTTATATAAATAACCCTCCTCCTTCCCTTTCTTCTTACACCTCATTTGCATTAGTGAAAACTATAGGCATTTTGATCTTGAGCCATTCTCCATTGTTGGAAATAGCTTCTCCATCTTACATCCATTCTCTCAAATTGAAGAGCATGGGAAGATCAAAAATGGCCTTGTAGCCATTTCTTGGTGAGATCTCATCTTCAATTCTTGAGGAAACAACACCAATTTGATTGTTAGGTGATCTAATTAGGTTCATTCATTAAGTAGCAATCTCAAAGAGTAGGAATGGCTTGGCATTTAATGGATTTATCATGTTTATGCATTATAGAAGTTGTTTTCCCTTAATCTCTTATCTTGATGGTTCTATAGTAGATTTAGCTTAGCTTTTATACTACTAGGTGTTAGTCTATTTCAATTAGCTTTGCAAGTTTTACATGAACAAAAAATGTGTCATATACACATATTTGACTACTCTTTTACTCTTATTTTTACAGTATGTCCTTATGAGAAGCAACAAATCACATCAATGAAAAAATCAAGCATAATCGACAACAACAATAGGTTCAACATGGTACATAATCATATGCTTCACCACTAGGGTCACTTCCTCTTCATCACCTCCACGCTTCATTTTATTCACTCCATGCTTTCACTTGTATCCATGGTGTGTTTTTGCCATCAATCTACATGGTTATCAGGTATGCATCTCGTATCTACTTTATGTTATCAATCATTCACTCAACAACATAAATTTTGAGCATATGTAGATACTAATTCATGAACTTGGGTACATTTTTAGGTGCTAATCACATACTTGCATTCATATGATTCCTAAGTGAGAAAACTAGTAATTTTCTACTGTTTTTGGCCTTTTTGCTTTGCTTCTTGTCCTCTTTCTAGTATTCTACTCCTTAGTTCCGATTTTGAGCATCACTTATTTATCTTTCTTGGATCTAGAAACTAATGACCATCTAGGTAGCCGAAGGCCCAAGTGCCCTCGTCCCCTCTGGGCACCCCAACCTCTTTGTATCTTGCTCACCCTTTTTTGGTCATTTTTATCTTTTCGGTATCTTATTTTCTTATGGTTCAGCCTTTTAGTGGTTAATTATGGAATTTAACCAAGGGAATCATATAAATACAAAGCTATGTGACCATAATAAAGGACCAAGCTCTAAGCATCTACTATCACCACCTAAGGTTACATCTAAAGACATTCTAAGAGCATTAAAGCATCCATCTAGCTATCATTCAAGGGACAAGGGATTTGCATTTTTTACATACACTTCATAGGAGGAAGTTCATTTTTCCATACACACATCTATTTACATTGCTACATCTAGCTATTTCTCGCTATCAAGTGCATCTTGCGCAAGAACCTCCTAGGGCAAGATTCTTACACATAGACACAAAACGCATGGAGTCTAAGATGTAGTGCAACGCTTGGTTGTAAGTCCATTTTTTTAAGTGATCGTCAAGGTTAGTATGTATTTTCATTTGCATCTTTTTATTTTTAGGATTTGATGTGTTTTAGGGTTTTCATGAGATCATTTGTTTTGCAGGTTAAGGTGATTTCAATAGACATAGTGTGACACACAGGTGATCAACAGTGAAGGTCATCGAAATTGGTGTGACACAAGAAAAATCATATTCCACCATTTTCGCATCACAAATGCCCGGGAGCACACAATGGTGCCTAGGCACCCCTAAACTAATCCAGGTGCCCTAGTCCAAACATATCCAATAGTCGTAGAATTTATCATGCATGGTTGCGATAGTTTCCTCCTCTTATTCATCAGTCTTCCAGATCTAGCATAGTTTGGGATCAATTGCAAAATCAACTAAGACTACTATTCTCTCTCTTGCACCTAGGGTTCTATATTTCTTTATCTTATTACTTTGGTTAGATTTGTACTTTATATATTATTAATCCCATGTGACTCTGTAATTAGGATTTCAAAAATTCAATATTTGTTAAATCGAGTCTGCCACCACCTCAAGACAAATTCCCTACGTCTCACCTCAACCATTTCTCCATATCATGTGCAGGTGGAGAATACTACCAAAGAAGGATAACACATTGGCTCAAGATCTGGCTAGAACCCACCCCACTATGGGAAAGATCTTCCAGGCCCTAGTGGGTATGATCATGACCCGATGTCGAAGAAGAACAATTTGCGGTGACAACATATTTTTTGTTTCCTTTTTATGTAATAGATATTTTTCCTAGGCTCTGCCTAGTTTGGGTGTTTATGTTCATAGGCCTTTTTGAGGCCAAGTTTGGGTTATGGCTTTGAGGAAGGCTCCCAAAAACCTCTTTTTAAATAGGATTTTATCATAATACTTGTTATTTTAATGTAAGATATATTTCATCAAAAAATAATATGGAGTAGCAATAATTCTATGTTAGTAAAAATAATAATAAAATAATACTTTTTGTTAGTGCATGGTGTAATCCACCTATCTAGTATAATATTAGTCTTGAGAGGATATGTAGTAATGTTATAACCATTAATTAAAAATTATAAGATTCTTCTACTACATACTCATAATAAACTTCTCTGTTAATGAGTTACAAGGTTTTAAAAAAATCTTTCTTTCTTCAAGATGACTTTCAATGGGGTTTCTAGTGGAAATCCTAGGGCCTTTGTCACTAAATGTGTAGTAAATATTGTATTGGTTCATTACTTAGAGTATCATCCATTGAATTTGTGGATGGCTCAAATAATGAGGCCACATAGCAAGCTTTAATCCTTGGTTTTCAAGTGAATTTGCAATATGGAATCAAGAGATCAGTGCTTGAAGATGACATAATGAGAATACTTTGGTGTACATAAAAATATTGAAATATTAAAGTATCATCTGCATGGGCCTTGAAAACTAGAAAACTAATGAAAGCATAAGTTATGAAGAGCCTTTGAAAGCATAAGTCAAAGAGATTTTCTAGTCAAATTTTACGGACTCATGGAGTTCCCTAAATGATTATTGGATTTGGGAATTTCCCACATAATATCCTAGTCTTAATATTATCGAGTTATCTTCCTTTTAATTAAAATATTATAGGAATCTATATAGTTGGGTTGATAATATATCACAAGCACTAAGAGGGGGTGAATCAATGCTTGATTAAAACTTTAGAGAATTTCAAGTTCAATTCCACTTGGTTAGGAGAAAGAGAAAAACATGAACATATGATAAAAAAATACAAGAATTCAATAGCTCACAAAACATGAATTATCATGGGAATCCCATGAAGGAGAAAACCCACTTTGAAACCAAGGCTTTATTAGGAACACCAATTCCAAAGCATACAATGATCTCAGTTTGGTTGAGCACCCACTCAACCTATGAAGAAAACACTTAAAAATCTCAAGCACCAAGTTAAAGATAGCTAAGAACCCACTCAAGCTAGTTTAGTAAGCTCTAACTTGTAAGTAACACCTACCCCTCCGATCTAAGCACTTACTTATAGATATACAACAAAGGATTTGATCATATAGTTCCTATGTTGCTCATACAAAATATTATGATCACTTTAATCTTGCTATGTTCACTCACTTTTCCATAAACAATCTCAAGACTTCATCACTCACCTTACCCCATTGTCAAATCATCTTCAAGCATTCATTCGGACAAGTGTTCCTCGCACAGTTTTAAAGCTACATCCTCTGCCAAAAATTCTGATTCACTTTCTTACAACTCTTCAAGTACTTTTATGCATCCCTAGCTCTCTATATTTTTCATTTTCACGTATATACAAGGTATGTTTCTTTTCTTCTTCTAACCGCCAAGAATTCAATGATCATCTCTTCAATATTTCAGTTTTGGATGTTTTCTTGCATGATGAAGTGTCATCTCCTCATGCCAACTTGTTGAAATCTTTCATAACAGTTTACACCCTTTTTGAAACCTCAAAAACATTCATGATCACTCAAGACCCCTTCATGAAAGTTTGATTTAATCAATTTATGTCCAAAAAATGACCCTACTAAAGAAAGAATGACTAAAAGTTCATATTCGTGAACTCATGACATTAACATTTAGAAATGTGATACTACAAGTGGAGTTAGAACTATAAGGATTACAAAAATCCTTTATTCCCTTTACTAACATTTCAATCATTTAAAGTCTATGCTCATATTTGAAGTTAGAACATTTGGGAACTTGAAAGATTTAGTTTATGTGTTTTGAGTGGATGAAGGAATGAAATAGTATTTGATGAATTCATTAAGCACCATTGTCATACTTGTAAGCATATTTAACAATGTCCAAGCCCTTTTCAAACCTTCCAATATCATGACTGAGATTTTATAAAAAGTTTAGGGTGCTCCAAAGAAGAATGATAACACTAATTTCAACTTGCATTCATGAGCAAACTATCATGAAGATCTTGATGTACACTTGGTGATTTAATTTAAAACAAGAAAAATCCTTTAGATGATTTCCAAATAGAGATAAGTTCAAAAATTTGAGAAAATTCATTGGTGCATCTTGGAGATTCAAATATTTTTCCATTCTAAACCATACACGAGAGAATTTACGGCATTGTGTATTCTAGAGAAGACTTAAAATTGATTTTCGATCGAGTGCATACCATTTGTGAAGTTTTAGCCAATAAGAATGCTCCACGCTTCACACTTGTCAAAATTTCCTTGACCTCCACTAGCCATTATGAGAAGAAAACCAATAAGGAATCCCCACACACTTCACACTTGTCGAATATATCTAACCTTGAATGATTTCTGCAAAACATGAGCCAATGATAGATCTCCACATTGATTAACTAAAAATAGAGTTTTTAACTATTTTATGAGCTAATCTAAATAGAAACTAAGTGCTATATCAAGTGCTATATAGATATTTTGCTTTTGTACTTGAATTAATTAAAATAATAGAAATGAAAGGGATATGTTGGTAACCTATAAATAACTTACCTCACTATGTGTTGATGTGGCATCGACATGCGGACTAAGAAGACTATGACCGAATGACTTCGAGAATGGAAGGAGATGATTGTTTATCTGTCCTGAGGCACCTATGAGTGTACTAGGGAACCTCGACGTGCCTTGGTTTGGATTTTGGGTGTTGAGAGCTATTATAATACTCGGGATATGTGTTTGGTAGTGTTGCGAGGAGGTTCAAACCCTACCCGTCTATCGTGCTAGATTCGCCAAATGAATTAAATAGTGACTGAAAAACAAAAGTTTAGTGGGGTCGGATCGTCCTCAACCACCAAACTAGTGGACTTATTATTGAGAGTTGCTCTACAATATAAACCCCGATGTAGTTTTGGTGTGTGTGTGTGTGCGTAGTTTTGTACCTAGGGTGCCCTAGCGCTAATGACGTGGTAATAAAGTGCAATAACTAGATGTAAAATGAAAAATAGTGGATAAAATAGAAAGAATGGAAAGATTACAACCCTTCCCTTTGTGCTTGTGTGATGTAGATGTGATGTAGATATAGAAGAGGCCCAAATATAGTCCCTTTCCTTAGTAGATAGCTTCCTTGATGTGTGTGATGTCCTACGCATACATAATGTGGTGAGTATGCTTTGTTCATATATGGATATGTTGCTCAAATTTAGACACTAGTGACCCGAACTTCGAGTATGACCTAGGGGAATATAGGACCAACCTTGAATAAAGAAATTAAGACTCCAAATCACAATGACACGTGCACCTAAAATCATGAACTAGGGTGCCCAGCAACCATATGCACCTTGATGCGAGATAAAAAGATGACAATTGAGCTAACTATGATATCTAAGACACTATAAGAGATGGCCAAAACTACGAGACAACCGACAATTGATATAGAAAAACAACTAGGATGACTGAATCACTAACCAAAAAAACCTTAGAAATAGGTCACTAGTGAATAATTTTATCATGTGAGATCCATTTGTAAATTAACATACCGACAATATAAATTTAATAGTAGATGTGTAATTTCATGACTACATTTGCCCCCACTTTATGTTGGTAAGTGGAAATCTCGGTAACATAAAGTAGATAAAATGATGCATACCCGAGAAAAATTTGGAGAAGAAAAAGGCAGAGAAGAATGTGCATATGTGTAGTAGAAACATACTAAACCATGGATCAATGGGTCGATCCATGCAATGTATAAAGTGTAAATGTCACAATGAAGTGTGGAATATGAAAATGATGATCCATCTCTTCTCCCATGATTCCCATACTACTTCCTATATCTAAATATGTGAGAATACGTGCACGACTCCTTGTATAATATCTACGTGTGGCCCAACTTCTAGGTCAGGTTGCATCAAACAAAACCCTCGGTGGGAGGATTGCTGCTTTGATACCACTTTGAAAGATCCCTAAATGGGTCTCTCTGTAATATCCCCTTCCCAATTGAAGACCTTTGGCCTATTTTGTCAGCCCGATGGCCAAAGGAAAAATATAAGGGTGACTTAAGTTTTATTAATTTTATTATATTGTGCAAAAAAATTAAAATATAATAGCACATATAATAAATTAATAAACTTAACATTAAAATAGAACCTAGAAAAGTGCATAAAAAGAAAAACACTTATTTAATTTGTATTTTCTAGGGAAAATGGTGACTTGCCTTGGGGGAATAATGGGAACTTAGAAAGGATAAAACATTTCTATTTTGTATTCCCTCTAGGGAAAAAGCGACCAGACTTGGGAGAAGAAAATAATTATTAAATGCCTTTTGTATTCTCCCTAAGAGAAATGGAGGGTGGAAAATGCATTGAAAGAATCATGCAAGCTGATTGGATATTTTGGAGGTTCCTTTGGGTCTCTTCTTCCTTTAAAAGGAGAAGTAGACTTGCTTGAGAGGCATTCGATATTCACTTGATAATTTCTGATTTGTGTCTTAAGCTTGTAGCTTTTGCATAGAAATATCTAAGGATGAAAACCTTTAGTATTTCCCTCTTGTGGACGAAAACCCCCAAGAGTTTGAGAGGAATTTCCATTCAGGAAATTCTATTGGGCTTTCACAGATTTCTACTATTTTCAGCAGTGTTGTTGAAGAATAAAATTGCAGCAGTTGTATGTTTATTGTACCAGTTGGAGCGATCCATCTTTTGGCTGGTTTGCAGTGTATTTGAGACATTCCAAAAATTATGAAATTAATTTATTTTGATTCCCAAAATTCAGTACAATAAGCAGCAATAAATTTCAGACCTGGAATGTCTCAAATACACTGCAAATCAGCCAAAAGATGGATCGCTCCAACTGGTACAATAAACATACAACTGCTGCAATTTTATTCTTCAACAACATTGTTGAAAATAGTAGAAATCTGTGAAAGCCCAATAGAATTTCCTGAATGGAAATTCCTCTCAAACTCTTGGGGGTTTTCGTCCACAAGAGGGAAATACTAAAGGTTTTCGTCCTTAGATATTTCTATGCAAAAGCTACAAGCTTAAGACACAAATAAGAAATTATCAAGTGAATATCGAATGCCTCTCAAGCAAGTCTACTTCTCCTTTTAAAGGAAGAAGAGACCCAAAGGAACCTCCAAAATATCACAAAACTTATCATGGGCTGTTGGTTTGGAAGTTGAAGCACCACTGTGATTCCCTTGCAGAGTGCTATGTGAGGCTCCTCCTCGTGTGCTAGCTGCTCCATAGAGTCTTCTTTGAAGTGGGTGTGAATTTCCAATCAGCTTGCATGATTCTTTCAATGCATTTTCCACCCTCCATTTCTCTTAGGGAGAATACAAAAGGCATTTAATAATTATTTTCTTCTCCCAAGTCTGGCCTTCTACTTCTTTCTTTGCTAAATGCTTTTTCCTAGAGGGAATACAAAATAGAATTTTTTTATCCTTTCTAAGTTCCCATTATTCCCCCAAGGCAAGTCACCATTTTCCCTAGAAAATACAAATTAAATAAGTGTTTTTCTTTTTATGCACTTTTCTAGGTTCTATTTTAATGTTAAGTTTATTAATTTATTATATGTGCTATTATATTTTAATTTTTTGCACAATATAATAAAATTAATAAAACTTAAGTCACCCTTATATTTTTCCTTTGGCCGTTGGGCTGACAAAATAGGCCAAAGGTCTTCGATTGGGAAGGGGATATTACAGTCCTCCCTTCCCAAAATTGTTTTCCCTCAAGCAATTTTGAATTTGTTTTGTCCAAGTGCCATGCACAATAGACAAAACATGCTGAAGTGATCCGCAAGCCTGGCACCTGTACCTGTCAAGTGGGCTAAGACTTGCCCCCATATATCTTCCACGAGATGCTCATATACATGTACTTGGAGCAATGGTTCAACAAACTTCAAAATGAAAACTTCATCTTCTACCATATCATGCATCTCATGATGAAAATAAATTGGAATGGGCAGCAATAAATAAGAAAACTTCATCTTCTACCATATCATGCATCTCATGATGAAAATAAATTGGAATGGGCAGCAATAAATAAGACACATTATCATTCACCTCATACCTTGGAGTACCCTCATTCTTTGTCTTTATGATGACTTGACTTTGGTGCACCAAATTCTGTGTATCCTTGTACACAAAGGGTTGAGTATCTTCACCAAACAACTTATCATGAGCTGCTGGTTTGGAAATTGAAGCACCCTGCAATTCCACACAAGTGTCTATGTGAGGCTCCTCCTCATGTGCTAGCTGCTCCATAGAGTCTTCTTTCGTGGGTGTAGACTTCCTGGAGACGATGATCTCCATACTTAACTATAAATTCCTTTCGCATCAATTGCCTTCATCTTTTCCTTGAACTCTTGTAGGTGTTGTCTTGCTTGGCGGCTATCAACCTAGCAGCTCTAGCTCTACTATTCCATTCCTCACACTTTTTAAGAGTTTCCATTACATCTTCTTCGCTTGCATATATGAACTTCTTCTCTTGTCTATTATCAATTTCCCTAGCAAGCAAAGTTTCACTAACACCATTATTTTGCTCAATGGAGACCATACCTTTTGAAGCCTCTTCTTCTTCATTTGGTTGTAGATCAGATTTGTCCTCCTCTACCCCTTGCTCCTCTTTGTTCTTTGGTACATCAAACCTCTCCATGAACCTTTGGCTGCAGTCATCAAAGAAGTAGACAGATTCTTCCCCTTGGGTCTTTATCAAATGATACCACCAATCCTTTGCTATACCTTCCAAATGATAAGGGATGAATTTGAGGGCATCATCCACACACATAGGATTTGATAGCAAGTATGCCTCCAATTCTAACAACCATGATCTCACAAAGGTGAATTCTCTCTTCGTATAATTTTATGGAGTCATGAGTTGGTGTGACCGGATCCATGACTCGAAACATCCACCTCGCTTTCTTCATTTTATTAGTACCATCAAAAATAGAAATCTTACCCCGCCATGGTAGTAACTTTCTAAAGAACTGCATGTTTAATGCCCTTTTTCTGCTTACATTCAAATCTGATTTTTTTCTTCACTAGGTTGGGAGGATACACTACTCTGATACCACTATAATGTCCCCAAATGAACATATTTGACCCAAGTTGGATTTTGGGCAAATCCAAACCCCATAAGCAATATAATAAATTACTTATCAAATCAAACACTGCAGATCTGAATTTTATATGAGAAGTGTGACTAGGGTGGAGTGAAATACCACCACAAATCAGCCCCTAAATCTATATCATTCCACGCAAATCTGATACCACTAATTTATAAAGCCCAAATATGTATAAAAATGTAGATTTCTGATATAAACAATGCTGCAATAAATTATTTAAAAACCATGTCTGCAGCATAACTTCAAAAATTCATATCTTTTGCTAGAGAAGTCCAAATGAGCTGAAACTTTGGATCTTGGGCCACAAAAATATGAAGAATAATATTCTAAAATTAGTTTTCACACAAAAACATGAAACACTAATTTTTCCCTAAAAATTAGGTCACCCAACACATTTAGGGCATCAAATTAGCTCCAAAATTATGAAATAAGAGATTGACCCATTTAGGGATCTTTCATGGTATCGAGCAACAATCCTTCCACCTGGAGGGTTTTGTTTGATGTAGACTAGAGAAGTTGAGCCACATAGATATTATACAAGGATGTAGACACGTATTCTCATAGATTTAGATATAGTAAGTAGTACGGGAATCATGGACAGAAGAGACGGATCACACAAACATGGTAACTACTATTCACGGTAGAAATGACTTTACCCCCGTGGTGTGAGTGAGTTGATTTACCGGTATATTCTTTTCATCATCAGTATGATTGTTTCCCATCAGAAATGATTCGAGACCATGAGACAAATTCTTCGATGGAGATATAACTATGAATAGGCCGAGAGATAGGCACAACCCAAGAAGAAAGATCTCGTATCGGTGGCTATGCTGCCACAAAAAGTTACATCTCGGAAGGCACAACAGAGCACCCATCCTGCACTAAGAGAGGAGGGTAGAGTGAGAGGTTCCCCAAAATATTTATGTGATAGGAGACACACAAAAGAGAGGAGACCCATGAGGAAACTTCTTTTAACATAGACCTTTGTAGCCTCCTAGATTCCTACAAAGGGAGGAGCCACCATTAGTTGAGGACCCACTTGAGGGCACATTATTTCAAGATACTATGATGGGCGCAGCATATGAGTGGAGAGCTCTGACAGAAATAAAGGATGAGGAATGCCTTTCACCTCCACCCACCATGTATTGTTCAAAGGAGGGAAAGATTGAGAGCTAGAGGGAGGCACTGTTTACAGAGGTACGAATGCCTTTCACATAGGCTTAGAAAACAAGAATAGGAGTTGGGTTCAAGTAGGCCACTAACAAGGTGACCCTTTCCACATTTGATGGTAGTGGAAAAATTAGTGCCAGTATGGATTCACAAGCTCGACACATATCTCACTCTCAAACCTATGCAAGAGCAGGAGGCTATCCAATTTGCCACGTTGCACCTGGAGGGAGTAGCGTATGATTGGTGGCACCATGGGCTAGTCACTCAGAATCATGATCTTCTATAATCATACATGGAGTTTAGTGAGAGGTTGATTGCGAGATTTGATTGCAAGGATGTAGATCTTTACTATAGAGACTTGGCACAACTTCAACAAAGTGGACACGTTGATGCATACATCAAAAAATTACAGCGTATAGCAGTAATGGTGCCAGAGATTCCTGAGAGGCGAGTGGTGATGTTGTTCATTGAGGGACTTCATGACAGTTGAGGGGATTGGTCAAGGCTCTTAAGCCTAGGACTTTGCATGAGGCTATTCGGACAGCCTTGGACTTAGACATTACTCCAGTTCAGCCCCAAAGGAAGAACATCAAGGAGGAAAAATCATAACAACAAGAGCAGCCCACTTCTTTGAAGGTTGAGTTTACACCCAAGATGGAGACTGTTTCAAAGAATGAGCTTCGCCGGAAAAATTTATGCTTTCATTGCAATGATCCTTGGGAACCGGGGCATAGGTGTCTTGGGAAAGGCAAAATACATCTCATAAAGGTTGAGGATGAAGATTCAGGGGATGAACAGGAGCAGCCAACACCAGACATTGCAAATGATGGTAGACTCACCTATCTTTCGGGAGCACCCAAGTTTAATCCATTCATGTTTGAAGGCACAATGTTCGGGTGTAGGATCATGGCACTTCTGGATAGTGGATCTACACATAACTTCATAGATGCAGGTTTGGCAGACAAAAAAGGTTTGCAATATGATAATTTTGAAGGTTTTGATGTGGCTATAGCAGGTGGTCTCACTCTTCCTTGCAAAAAGAAGGTCAACCAAGTAAGCATTTTATTTGGTGAGTATACACTTTGTGATGACTTCTATGTTATAGATTTGAAAGATAATAATGTTGTGCTTGGTATGCAATGGCTTCATTCATTGGGAAGAATCACCCAAGATGTGCAAGCTATGGAGCTGAGTTTCCTACATAAAGGGAAACAAGTCACTTTGAGAGCACTCAAGTACACGCTGCCCCATCAAATGGCAGCCAAGTCTATGTTAGTTTGGGACAAGGAACCATCTCGTGAAGACATCTACGAAGATTTTTCACTTCATTGCATCATGGGACAACAAGGACAAGATGAAGAATACGAAAAATTTGGGCCATTCATGAGGAGGATCATGGCACTATTCACAAGTAAGTTGCATGATTTCTTTTTTGCAGCAGTTGAGCAATTTTGTATAGTGCATGTGAAGCCATTTAAAGGGCTTAGGATGATTTGGGATCCAGGAGTTGTTGAGGATGCAGATTTGCTACTTGTGATTGCTTGGGGGCAAGCAATCTCGGGAAGGGAGGACTGTAATGTCCCTCTTTTCGAATAGATCTCATTGAAGACCTTTGGTCCTTTTTGTCTACCCGACGGCCAAAGGATGTGTCAAGGGTGACTAAGTTTTATTATTTTATTATATTGTGTAAATATTAAAATAAAATATTATAAGTTGCACATATAATAAATAATAAGCTTATTAATAAAATAAAAGAGTTAAATGTAAAAATACAATTAATTTTAATTGTATTTACCATAGGAGAGTATGACTTGTCCATGTAATAGGAAAATAGGGAAATGTGACATTAGCTTCCTTAGAAAAATGCGACTTGGACAAAGGAGGAAGAATGGAGTTTTGAAAGAATAAAAATTATTACTCCTCCCAAGAAAATGCGACCTAGTCTAAGGAAAATTTGGGGCACATGTCTAGAAGAAATCACTTCTTGTGATTGGTTGAGTTGGAGGTCCATTTGGGTCAATTTTCCCTTTAAAAGGAAGGGTCGACTTAGAGGAGGGACATCATATGATCATTTTATCAATCCATATTTTTATTATCAGATTTTGCATTGTTAAGAGCTCTTGCTTTTATCAGAGATTCCAAGGAAAAAAACCCTTGTGGATTTCATCTCTTGTGGATGAAAACCCCAAGGGATTGAGAGGGGATTTCACTCAGAAATTTCCAGCGTTGTTAATCAGATTTCCAGGTTCATTTCAGCAGTGTTTGTGAAGAGTTTTTGAAGGTATTTTCAGTGGTTTTTGAGCAGCAGTTGGATCGATCTATTGTGGGTAGTTTGGCAGCAATTTCAGAGGTATTTCCCTCAAAAATATTTGTCAAATATTCTCCATAATATTGTAAACCAAATCGCTGTATTTTCATCATTTTCTGAAGTATATTTTGAGGGTTTTCAGGCAGAATATTAAGCAGACTTCAGATCTGATTTCTGGGTTGTTTGGCTGCAATAAATTCAGTTTTTTTGCATGATTCAGTTTCTAAATATTTGGGTAATCATTTGAAATCAAAAATATAACTTTTGGGTGTCATTTGCATTAAGATCTATCTTAAACCCTAGTCGCATTTTCTCAAATAAATCCAGATCTGCATTAGGGTAATTGCCATAATTATCATAGATCAGTATTTGGTGTTTTTTATTGACCTAGAGTTGTTGGAAAACAAGAGAGACCCATTTAGGGATCTTTCAGATGCATACTTGAGAAAAATTTGGAGAAGACAAAGTCAGTAGAAGAATGTGCATATGTGTAGTAGAAACATACTAAACCATGGATCAATGTGGCTGATCCATGCAACGTACAAAGTGTAAATGTCATGATGAAGTGTGGAAAATGAAAATGATGATTAGATGATTTTGGACGTGGTTAAATATCAAATAGGTGGGTAGGGAGTGATTAGTTCCCAACTCGAACACTAGTAAATGAAATGGAATGATGGAAGGATTTGGGCATCCTAACACCAGAGGAAGAGTGCAGGGAGAAAAGTGTGTTAATCTCCAAGATTTAACTACATCCCCAAGATCTAGCCACTGCAGATGGACTCAGATAAAAAAGGTGGTGATTTTGGATCCAGATGAATTCGGTTTAAACAATTGACCCATATAGGAGTGATAAGGGAAATGCACTTTTCCCCACTTCACGAGTGTTGTTGAAATGTAAAGGCTTCCAAGTTAGGTCATGAGGAAGTAGTCGTGATAGAGAATGAGATGGCTTCCAAGTTAGGTCATCTGGAAGCGAGCGCAATAGAAAATGAGATGGCTTCCAAGTTAGGTCATGAGGAAGTGGATGCAATAGAGAATGAGATGGATTCCAAGTTAGGTCATCTAGAAATGAACACAAAGTATAGAATAAAATCCCAAGTTATGTTGTTTGGGAATGGAATGGTGAATGTAACTCCCAAGTTAGGTCATTTGGGAGACTTCTCGTGGATTTGAATGGTTTGATTTGAACATGTTGGATTTTGATTGGTTGCTTTTGGTTGGTTACTTATGAAAAAGTTTTATTCTAATTACCCCCAGGTTAGGTCATTAGGGGAACGTTACTAGGAATTGATAAGATGTCGTGTAAGATGGTTTTTAGTCATTTGTTGCCCCTAAGTTAGGTCATTAGGGGAAGTTGATAAGTTACGATGTACAAAGGTGTTTTTAGAAAATGTTACACGATTGTTGCCCCCATATTAGGTCATTAGGGGATATTGATGGTGAAGTGTCATGGTATAAGTTGTGAGGTGTTGGATTCATGATTTTGGGATGCACGGTGACATAAGGGGGATTATAGGGGGACCCCCAATGATATGCCCCCTTTCGATGAAAGAGGGAGTGGTGAGTGGAATATTCTCTAAGCTAAAAGTAATGGCAAGAGGTTAAAACATGGTTGTAATGAATAGAAAATATTAGGATGGTGTATAATGTGTATAAAACATGTGTAGTATGGTGGTAGGAGGAATTCTGAAAATAATAATGCAAATGGGGTGTAAATCGGAGTAAAAATGCTCAAGATATGACCAAAACGGTGTTGCGTGTATTAGTGGTGATGATAAGCACAAAATGTAGGCCATAGTAAAGGTGGCATTTGTAATGGGATTATAAATAGGAAAGTGAAAAGGTAACTTATCATTTCATTTGTTTTCGGTGTGAATGTAAGAGTGTATGCGAAGCGAGTGAGGATGCCTCAAGCGAGATCACTTTGTCTCGACCTTTGTTTGAGAGAGTAGTGACTGCGGTAGCATCACGTACGAATGTGGAGTTGGTAAGTGTGTTATTTTTTCTAAAATGTAGGGTGGCATAGGATGTTGAGTTGAATTTTTGCCTTTTTGATAGTTTTTTTTTCTTGGCATTTGGGACTTGGGAAAAATCGATGAGGGCACTAGTGACCCTTAGATCGGAGTGCCCACATCTTGGTGCTTTAGTGTCCTTCTCTGGGATGCCCCACTAGATGTTGGGTGCACTTTGGTCCAAAATTTTGGATTTGTCATCATCTGCTATGGAATGTGTTTCTAACATTTTGAGAAGTTGTATTTGATCATGGAAAGTGTTCTAATCATTAGATTTGTCTTGGTTTTATGTTGTGCGAGATGGATATACACTCAAGAGAGTTTCACCGTGGTCAGAATCTGAGTACACTATTGGGATTGGGTTTCTTAGATGATGAGTGCGATGTGTTGGACCATGCCAGTCTACAACATATAAAATGGATGGGGGATGTGCCCCATAATATTCCTATATTGAATGCATTGTGTGAGAGATGGTGTGCAGACACATGGAAATTTTGGTTTCCTACGGGAGAGATGACAATGACATTGGAGGATGTATATCGCATACTACGGTTGCCAATGGTTGGGGAGAGAGTACAGGTGATGGTGGTAGTGGATATGGAGTGGCAGATGTGCTTGGCTAGGTGATATTTTCTAGGGCCCAGGTTCCCATAGAGGCCCATATTAGTCTAGATGTGATTATAGTTGAGGGTTTCACATTTACGGAAGTTCATCATAGTGGTGATAGCATCTTGTATAGCAGTGGAGGGAGGGGGTGTTGACATCTTGTATAAGATGCATGACATATGTCAATGGATGGATAGAGGAGGATGGGATGAGATATGCATGGGCATGGTGTGTGTTGGCCCACATGTACAGGGACTTGTATCGGTTTACGCATAATGAACATGGTGGGGGTATAGGGGCCACCACATTGCTACATGTATGGGCATATGAGCACATAGCCATTGTGAGGTCAGTTGGAGGGCCACGAGGAGAGTGGATGTGGCTGAGATATTTGTGTGACGTTGGGTGGATATTCATGGTAGGAATATGGACATAGATAGCTTTAGAGCATTGATAGATAGGATGGGGCCCAGTCGTGACATGGAGGTCATAGCGTGAGTATGGTTGATGGCATGAGGATGTGATAAAGATGTGACGTATTTAGAGAACCATGTGGTTAGATGACCACTTTCTAGGTGTAGCGAAGCTGTTTCAGGTGGAGAGAGTGTCGCAGTAGGTTATAATGACACAAGATGTGCCCCCAGAGCCATATATATGGTTACGAGGCCATGAGAACTCCTAGGAGGTTCGAAAATAGGCGGGGCCCATAGCGGAGCAGATTAGTACCACCAGGGTTAGATGTGGTAGACCCATCCATAACGATTGTGGATGATGATGATGCGGGAAATGCGAGGATTATCAAGCGTGGTGGGAAACACATCGATGTGTGTTGTTATACCCAGTATTTTCGAGATACTATGGAGTTACCAAGTAGGAAGAATGGGTGAGGGATGAATTCTCGACCTTGTAAATGCGTGTGCAATGGCAGATCATAAGTATTTGTAAATATTGATGTGCTTAATGAATTGTTTATGTTGTGTTTAATATGTGGTTTACTAACATGAGGTTGTATGTTGTCTATGTAGGGGATGCCTATTGGTCGTAGATAGGAGACACATCGATCTTCATGTTGACATGGAATGTGCCTAGCGATGTGCTATGTAGGGGGATACTAGAGCGCATGGATGACATCATGGGAAAGCATGCCCATTTGTTTGAGCTAGTAGCCATATCAACGATGACATGTATGGTGTTTTTTAGCAAGGATGAGACATGGGAGGAGACTTGTCACACTTTGGGAGGCGGTAGGTGGTGGTTAGTTGGGTCGGGATTGTTCATCGATATGTATATTTGTAGCGTTAATTATCAAAGAAAAACATGGAGATTGTGATGTTGTGTGTAGACAGTGGAGAAGTTTCAGGGCCGTAAAATGTGGTGTTGCGTTGGTGGGGAGGCATCGAGTTCTAGGGCTCTCGTGATACATAAGAGTGATAGTGATGATGAGTTGTGATAGTGATGATCATATATGATGTAGGGGCCTTGCCCCCAATGATGAAACATGTTTTTGTGATGATGATTATATGAACGCTATATGTATGGACACCTATTTTGGATATGTATGCGATCAATAATTGAGATGTTTTGTTATTTTTGATGTAATGGAAATCATATGGTTGTATGGTTATTGTTCTAGTATGTGTATTGTGGTGTATGTGATGAATATAAATTTGTATGATGATGTGAGTAATGGTAGATAGAATATGATGATGTAGATAACTTGAATGTAATGTGATTGATGAGATGAATAAAGTATGTAGTGTGTAGGAGCAATGTAATGGTGATAATATAAATGTGAAAATAGATAAATGTATCGTAATAAAGATGTGAAAATGTAAGATAATGGTAATATGATAAAGTGATGAAAGTAGGAGGGGGATTAACAATTCCCCCAAATGTATGGATGAATAGGCTCATGTATTAAGACCCTTAACAATCAAGGATAAGCCCCATAAGCAAGAGTGCGTCATCGGGAAATTATTGAGGTGTGCTAGATAAACTATGGAGTGCATATTGATAGGTTATTAAAACTAATCCCTCAATAGTTGTGTAAGAACTATAAGAACATAAGTGCATCATTGGGGGGTAAGGTGATAATGATCACCTATCGATGACTAGGATGATGGGTGGAGGTGGATGCATATGGAATAGATGGAGCATGAGTGTATGAACCAAAGTGTGTGTCATATGGAGTGACCATGGGATATGCAGAGACCAAAAAAACCCATGGGATGGATGTGATGGATAGTGTGAGTGGGGCGGATGTAATTAATATGGAGGTGGAAGTAATGGAGGTGGTGGATAATGAGCATGTGATGGTGGTGATTGATGAACAAACTGAGCACTAGGCATAAGAGACCTAAGGGGTGTATGCCTACGCTTTCGTGGTGAAGGAGACAATGATTTCTCATGAGAGGCAAAATATATGACACCAAGTGTCCTCTAAATATTGTAACCTCTCATGTAAAAAAAGACAATCATTGTCACGATGGCCACTAATATGGTGGTAATTATAGTAATATTGATCATGTTGTCATTGTAACCGGTGTGGAGGGTGGTGGTGATTGGAAGGAAGCTGAATTAATTGCTCAGTAAGTAATATACGTAAAACATCATGAGGTTGAGCATTAGGTGAAAAACACAAAGGCTTATGGTATGGAGGTGAAGTAGCAATAGTGGTAAGTGGTTCCAGAGGTGGAGAGACATGTGTAGGAGATGGAGGAGGAGAATGAGGTTGTTTCCTATGTACTTTGGGTTGAGCTAAGGGTTTCTTTGGAGTGTTGCTTGAGAGGTGGAGTAGGAGTAACATTGTTTTTTGGAGCTTTAGACAATGGTGGAGGTTGCTGAGGATAGAGAACTGGAGATGTAAGTGGAAGAGCAGAGGGCCTAGTAATTAGGGATACAGGGGAAGGCTCTGCGAGAGAAGAAGTAAGAAGGTCATGTTCTAGATCAATAACCTTATAACACAAAAGGATAAAGGATTCACAAGTATCATATTGTAAGTGTTGTTTGAGAGGAGGAATAATACCATGATAGAAGAGGAACTACTTTTCCAACTCACTAAGATGAAAGATAAGTTGATGTATGCATGCATTAAAGTGTAAGATGTAATCCTGAATAGGTTCGGAAGATCCCTGATGGAGAGTGGGAATGTGATCGTATGTGACCCTAGGACCAACATTGATAATAAACCTATGAAGGAAGGCATCCTCCATGTCGTAGAAAGTGCTAATAGAACCAAAAGGGAGATGGGTGTACCATTGAAGTGCATCATCAACTAGACTAAACCAAAAGGCCTTAAGTAATAGTCGATCATTGGAATAAGAGGCCATAAGAGTGTGATAATGTGCAATATGAGCATGAGGATTTCGGTACCGTCGAAGCATGTAAATGTGGGAATGGTGAAATCCTTAGGAAAGGTTGAGTTATGGATTTTTTTGGGAACGAGATTACCATGCAAGGAATTGTTATCTATAGACGCGTAGTAAGCCCTACTTTCTAAGGTGAGAGAGTGAACCTGAGACTAAAGTTGTCCTACAACATGCATGAGGGATAGGATGTCCTATGATGGAATATAAGAAGATGGTAACAAGGTATTAAGAGGTTGGAGCTTTCCATTATGTGTGATCGTAGGTATATCAAAAGGGGAGATAGTGGGCTCTGAATCTAAAGATACGTGAGGAGTGTGAGTCAAAGGATCCACATGAGAGGATGAAGGGGAAATATTACTAGAAGTAACATGTGGTGTGGGTAAAGTAGAAGAAGGAAGCGTAGATAAGGTAGGAGTATAATGAGAAGAAACACAAGGTGGAGACTCATGCACTATGGTAGAAGAAATCACATGAGAAGAAGAAGATGGAAGAGGTGAAGCACTCTCAACAGTGTAGAAAGAAGGGGACTCCTTAGGAACAATAGACAGAGTGGTATGGTTAATGCTAGCCAAAACACTACTATCAATGGGATCATCAAGGTAATAAGAATGTGCCAATGAAATAGAATGGGATGTTAGGAAAACATAATGAGAAGTGGTAAGAGACATGCGAGTAGCGATAGGAGTGGTGGAGGAGAGGTAGGAGGCAGATTAGGTTGGGAATCAATGCCTAACAGATAATCAATGATAGAAGGATCTAAAACATCTAGTGGCATATCAGAAGAAGAATAAGAAGGATCACATGCCACTAGATGACATGGTGTACAACGAGTAAAAGCAACGGGGTCATCAACAAGGCATATGCCGATAGGAGAGTCAACAGGATTGGTGGGCACATGTTTTTGACCTTCTAGGAGGAGTTGTTGAGTGGCATCAGTAAGGTCATAGGAGTACTATATAAAGTTGTAAGTTCAACGATGGTAGCCTCATCGTAAATGGGGTTGAAACTAAAATGTGACATGATAATAATAAAAGAAGATCTATGCTAATGACAGATAATCAAAAAGTAAAAATGTTCAAAATGTTGAGTTCACCAAAATGATTAACTAAAAATAGGGTTTTTAACTATTTTATGAGCTAATCTAAATAGAAACTAAGTGTTATATCAAAGTGCTAGAACTAGATATTTTTATTTTGTACTTGAATTAATTAAAATAATATAAATGAAAGGGATATGTTACTAACCTATAAATAACTTACCTCAATGTGTGATCGGTGTGGCGTAATGGTATGCAGATTGAGTAGGCTATGACCAAATGACTTCAAGAATGGCAGGAGCTGACTATCTTTCTCGTAGCACCTAGTAGTGTACTTTGGAGCACCACGGGGTGTCTTGGTCTGGATTCTAGGCGCTAGGAGCTATGAAAACACTCAAGATATTTTTTTGGCAATGTCACAAAGAGGTACAAAATATTGCTTGTCTGTCACGCTAGATTCATCAGATGAACTGAATAGTGACCTACAAAACAAAAGGTTAGTGGGGTCAGACTGTAATCAACTACCAAACTAGTGGACTTATTGTTAAGATTTGCACTACATTACAAAACTTGATGTAGTTCTAGTACGTGTGTGTGTGTAATTTTGTGCCTAGGGTGCCCTAGTGCCAATGACGCAGTAATAAGGGGAAATAACTAGATGTAAAATGTAAAATAATGGATAGAATGGAAAGAATGGAAAGAATACAACCCTTTCCTTTGTGCTTGTGTAACTAAGATGTGATGAATATGTAGAAGAAGCCCAAATGTAGTCCCTTGCCTTAGTAGATAGTTTCCCTTGATGTGTGTGATTTCCGCCCATAATTTGGTGAGTATGCTTTGTTTATATAGGGATCTCTTGCTCAAATTTCAACACTAGTGACCCAAAACTACCGATTATGACCTAGGGAATACATGGGTGACTTTGTTAAGACCGACCTCAAATAAAGAAGTTAAAACTACAAATCACGATGACATGGGTTCCTAAAATCATAGACTGGGGCACCTTAGGGTGCCCAAGACAACCTGTTAGCGAGAAAATTTTCCAGGGACAAATTGATGGACTTCTTGCCAACGCTTAAGGAGTCTAAGTCCATCTACTTAACCGGTGCAACTTTTGTATATGCATGTGTGAGTGACAAAGGTGGATTTTCCCTGGCAGCTTTTTGGCGGGATCCAATAGGGGCACTCCACTGACCCTATGGAAAATATAGAAATTTCTTTCTAGAGAGGAATTATTTTGGAAGTGGGAAAGGGAGTGAGAATATGAGGTAGGGGAACTAATGCTGCAGGTAGAAATTCAGATTCCTATACACACTAGTTAGAAACTTCATCACATGCACTACATTAAGAGGAAACAACTCTGCAAGTAGCAATAAGACCAAATATAATTTGATAAGCACAAATTATCATGAAATCCCTTAGTAAAAGAAAGCTAGAACTTACATCTTCTTGTATTGATTGCTCAAACTAAAGTTGTACATTGTGGGGAAATAGAGGAAATTTGAGAATGAGGGGAATGGAAGAATTTGACTATCTCCTTTGTTCTCTCAATGCACTCTCGAGTTTACAAAATCAATCACCAACCTTTGAAATGGGAATGGATTTACAATTTATAGAATGAGATATGACTCTTCATCTACCCCCCAATGCCTTTTCATATGTCCTCACACAACTTAAAACTTTTCAATTTCCTAGGAAACTTTTAAGTCCCTTTTTATAACATAAAGGTGACTTATTACATTAGGAACATTAATACATATGAAAAATTGCAACCCTAATGAAAAATTAGAACATTAAGAAGAGAGAGAAATTTGGGGGAAGAGGAGAGAGAAAGAGCAAGAGAAGAAGAAGAGGAGATGTCATTCCTAATGAAGTCCATTGATCCTCATTGATGGAAAGCTCAATGTGATGAAATTTTGAATCTTCAAACTTGTGTGAAAATCCTTCCAATTGTCTCATAGATTATTTGGAATGAGTGTTTAAAAACACTACTGGATGGTTTACACGCCAATGACTCGTAATCTCCACCCTACACAAGATACTCCTGTAACTTGAGCCACGAAGTGAGTGTCGGAGACACTGTTGAATTCCCTGAGATGAGTCTCGAATTCCCTATGAGAAATTCCCATGGATGATCCAAAATGATGGTGTTGACTTGAATGATCATCCCTCTATGTCCCATTGTGCCAAACTTGCCCTTTGAGAATGACTTGCTATTTTTAGTAAGTACAGATGGGGCAACTTACTATTTTTAGTAAGTGTCATAGTTAGATTTTCCCAACCTCAACCAACTATGGTAGCTTGAATTATTTCTTCTTACTTGTGTTCCTCTTACTTTTTGGACCAACTGGCTATTTATAGCAGGGGCTTGTGGAACCACTTACTATTTTTAGTAAGTGTCAATTATGAGCCGAGATGACCTTTTTGATGACTTTGCCTGTGATACTCCCTTTGTGTTCACTACCTTATTTGTAGCCTCTTCAAATGGTGGCTTACCCAAAGAAACATACCCCTATGTAGGAAGGCATGCTATTTTTAGTAAGTGCACCATGGATGTCAGATTGTGACAAAACAAGTTTTGAAAATCTAGGTCTTATTCTGGGATTCCACGCTCTACATTTTGAGTAATTCCTTTGTCTGAACAAGTGGTAAAATGATATTTTCATTGGTGGGGGAAGGATATTGAAAAAAAAATCCCTCCATATCCCTAAAAATAGGGACTTCATGGCATGAAAACTAGTTTACGTGGAAATAGATTTTTCAATGATCATTCCCTCCAATTTTCACGTGATTTTGCCCACTAGAACCCTGAGAAGTGAAGAGGTATCTCATTGCAGTTTTTGTAGATGTTCTTCATGTAATAGGAATAACTCTGATAAAAACTCAGTCCTCCATATTCCTAAAAATAGGGACTTCATGGTGTAAAAACTAGTTCACATGAAACTATATTTTGTAAAGATAATTCCCTCCAAATTTTGCGTGATTTCGCCAACTAGAACCCTAAGAAGTGGAGAGGTAGCTCACTGATTTTTTCCACTACTATGTCATGGAGGCCATTAATGGAGATTGAAATTTGTAGGTATTATTTTTTTCTCTGTTTGCAATGAAATCAACTCCATTGTGATAGGTTTTTTCTTCTTGTCTCATTGGTGAAATTTATCTTCGATCCAGTTTTCGGTTTGACGGAAATTGAGCTTTGTTCTTTGTGGAGCTGGAAGTGAAATTTATTTTCTATGAGCATTCCTTGCTGAAAATGGGAGGTTTGAAGGTGAGTTTTAATTTCTTTTGAGAGTGAAGAACTCTACAACAAACGATTCTTTTTTTTGTGCACTGGCTTGCAAGATATGTTCGAATCTTTATCTCACGACAATGGAGGTTTCTGAAGAATTCCTTCACTCTTCTCTTTCATTCTTCATTCCTCTGGATCTTTTTATCAATATTTTCTTTGAAAACTATGCATATTCATGGATTAGAAGGTTTTGTTTCTATGGAGGATCTGGTTCGAGCAACAATGGTGGACTGAGGTGTTCCTGCAACTTTTCTTCCTATGAGGTAGGGAAACAACAAGAAGCGACAAACAGTTAATTTTTTTTTCAAATTTTTGAGTTTTATTTGGGAAAATTTTCATGTCCCTGACATCCCTCACCTCAAAGGGATGTGAGGGACATCAAATTCCATGGTGAGCAAGGTGATGACACGTGGTAGAGATCCGATGATAGGGAATGAAGGCTAAAAAATCAGCTTTAAAGCACTGAGGGGCTGGAAGTTGGTCATATGGGTGACCAGAAGTCTCCTTAGGGGATGGGCACATTTTTCCATGTTTTATGTCCCTAACCTTGAGGGATGTGAGGGACACAAAATCCCTCCAGCTCCTAGAGTTGACACGTGTCCTCCCAAAATTTGACTAACTCTCGAACTCGCTCCAAGAGGGCAACTTGAAACGATGATAACATGAGACGCCCATGGACATTTTTGATGAAATTGTATATGATATTGAATGGAAATAGCCTTCTAAATCCAATGGAGTGGATATAATGTCTTTATTATTCCATAATATCCCTAAAAAAACGTATTTTTGATCTCGTGCTCTACATGTACATTAGAAAAACTACTTGCAGAGCCATTGCACCAAAGTGTTGTGAAAAACCTAATTTCACCATATTTTATTCCTTGAAATTCCATTTCATAATCGATGTTTTTTTTAATACTAACTTCATCCTAAGCTCCTGGAATCACCTTCGGAAGCTCAACAACTTTTTTGACTGTACGTATAGGCTTCATGAACCTGTGAACCTTGTTTTTGATCAAACTGCTCCAAACTCTCCAAATCTTCCCTGAATATTCCAAAATAACTTCCATGATGTTTATAGGCCTTCAATTCACCTCCATGTTATATTTTTCTCCTCCGTTCCAATCCAAGGGGTTGCTCCAGTCCTAGGGAAGGCCAGTGATAGCCCTTCCCAACACTGCCCAGAGATAACATTTTTCAAGAACTCCTAAAATCACCTAGGGGATTGAATTGAATTTCCTAATTCACCTAGGGGTTGTGTTAACATCAACTAGGAGGTCATCAGAACTGACTGGGTAGACTTGGGGTGCCTCGAAGGGTAAAACATGAAAAATTTGGCATAGGGGTATAATTTTCATGCTTGGAAATTGACAATTTCCTTGTTGCATATTTGCATGAAAAAAACCCTAGGCACCTTGATATAGACATAAAGACAAAAAAATAATATATGTGCATTAGAAAAACTGCTTACAGAGCCATTTAACGACATCCGAAACACTATAAGAGATGGAAAAAATGCAAAGACAACTAACGGCTGATTTAGACAAACAAGTAGGATGACCGACTCACTCGACCACAAAAACCTAGAAATATATCACTAGTGAATACTTTTATCACATGAGATCCATATATAAATTAACATACCCGGTGGTATAAATTTAATAATATATGTGTGATTTCATGACATACATTATTACTTCGTAATTCAATTTCATTTCTAAGGACCTTGTTAAAATACAAATCATAAACCAATCGAGATAGCCCCATCGTACCTTTATGGTGTAAGCTTTATCAAAGTGCAAAGCTTAAACCAATAGGAAGGCTCCATACCTTTAAATGTTAGTCTTCAAATTTGTTAGCTCTATGTCGGATCATTCTTAATGTCAAGTGGTGCCCTATGCTTAGTCCTTACTTGTTTCCACTACCTTCTTTAATTCTTATCTGACATATCTTCTTATCTCTTCTTCTTTTTACAAATAAAATATATAAAATATTTATGACCTCACTCCTTGAACAATTTCTTAAACACAACGGATTTTAATATTCTTTGACCACTTACGACAACTATTTACTTTTTACCACAACATTCCTATTGGAGGTTTAAGTCCGTCGGACCCTAATTGCCTTCATCTTACCCCTATTCTAATACATACATTAATGAAATGCTTACGAACATGTAGCACCTTCCTTAAACCAATGCCGTTGAGATTTTGTAACATTGTCCTATTTACTTTTTCACCTTTTCCTATCTTCTATCTCTTCTTACCCAAAGAGTTATAATCTTACCCGAATGCTAACATGTAGCACCTTCCTTTGCCGTTGAGATTTTGCCTTGAAGATTACGCTACTTTTGCTTTTCTATTGTTCAATTATAACATTTGGTTGATCGAGAACCTTACATCCATCGGGTGCATATGCTTAGGAGCTAGTCGAAAGCTAACATATGTTCATTTACTATCTTTTATTTTTGTAGCATGTCTTATCCATTTTCGGTCACATGTCCCTACTTTCGAATGTGTCTCGCTTGTTGTTTGTTATGACTTGGAAAAATTCGAATGGCCATAACTTAATCCATAGAGCTCTAAATTGCACAAATTTGGACTTGCTACAAAGATCTCCATGAGTTCTCAAAAACACATGTAGATCATCTAAGCCAAGCATACCGAGTCGTCGAATCTTCATTTGCACTACTTATCCATATCAATGGAAATCAGCCTCACTTTGCTCAAATATGTAGCACACTTAAACCATCCCGAATGCTCACTAAACATCATTTAATCGAGCCTCATTGTAGCACCTTGAGCTTAACTAGGACCACTATTCCATCAATGGCTCAATGAAAACACACAAATAACACAACAACTAGGTCCTTTGACACTAAATGCATATTTCAAAATTGCATTGGTTCATTACTTAGAGCATCATCCATTAAATTTGTGGATGGCTCAAATAATGAGGCCACATCACAATCTTTAGTCCTCTGTTTTCAAGTGAATTTGCAATTTGGAATCAAGAGCTCAATGTTTGAAGATGACATAATGATAATACTTTGGTATATAAAAATAATAGCTCTAAATCTTGAAATCTTAAAGTATCATCTGCGGCCTTGCCTTTCTTCTAGAGGGATTGAATTATGATTGGGTCAATATTGTTTCAAGGAAGAAATATTAGTGGAAAAATAGCAAAATAATGAAAGAATAGGTTACTAATAGCATTTTCTAGTCAACAATTTGATGGACTCATGGAGTTCTCTCGAATGATTATTGGATTGGGGACTTTCCCCACATAACATCCGAGTCTTAATATTATAGAGTTATCTCCCATTTGATTAAAATATTATGGGAATATATATAGTTGGGTCGATAATATATGATCAATGACAAATATTGATTGATTAATCCTTGATTTACCTCATGTTTCTTTCAATGTCATGGAAAGAAAGCTAATAATTAGAAGAGAATATTGAAAATTTTGGCCTTCACATGCCCTCTTCTATGGTTTCATAATTAAAAATCATATATAATTATGTTTAAATATGTGCCTTATTACTCAAGTCGGATATGCATCTTCTGTACATATTAGAATTGCTTCTATAAATCTAAATATAATTGTTCATCCTCATTAACTAGGCTAAATATTTGAATATGTGAAGTCTTCAAATTTCCATTAAATAATAATATGGAAACATTTTGGGAAAATAAAATTAAAACAATGATAGGTTTGGTTAGTGTTGGTGACATTAAGAGTGCAAGGGAGAGAGATCATACATAACAAAAAAAAAAAAAGAAATCCTCGTCTACGCATGTGCATTTTGAGGTAAATTTGAATGCAAAAAAGGGAATATGATGGACAATAACCAATTCTCCTAGTAAATTAAGGTCATATGGAAAAATCTCCCAAATTTTATTTTCTTTTATATTGTTGAAAAAAATGTATGATCTGTAATCAACTATTTTTTATGTCTGTGGCATATATTCTTAGTTTTAACATTTATCATAAGCTTGTTGGGAGGGGGTTTTATTGTATAAGCTTTTGGTTGTGTTCTCTAGCTCAACATCACAACTTTAGCTATTTTGATGGACACATTTTTCTTTATTACATAATTCAACATCGAAATCTATTATAAATGTGTGGCTTCAATATCTATACACAACCTCATAATTTCAAAAGGTGATATTAAGTAAAATGAATATCATCTACATTAGTGAGCATAATAAAACATACTAGTAAAACTCTACACATTTATATGAGAATCTAATGGCGTGATAATTAAATGGGCTAATAGCTATAATCAATCGCTTTTGTGAGATTTGAATTTTAGTGGGCTAGAATGCACTTAGTTCTCTTAACCATCTCACCCACATCTCATCAACATGCTTATGTCAACAATCATGGTGAAAGAAAAGAAATCTTCAAATAACATGCTTTCACTTCGTAATATTTTTTAGTACGTAATGCTGATTTGTAATTTCACTTGCTTATGTCTAATATACATTTATAATATCTATATACCAACAATGACTATTTGATTTTTGCTCTCTCCAATCCTAAAATAATTCAACTTAAACATGATTTAACATATCATAATCTTGTCATAGATGCATTTTAAAAATATATAATAGTTTTTTTGGGTAATCCAAAACACTCGATTATATTAACCATCCCACCATATCTCATCAACATAATTATGAAAATACTTTTACTTTGTAATGTTTGTGACTATTTCAATAACTATTGATTTTTCTTTTCCCTCTTGAATCCTAAAATACATCAACTTAAACATGGTTTAACATATAATAATCTTGTCTTGTTATAAATACATTTTATTTTCTTAGTCTTGTCGTAGATACATTTATTTTTTTAACTTGGATCAATGAATAGCCAACAACCTAAGCCCTCAATGTATGCTAAAATAGTGACCAAAGCCAAATGAATCGACCCCAAATTGTTTTACTTAAAATAGTTATGTGTAGAGTGAATATGAGTGGAGGGAAAATGAAAGAATAAGATACATACGTGTATAACACACCAACTACCTACGGAGAAGCCAACTGCTATCTATGATCATGAATACCACTAGCAATCACACCAAAAGGGTGCAATGGAAACACCGATAGTCATAAAAGAAGCAATCGTGTCATGTGTAGAGGAGGATATGAAAGCCAAGTGAGAGATGAAAATACACCATCTAGTGTACTTGAGTGAATATATGGGAGGAAGCGCAAGTAGTATTTTGAAAAGGAGGGAACAACTATTCAATCTGAAGAGAGAAGTAAGTATTGAATCAAGATATTGTTAGTTTAGTATCCTTATTTCGTATTTTTAGGATCTTGGTTATGATTTGTAGTGGGAATGTTGGCTAGATATATGGGGGAGTAGCTGAATTTGGAGATATCATTATATAAGAACATCAACTCAAGGCCGTAGACATTGACAAATCCAATGGAAACACTGATAGTTTTGTTGATGTTTTTATATTTTAACGAAGAAGATAAGCTAGATGACGGGGATGAGGTAGAGGCATGACGAGTTAGGGAATAAACATGAGAGTCAAAAATATGAAGCTTCCTATCTGTAAGCGGTGGTGAAGGGGACTCATTTTAGCCTTTGAGGTCGTAGAGAATATGGACATCACAATCGGTGGCTCAAGGCTTACCCCCTTAAATAGGGGGCATTTAAGTCCCTCAATTGCTCATGTAGAGATTAGGTTTGGGACAAGATAAGACTTAGAAAACTATGTTGCCTCCTCTATGAGGTTTGTGCATTTTACAAAGGGTTATGCTTATCGGTGGGAATGTTGGTGAGGTCATTCACAATATCTAATGGATTTTTTTGATGTCCTACAACCTCTTATCGAGAGAGTGTCATTATTTCATTTTGTTTTGTTAGGGGATCAAATGTTTGAAAATGAACACATTCCCATCCAACTCTTTTTGACATACACACCGACACCCGTGCAAATTGCGCTAAAACAAGAGTTCATAAAAGAAAAAATAAACCATCAAGGCTTAATTTACGGTGGATTTTTTTGGATGTTGTTGCTAGCACCAGTGGTGGCAAGAACCCTCATGTAATTTTTTTGTTTCACACAAAGCACAAGGATATGGAAGTACAACTAAAGGAAATATCATTCAAGAACAATAGAAAAAAATCTTAATGGAAAAGAACACCAAAGTAAGAATTTTATTAAATAGGGTAATGAGACTATAACAACAAAATAAAAGTTGAGCGGGAAAATAGACCCATGTCAAAAAACCCACCAATTGGGTTAAGATATTTTCAAAACCCAAAGCACAACATGGAGGGGACACATTCCACGCAACCTTACAGAACTGTCATTTTCCTTACTTCGATTGCAATGCTCCATTTAAAATCTAGAGGAGTTAACCATGCTAACACAAATTCACCTGTCGAAAAACCTACACATGTTAGAAATGATGGGTTTGACTTCTTCCACGCTTATTTGTATGTAGCAAATAAATAATGTGAAACACCGATTTGCGGTGAAGGTGTCAAAAATAAGTCACTTTCTTTATAAAAGGAATGCTTATCGGTGTAAAAATAATAATAATCCATGACAAGTGTTAGTTGTAAATCCTAATTTAAATATATAGGTGATTTATATACCTAAAACCTACTAATACATAATATTTTAGGAAAAAATATCAAAAATGATTTTGAAGTCATAAAAACAAGTCTAAAGAGCATGAGGAGGATTAGTTAGGCATATATCCAAAGACCTTTAAGCTGAGAACCAAGTCTGGAATTTTAACAGACACCTTTTCCTTTCAACAAAATAATATTTATGATGATTTTAATACTTCAAAATGATCAATTTTATCTTTAAAATTATATAAATATTTTCAACTATCAAAATTTCTAAAATTTTATTCATCCATATTACTTTTCGAAAATACAAATCAATTATGAATAAATTAATGACTTGAGAGAAATTTTGAATTGCTATTTTAAAACCTTAAATTTTAATAGAAAGATACATCCTGATTCAAATAATGTTTTAGATCTATCTCGAATTGTATTCGCTATAATTTTTTTATTGAACTTGTATTTTGCCACAGTGAGGTACATAGAATTCTTAGGCCTAGATGCCAAGGACCGAGGGTTTCCATTCCGCCAAATTTTCCCGAGGCACGATCCCGACCTTGTCCCTTATTACGTATGCCGAGCCTTACACTCAACATAAATTGAACTTTGGTGGGATCTTTGTGAGACAAACAACTTCATGATTAGGCCAACGACCATTCGATATTCCTTATAATTTTGTATATATCTATATATATAAAAAAATTGAATTCATAAAAAAATTATTTGAATAATGAAAAGATATAAAGACACAATTTTTTAGAGAAACTAAAAAAACAATAAATTACTCTCAATTAAAAATGGTTTGAATTTAAAGATTATATAAATATAATAAAACTAAATTTTACTTCTACAATTTAGAAATAATTTTAATAGAAAGTTAATTAAAATCCAGTGGCTAAAGACCTGCGGAAGATCTTAGGAGACGCAATAGTTAACAATAGGTTAAATCGGTACTTGCCTCCAACAAAGAGTTGTGCATTTGTACTTAGTCCCCTTATTTGAAAAAGTTTCAAATATCCCCTGCTTTACCTCTAAATAAATATTTGAACCTTGAAAGTAGCACCATTTTTATCCGAATCTAAGCCAAAATGGTGGCCATCTATTGTTAAAAAGAGTAATAGAAAATCATGAAAAACTTCTAAAGGATCGTCACCCATAATGGCATTGGTTTTGGGACGGCTATTAGCGAGAGCTCCATTTAGCACAATTCCCGTAACGTCCTGTTTATTTAATTATGTGAGGGCAGAACTTTGAACTCGCTGCAACTATCCAATTACTGCTAAATTTACACGTTAACTTGTTTTCTAACGCCAGTTTGACAAGGACCGCAAGACAGACAGACACGAAAGCACACGCCAAAGGGGCAATACGGACCTTAAATAAAATAAAATAAAATATAATACCATATTGATCGATGATTTCAAATTTAAAAACTTCAAAAAGGTTAAATTAAATTGATTGGTTATTGTAGATTGTTGTAAATAGGTGCAAGCTATAGTTTCATAATGAAATGAAATATGTGAACAGTTAAACTCCTTTATGAATCAAATAACTTCATTATAAATAAATAATCACATAAACGAAATTATTATTTTTCAAAACATTGTTAAAAATAACTAATAGCCAAATTAAAAAATTATTATTATTCAAAACATTGTTAAAAACAAGAAGATAAACCTACCTTGAAGAATTCCGCTTCCGCTATTATGAATATGCGGCCAAATTCAACTTTACTGCTTGCCGTCCACGCCGAACCAGACATCGTTTGCACAAAATCCTTCAAAAATGATTTCACTGCGTCGTTCCGCCAAGGTTTTAAGGAGATTGCGTGAGCGATTTGAGGAATTCTACCGTGGCCTTACAAACTTCTCATGTCACAATATATATGCGGCCTTGCAGACCTGTCATTTTCCTTTCTCAGAGGTCAGGCCTTTAGCTGTGAAAGGAACGCTTATCGGCGTAATAATAAGGTACTTCTGTACCACAAGCATTGTCTTGAATACCAGTTTAAAATTTAGGCATCCGTACCACAAGCACTAAAAAATTGTTTGAGTACTTAGTTAAATTCACAAATGCAGATCTAAGCTTGTTGGTAGCATTTACATGCATACTGATAAAAATTTGCTTAGAAATCTACACTCATACTTCATATGCCTGAATTTAGTTATTTATTCCAGACATCCATTGCACTTCAGTTACAATATCACAAGTATAGTAATAATTTGCTAGCATTTCTTTCGGATATTTGAATGTCATCTTAAATTTGAGTCGTTCATTAGTTGTAGAACAAAATACATTTATCCTTCTACTACTATCTTTATTTTTTATTTCCCAAAGTAGGATAGTTTCAGACTACATAGCCATTCAAATGTAGTTTAATCCAACAATCTATGTTATCTTCACAAATAATTTGTTGATTTAATTTAATTGAGATATTAATGTCCACTAGAGGCTAAGAATGGCTGATAGGAAGAACATGTTCCATGAATTCAGCTCACGAAGGTAGTGCCAAATACATCTCCAACAATATAAAACTAAAAATTAAATCGACAAGAATAAGTCATGATTATACTATTCAAAGGTCATAGATCTCAATAAAATATAAGTTATATTAAAGAGATGGAGCATGTTGTCTGTGTATACAGTGCTCCTGCATTATATTATTTGGAAGCAAGAACTGATAAATTCTTACAAATATTTATATGTGAAGACTTCAATTTGAGTGTTTTTTGTCAAAGTTGAAGTGTCTCACGAATAAACAAGGATAAACATTTATAATTCTCATGCAAAATGAAGCTTCTCAAGGATCCATGAGAATATTTAAAAAGAAAATGGTATCTTCCAAGAATATCATAGTAGATAGGGAATTTGAATATAAAATGCTCTTCACTTTCAAGGTTTAGAAAACACAATTGACATATACGCTCATCTTGTGGGAGGTTATAATCAAATTCCATTCATAGTTGATGATAAGAAACACGAAACGAGATAAAGGAATCATTAAGCATAATGACAACATATTCTTCATGTACTTATAAATTTGATTTTGATCCTCATGAAAGTAGGAATAAAATTGGAAATAATGTATAAGTTTTGGTTTCAAAGGCTCTTTTCGCTTTAACCATATAATTTTCAAACAAGATTTATTGATTTCTTCATGAAATTTTTTACTTGACTTCATGTTTAGTGAGTTGTGGAGCATTAATAATAAAAACCAACCCAAAAGGATGGAGTATTTTTATATCCAAATTTAAGAGGAGAACCATAATCTTGTATACTAATAAGATTCGTATCATTGAACTTGAAAGTTGCATTTACGAATAGTTACAACTTCTAATAGGGCCACCATCATATGGAGGCCAAAAATAAATAATTAATGGGTTTAGTTTCTTCTCATCAACAACTAAAAATTGTAAAAATTATGAAGACAAACAAACAAGTCAATGGGAAAAGAGGAGAAAGAGGAGAAAGAGGTTGAAAGGTGATAAGTTTAAGAAAGAGGTTAAAGGGGAAGAATTTTGAATTAGTGGATTAAATTCATTGATAATAACAAATAATTACATTATTTATGTGTTAAGGGTTCAATTCCTTGTGGCTATTACTAGAAATATGAAGAAACAATGTTTCTAAATATTAGTGAATACTCCATGGGGTATTTAATATGTAAAATTATGGCGTATCATGTGCATTTGTATGATAATAAATAATATCATTCTTTGTAAATATGCATCTTAATCTAATTGCTTTTATAGAAGGAAAGTAGCTTTTCACCTAGATGAATGGAAACCAAAAAAATTTAACCTAGGTGGCCAAAAGATTCCAAAAAAGACATAAAAATACACACTAAAAAAATTATGGGCCTACAACGCTTGAGACAAAGACAACAGGCCTGCCTCTATGGCCAACACAAGCTATCAACATGCCTGATAACATATCATGTGAAGAAAATGCCTTTAAGGATTGAAAGAGACATGAAGCTCCTCATCACTATCAAATGAGTTGGAAGATTCTCCTCTTTCAACAAAGTAAAGGCCCCTTGTGTTGCGTTCATACCAAAGCATTGAGTTAGAAGTACTACCATCATTACTTGTTGATACGTGTCTTCGTGATGGAAAGAGGTACTGATCTGGGATCTATAGGAAATGACCTGGTGTAGGAGGATGAAGATTCATTATATGATGAAGATAGATCTTTTGCCAAATTTTTCCATCTAGACGTTGATGATGTGTCTGCAAATGGTTAGATTTTACATAATATACCTCTTTTACATACCAAGGAATTTTAAAATTTATCAAAATAGTCTTGGTAATGTCAGGATGCATTTGAAGGAGGGGATGATTTGAGATATTTGTAGGGAGATATCTGGAGAGAAAATATTTGAAATGATTGGTAATATATCCCTGATATCTCACTCTACTAGGTTTTTTCTAAATATTTGTTTGTATTAGGTGTCCTTAAGGACACATATGATAAAATTCAAATCTCTATAATGTTCTTGGCCGTGGGACTAGTTGTCTTAGTCAAACTACCTGTTATCCCAATTTTGTCCCTAGATGAAATTGGTCACCAAGACCCCGCATTGAAGAAACCAGAGAAATCATGTTCAAATCCTACAATCGAGGAACAGAGGGAATCTACATATGGCGAGGGCTTGTGAAAGATCAAATGACCCCGTGTAAGAAGAAATTCAAGAAACAACTCCGTCGAACGAACCCATGCTTCAAATCCAGCAAACAGAGACGGTGGGCTCTAAAATGGAATAGCAAGGTCGGGAAAGAGAAGATAGTGTCAAAGAAACTAGAGGCTCAAAGGAGAAGGAATAATGAAGGTTTGAAGTCTTCGGGCTCTAAAATGGTTCAGAATGAGCCCCAAAATGACTAAGTATGGAGGAGACAACGGATGTTGCCAAGTGTCCAAACGGTGCACCTCCAAAGATTGAATCCAAAAGGGTAGACTCAAACAAGCGCCAGACCCCCATGTGTCCCAGGCCCAAAGAGGGGCATAGAGTCAATAGTTAAAATTCAAAAGAACAAACCAGGATGAGCCTAAAAAATACTAAATATAAAGGTGCTTAGTGAAACCGCCACGCATCGGCCTAGGCGCATCTCCAAAGCACGACCCAAAAGGTGATCCCCAAATGAGCACCATCTTGCCACATATTCAGTATTAAGAGTAGCTATTGAAAAGTCCAAGAGCTGCGGAGGCTTCCACGTGTCAACCCGATGCTCCTTTAGAGGTAAAATTCTGAGCGGGTTTCCAAATGAGCGCGAGACCCTCCACGTGTCCCAAGTTCAAAAAGGGGATCGGGGTCGAGGTCGAATAGTCAAAGAAGAGACATGCCAGTGGAGGGTTCCAAGTGTCAGCATAGTGCTATTTCAAAAGTAAGAGTTGGGGAAGGTTCCCAAACAAGCGCCAAGCCTCCACGTGTCCCTGGTCAGATGTATGGCCCCACCGAGTAAAAGGACTTAGCCAAAACATGAGGAAACTGAGCAAGCCGTGGAAGATGCCACATGTCGGCCCGACACAACTTCAAAATCAAAATCCAAAATCGGTCCCCAAACATGTGCCAGCCCTCCATGTGTCCAATTTCCAAAGACCCATTTTGATAACTAGTTGCTGCCATTTCTGTACGGACCTAATTCAAATTTCAAATGGGCATATCTTTTGACTCAGTGCTTGAAATATGACAAATCTAGCACCATTGGAAAGATCTCGGCCTCGTCTACACCATGAAGATCTAAAACTTTAATTTTAGGAGAGGTTAGGTGGGAAAAAATGAAGAAACATCTTCGTGCCATTAATACAGATCCATTTGCCCCAACAACCAGATCGGATTCGATCTGATCAGTCATTCTTCCTCCTTTGAGGCGTCGAATAAGTAATTGATACAGATATGATAGATTTGGGGTAGATTTGTAGGAGGCATTGATGATAGTGGTTGAGCTTTGAACTAGTTTTCCCCCTCTCTCTCTCTTCTTCCCTCTGTGTTGAATCTATAAAGGAAGGGTCAAGGCTCATTGTAAAGGGTTGGACATTTCTATTTTGTGCCCTCCCTTCTTCTTTTGTTCACAGAAGGATTTGTGGAGCTTTTCTAACCTCTCCTTTGGTTATAATGCAAGTTTTACTTCTTGGCCACTGTAATATACTATATCGACTCTTGAGAAATAATATATATGTCTATGGATGTTTCTCGACCCTCTCATGTATTCATTGTTGTCTCCCGATCTCTTATTGCATTTTGGTCATCTGTGCATAATGTTTGTATTACATTTCATGGTCTATGTTAAATTGAAAAACGATTGTCTAACATTCCTTTGGTGCATCACCTCATTAGCTTAGGTTTATTTCCTTACATCTCTTTAACCCTGTCTCCTTGGAAAGATATAGTAGATTAAAAATAGACCCTCTGTAATATATTTGTATGCACTGAACAGAGGAATAGGAACCAGCCTTAATCTAGAGATCTCTCTCAAATCACAAGGTCCCACACTTTGAGAGAGGATCCATGTTGTGTAATCATAGTGAAGGTCTCAACCTATTTGGTTACGAGACATTTGGGGGTGCTTGTGTTCTACACGAACTAACAGTTTTGGCACACTTTGTGGGACAAGAAGTCTTCATTTTTTATTGGAGAAATATTGATGTGCACTTGTTGCAAGTTCTAGCTTTTAAGAAGCTTTTAAAATGCACATCTGGCGAATCCAAAAGGGACATAATCCAATGGTTTCAGTAGCCCAAGATTTCCAATTTCATGAGTAGAATAAAAACAAGGTCAAGAACCAGAGAAGATGCATTGTTTGTTTATCTACACTTTTCCCTAGACGAAAGAGAAGGGGGAGAAGAGCCCAGAGGTCTCCATCTCCACCAAACAAAACCTTGTCAACACCTCCTCCTAGTAGGTCGTTCTTTCAATCAAGAAAGGTTCTCAGGCGATCAGGATGGCACAACCAAATCCTTATGTCAATTTCACTGGCAGTAGCCCACTCACTCTTAATGCACAAAATCCAGTCCCAGTGGCAACATTAAAGAGCATCCCATATTTCACTGGAGAGAACTAGAATTCTCCTAGTGACCACATTCAAGACATTGCAAATGTCTATGCAATCCATGAGATCACTGAGATGGATATTGCAGTCAAGTTGCTAGCCTCCTCACTCAAAGGTAAAGCTTCACAATGGTTCAAAATTCTAACAACAGGATCTATTCAAACTTGGGACCATCTGTGTAGAGCTCTTCATGACCAATTTAGAGAAAAGGAAGATAATATTTCCTTGTTGGAGTAATGCGAAACAATCAAGAGAGATCCTAACAAGTAGTTAATAGATTTCAACCTCATATTTCAAAGGACATGGGATAGGATTCCAGTGGGTAAAGCCCACAGATGAAGGTGCCTTCTTATATTTTCTCAGAGCTCTAAATTTTGATATTGCTTTAATGATTCAATCAATGGGAGGCACACCCTTACCTGCAACCTATAGCATTTCCATAAGAGCTGAAAATTGTCTAATTCAGGATGACAATCTTGCTCCTAGGCCTCCCATGCCTCTATACCTAGAATTAGGAGATCCAAGCACTAACCGGACACCCACACACTAGTCAAGCCTCCACCTCATCCTCTATTACCTCAAAATAGCTTCAAGAAGTTATGAAATAGTTTAAATTCTAGGGAATGAGTTAGTAACTATCAAGTGGCAACAAGCTCGAGTTCTAGGCCATATCAGCCTCACACTCAGTATCAAGCTAGACCCCATATCAAAAAAATGGGCCACCAAATCTACAAATTATAATAAAAACCAAGGACAACCTCAAGATGCTAGACCTTTCAGGTTATATGACCCAAACATAACTTCAACATCAAGGGCATTGGTCCCAACACAAAACAATATGGCCCAAGAATATGACTAGTATTTCCCATGAAACCAACCTCACAACCAACCATCATGTGCTTAAATGGTGCACTAAACCAGGCCTTGATGGTATAGACCATTGGTGTGTCACAAGAGTCTAGCCAAGAAGAAAACCAATAGTAAGGATCTTAGCAAGAGGCACCTCCAAGTGAAACTATGCTTGTCAATTGGTAAGCTGAAGATTTCCGTGGAATGAATCAGGCCCCTTCTCAAAGTGTAGTTGCCAATACATGGTCCAAGAAAAGAAATATTGGAGAGGGAAATTATCAAACTCAGGTAATCCTCAACCCTCTATTACTCCACAAGGTATTGGCACTCAAAATGCAACTCCCAATATGCAAAGTCAGTCCAAGCCACCTGCCAAATCCACTCAGGCACCGGTTGTGACAACCCATGTGTAAGAGAAAAATGTACCAGGGAAGGGACAACAGAAGGATAACTCATTTAATATCATTGAACAAATGTGAAAGTTTCAATGTGGGATTCACTTTCCATTCCGGGACGGAGAGATCTCATCAGGACTACTATGGCCAATTGGTCAAGCTCAAATAGGCCCTATAAAGCCAAGAGAAAGTGCTTACCAATGCAACTCAGCCTGAAGGAAACCATGGGGGACAACAAGGTAAGAACCTGAGGCCTCCTCCATTCTATGTTTCATTGATCATTGGGGAAAAATTGGTACATAATTGCATGATTGATTTGGGGGCAAGTAGTTCTGTAATGCCAAAACAAATAGTTGATCAACTGGGTCTCCAATACAAAGTCATATCCAGAGGGGTAGTGCAATTGGATGGGACAACAATGAAAACTATTGGAGTCATCAAATATTTGAGCCTCACATTGCATGCCTGCCCTAATGTGACTGTATTGCAAAACATATCAGTCATAGACTTGCCACCCCATTTTGCATTGTGTTTGTCAAGAGACTTCACTACTAAGATTGGAGGATATTTGTCTGTTGATTGGTCGCACATGATTTTTAGAACAAGGTATGGGGCTAAGGCCACAATCAGATCTGAGCCCATTACAGATTACCATATTGAGTCTTATGTACCCAACCCAATCAATGCAAATTGTTCAGCCTTTGATTTGGAGGACCTCCCAAGCACTTGTGAGATAGATACCAAGGTGGGGTGTATCCTAGACTTGACTCTCGATGAATGGGTGAACAAGAGACATGCTTTTGACCCCTATAAAGAGATGGAGGAGTCTAAGTTAGGATTCTACTATTTGCATGAAGAAAATAAGCCTCTTCCTGACATCATTAAGCCGACCACAAAGATGACAATGAGGTATGACAATTATTCTTTGATGGCTCAAGAAGTAGGAAAGGATCTCGGAGGAGAAGCTATGCTTGTCTCGCCTAAAGGTATGAAATACTATTCAGATTTCCATTTCCAATTTTCTTGTTCAAAAACACACAACAGTATGAGGCTTTGGTTCATGGACTGCATTGGGAAAGGAAATGAGGAATCAAGAACTTGCAAGAGTTTGGTGATAGTGAACTAGTTGTTAATCGTGTTCGAGGAAAAATGCTGCAAGAACGACCACAAAGAGATTACAGAAACCAGGTATGGGACCTCATTGAATATTTTGAGGCAATCAACATTAATTCCATCCCAAGGAAGAAGAATGAAGCAACATGACATTAGGCATTGCTGAAATTGGGGTAGCATTTGATGTTGTGGAGAATATCAAGAATGATAGATCTCACCCCATATCAAAGTGGTCGTGAGACCACTGTCCTAGACAATAACACAAGTTGGAAAGTATTTGAAAATGATCAACAAATTTTCAACTTTCTACAAGAGGAAGATGAGTTCTCCAGGAATCAAGACAGATTGGAGCACCAATATGGAGATCAATTGGTACAGCTGAGGACCAAAAAAATACCAAAGGTCTTGTCACTTTGGAATCAATATTCAACCCAAATGACCAATTCTGAAAAGAGAAGGCAAATATTCAGGTAAAGGGTGAAGATTCAAAACCTATTTTTATAGAAGAAGGCAAAACATTATAGATTGGCAGGGTAAGCACTCAACAAGAAAAATCTGAATTTGTTCAACTCTGTCAAGAGTTCCCAGATGTCTTTGCCTGGACTTATAAAGATTTAAGAGGTTTCAACCCAAAGCTGGCACAACACACCATCGAGTTGGATCTAGGAGCTAAGCCTTTCAGATAGAAGCAAAGGCCAATAAATCCCCACATTGAGCCTCTCATGAGAAAAGAATTGAACAAGCTAATTGAGGCTAGTATCATCTTCCCCATCAAGCATTCGAGTTGGGTTGCTAACTTGGTACCTATGAGAAAGAAAAATGGAGAAATTAGGTTGTGTGTGGACTTTCGTGATCTAAACAGAGCATCACTTAAGGATCACTACCCACTTCCATCAATGGAACAAATCTTACAAGTTGTAGCTGGTTCTGAGAGGTTTTCATTGTTAGATGGGTATTCAAGCTATAACCAGATAATGGTGAAAGAAGAAGATCAATTCAAGACAACCTTCACCACCAAATGGGGTACATATGCTTATAAGAAAATGCCATTTGGACTATCAAATGCTTTGGAGCAACATTTCAGTGAGCTATGGACATGGAATTCAAAGGCTTAATTAACAACATAGTCCTGATGTATCTTGATGATATCACTATTTTCTCAAAGAATGATGCAAGACCATCTCTTTCACCTTAGACAGGTATTTCAGAGATGTAGAAGGTTTGGGGTGTCATTAAACCCAAAAAAGTGTGTTCCTAGCTCATGAAGGGAAATTGTTGGGGCACATTGTCTCAAGAGAGGGATTGATAATTGATCCTAAAAGGGTTGAAGCCATCTAGACACTTCCATTGCCACAACATAAAAATTCTCTCCAAAGCTTCTTAGGGAGGATAAAATTTGTTCACAGTTTATACCTGATTTTTCTACTCTTGTGAAGCCTTTGACAATGATGTTAAAGAAGAGTCTTGCATTTAAATGGACAACGAGGGAAAGAGAGTTTTGAGGCCATCAAGCTCGTAATATCACAGGCTCCAACTCTTGTTAACCCAGAATTCTCAAAAGACTTCATGTTATATGCTTTTGGAGGGTCAAACACCATCTCAGCCATCTTGGTCTAGCCCAACAATGAAGGTTCAGAGAAACCCATAGCTTTCTTCAGTCGAGCTTTGGAGGACTACGAGGTAAAATACTCTTTCATTGAAAAATAGGTCCTTGATGTTATTCGGAGCTTAAAGAAGTTCAGACACTTGGTCTCAAATAACAAGATTCAACTGCTAGTATCTCATGCTGGTGTCAAGGACTTCCTTTTAAATAAGGATTTGAATGAGAAGAGGGCAGTTTGGATCACCAAGGCAATGGACTATGTGAATAAGCTCACCTTAGAGGTAAGATCGGTATGAATAGCTCACTCCAAGCATCAAAGTGAGTGGGTGAAAGGAGGCTGTCCTATTTCTGCAAAATTATCAAGAACAACCAACTAATGATGCCCCTACTCTATGTTGGACCCAATCCTTGGTGCATTACCTTCAAACAGGTTTGTGTCCTCTAGAATGGAACAAAGAAAAGAGAAAATACTTCAGACTACAAGCCATTCCATATGTGCTTGGTGGTGGTGTCTTGTTTAAGAAGGATATCAATAGTGTTCTATTAAGGTGCATTGGGATAGGCCAAATTGAGAGAGTGTTGCATGAATTCCATGATGGAGAAGTAGGAGGTCACTTTTCCCCTCGAGTAACATCTCTCAAGATCATGAAAGTTGGTTATTATTGGCCTACAATGTTCAGGGACTACTACTCATGGGTTAGAAGTGTAAAAAATGTGCATTCTTCATAAGAAAGGAGAAGCTAGCAACCATGCCCTTCATCCCATTTTAGTGGATCAACCATTCATGCAATGGGGACTAGACTTCATTGGGGTGATTAACCCAAATTCAAGCCAAGGCCACAAATGGATACTTATTTAACAGAGACTATTTCACAAGTGGACTAAGAAAGTGACACTAAAAGAAGCAAATGAATCCAACATCTTGGATTTTTATGAAGGAATAACCACTAGGTTTGGAGTCCCTGCCACTATTATATCAAATAATGCATTGGCATTCCTTGGTACAAGGATCACTGAATGGGAAGTTAAGAATGGTGTGTATCTCAACACCTCATCAAATTATTACCCTCAAGGTAATGGCCAAGCAAAGTCCACAAATAAGAACCTATTAAGGATTATCAGAAGGAATCTTGATGAAAATCAAAGGACTTGGCATACAAATCTCAAATCAGCTCTATGGGCCGATAGGATCACATCCAAAAGATCCACATGTAGCTCCCCATACAAGCTTGTATATGGAAAGGAGGTAGTATTACCCATCTCATTGGAGTTTCCCACTTTGGAACTCATGAAACAGTTAGAGTTGGCTGAGTTTGAGCCTATGGAAATCAGGTATGTAGAGCTAATGGAGGTAGGGGAGGCAAGAGAGCATGCAATGCAAGTCATGGAAAAGGATCAAGCATTTATAAAAAGATTTTTGACAAGAAGGCAAGAATAAGGACCTTTTAGAAGGGGACTTTTTTCTAAAGTGGGATGTAAATCAAGAAAAACTAGGAAAACACTCCAAATTTGATGCCATCTAGAGTGGCCCTTACATGATCATAGAGTGCAAGAGTAGCAATGCCTTCCAGTTGGCTAAATTGGATGGTGAAGAATTACAGATCCTAGTGAATGGGATCCATCTCAAACATTGCTACTGATTGGGAAGTTTCCACCCCTGTAAATATTAGCATAGGATTTTAATTTCCCTAAGTGCGTATGCACGTTGTTTTGTTATAGTGTAGTTTTGTTTCCCTAAGTGTTGTGGCATAGGTTCTTTATTGCTCTCAGGTTGTGTCGTTACACAGTTCAATGTGCCTCCAAGTGAATGTGCTATCCTTTTCAGTATTCATGGTAGAAGACCCATAGTTTCCTGTAATAATTGTAAATTTCAAAATAAAACAAATATAGAGAAACTAAAGCCATCTTCAAAATAGTCCATTTAGGGACAAATGAAATCCTCAGTCAAAACAATTTTCTACTCTTAGAAGCCTTGTTTCAATATTTCTTATGAAAATTGAGAGTGCAAATGGTCGGCTCATGGATCAGAGGCAGGATCAGTATCAGGCCATCATTCTTGACTCCATGCCTAATGGATGCTTTAAGGCTACTGGTCCCTTCATCTAGTAGGCATATGCCCTGCGAGTCACCAAATTGTTATCCCAATTTTCCCTAGATAAAATTGGTCAGCCACGACTCCACACAAAAGAAACCAAAGAAATCACGTTCAAATCCTATAATCAGGTAATAGAGGGACTCTACAATGGAGTGGCGGGGCCTACAAAAGATCAAACGACCCTGTGCAAGAAGAAATTCAAGAAACGGCTCTGTCGAATGAACCCATGCTTCAAATCTAGCAAACAGACCAGGTGGGCTCTAAAATGGAATAGTATGGTCAGGGAAGGAGAAGATAGTGTCAAAGAAACTAGAGGCTCAAAGGAGAAGGAATGATGAAGGTTTGAAGTCTTCGGGCTCTGTAAATGGTTTAGAACAAGCCCCAAAATGACTAAGTATGGAGGAGACAGCAGATGCTGCCAAGTGTCTAAACGATGCACCTCCAAATATTGAATCCAAAAGGGAAGACTCAAACAAGCGCCAGACCCCAACGTGTCCCAGGCCCAAAGAGGGGCATATTCAATAGATAAAAGTCAAAAGAATAGACCGGGCGGGCCTAAAAATACTAAGTATAAAGGTGCTAGTGAAACTACCACACATCATCTCAAGCATCATCTTAAAGCACGACTCAAAAAGGTGATCCCCAAATGAGCACCATCTCACCACCTATTTAGGGCCCAAAAATTAAGAGCAGCCATTGAAAATTCCAAGAGCTGCGAAGGCTTCCACATGTCAACCCGATGCTCCTTTAGAGGTAAAATTCTGAGCGGGTTTCTAAATGAGCGCAAAAAGGTGTCCCGAGCCCAAGGTTGGGGTCGAATAGTCAAAGAAGAGATAGGCCAATGGAGGGTTCCAAGTGTTAGCACAATGCTATTTCAAAAGTAAGAGTTGGGAATGTTCCCAAACAAGCACTAAGCCTCCACATGTCCTTGGTCAGATGTATGGCCCTGCCGAGTAAAAGGACTTAGCCAAAACATGAGGAAACTGAGCAAGCTGGAAGATGCCACGTGTTGGCCCAACACAACTTCAAAAGTAAAATCCAAAAGTGGTCCCCAAACATGCGCTAGCCCTCCATGTGTCCAATTTCCAAAGACCCGTTTTGACAAGTCAAGGTTGCCATTTCTCAGCGCATGCCCGATTCAAATTTCAAATGGGCATATCTTTTGAATCAATGCTTGAAATCCAAAAATATGGCACCATTGGAAATATCTTGGCCTCTTCTATGCCATGAAGATCTAAAAATTTAATTTTGGATAGGTTAGGTGGGGAAAAAATGAAGAAACGTCTTCATGCCATTAATACAGGATCCATTTGCCCCAACAACTAGATTGGATTTTATCTGATCCACCGTTCTTCCTCCTTTGAGGCATCGAACAAGTAATTGATGCAAACATGATAGATTTGGGGTGGATTTATAGGAGGCATTGATGATAGTGGTTTATCTTCAAACTAGTTTTCCTACCTCTCTCTCTCCTTCTTCCCTTTGTGTCGAATCTATAAAGGAAAGGTCGGGGCTCATTGTAAGGGGTTGGACGTTTTTTTTGTGCCCTCCCTTCTTCTTTTATTCACAGAAGGATTTGTGGAGATTTTCTAACCTCTCCTTTGGGTTGTAATGTAATTTTTTCTTCTTGGCCACTACAATATACTGTATCGACTCCTGAGAAATAATATATGTCTATGGATGTTTCTCGACCCTCTCATGTATTCGTTGTTGTCTCCTTGATCTCTTATTGCATTTTGGTCATCTGTGCATAGTGTTTGTATTACATTTCATGGTCTATGTTAAATTGCAAAATGAGTGTCTAACATTCCTTTGGTGCATCACCTCATTAGCTTAGGTTTATTTCCTTGCATCTCTTTAACCCTGTCTCCTTGAAAGATAGAGTAGATTAAAAATAGACCCTATGTAATATATTTGTATGCACCTGAACAGAGGAATAGGAACCGGCCTTAATCCGGAGAGCTCTCTCAACTCACAAGGTCCCACACTTTGAGAGATGCTCCATGTTGTGCAATCACACTGAAGGTCTCAACCCATTTGGTTGCAGACATTTGGGGGTGCTGTGATTCTAGACTAACAATTGCTTCCATGGGAATATCACTCTGCAGGTGGTTTAAAATATCTATAATGTCTCCATTTCCATTTTAATGTGTAGATAACATGGGTTCTTGAAGAGAATGAAAATTTTATGCTGCTTTTTGGATCTACGAACCTGGATATTACTTTAATCATGGAGTATGGAGAAACAAATATAATATCTTGGGAAAGTAAGAGTTTTTGTGCTTCATAAGAAATTTGATTATCATTTTGTCCCAACACCTCCATATATCTCTGAGAGTTTGAACATGGCCAAACCGGGATGACAAAATCATGGATGACCTAAGTAAAATTGACATTTTTGACTAATTTAATTCCTCTAATGTGATGAACTTCAAATTCATAATTATCAAACCACAATCCCCATATTTGAATTCTATTGAAAGTAGTCTTATTAGAGGTATTTCCTTTGTTTAATCTTGCTATAAAATATTTTAAATTAGTTATGAGAATGAATTTTTCAGATTGGAAAAAAACATGAAATATTTAATAGCTTTCTTGACAAAAAGGATTTATTTATGTGCAGAATTATACTTTAGTGCCAAACCATGAAATGCACCAGAAGTATATTTGTAATTTTTTTCATTTCCACCATCTTCCCTTTCTTTTAGAACAACCCCCAATATTCATTACAAGCATTAGATTCAATAATCTTTAACCCATTTCTGGAAGAGTCATAAGGGTAATCGTAATACCATGCTTAATTCTTTTAACAATTGCGATCATCTTGTAAAAGGGAAGGGGACCCAAGAACCCCGTGGTTCATAGCTCCGGTCAAAAGCATTTGCCTTATAAAAAAATAGTTGCGGTCATCTCTAAGGACCACGTGGGAGGATTTTTTGAAGTCTTTTATTCAATAGAATCCTATATGCAACAATATTCTTGTAAAATACAATAATATAATTAACGCATCCAAGAAATCTTTGTAGTTGTGTCAATCTTGTAATTTGATTTGTAAATGTCTACATTTTTGACACTATATGTTCTTGGATCTGGATATCTCCATTTGTGATGACTAGACCAAGAAAATTTATGGAATCTTTAAATACTTCCATCTTGGAGATAGAGAGACATAAACCATTACTAAAAACACATCATAGAACTTATTAAGGTGTTCTATGTGATCTTTGGGAGATTTGGAATAGATGAGAATATCATCTATATAAACTAGACAAAATTTTGACAAGAGAACCAAAGATTTTGTTCATTACCTTCTGAAAAATAGAAGGTGTTGTTTTTAGGTTGAAGGGAAAAAATCATTCATACTAGCCTCCAGGTACTAAAAAGTAGTTTTGTATCTGTCTTCTGGATGAAGAAATATCTTCCAGAAACCACTTTTAAGATCAAACTTACTATAAAACTTTGATGCTTTTAATCTACTGAATAAATCATATTTGGTAGGGATAGGATGTTGAACTGCTTGGATGAATTTATTGAGTGGCTTATAATCCACTACTAATATTTTCTTTCCACGTTGTTGTTCACTTCTTTTGTTAACATAGAAAGTAGCACAAGCCCATGGAGAATTAGATTCTTGTATGAATCCTCCTTGCAATAATTTTTTGATTTTTGCTTCACATTCAGCACGATCTTTAGGATTCATGCCTTTATGATGAGATTTGAACTTGGGAAGTATTTCTTTACCCTTTTGTCCTTGATAAAATCAATCTTACGAAGTGTTTCTTTTGGTGGATGAAAGTATGTAGATTTTCTAAGTAATATCATTGATATTACTTTGACATAGGGAAATTAACTTATGGATCCATTCAATATTTACTTTATTTTCAAGTTTAATAGACAAAGGAATGATTATCCTATAAGTATATTTCCTTGGAATTTGAACTGAGGAGTTGAACAAAGATATACTATCTTTTGTGAGATTGAATGTTCCACAATCTAATAATGCATCCATTCCTATTAAACAATCATATGATTGCATCTCATGCTTTGGTAGAATCTAATAGTTCTTTGGTAACCAACTATGCTTATAGGGACATATGCCAAGAAGTGAGATAGTACTTGTTTATTATAAAAATTAATCTTTAGACAAGTTTGTTCCTAACAACCTTGGGGAATGGCTTTAGCCCTTATTAGACTAATGTTTGCACTGTATCTATAATTGCATCTAAATAATATTATCTTATATTTGGGATGTAGAAATTGATAGATATAAAAGGGTTTTGAGAACTTTTGAGAGTGCTTACCTCTGGTGTTGGTTCTTCTTCATTTGGAGTTTGGATGAACTGTGCATAGGATTGTTTAGACATTTCTCGAGATTCTTCAATATTTTATTTTTCTTATTCATCTTCTTCAACCAGTTGTTTGAATTATTTTGAGGCATTAGAGATGACCTTTTGAAGAAAATTCATTCTATATGTTTGCCATTACTTTCTAGAAATAGGTGGAGAAAATTCAATCTTTTGGATGGCTCTCATAGTTTAGAAGATGTTTCCTCAAGGAAAAGGAAAAGGAAGTGCCTTTCTCTCCTATTGCATTCTCTTTTGACTCTTGATGAGTGACCTCCTCTAGATTGTCCTGTTGTGGGAGGAGTTATTTCTATGGATTTTTTGAAGAAGGTATCAATATCTTCTTCTTCTTCCTCCTTTGTCGTTGTTTCTTAAGATGATTGAGATGTTCCTCCTTTTTTTTTTTTTTTTCAAGCTCAAGATTTAATTTTTCTTGATGTTTGAATTTAAGAGAAGTAATCTGTTGATATAGATATCACTTCCTTGCAGTTTATCATAGAGGACATGTATCATATGCTTGTTGGGATTCATCAAGTGATGAGCTAGTAATTCTGAATTTGGAGGAATAAAAGGATGAGAAATTTTGATAACATATCAATATAAGTAAAATAGGGAAAAGAGTTATATCCTGATCTAAAAAGTTTGATTCTAAACTATAAGCAACATCCTTGATGAGATTAATCTTCTAGTTTTCTTCATCGAACTATATAAAATATCTGAACTTTCATAGTCAAATCCAAAAGTGAAGTAAAAGTTATCTTCATCAATATGATTTTCTTTGAGAAATTAACCTTTGCTTTTCCTTTGGTAGTTTCCTTTTTGGGACACTTGTTAGCATAGTGCCCACCTTTGTAAATAAACAAGACAAGATTATTTCATCTGTTTCCCTATATTTTATAAAAAATATTCTTCTTTTTCTAAAGGTGAAGAATACGTAACGGATTTGTGTTTTCATCATGCTCCCTTTCCCTTTCAAAATGAAGAACATTCGTAACATCACTTATTTTTATTCTTATCTAGGGACCTCGGAGGTTTGTAACCAAAAGGATTATTGTCTTGCATATGGCAAAATTTCACATTGATCACCTTTTTAGCTTTAGTGTCTTCCTTTCTATCAGTTTTTTCTTGGAACAAGAGAGAGTTAGTATCATTAATAACTTGATTAATGGCTCCAAAGCTGAGAATTTCAGTAGGCTTGTGTTGAAGAGATTTCTTGTATTTAGTGGCAAAGAAAGCTGGAAATGGCATAATATACCTTATTTTCATAGTAGAATCATTAATCCTACCAAAATTATATTATAGATTTTGCATATAGCATTGGTATTATTTGACTTGTGTCATATCATAGATTCTAGATTTCAAGAATAAAGAGGTATTCTTGAACTTTTCATCTTCAAGAGTACTAAGAAATTCATTAATCAAAGCAATGGTTAGTCATGTAGTACCCAATCGCATAATTTCTTTCTAGTTGGAAAAAGAGTCTCACCGTTCTTTGACAATGTCGAAAAATCCATTTGTAATGGATTTAGATGTATCATGTGGATTATTACACCATTGAGTTATTTGAGTATTTGACCAAGAAATCATGTCATGTACCATTTATTTTATTTGCAAGTAAATTATTACACTCAACTTTGTACCAACTAGGTTGGAGAGTTTGGGTGTGCACAATATTGTGTAAAGGTTTGACAGAATGAGAGGCTTCACCAAGGGTATATATGCTTTCTACATCTTTTGGTGTTAGTTTTTCCATGGAAATATTTTTAGATGAAGAAGGCAAGCTTGGCTTGGACTCGTTGAATTTTTTTACTATGTATGACCAAGATATTTTTAGACCAATCAGGAACTTCTAGTTCATGTGGCTTGGTAAAAGAATGGATTTCTTCAACTTTATCAGAAATATTTGGGATAAGATCAATAAATTGTTGTATTTTTTCAATATTACTATTTTGGTCATAAGACTTATTGATGGAGGGTTTGGATCTAGTTAGCAAGATGCTTATGACATGTGGAGAGTTTAGATACGATTTCCTTCCTGGTATCCTCAGTGATTTTTACTATAGGATTGGTATTTTCTACAATACTTTTTGAGATTTCTATGGGAAAATTGGGGCGATCATTACAAGATGAACTATATTCTCAATGCAAGAGGATTTTTTTGACAGGTTGCACCATGGATTCAACGGAGGAAGATACCTTATGAACAATGGAATGAAGATCATCTACTTTATGATTAAGTATTGAGATACATGATTTGAGCTCACCTTTGTTATAGAGCTCCATTTCCTTGAGAGTCTTCTCGATCTCCAGAAGAGTTTCTTCATGCTTCTTTGAGGTTGCATGAAAAAATCTTATGGATTTTTTTCTTCCAATTGAGCATCTTTGAGGATTTAGAGGGCTCAATTTATTTGTTGACTATCCGTTGGTACCAAAAAGTGACCTTTTACTTTCCCAAAATAAATATTTGTATCTTCAAGAGGTTGAAGATCCAAACTGGATTTTTCCATATTGAATTTCATAATCATATTAATTATTCTTGGACCATTTGTGGGGATATATTTTTGTCTTATCATCTGTTCACAATCTTGACACCATAAATAATCAGAATTAGGATCATGTATTAGGTTTGTCATGATTTATGAAACAAAGACTTTTTCTTGGTTATTTTTTTCTTTTGATGATTCAATAGAAAAATAAGAACTTGATCTAGAGAAAGATGTTATGTTTGTGGGGCCTATTTTCATGTTAGAGTGTGGTACACCTTCTATGTGTTACACTCAAGTATTTTTACGGCGGTCCCGCTCGCCGGTGAGCGGGTCAGGGGGGTTCGGGGTGAAGCCCCCGAAGCAAATTTTCATGGGTGGTTTATTAACCCATGGGTAATGGGTAACCGTTATGGGATATTTTTGGGCCCATGGTTTTTTTTCTGTCTTTTGCCCATTGTTTTGATACCCACATTTTTGCCTTTGGTTTTGATACCCACGGTTTTGTATCAAACCGCTTAAGCAATTGTTTATTTATATGGTCTTATGCATATGATAGATGTACAAGCAAATGTATTGAGATGTGTTTTGAATTCGGGTTTGAATTTCGAGAGTTTGTTGAGCATAGCTCCAAACGAGATCTGGTATTGTATTGAGAGAGTGGAGGCTTGTAATAAAATCGAGCAAGTGATTCTTGGTGGATGTTTAAATATTATCTCTCTCGTGTTGTGTTATTTATTCTACACTTTTATTTGCGATCTGTAATATTTTCTGCATATTAGTTTCTACTATTGCGATTTTGTGAGGGATTATTCCGCATATTTTATCCCTTATTTCCTAACAATTGGTATCATAGCCTGGTTTGGTTTTCTGAAGTGTTGAATCGCAGGGAAAGTTTTATCTTGAGTGGGAGCTATGGCAGATGATGGAAGATCTAGGGTTGATAAATTCAACGGGCAGAATTTTAGTATTTGGAAGATGCGGATGGAAGATTACCTTTATCAAAAGGATCTTTATACTCATTGTCTGAGAAGGTGAACAAACCCTCGAGTATGACAGATGCGGAATGGGATTTGTTGGATCGGAAGGCACTTGGAACGATTCGGTTATGTCTTGCATCCTCGGTATTATTTAATGTTTCAAAGGAAAAGACTACAAAAGATCTAATGGATGCATTAGGGAAGTTACATGAAAAACCCTCTGCCTCTAATAAGATATTTTTAATGAAAAATTTGTTTAATATGAAGATGTCTGAGAATAGTTCAGTAGTAGATCATTTAAATGATTTCAATACGGTTGTGAATATGCTAGCTTCGGTTACAATAGAATTTGATGAAGAAGTTAGGGCTTTATTAATTCTGTGCTCTTTACTTGAGAGTTGGAATAGCCTGGTAATGGCGGTAAGTAACTCGGTTCCAGCTAACTCAAGTTGAAGTTTGAGGATGTTGTAGGGGTGATTCTAAGCGAGGAAATGCGAAGAAAAAGCTCTGGAATCTTCTACTTCAAGGAATGCTTTGACAGTGGAAACTAGAGGGAGATAGAAGAATAGAGGAAACCATGGAAAATCAAAAGATCGGGCAAGGTCAAAATCCAAGAACAAGATTGTATGCTGGAATTGTGGAAAGCCTGGGCATGCAAAGAAGGACTATTGGGAGCTTCGGGATAAGAAGAAACAACAAGAAGAAAACAAGGAGGAAAATGTGGCATCGAGTAATGTATGTCGATGCTTTGATTCTTTCTTTGCATAATATTACTGAATCTTGGGTTTTAGATTCAGGGGCTTCTTTTCATGCTACTCCACATAGGCATTATTTTGTTGATTATGTTCAAGGGGATTTTGGGCATGTTTTTCTTGGTGATGATGAGCCTTGCAGTATAGTTGGAAAAGGTTCTGTTCAGTTAAGATGCAAAATGGGAATACATGGCTATTGAAGGATGTCGACATGTGCCTACATTAAGGAGAAATTTGATATTGGCGGGCGGGCAATGGGAAGTGATGGTTGATCTTGTGCGTGATATTTACAAAGCAGACTTGGAAGGTTACCAAGGGTGCTCTTGTGGTGGCAAGAGGTAAGAAGGTTGGAACCTTGTATTTAACCACTGATAATACTAATGATTGTAATCTTGTGGCTTCAGATGCAGATACAACATTATGGCACTCTAGGCTCGGTCATATGAGCCATAAGGGCATGAACATCATAAAGAAGAATTTGCTGGATATACGAAACAGTTTGGATTTCTGAAAACTACATATATGGGAAACAGAAGCGAGTAAGGTTTCTCAAGGTTGGACCTACGAAGAAAGAGAGTAAGTTGGAGCTAGTACATTCGATGTGTGGGGCCGCCTGTATCATCTCTTGGGGTTCAAGTTATTATGTTACTTTTATTGATGATGCAACAAGGAAAGTTTGGGTTTATTGTATTAGACACAAATCTGATGTATTTGACACTTTTGTTAAATGGAAAGCTTTGGTAGAGAATGAAATAGGTCTTAAGCTAAAATGTCTCAGTCGATAATGGAGGGAGTATTGCAGCAATGAATTTAATGATTACTTGTTCTAAGAATGGAATCCACAGGGAAAAGACGGTTCCAGAACTCCGCAAAAAAATGGGGTATCGTAGGATGAACAAACAATAATGGAACATGCTAGGAGCATGAGGTTACATGCGGATCGCCTCTTTCCTTTTGGGTAGAAGCGGTGAGCACAGCTATGTACTTGATAAACAGAGGACCCTCAAGTGCCTTGGATGGAGGCATACCTGAGGAGGCATGGTATGGTAAGAAAGTTGATTATTCATTTCTTAGAGTCTTTGGATGTGAAGTGTTTGTTCATATAGACAAGGATGATAGGACCAAGCTAGAGGCTAAATAAGAAAATGTACTTTCATTGGTTATGGTGGTGATGACTTTGGGTTTAAATGTTGGAGTATTAAGGACAAGAAAATCATTCGGTCTAGGGATGTCGTCTTTAATGAGAAAGTCATGTATAAGCAACAATTAGAACACAAGGAAGAATCCAAGAAAGAATATGCAGTGGTAGAGGATCTTCCTGGATGGGAAAGTGACCCATGAATCGGTTCAGAACCTACTCAACAGGAACCCCAAACTCCTATAGTGAGGAGGTCTTCTAGGGTAAGAAAAGAACCTGAATGGTTTTCTCCTTCTCTTTATTATTTATTACACACCGATAGTGCGAGCCGTGAGAGCTTTGATGAAGCAATGCGGTAGATGCCGGTAAGAAGTGGGAGCAAGCCATGGATGAGGAGCATAAGTCTCTCATGGAGAACCAGACTTGGGATTTGGTGAAGCTACCAGAAGGAAAAAGAGCATTGCAGAACAAGTGGGTGTACATAGTTAAAGATGAAGGAGGAGGAAAGAAAGATATAAGGCCCGGTTGGTGGTCAAGGGGTTTGCACAGAAACAAGGTATAGATTTTGATGAGATTTTTCTCCTATAGTAAAAATGACTTCTATCAAAACTGTTCTTGGAATAGTAGCAATGAAGACTTGCACTTAGAAACAGCTTAGATGTAAAGACCGCATTTCTCCATGGTGATTTGGAGGAGTTATATATGCAGAACTGTAAGGATATGAAGTCAAAGGTAAAGAGGAGATGGTGTGTAAACTGAAGAAGAGCTTGTATGGCCTGAAACAAGCTCCACGCCAATGGTATAAGAAGTTTGATAGCTTCATGATGGAGCAAGGTTATATTAGATGTCATTATGACCATTGTGTGTATACAAAGAAATTTGAGGATGGAAGTTATATTATCCTATGTTTGTATGTTGATGACATGTTGGTTGTAGGTAAAAACATGCAGGAAATAAAAGTACTCAAGAAACAACTAAGTGAATCCTTTGATATGAAGGATTTGGGGGTAGCCAGACAAATCCTTGGCATGAGGATAACTTGGGATAGGAAGGAAAGGAAGTTGACTTTATCTCAGGAAGAGTACATTAAGAAGGTATTGGACAGGTTTAACATGCAGGATGCTAAACCGGTTAGGACTCCTTTGGTAGGCCATTTCAAGTTATCAAAGGAGTAGTGTCCCATGACAGAGCAGGAAAGAAACCAGATGTCCAAGGTACCTTACTCATCAGCAGTTGGTAGTTTGATGTATGCTATGGTGTGCACTAGGCTTGATATTGCCCATGTAATGGGAGCTGTGAGTAGATTTATGAGTGATCCAGGTAAAGAGCATTGGCAAGCAGTAAAGTGGATCCTTCGGTATTTGAGAGGAACCATGGGGACAGTTTTGTGCTACAGTGGATCAGACACCACTTTACGTGGTTATGTAGATTCAGACATGGCTGGAGATGTAGACAGTAGGAGGAGCACAACAGGTTATATTTACACTGTAGGTGGGACAACAAGAAGTGGATTTCACAACTACGTAAGCCGGTACTTTTGTCAACCACGGAGGCTGAGTATGTTGCTGCCACAGAGGCAAGCAAAGAGATGATTTGGCTACAACAATTGCTTGAGGAGTTGGGGCATAAGCAGGAGGAATGTAAGCTATATAGTGATAGTCAGAGTGCTATACACCTAGCTAAGAACTCTACTTTCCACTCCAGGATGAAGCATATACAGCTTAAGATATCACTTCATCGTGACACCTTTGGAGGAAGATATGTTGAAGTTGGAGAAGATTCATACCACTTAATCCTGGAGACATGATGACCAAGGTGGTCATAAGGGATAAACTAAAGCTATGTTCAGCTTTGGTTGGCCTTTGCGGATGATAGTGAAGGGTTGAGAAGCTTGCTCAGTGGAAATCAGTCTCTAAGTGGGAGATTGTTATGTTTGTGGAGCCTATTTTCATGTTAGAGTGTGGTACACCTTCTATGTGTTACACTCGGGTATTTTTACGGCGGTCCCGCTCGCCGGTGAGCGGGTCAGGGGGTTCGGGGCGAAGCCCCTAAAGCAAATTTTCATGGGTGGTTTATTAACCCATGGGTAATGGGTAACCGTTATGGGCTGTTTTTGGGCCCATGGTTTTTTTCGGTCTTTTGCCCATTGTTTTGATACCCACGGTTTTTTGCCCTTGGTTTTGATACCCATGGTTTTGTATCAAACTGCTTAAGCAGTTGTCTATTTATATGGTCTTATGCATATGATAGATGTACAAGCAAATGTATTACAGATGTGTTTTGAATTCGGTGTGAATTTTATAGAGTTTGTTGAGCATAGCTCCAAACAGATCTGGGTATTGTATTGAGAGAGTGGAGGCTTGTAATAAAATCTGAGCAAGTGATTCTTGGTGGACGTAGCCCAAATTGGGTGAACCACGTTAAATATTGTCTCTATGTTGTGTTATTTATTCTGCACTTTTATTTGCGATCTGTAATATTTTCTGCATATTAGTTTCTACTATTGCGATTTTGTGAGGGATTATTCCGCATATTTTATCCCTTATTTCCTAACAAAAGAGGCTCTAGATAAAGAAGGAGTCTCCTTTTTACAAAAGGATAGGGAAATTTCATGGATGCTTTCAAACATTAGTGGCATTTTGAAATGAAGGTTGTCCTTGAATTAAATATTTTTAGACAAAGACCATTGTTTAGGAACCTTTATATCGGCCCAAAAATGAGTTTTAGGTCTATTTTACGAGACTCTAAAATGACATGGATCACCACGTTTCTACCCTTTTTTACACATTTTTGATTGCGGGATGTAAGGTGATAATAAGACAGTAGATAATTTTGTATCTTGTATGGTGAGAGGACATGTGCCAGCTTCATATGAATGCCGATGTAGCAAGATGAAAATGCAAAGTACTTGCTTTAAAATATTATCTTTGTGGACCTACAAGGTAATTTGGGAAAAAAATCAAAAGGCACAAGACCATTATGCAAACAAATATGGACCGTAGCTAACAAATATTTCTTAAAACTATTATGCTTTAGTTCTAATTAAAAAAAATATGCATTGAGACCACGACGGAAAAGAGGGTAATACCAATTTGAACACACCCTATATGCACAAACTTATAGAATTTTTGGGTTTTTAGAAAATTAATATCCTTAGGATCAATTAGAGGAATATCATACTCATGCTTATCTATTTGGGAAACTTGTATGAAAGATTCTCTAGTCCTAAATGCAAATGCAATGGCTAAATTAAAGGTATACAAGTTATCGTAGAGTTGATTGCAAGATATCTTGGGAAATATCCATTCTCAGAACTCCGTTTCTTCCTTAAAATCTGATGTAGAATTTACAATGAACATGTAACCTAGATTAACCAATTCTTCCTCACTTCATCTTCTTGGGAAAGAGTTGGTTGATTTTCTCCATTATGATAGTTTGGTCACGATTTGCAACTAACGACCTATCGACCTAAAAAATATGTACTATGCAACTTATAAATGGCTCACATCTTTGCACATAATAGTTAACCAGAGGAAAAAATAAAGACAAAGACTAAATAGTGCCGAGCATGATGAAGAGAACATGAATTGTTAAAAAATTGAGAAATATAGAATGAGAAACATAGACACTTAGAAGAGAAAATTTATTTATCATATGAGATCTTTACAACCTATTCTAATACAATTCCTTAGATTACATAGAGAAGAAAGGATAAATACATAGAAAAATCATACTAAACACAAACTATATTGATCTAATATTCATCCATCTAGAAGGTGTGTTGAAGCTAGAACTTCATATTTACAAAGAGAGAGAGAATTTGACAACTCGGACCCTAGATAGACCTTGCTTCTTCAAACAAGACTTAAAACTCTCCAACTTCCGATGTAGTGAATTAATCCCTTATTTTACCATATATACAAACTACATATTTTCCTATGAAATTTTAAATACCATATTTATTTCCACCTCTTCAATGTTGGATTCAATATCTTATAGTATCATTTCCACTTAAGCCTTCATAAAATTCATATCAGAATTGAAACTTCAAAACCTTAGTATGTGTAATTTGATGTCTCTCTTCCTTTCTTTCTATCTACATTTGTCACACTAATCAAACTTTGTATAGTAATGTGAAGGGTCACGTGTGGTTGCATTATTGTGAGTTAAATTTATTAATCTTCATGACATCTATTCTCCTACAAAATTTGAATCAAATGACAAGAAATATACCTTATAAATGATATTATGAATGATGCCAAAAATTTTCGAGTTATTTAGTGCTATTGTTGGGGAAAACATATTTCTTCTATAAAACCATGTCGTTAATTTGAAACATCTTTGAAATAACATAAAATGACAATGATTTTAATTTAGGGCTTTTATATCTCCCCATAAATACTCTTTGCTAGTGCTCTACATAACCTACATCTATTATATTTTTAAAACTTTAATACTTTAAACCCTTATACCGTTTAATATGCGACAAATATATTGGGTCTATTTTGATTAATATTTAAAACTCCAATATAAACTTATGTGATAAGTAATATTTTTGTTTATGAATCAGTAATGAATGCCCATAGAATATTTATACTATTCATCTTAAAGTGACTTATATACATGAGTACATATCCTACAAAAATAATAATCTAGAATTACAATATTTAAAAAGGTATATATGATGTTTGCATTCTCTCACTATTTTTTTGTGCCTCTTAGCCACTCTAGGATTTCCCTTTACTGTCCTATTATAGTGTCGGGAAACTATTTTCCCATCGATAAGGCTTTGTGAATTTCCTATAAATGGCTAACTCTCCATCCATTGCAATGACTATCAGAATGGCGGTGGTGGAAATGGCTCCCAAGCATGCTCAAAGTTTGTGCCGAAGGTCTATGAAGAGGTATGGATACCAAATCCTACTCAAATGTTGTGATTTCTGATGAATTCTTAGACCCTATGGTCAAATGGTATCATAAAATTTCCTTATTGCTTATTTCTATGGCCACATTCCCTTTGAAACCTATCTGCAAAACTGGATAAAGAACCATTGGCAGTCCAAAAGTATCCTAGTTTTAGGTATCTATAACCTCACTAAGGGATTTTATCTCTATTTCATTTTGTGATCCTTCTCAGGTCCAATCCCTCCTTTTTAAGGTAGTTTGCTTTGGTATTTAGGAAACACCCTTTTAGTGCTTTCTCAGTGGACTCCCAACTTTAATTACTAATCAGGATTGGTTGAAAATATTGATTTGTATCGCGCTTTCTGGAATCCCCGCTTATGTATGGTATTTCCTTCCAGAGATTTTTGAAACCATTGGTAGGGTGATATACCATGAGTAGGAGTATTTTAACGTTAGTCCTAATAAATAGGCTTGTGTCAAGTTGACCTTACGAAGATTTATGGGACCACCCGGATATTACAGTTGGGTCCATATGTATCTCTTAAAAGGTGGCTTATATCAATCCCTCCAACACTTTATTTTGATGTCATGCCCCAAAGATCCGATGAGCAAAAATCTCGACACTTGGAGTGAAGGATCCTAAAAAAATAGTTTTATTGGCACTTCTTGCATGATGGGGTTGTTGATTTTTTAAGATATGGAGGAATGGGTTTTTCTTAGTATTCTTCCCCCTTCGATGAAAAAATAATTTTCCCACTCATCCGGATGAAGGAATCCTCTAAAGTTGGAGTAGGGAATCTTAAAATAAAACCTAGACTTTCAAGATTGTTTTTGTTGCAATCCAACACTTGCAGATGGACTTACTAAAAATAGCATGTGTTCATTATGTGGCATGTATAAGAATAGTATGATGTCAAAAGAGGTGAATTATTAGCATTCTTGTTCCCATGAATAGGAAAGAAACATTAGGAAGTGAAAACAATGCAAAATTGATAAAATAACAAGGCATGCTAAAAATAGTAAGTACCAAAATTGAGCCCAAAAACTATGAAAACTCTTATTTTTCTTATCTCATTGATTTTTCCATCATCACAAGGTTGGGAAGTTGTCTTGTGGTCTGAAAAAGTTCAGTAAATGGTCCTTAAGCTCTTAAAGCATCATTTTGGGAGATCTCTACACAACACAATTTGATGAAAGGAGATAACTCATTCCAATTGTGACAGAAGAGAGTCATCCTAAGCATGTTTCCATCATGAAGGAGACATCATCATCACTAATCCTATCCCTAAAGGTGAAGATCATCATATGAATCATATTATGATGAGAAACAGATCAAAGTGAGTCATTGTGGGTGTGAAAGACAATCACTTGGGAAGTGGGAGAAACCAAGAACATCGTGGGGTCTGAAAATGATCTAAAACATCAAGAGATTAATTCAAGTTCAATTCACTAAGAGGATGATCATCATGATCATGATGTGAGAATCTCATTGTGAGTGAGGAAGGAGGTCATCTCAAGTAATGCATACCTTGATAAGTGTTTCTAAACACTTGATCTATGTTCGATAATGAGATTGCATCTTGTAAGATAAAGGATGTGGAATTTTCAGTATTTCAATGCAATGCGGAGGAAAAAAACATGGAACTCATTCTCATTCACTCCTTCAAGTACCATTTAGGGATAATTATTTCTATCAAGAAGATAAATCCTATCTCCATGAGGAGAAATCAAGTAGAAGAATGTCTAAAAACCATAAGGATGTTTCCACTCATGGTCAAGAAAGTGAGTGGTGAAGAGGTCATCATGTTCATAGGTGAAGTGTGAGACTCAAGGAGTGAGGCAGTGATCACCACATCTTGACTCCACCATTATGTTCAAATATTCTTCAAGGAACAAGCCAAGAAGAGCTAGTCCAAGGCATTAGGACCATTTTGTGTGAAGAATCAAGAAATCATTCATTCCCATGAGAAACATGTGAGTAGGAGGTGTATGATTTTGTTTCATTCAAGGGTAGTTATGGAAACCGAAAGGTAAGAGGATGATCTTCATATCGATAAAAAATGTATGTAAAATGAGAAACCATCTCAATTCCACTTGATTTCATTCACTGGGAGTGTTCTTAAACACTCATTCAAACCTTACAGTGTGATCATGCCTCGGAAGAAGTACATCACAATCACCTCATTTCAGTTCAATGGATGGCTACATGACAAGAATTCCATTCAGGGGTAATCCTTTCACCCGCATGATGAAGGCATATTTCAGTAAGTGAAGGAAAAACATGAAAAGGTTCGAGCATCACAGAGTTGATTTGTGATCACTAGAGTGAATTATGAAAGCCCAAGAAGTAATAAAGTTATCCTCACTCTCACTATGAGATCGGGAAAGAACCATCCTGAGTGATTCCTGCAATCATCTAGTGGAAGGAGGAGATTGTGATCACCATGCTTCAAATAAGAAAAGTATCCATCATATAAAGTTTCACCTTTATCAAATTAGTCAACCCTTCTTTCTCTATCTATCTCTCTCCTTCTCTCTCCATATTCTAATTTTCCTTCAATAATGTACTTTTGCTATTTCATCCTATTCACTTAAGATATCCTCAATATTAACATTGTAAAATTCCTTTTTCACTAATAAGAAAAACACTCACCTCCTAGGAATGTGAAAGGTCACAAGTGATGAAGATAGGTGAAAATTCATGTTTGGGGTAGATAAGAAGACATTTTTGTATGTTATAAATTGGAATGGATTCTCCATTCCAAGGGTTTGCAATCATTGTTGATTGATTATATCTTGTTGAGATTTACCACTTCTACATCAAGTAATAAAACACACAATTATTCTATTTCTTTCCTTATGTTCCTCTCTCATTTTCTCTACTTTCTAAATTTTAAGCATGATAATCTTGCACACCCAAGAAATGTGTGTATGCCTTTAATAAATGAAACGATAAAATTTTATGTCTATAATTTGTTATTCTTATCATTGTTAGCATTATTTTGTTCTTCTAATTGAATGTGGACCTACTCTAGTTATTGTATATGAACTTTAAAGCCTACTCAAAAAAATAACCCTCTCTATCTCTCCTTAATCCCCTAACTCCCCTTTACCTCTCTTCACTACAAATTCCTCCCTTATACCTTGTACAAGCATTTTCCATAGGTTTATTGGAGTATTCTTGTGTGATCTCTGGCCTAATGGCCACCCACAGCTTTAGGTTAGTTTACATTCAATAATGGGATCCTCCCCATACATAATAAGGAGGGGCTTAGCCTTGTGACCATTGTGAAAACTAACAATTTTCACCACAACAAATTATTTTGCCAATAAATAGGAAGCATAATGGCTCATTACTCCAATTTGTTTACAATCCTACAACCATATGATGGAACTACCAATCCTGAACATTACTTGTTGACCTATGACATGCGATGGGGTGCAAAAGGAGTCACCAATGACAATACTAAGAAATGTGAACTAATAGGCACACTACAAGGAAGATCCTTGGAATTCATTTACTCAAGACAATTGAGTTTGAAGAATTTGTAGGATGTACGCAATGCATTAACTCAAGAATTCAAAAGAAACAAGTGTGTTGGGGAGACAATTCAGGATGTGAAAGAAATAAAATATATCTTGAGAGAAACAATAAAAAATATTATATCATATTCTCGATGTCATGAATAAAGAAAATTTCAATTTTGATGAGTCAAATAAAGATGCTTGGTTTGTAGAATGAATATGCAATAAAATCCAATTTGTAATTCACGGATGGAAATTTCAACCAAAATAGAATCCATTGAAGTGGTTATTAAAGTGTAAAAAATTGAAGATCATGGAGACAATAGTAATTATGGTTTCAAAATGGAAGCAAAGATCAATGTAGTGATATGAAGATGGAGGAATTACATGAAAGAAAGAAGACTATACTCAATATATGGTGTGCAGATTATGAGGAGTAAGAACATCATAAAAATGAATGTCACAATATGAATTCCGAAGGACGAAGAAAATTTTGGGATGTCTGTAAAATTTTTGGACATGTAATTAACAAATTCCTTTTGCTACAACATTATGTAAGACACCCTTAAAATGTGGTATATTATTTTTGCAAGGCCACAATACATGAAATAAAAGACTATCCGACATTGATGGATGTAAAGGAGGAAATTACTAGAAATGTTTTTGCAATACAAGATCAAATGGAACGTAAAGTACCAAATATTGTGGTAGAAAGAGAAATGGTTGCATCACTAAATCCAATTGTGCAATGGGCTCCAACCTCACCACAAAGAAATCCCTAATGGATCATGTAACTATAGAGCAAAACTAGAGTTAGATACATGCAAAACAATGAATAATAATGCTTCATTAATTCTACATTATTTTCTACATAAACTCATACAAATATATAGAGCGGTAGGACCCTAAAAGACTAGGATCATACATGTAGGTTATAACTATCCCATGAATCACTCATAATAACATCGCGAACAACTCACCTTGCTAATATCTTACATATATGATTTGTTTGAATAAAAAATTCATATATTAAATTATTTTTATGTTTTATAGTTCACACTAACTAATTTCTAACATCCCCCTTAGTGTGAACATGGGACAAGGATAACTAAAAAAATCATATGTCACTACATACTTTTAGGTCTACATATTGAGTGATGGATCTTGTTGTTTGGAGCTTGCTACACATGATCACCTACATATGAGAAGTTATCTTGCTTTCACTTTTAGTTGAACGTATTCCCTAACCGACCATCTTCTAATGAAATATGATAGTCAGATGATCTTTGCTTGTCAAATGCCCTCCTATAAATTAGTTTTACAGTTCAAAACCTTCCAAACCATATCAAACACTTTTAAGAGATTACATTATGAATTCTCTCATGTTTAATTGTAAACAGGACATAAACTTATGTTCTTATTTTGCACACAAAAACATAAATGAAACATAGAATTGAAAAAGAGATATCACCATAGTAGAATGTGGCCCCATCATTGGTGATCAAGAGAGGTCATTGAATGACCTCCTTCTTCTATTTCCTATATCCTCTAATTGACTTGTTGTTTACTCGGATAATAAAGGAATGAATCTCATTTATTTCCACATTGTATTTATGCTTATCTCCCCCTTGAAATGTGAAATCATTTATTTTTCAGGATGTTGGTTTTGATTGAAAATGTGTCCATGAGGCAATTATTTTTAATTTTACAACTTTTACAATGACTTAGTTTTGATGAAAGGAACAACTATGCAAATCAAAATAACACTTATTAGATGATATTTACTTTAATAGCTTGTCTCTTAAAAATATTGACAAAATGGCTATTTAATGATTTGACTATGATGAATTTTAATGAAAATACATTTAATGACAAAAATTATTTGATAAAATTACAAAATGACTTTGACTATAGATAAAATGAATATTAAAAAGTAATATTTAATTAATTTTTATGCATTGACTTGATTCTTATTTTGGAACAAGACACACCAATATGACATGAATATAAAATAAACAAAACTTACAAAATAATAAAATACTTAATAATATTTTGACTCCTATAGACCATACCTAATTAAACTTTGACTTTTCCATCATATTTTTTTAAAAATTAACCACATAACAATTAAAATGTATAAGTATAACAATATTGAACCAGTGCAAAAAAATACCACTTTGATCAAATGAGGGAAATATTGAATGTGATGTTAGTGAGATGAAGAGGATTTTACTAGGTTAGAAGAGATAATTTTTTAGTCACCATGTGTCTATGTAAGAGGGAGACACATACGCCACTTGGAAAATTATATCAAACTATATAGATATTGATTCTCATCAAATAGGAATCCATTGGAGAGAATATGAATAAAATAATTTTTTTCTAATAACTCATAAAAAAACAAAAATATGAGTTGGGATTTCCATATACACAAAATAATAAGGGGTGGGGACCTCCTTCACCTCATAAATCACCTGGGTGGAATATGCCTTCACCAAAAACACAATATGGAGGATATCAAGGACAAAATAAAAATTAGAATGCACCATGAAGACCATACAAAACATAAAAAGGAAGCTATTAAGGTGGATACCAGTAAAGGAGGAGATGCCTAGACCCCAATGAAAAGTAGTGATTTGTTACCTTTACATAGAGCCAAACCATATTGTGTGAAACTGCCCTTCAAATCTAGAAAAAGGCATTTCCTGTGCCTACTGTAGGTACACCAACAACACAATATGGAATACTATCACGTATTGGAAAAAAAAGAAAATAAAAATAACTATGCAATGTCAAGATGATTAATGTGGTGCCTAGAGGAACTGATAGTCTTTAAGATGTTACACGAATGTAGAGGAAAGAACAAGGCTTAGAGCATGAGGAGATTTTGATGGAGCCCCAAATATGTTGAGCGCATAAAGATACCTATCTTGACTCAACAAAGGAAATGGCACTACTAGAAGAAGCTAAACAATTACTCCAATCAATGCAAAACACTGAGGGTGCCACAAAACAATGGTGTAGTAGAAGCCCAAATTTATGGAAAAATGATTAGAATACTAAAGCAAGGAGTAGTTGCAGCTTTACATGATTCATTGAACATACATGTATTGCGCAATGAATATATCTCGCAGAATATATCTAATCTTCTTGGAACTCTATTAGAAAGTGTATCAAACAAAGAGGTACATGCAAAGAAACCAACGTGCTATGTAAAAACTAAGAAGCTTTGAGATGTGGCAACATGGTTAAATGTAACTTTGGGAGATTATGAAATTAGAGATGCAATGTTTGATTTTAGAAGCACCATAAACATGATGTCAATATCTACTTGGGAAGCAATGAGAGCTCTTGTTTTGGCATATAGTCATGTAATACTCAGTATTGCAGACTATGGAAGAGTAGACCCAATTGTACGATTATAATACATTGAAATACAAGTAGGAGACTTATGTTTGAAAGGATATTTTGAAGTCATATGCATGAAAACAAATGAAACACACTATCCAAAATTGATTGGAAAGAAGTGGTCATATGATGGCAATATGACAATCAATCAAAACATTCACCAATTAAATAGAAACACATATAGACGACTCTATTATTGTAATTATTATTAATAGGATTGAATAGAAATCATATACCATCCTTAAAGAACCATTGTCTCTATATGTGCATGATGTTGAAAGTTAGTTTAAGGTGGGACACCAGGAAAAGGCTTCTATCCCATGATGCATGCCATAAACAAGAAAGGAAGAGTTCATAGAATATTTAAATCTGATTCAAACCCACACCAATAATCCATTCATTAAGAAGAACCAAGTTATAATATCTAGTCCCCATCTAGATCAGAGATATCCCAACTCTATAAATTTGTGCAATGCAATCGAGACTACACAGAGCCAAATGGAGAAAGTCATATTCCATGGGAAATGGAATCCTTAGTTAGTGGTGACTTGGATGTAAATTTGAATCATTGGATGAGAAGGGAACACGAGATAAGACCAATGAGGATGGTACAAGTTGAAGAAAAATGTATTCTGCAATACTTTGGAACTTTGAACCTAGATACATTCTTGGTAGAATTACAAAAATATGTGCCTCAGAAAGAGCTAAGAATGAGTGCACTTGATTATTCATTAAAAGGGATATCTACATCATGGTGGGTTATGCATAAATATAAGATGTTAACCTAGGAAGAAGTCTCATAAATGATGTGGTCAAGATTTGCACTAGATGAGAGGACTACTAAGAATTGGCCTAAGTATTGCATGGAAGAATTCCTAGAAACACATAGCTAGGAACACATTTAAACTTGGAAAATTCAGGAGATATAACCAAAATGGAGGGTCCATATATTCCCAAAATATAGACACCAATACCAAAATCATGGTATCTTCATCAAGAAAGAAGAAGAGAAAACACAATTGGGGAAAAATTGTGATATGTTTTTATTCATACTTTCACCTTTGAAGATAGTAATGATATGGTTGATATTTCTCTTCAAAAAATTAAAACATTCCTTTTGTATATAACTATTGATTCAAGGAAGGAGCATAATTCCCTTATCACATATCGAGAAAATAATAGGAAAAAATGCACAGGTATAAGAAGAGACTACAATAGAAAATAACGAAGAATGTAAATTAAAAAGATGTAATAGAGTAGGAGATAATGTAACGAAGAAAATGTTAGGCATAAAAATGAAGAGGATAACGAATTGAGTGAAATATTTGAACTTGAACATCTTCACCCAAAGACTAACAAAAAAAGAAGTGATCAATAAAGAAGAAGCACAATTACATAATATAAACATAGAAGAAAAAGAAGGATCCAAGATGGCTATAGAGACACACAACAAAGGAATGTTAAATTATATGATGAACTAGCGCACAAAATGGTAGAAGACATCAACCCAATAAGAACATTAAAACTAGATACTATGGGAAAATATTGCAATTATAGCGAGACTACGAAGATATGTTCCTTACTAAGTTTAGTGAAATAAAAGGAGTGGATCCATTAAGTGAGGAAATGTGCATCAAATTAAAATAAGGAGAAAAACCTATAAATAAAAAAAAGGCCATACATATTGAACATGAATATGAAAGATAAGGTAAAATCGAGAATCAAATCAAATGATAGAAAGTCAAATATAAATTTAATTGTGTTAATGACCCTTTCCCAACTCCATTCATCATGAGATATTGGAAGGAATAGTGGGACATTAAGTATACGCATTTACATATGGATTCAGTGGCTTCCATTAAATACCAATTGCACAAGAAGATCAAGCTAAAACCACTTTCGCAACCAAATGGGGAAGCTTCACATATAAGGTCATGTCATTTTTAATTGAAAAATACACCTACTCTTTTCCTAAGTTGTTTTTCTTTGGATTCAAATATTTCATTCATGATTTCCTAGAAGTATACTTGGATGATTGGGTTGTATTCTCCTTGTTCAAAGAACACATATCTAAGGTACACTTAATGTTAGAAATATGTAGAGCTTTGTACATTGCATTAAATTTGAAAAAATTTTTCTTCACACCATTTAGAGTACTACTTGGACACGTAGTATGCAAGGAAGAATTTTTGAATGATTAAGAAAAATATTGTCATAATTGGGGTCAACCACCTCCAACAAATTTCAAATCCACACATTTCTGGGACATATAAGATACTACAAGAAATTTATCAGGGGATATGAAAATATAGTACAACTAATGGAGAATTTGTTACTTAAAAGTGAAAAGTTTTAATAGAAAACTGAATTTTAGAATGCATTTACACAATTAAAACAAAAACAAGTGAGTGCACTAATACTAGTATTTCTAGACTGGTCAAAAATTTTCCATGTGCATGTTTATGCATTAGGTGTACAATCGACACAATTATAGCCCAACCAAGGGAAAGAGGTATATACTATCCAATCCACTTTGCAAGTAGGAAATTGTCACCCATAGAAAGAAATTACACAACTACGAAAAGATGATCTAGATATGATTTTCACACTCCATAAGTTAAGATGATATTTGTTAGCTACGAGTTTGAATTCTTCATAGACCATCAAGCACCTTTGTGAAATTTGGTGAATAAGCCACTTTCGGGAGGTATAATATCAATATGGTTGATGTTATTTCAATAATATAAGTTTAAAATAAACGTGAAACCATGAAGATAAAATGTAGGACCAAACATTTGAGTCACATAAACACATGAGAAGAACCAGAGGAACTAGATGAAGATGCTCTAGATGCACACTTATTTTGTGTTATCACAATACTAAAATAATTGGAAAAATTTACACGTTCCTACAATAAGGAATTTTTCTGCAACACTATATAGAGAAACAAAAGAAACAATTGATTACAAAGGCCTTACCATATACTATCATCAATGGATTCTTGTACAAGTTTGGGAAAGGATGAAGTATTGTACAAAGTTTCTCTAGAACATGAAAGATAACTATTATCCGCACAAATGTCATGAAGGCATTTCCATAGGAAATTTTGTAGGGGAACTCACTACAAAAAAAGATATTGTAAATCTAAATTTGGTGGCCAACCTTATTTCAGGATGCACATCATATGGAAAAGAATTGCGACATTTATCATCAGTGGGAAAATAAAATCAGAAATATGAAATGCCTCTCCATCACGAAGGTCTAGAGAAATTATATAATCATAACAACTTCAAACTATTTTATAAAATGGGTAGAAGATGCATAATATAAAAAAATGTTGTTGAAATGGGTAGAACCAACTAAATTTATTTATGAAAACATAATAACTAAATTTAGATGTCCAGAGAATTTATTAAGTAATATGGGAACACATTTTTGAATAATACCATAAAAATACTCACGAAAAATTTATGATTGTGCACCACAAAATCACAACATAACATCCACAAGTAAATGGAAAAGAAGAATATACAAACAAACTTCTAGAAAATTATTTAACAAAGATCTTTAATGTGAAAAAGCATGATTGGGAAGAATGAATATCTATAGTGCTATGTGCATACAAAACCAACTACAAGAGAAGTACAAGACAAACACCATTCTAGTTGGTTTATGGAATTGAATCAATCATGCCAATGAAATATATTGTACCAAGCCTTCTACATCACAATAGTTACTCGGTTGGGAGAAAAAAATCTATTGAAAATAGACTATTATAATGGACAAAAATGGAGGAATAGATGACAACAATAGAATGAAACCAAGAAGCACATAAATGCAGAGATTGAAAGTGTGGCATCACCGTAACCTATGGAGTAAGGAGTTATAAATAGAAAAAAGGTTTTGGTGTATGAAAGTAGGTTTAAAGAACACCCAGGAAAATTACACATAAGATGGAAAGTCCCATATATCATCCATCACATCACAAAATAGGGAACTGTAATATTATAGGATCTATAAAGAAACATATTACCTAAAATAATAAATGGATGTAGGATGAAAATTTACAACACATGATTGCACAAACAATCAAAGAATATAATAATTGCCTCGACACGTGGTTAGAGTAGGAAGTTTTAAAATTTTCAAGTTTTATTGATTAGATGTTTGTGTAATTAATGAGTGTGTGTGTGTGAGTATATATAATTTAGAAAGGATCCAAACAATATCACCATCGAGCATGGTACGAAGTAAAAAGGGGAAAAAGGGAATGAATCCAATAAGTCTGGGAAATCTATAAAGAAAATAAGAAATAAATGTTAACAAAAAGATAAAGTCAAAAAATTGAAAATAGAAAGAGCTAGCTAGTAGTACAGTATGACACAAATAAAGGCTAAGGTATCAAGGAAATCAAAATCCCCAATGGACAAATTTAATTAAGGAGGTAGGTTAAGTGATCAATGGTTCAAAAATGACCACTTAGAAATCTGTAAGGGTATAAAAAAAGCAAATCAATTTACCAAGAAGTCATTTTTGGGTAATAGTAAACAGAAACAAGAGTGAAGTACTAACAAAGAGAGAAAGTGCAAAGAAACAACAAAGAGAAGAAAACAAAGAAATGGATCCTTTCAATAGGACATACTACTAGCCCAACAATACAAGGAATGATGCAAGAATAAGGATTTACATTCCTCTCCCTATCGGATGTATAAAAATAAGACATGAGGATTTCCGTAATGCTCCAAAAGACTAGGTGGAGTGACCCACCTCACCACAAGAGTCTAGTTGATTGGAATATATACAAGGTAGAACTAGAGGTCATTCTTCCGACTATGCATACCATGAAGAACACACTAAGGTTCACTTTTCCACATATAAGTCTTTAAAGATCCAATGCCACACTCATAATTCCACCACTCCCATTCACCTCTCATAGTCAAACTCAGCAGATGGTGTAGCCATAGTAGTGAGCAGCACGAGTAAACAAAGAGCATCACAATTTTGTGAAAGGTAATTAGGTAAATATATTAAGTGTGCAAATTTTAGTATATTTTTAATTAGGCCCACATAGTCTAAAACCTATAAGGGAGGCCTATGAGAGAGTTACCATAAATTGAATACCCAAAGGGTGGTGTATTGGAAAATCTACGTAATCAAAAATGAAAGGGTGGTGTTATACAAAATTACCTTTTGGGTTAATTTTGGCTTTAACAATATCAAAAATGGACTTAGCCAATTTTTGGAAGTCTTTGACGGTCATACGGATGTCAAATCCCATTTCCGTATGCTGGATGTTGGTATTCAAAAACTAGCGGAACACTATAGAGTTGGGTTAAATCATTTACGACATATATGTTTTAAATCTACGAGACAAAAGAGTGTTGGGCCATGACTTAGGAGGCATAGAAAAGAAAAACTACAATCAATCAAAGACAATTACGTGGTAGGAAACAACAGTGATAAGTGGCAGATGATCAATGGTCGAGGTGGGCTTCGTGTTGGCATTCCGGTAATTCCTTAAGCAATGAGCTCTTTCGGACATCTGGTCTCTGGAGTTAATCCAAGCTCATATTTCGTCAGGTCCCCAGGGTCAACAAGGTCAAAGAAACATGTGGAAACACAATTCAAATCCAAAACGTTTCTAAGTCCTCTAGACTTAGAAAGCTGCAATGCAAAGAGCTACATGGAGCCTTTTCATTTGCTCACTTTTTGTAGTCTAACAAACATGACAGGAGGCTACGTGGAGATTTCCCATTGGTTCATATTTTGCGATGTCGAAAGACTTCAAAGGACCAACATGTTAAGTGTGTGGATATTTCTTATTGGCTCACACTTCGCAATTGTTAGGTGAGACTATAAATGATCTAACATGCGAAGGGCGTGAAAATTCCTTATTAGTCGCTAGTTCACGGATGTTAGAGGGTAGGATCAAAAGAATAACATGGGAAGTATGTGGAGCCTTCTCATTGGTTCGAACTTTGCAATGGTCAGTCGAGGGGAAATGAAAAGGAAATGTGGAGCCTTCTCATTGGTTCACATTTATGAGAGTCTCGACAAGGTCATAGGACATCTTGATAGCTATGGGAGATGTGACATGGTCTTATTGGGCCAAATTTTTCATAAAAGCATACCCGTTTTTCAAAGGCAAAAAAAGGAAAGACAAATGGTGAGCTAAGGAAGTAAATCCCAATTTTGCAAGATAATGGGAGATCGACACCTACAAATGGTGAAGCAACACACACGTGGAAAAGGGTTGATTCCTGAACCAATCAAGGGATGCCGCATGTCAATTTCATGTACCTCCTGACATGAAAAGCTTCAAGTGGCCATATATTTTGACTCTGAGCTCCAAACTTGACAAAAATATATAATTGGAATGGTCTCATTGAGCCCTTTAACTTGGCATTAGAAAAGTCATATTTTGGTGGCATCTAAATGGTGTAAAACAAGAAAATGTCAATCCATCCATTAATGTGCAGTAGTAGGTAGCTCAACCACTCGAATTGATGAAATATGGGCTCTCACTTGCTCCTACAAGCAAAAGGGCATGGAGGACGAGTCTGACAAGGTGCCCATAATGTTTTAATGCACTTTAGAGCTTGGTTGAAGCTTGACATGTCGTGTAGCGAGAAAGCATATATTCATTAAAAGCATGATCAAATCTCATCTTCTCCTTCTATTTCTCCCTATTCTCTATTCCCATTTGCTATATAGTAAGGATCAACTCTTTTGTAAGGTTTGGACATTATTGTATGCTTGTGCATTCTATTTTACAAGTTATATATACATATATGAGTTACAAACCTTACATGCATGTGAATCTTGCCTTTCTCCTAAACGTAATGTATGTTGGAAATATTGTCATTGATGTCAAAATAGGTGTTGAACTGGTAAATGGAAATCATGTCGAGAAAGTAACGGAATTATTAACGGAATTGTGAGTATGTCAACGGAAAGAACCAACAGACATATAGAGTAGCAAAAGCGTAGAAATCAGATATTTATATATGTGAAAAGGGTCACCTTTATAGGAGAAATACAATAGTATCTGTGTAAAGCGAACAACATTCAAGAAAGAGGAAGATCTTGACAACCATGATGAGAAGAAAGCAACACTTTTTCATGAAGACCATGATTTATCCTTGGAGGCCCATGATTTGCACAAAAGAGGGCCCACGACTTGCTTAGAGAGCAGCACTCATGTCTTAAGGGGCTGCATTGAATGTTTAGGTGATAATTAAATTATTTGGGGCAGTCTTTATGTGTGCATTAATTAATTCAAAGGGGGCAACGATTTGTTTAGAAAGAATAAATTAATAAATAAAGGCCGACTAATGTTAATGAAAGGGTGTGATGGTTTAAGGTGTAATGCCCTTTCGAAAAGGTACGAAAGGCTATATAAGAAGATTCATATGAGACTTACAATGCATGGATTCAATTTGAATATCCTAAGGAAAAAGAAGAAGAAGAGGAAGGGTAAGGGCATAATTTTAGAACAGCAAATCTGAAAGTAAGAAGAAGAATTTTCCATTATTTGTTGAGGAAGCAACAAGTTCAAAAGTGGAAAGAAAATTTTGTAAGGAAGGTTGGTGCCTTCATATTCGAAGAGATCGGTGTCTCTTGCTGAGTTGGTGCTTAGCAAAAGGGGTGGGTGCTTCTGTAGGTTGGTGCCTACAAAACTGCAATATGGGGATTGGTGTCTCCAGTAGGTTGGTGCCTACAAATTTTTGAGAAATATATATAAAGAAAGAAGTTTCTCCGTGGTTTTCTCCGAAATGGTTTCCACATATATTTATGTCTACTTGAATTAAGTTTTGTATTATTTGATTGATTTGATATATTCACATTGCTCGTGATTATAGATCTAAGTTCAAGTATTAAATTTTGAAATAATTTCATAATACTAATTCATTCCCCCTCTCAAGTATTATCTTGTGTTCAACAATTGGTATAAGAGAATGTTCCTTCGAACAATCTAACAATTGGAAGGTAGATCTCGGGAGCACATATGGCTAGTCAAGTACAAGAAGAATTTTCTCGAATAAGGCTCCATTGTTTAATGGAACAAAATATGCATTTTGGAGCGTAAGGATGAGAATCTATCTAATGGCACTAGGGTTTGATATTTTCCAATCGGTGGCGGTTGGATATACCATTCCATCAACTCCACCAATAGACCAAGCCGGTAAAGAAGGCTTTTGAAAATAATGCTAAGGTGATGAATGCAATCTTGTGTTGTTTATCGAGTCCAATTTGGCAAGGTAATGCAATGTGACGTGACAAAAGGAAATATGGGATAAGCTTGAACAATATATGAAGGTGATGATAAGGTTAGAAAATCTCGCTTCAAACCCATAGGAGAAAATTTGAGAGCCTAAAAATGAAGGATGAGGAAGATGTTGCAGTTTATCTTCCGTGGGTGGATGAAGTTGTCAACGCCATAATAAGGCTTGGAGAAAAGATTGAGGAACTGTGATCATCTAGAAGGTTTTAAGATCTTTACCATTAAGATTTGATGCTAAGGTGTACTCCATCGAAGAAATGAAGGATCTTGACAAGCTAAGCATGGATGAAATACATGGAATACTGCGCGGCTTATGAAATGAGGACCGAGTCTAATAAACCAAAAATAAAGAAGCCGCATTCAAAGTCTCAAAGAAAAGGCAATCAAGGAATCTAAGCGAATGATGAATCAAACAATGAAGAAGATGAAAAGGAAGCTTCATTCGAAAGCTAAAGAAAGGATCCGGGAGATACAAAGATAAGTTACCATTTAAATGCTTTAACTGTGGTAAAATTGGTCATTTTGCAACGAAATGCCCGAGAAGGAAGATAGCGAAGATAAAGAAAGCAAGCCCAAGTTCAAAAGAGAATTCAGAAAGCGAGAGGCAAGAAAATATTTGAAAATGCAAAAGAAGAGTCTATATTCAAAAAGAGGTAGCAGCTCATCCGAAGAAAGCGGAATAAGTGATTCAGATAGTGATGATGAAGAAACATTGTTTATGGCTATAGAAGAAGGTTCATCAACCAACAAAGTTGATTTGAAAGGAATCGAGGACATAGAAGAAGAAGGTGAGGTAAACCTCGAAGAAGAACTCATTTGTGCGTTGGGTGAAATAAAAGCACTCAAAAAGAGGAATCAGAAGCAAAGACTTCAGCTCCAGAAATATGAAGAACAAAATCAATCTTTCGAAGCTAAGTTAGCCCAGAGTCTTGAAGAATCAAAGAATCTAATCATTGACCTGAAGACCCAGATTGAAGAAGCAAAGAGAATTGAGGAAGGGTTGAGAAGTCAGCTCAAGGTGAAACAAGAAGAATGTGAAAATCGTGAGTCAGAGATTGTTGCGATGAGAAAAGACTTAGAAAAGGTAAATACCAAACTAATGAACAACTTGAAATTTGAAAAGAGTACTAAGGTTCTAGATGAGATTCTAGAAAATCAAAGATCACCATCCAACAAATCAGGACTCGGATATGAAGAAAAACTAGAGAAAGCTTCAAAATCCATTGAGCTTCCGGAGAAGAAAGGTTTAGAAAAGGAAAAAAGTTATGCAGAAATTCTAAATACGCCTACGAAGAATAAAAGTAGAAAGGAAGAGGAAACTACGAAGACCAGTTCCATCCACAAGGAAGGTGTTAAAGAGAACGACACCAAAAGACCATTTATTCCATGACATAGGAATATGAACAGGTTTGAAAGTTCCTTTCATGGTTATTGTTTTTATTGCAATATATATGGGCATAAAAAGATAGAGTGTAGAAAGTGAATGAGAGATAATGAAGCCTAGAACAAACCAAAATCTGCTCATAGAGTGTTGAATATGAACTATAATTCGTTTGCTCCACTATCCTATTATAACAAGGAAGCCATTATCTGCTACAAGTGCAATAATTATGGACATATAGCACGCTTTTGTAGAAGTGTGTTTGACTCGAGACAAGATCAAAAGACAAAGCCTTTAGATACAAAGAAAAGGGAGGCTATGAAATCCTGGACAAGGAAGCAAGAGAAATATGGGCTAGACAAAGAAAAATCCATGCTCGTTCAAATAGCTTTTCATGCTCGAGATGAAGCACGATAGTGGTACATTGATAGCGGATGTTCAAGACATATGACCGTAGTGATAAAAGTAAGTTTCTCTCCTTAAATAAAGTAAATGAAGGTACAGTAAAATTTGGTGATAATGCTACAACGAAGAACGTTGCCAAAGGTACTGCAATTGAGTCCGGATAATGGAAAAACAAAAACAAAGAATGTTTTGTATGTTGAAGGATTAAAACATAACCTCTTGAGTGTGAGTCAAATGTGTGATCGGGACACACTCTTAAGTTCCATGCCAAAGGATGTGAAATAAGGAAAGCGAGATATAGGAGAACTAATTACAGGTTGCCACCGAATTGCGGATAATCTATATATGCTCGGATAAATAAAAGAAGAAAAATGTTTCCTAAGTCGAGGAGAGTTGGCTATGGCATAAAAGGATGGGACATATAAAATTTGATAATCTTGTGAACATAAGCAATAAGAAGACCGTACGGGACATGCCTAAAATAAAAAGCCTTCGAGTACTCTGTCTGGCGATGCCCGAAATCTTGGGGAAGTAAACCGAACAAGATTCAAAACAAAGAAGTATTCATCCACCAAACCATTGGAGCTAATTCACATGGATTTGTGTGGACCTACCAAAAAAGTATTCAAGGCGAGAGTTATTTTATGTTACTCATTGATGACTACACTAGAATGACATGGGTAGCATTTTGAAAGAAAAATTTGAAGCATTTGGAAATTTCAAAGCTTTCAAGGCATTAGTAGAAAATGAAACAGGGCTGAAGATAAAATGTCTAAGGTCAGATCATGGAGGTGAATTCATGTCAAATGAATTTATTGAATATTGTGAAGACCATGGAATTAAAAGACAATACTCAGTTGCAAGAACTCCACAACAAAATGGAGTAGTATAAAGGAAGAACAAAACCGTTCAAGAGATGGCCCAAATAATGTTGAATGAATCTAAGCTATCAGATAGATTCTGGAAAGAAGCGGTAAGTACTTCCATTTATATTTTGGATAGAGTGCAAATTAGAGTTAACCATGACAAAACTCCATATGAATTATGGAAAGGAAGACCAACCTCGGTCAAATATTTTAAGGTATTTGGGAGTAGATGTTTCATTAAAATAATTGAAGAGGACTTAGGAAAATTTGATTCAAGATCCGATGAAGGGATTTTTCTTGGGTACTCCACTAAAAGTAAAGCCTTCAGATGTTATAACAAGAGGTTGCGGACTATCATAGAAAGTGCAAGTGTCAGAGTGGATGAGGGTCTGGATCTAAAGACAAAAGAAAATTCAGAAGATTCTTTATAAATACCAAGTCTTGTGAAAGAAGAACAAGAGGAAGAAGAAGATATTGAATAGTGGAGTAAATCGAAAGGCGAGATACTTGAGAGGGTTCAAACAAGACGCTATCTAAGGTAGAACCTAATAAATTTTTAGAAGAAAGACATGATAAACATTGGTTGAAGGTGATGGAAGAAGAATTAGATCAAATTGAGAAAAATGAAACTTGGGAACTGGTTCCCAGACCAAAGAGTCAGAATGTGATTGGCACTAAGTGGGTATTTCAGAACAAACTAAATGAAGATGGTCAAGTCACTCGAAATAAGGCAAGATTGGTATGCAAAGGGTATGCTCAAGTGGAAGGGGTTGATTTTGAAGAGACTTTTGATCCGGTTGCAAGACTAGAAGCAATCAGAATGTTCCTTGCTTTCGTAGTGTTTAAAAATTTCAAAGTCTACCAAATGGATGTCAAATCAGCCTTTTTAAATGGGAATTTAGAAGAGGAGGTTTACATAGAACATCCTGAAGGGTTCCTATTATCAGAAAATGAAGATTATGTGTGTAGGTTGAAAAAAATCCTTGTATGGATTAAAACAAGCCCCCAAAGCATGGTACTCAAGGCTTGATCAACATCTACAGAACCAAGGATTCAAGAGAGGACATGCTGACAGTAATATTTACATCAAAACTGAAGATGAACACCAGTTAATTGTGGTTGTATATGTGGATGACATAATATTTGGAGGAGACAATGAAGAAATGTCTAGAAAATTTGTAGAAGACATGCAAAAGGAATTTGAAATGTCTATGTTGGGTGAGTTATCCTTTTTCCTTGGATTGCAAATTTCTCAATCTAATAAAGGAATATTTATATCCCAAACCAAGTATGTGAAGGAAATGTTGAAAAAGTTTGGTATGGAGGAGTGTGCACCTGTCAGCACACCGATGATCACTGGAACCAAGTTAAGAAAAGATGACAAATCTCTAGATGCTGATCAATCTCTCTATAGATCAATGATTGGGAGTTTATTATATGTGACAACATCTAGACCAGATATCATGCAAGCAGTGGGTATGGTGGCACATTTTCAAGTAGGGCCAAAAGAAACACATGTGCAAGTTGTAAAATGCATATTCAGATATCTAAAGGGAACTATGGAATATGGGTTGTGGTATCCAAAAGGAAAATATTTCACATTGACAGCTTATACAGATTCAGATTGGGCAGGATGTGTAGATGACAGAAAAAGTACAAGCGGAGGAGCATTTTTTCTTGGAAACAACCTGGTATCTTGGCTAAGTAAGAAGCAAAATTCTGTATCCCTATCCACAGTAGAAGCAGAGTATATAGCAGCGGTACTATGTTGCATGCAAATTTTATGGATGAAGCAGACCTTGAAGGATATCAAAGTAGAGTATGATCATCCCATCTCCATATTATGTGATAATACTAGTGCAATAAGTATTTCAAATAATCTGGTTATGCATTCCAGAACAAAGCACATTCCCATAAGATATCACTTCTTAAGAGAGTAGGTGGTAGAGAAATAGGTAAAGTTGGAGTATGTCACTACATCCGAATAGATAGCAGATATTTTCACTAAGCCACTTCCAAAGGAGACATTTGAATATCTATGGCATAAGTTGGGAGTAATTTCTTTTACATCTTTACATGATGAAGAGTCAAGGGTAGCACTGGTTAAGGGGGAGCTAAAACTTTGCAATTTTTTCAGCTCCTAGGATGACACTTTACCATTGATGTCAAAGGGGAGAATGGTAGTAAGGGGGCTACGGAATAGGAAGTTGTAGAAGGCGAGATTTTTTTTTGGGGGTTGCCATCAATTACAAAGGAGGAGATTGTTGGAAATATTGTCTGTGATGTCAAAAGAGGTGCTGAAGCGTAAACGGAAATCATCGAAAGTAATGGAATTATTAACGGAATTGTGAGTATGTCGACGGAAATAACCAGCAACATATAGAGCAGCAAAAAGAGTAGAAATCAAATATTTATATATGTGAAAAGGGTCACCTTTATAGGAGAAATACAACAGTATATGTGTAAAGTGAACAACATTCAAGAAAGAGGAAGATCTTGACAACCATGATGAGAAGAAAGCAACGCTTTTTCATGAAGACCGTGATTTATCCTTGGAGGCCCACGATTTGCACAAAAGAGGGCCCACGACTTACTTAGAGAGCAGCACTCATGTCTTAAGGGGATACATTGAATGTTTAGGTGATAATTAAATTATTTGGGGTAGTCTTTATGTGTGCATTAATTAATTCAAAGGGGGCAGCGATTTGTTTAGAAAGAATAAATTAATAAATAAAGGCCGACTAATGTTAATGAAAGGGTGTGATGGTTTAGGTGTAATGCCCTTTCGAAAAGGTACGAAAGGCTATATAAGAAGATTCATATGAGACTTATAATGCATGGATTCAAGTTGAATATCTTAAGGAAAAAGAAGAAGAAAAGGAAGCGTAATGGCAAAATTTTAGAACAACAAATCTGAAAGTAAGAAGAAGAATTTTCCATTATTTGTTGAGGAAGCAACAAGTTCAAAAGTGGAAAGAAAATTTTGTAAGGAAGGTTGGTGCCTTCATATTCAAAGAGATCGGTGTCTCTTGTTGAGTTGGTGCTTAGCAAAAGGGGTGGGTGCTCCTGTAGGTTGGTGCCTACAAAACTGCAATTTGGGGATTGGTATCTCCGGTGGTTGGTGCCTACAATTTTTGAGAAATACATATAAAGAAAAGAAATTTCTCTATGGTTTACTCTTGAAAGGGTTTCCACGTATATCCGTGTCTACTTGCATTAAGTTTTGTATTCTTTGATTGATTTGATATATTCACATTGCTCATGATTATAGATCTAAGTTCAAGTATAAAAGTTTGAAATAATTTCATAATACGATTCACCCCGCTTGCAATATTATCTTGTGCTAAAAATGTATTGTGCATCCTTATAAAGCAATAAGACATTTGTTTTGTGGCTATCAATTGGTCCTAGCTTGTGTTTTGTTGTAATTTCATGCCTTTTATTGCATCTATGGGTGTTCGTGCATCTTTTTTTTCTCTTCTTGCAAGATATAAGTCTCATTGAATGGCGATTTAAATGAGTTTGGGATTGTGATACTTATGTCTATCCTCTCTTTTCTCAATTTTCCTCCCATTTTCCTCATTTGAGAGTGTCTCTCCACCCTATTCTTGGTGCTATCACCTCTCTTAGCTTAGGATTTCCCATTTTATGTACTCTTCTCTCTCCCTAGTCCCTAGGATTATAAGAATATGAGTAGATAACTGCATTTATTTCCTTAGGAGTAGATTAGCATTAGGATTAGGTAGAGGAATTAGCCTTCTCTGCAGATTTTCTCAATTTCGGGGTCCCACACCTTGGGACAATTCTATGTTTCTCAAAAACATTGATTTCCCATTCATTCACATGTAAGCATATCTGAAGGTGTTATATTTTAGTGATAACATGTGGTTAAATAGTGCATAGAGGATGAAACTGGTACACGATGTCCTTTATGTCAATCAGAACATAGTAAGTTACATCACCATGCAATCACCATTTTACATTAGACATAAGTAATTGTTTTCTCGGGTGAGACAAATATTAATTAAGAGAAAATGTTGGATAGTAAGATGTGATAGTAAGCCGATATGGATATAGTTCATGATTCCACAATCCTTTTATATGTATATAGTAATATACGATAAATTATAGAATGTATACCTTCTCTCTGCGCATGGATAAAAATATGAAAAATATATGATAATACGAGAAATATATGAGAGGAATGGCAATTCAACAGTCACCGCATTTTGTATAAAGCTATGTAATTTGATTTGAAAGAAGGTTGATCTTGGATCCTAATATAAGGTACACCAGTATTATTCCTTGTCACATATATGTTCTGACATTGCTCTATTTAATTCTATTTTGCATTATGGGATTCATGTGATATGGTTCTCTTTTCTTAAATCTTGGTATATATTCTATTGTGCAAATGAAACATTCCAAGTATATTCTATGATCTAATCTAGACTACAACCTGTTGCAAGTTATGATGCCATAATCCAAGAACCTTTCTTAAACAAAAAAATAGAGTAAAAGAAACATGCATCTACCTTAATCTATAGAAATGAATTATCAACCATCCACATAACAATAAACATGAAATAAATGGAAAATAAGGGTTAGAGATACTTACTTGTTGAGTTATTATTGATGCATCTATCCTCCTTGAGACAAAAAAACACAAAGAGAATTACTATGGGTGGAGAAGGGAAAACTCATTAGGAATACCTCCAAATCCGGCTCACTATGGTGATCTAAATGCAAAAGGGAGAGCTCCAAAACTAAAGTCTTGGAATTATATGTGAATATTGCACATTGTCAAATGTGGAAGTTAAGTGAAATAATTAGAGTAACATTTTATTAATACTAAAATGAAAAAGGGGTATATATACGATGTGATCACCCATGAGCCATCTCGTATGCCATGGAGAAACAAGACTTGACATAATTTCCCATGGGAGATTGTGTTGGCTTTGGGAGAAATCTAAGGTCAAGGGGTAAGAGACAATGGGGAATATAAGATAAAGTAATAATAGAATAATTATGAAGATATAGAGGAATCAAAAGTGGTGGAAAGGCCATAAATGATTGACATCAAGTGTGAAACTTAATGACGATAAAATGTGAACAAGAAAGAAAATAAAGTACGAACAATGTAACTATAGTATAAAGGACGACATAGCATTATCTCTCAAATTTTGTGTTCTAGCCCACGTGACCAAGTATGATCACACCTCAATCCCAACAGGCCCTTGAGGCACCCTTTTAAGAGGATAATGCATCAACAACCCCTACACAAGAGAAAAATTTAGCAAGCATAAAAAAGGAGGTGTATACATATTCCACATATAAGTTACTTTCAAATCAATCATCCTTCTTTCCCACACCCATCAAGATGAAAAGGATAAAGAAAACAACTCAAAATAAAACTCCAAGCCTAGAAAAGCTCTTTTTGTCACATCAAGCACCCTAGTCCACATAATGAATCAAAGTGATGATATGTTTATGTTATAATTTGTCAAAATAAGCGGTTAATTTATCATGAATTAAAAACATGTATTTTAGCAATTGTTTGGAAACCAAATAAAAAGTTTTTTCTTAATGTTGATAATAAAATCAAAAATAAAATTTGTGTCTTATTAATTGCTCACCGATAATATGTTTATGCTATCATTAAGCTAATAAATATAATTTTAGCTTCTTATGAAATCGAAACCCATATTCCAATTTCATAATATTTGTTTAACAAACAGATAGCAAAGTTTTTTTAATATTATCTTTCATCTAATTATAACAATGCCATCTTTTTCAATTTTATATCACCATTTTCTCTTTTCACTTTTCGATTGTGCATATAGCACATTGACAAATAAATTGTGTATGTTTTTAATTATTATCTTTGCTTGATTAAAACAATGCTACAATTTTTATTTAATTTTATATTAACCTTTACTCATTTCACTTTTTGGTTGTACATGTCGACATTGACAAATAAATTGTGCATGTGGTATATTGTGAAAAATTAAGCTCAACATCCTTTACTAAATACATAATTTAAGAACAATATCCTTTAAAATTGAGAACACATTTATTTCTTTATTTAATTTTTTAATTGTGCATTCACAAATCCATTACAATATTTTCATTCAATATACAATATATAATTCAACAAAAAACCAATATGAAACAACTTGTGGCTTTAATATCTATACACTACCTCCTGGGTTCAAAAGGTGATATTCCATTCACTATGCATTTTGAGAAACATCCTAGAGATTCAACAATGGTTATACTGACACAATATTGCTAAACAAAAGCATCTAGATGATATAATGACTTTCTTGTAAGTCCCTACCTCATCAATTGCCATATGAAATCAAAAATTCAATAAACAAAAGATCAAATCAATCAATTATCATTTGAATGAGTTGGGAAGTACTCATCCCTCTTAACCAACTCACGTGCATCTCATCCAATATTTATGTTAATATTTTCACACATACATACCTAAAATTGTTTAATGAACAAATATTTTAGACTTTTGTAAAACATGCCATCAAATTTATAACCAACATAATTTTCCTTTAGTTAGTATTTATCACTACATAATATCCTTATATTAACTACTATTCATCAAAATAAAATAAAATATTCGTTCACATAGATCATACAGAGATTTATTTAATGAACAAATATTGCAGAGACCTTTATAAAGAGTGGCATACCTAGCACTTTTTTTTTTTTTGTAATATTTGTTGCCATATAACATCCTATTACAATTTCACATGTTTATGTCCAATATGCAAAAACAATAATTATCTAAAACAAACAATGGCAATTTCAATTTTATTAATTTATTGTTTTTCAAACTGATGTCTTGCTTTAACTTGGAAAAATTATGCAGAGCAATCACAAAATGCTCTAGTGGAATTCCCATCCATCCACCCATGAAAACCAATAACGTACTTCCATTATTACGCTCGAAGGCGTTCCCCCTATGGGAAAGGCCCTTGCGGACGTTTCTCCAACTATGTAAAATTTGACGGCCGTTTAGACGTTTTGGACGTTTTCGTTTTTTCGGGTTATTTTTTACGGTTGTTTTTTTGCATGTAATGGTTTTTGCGAGGATCATGTTGGCGGCCACACCTGCCACCGTCACCAGCAGCCGGTCCAAAATGGGTCTGTTCTTCAGCAAATCTTTGTCGTCGGAGGGAATTCCGCTGTCCTGATCATTGTCCGGAAAACCCACATACCCTCCAAGCGGAATGGCTCTCACAGAGCACTCCACGTTCTTCAAATCGAATTTCAGCAGCGTCGGGCCGAACCCAATTGCGAATTACGATTGCTTTTGCACAACAAACAGCGATAAACTCATAATTGTCATATTGATGGTAATGTATGTCTTGATCTTATAGTACAATTCACTAAGACAAAGTGTAAAAATGGAAACCATGTCTCCGCTATGTATAAATTTACCAACTGGAAAGAGCATTCAAGTACCTCTGAGACTCCTCTTTCTATTGCTGCCTCCAAACACTGAATCACACGCTGCCTCACTACTTCGGCCATCTGTATGTCTAATGTAATGCTCCTACAGATTCTGCAAAATAATGCAATCTTTGTCGTCAGTATAAAACAAGCCTCCAATCTACAAAAAACCGGTGACAAAATGAATGGAAATATAGACAGCAAGCAGAAACCAGAGGCTTAGAAATCCTAATAACAAGGTCACATCTGACATACTTCAGGGCCTTGTGAATTGATGGAAGCATCATAAACTACATATTGCATGTCTATCAATGTGCAAACTATATCAAAAACTTAAAAGAAGCTTTGCTCTATCCTTGCACTCCACATTAACCACAGAATATCCTTTCTCATCACAGTTATGAACTGTTACTAATGGCTTCACACTATCACGCAATGTTTCCAATCTGTCAATTCGCTCAAAATCTCTGTCAGCAAACATCATTTCATGTAGATGCCTTTCAGTGTGAGTAAGCCCCGTGGAAACTACAGTTTTGGCACTTCATATGTCATTCTCTCGTTTGATAACCTTAGATACCATTTTTTTAATTGTTGTAAGCCTTTCTTGATCATGAATTGTTGCACCTGTAGCTTTATCAGTAACATACAAAATACAGGCAACCCTTGTGTTATGTGTCCACACCTCAGCCTCAACAACATTATATCCCAAGTCTGTAAGAACAGCAAATACTTCAGAAAGTATCCCTGGCCCGTCCGTGCCTGTCATTTCAATTGTTGTATGCTCCGATACAACCTCGACTCCAACAGACCTCCTCAACAAAGGAAGAAAGCAAACAGTTGTTCCCAAGGACTGCAAGTAAACAGCAGTTCTGACTAAGCAATCTAATGTGACTCAGTGGTCGGTGTAGTAAAACATATACTGTGAAATCATAAAATGTATAATCTACTTCTTAAGACTCTTTAAGATTGATTAAGAGCCATCTCATATACTTGCAATGGATGTGAATTAGGAGGCAACCATACAGAATTATCATTTGCATAACAGTATAGCTCTTCAAATTTTTAAACATTTCTATTGACTCGGTGCTTCTTCAGGGTGTCTCTGATTCAAGTGAGAAAGTAAAATTGGACAAAATTAAATCAGTTCACAACAGCATCAACCACATCTCCCTCACATACATAACCCTAGATATCCTCCCTCTTGTGATTGGTTTAGGGTTTTCCGTGAAATGGCAGTTGCATGTTTTATTGCTGAGAGAGAGGAGTGGTAGAAGAGTGAGCGCTGTAGTGCCATGAGCAGAGGAAGCGACCTGGCTGCCCTGTCCATCAATCATATTTGGAACTGTATATTTGATTAATGCATGTTAGTATACATGGGCGCCTACTCGGAATGACCTCCACTCTCGCACCAGAGACTATACACAGTGGGTATTTATTGAAATCTACATCTTCCCCTAGCGATGGTTGAGGGTCACTGTTTCGGCATTGTGGTGGATCGAATAGTAGACAGAGCCTCCTGCCATGGTCGATCAGTAGTTCCACGCCTAGGGATTAGTGCTGAAGGGTTTGTTCTCCAATGCGCCCGAGATCCAAGAAGAGCTCTCCCTCTTCTGTCTGAGTGTTGTTAACCCGACCCATGTTGTTTCCACGTGCCTCTCCCGCCACCGTGTATTGAGTCATCATAATTTGTGAGGAGAATATGCACTTGTTTTGTGAATATTGCAGTCCATGGGTTGGCCTCTCGCCTGGACATTCCATCAAGTCGTTAGATGTTACCTACCAAGAAATCAAATTGTGTTGTTAATCAAATTGCATTGTTGCATTGTGAAAGTGGCGTTTGTCCTCGACCATGAATCTAGTAAGTATTTACATGCTTCATTAGGGTCTTAATCAGCCCCTCGAACACGTATTGAAAGAGAACTTATTTCCCAATAGTTCTACTACTACATATTTAAATATGAGGCTTACAAAGCTCGTTATTGAAGTTTTTCCACTTTGCACGTTATGTCACTATAGGATAGTAGTATGACGGTAGATCTGCCTGGTTTGTAAATCGTATTGGCATATCTTCATAAAAATTGATTTCAGTGTGTTTGTGTAAAGCATTCTCACACGCAGAATGATTGTTGAAGTGTTTAAGACATTTTTTCCATTTAAATTGCTTGGTTGTCAATGAGTAAGATTTTCGTTTTGTTAAGTAGAGTTTATGGGTGGGTTTTATGGATTCTCTTGAAGGGAAGAGGGTAGCTAATGAGATTGATCTGAGAGAGCGACATGGGGTTTGAGCATTGAGCATATTTGAAGCACCCACAACATGCTTTAGCACAAAGGTGTGCTCCATTCCTGTTTTAGGCTGAATTTGTTCTTCTTTTTTAATTCTATGGACAGAAATTGGGAATATGGGCACTTACTAATTTGTACCCTTGAATTTTTTCTCCTACTCTATAGGTCTATGCACTGAAATTGGGAATATGGACACTACGTAATTTGTACCCTTGAAAATATTCTCCTGTTTTTAAGGTCTATGGACTGAAAATAGAAATATATAAGCACTCACTAAATTGTACACGCTCACAATACTCAGAAAATATGCAGAAACAAAATTGTACCCTTCGGCAATAATAAGAATCTATAGAGTTTTAGGATTGGGATCAAAACAACCAGTTACTAATTTGTACCAGGGTGGAAGTTTCTGGATACAACCACCTGATACTAATTTGTACCTTTACAGAGCCCTTTGACAAGCTCTTTATGAGAAAAGATAATAGCAATCTCTTGAGCTCAAGAATTGGAATTAAGATAACCTTTACAGTAGAAATTAATAGGATCGAAGATGGACTTATTGAATCCAATAGCTTGCATAATGCATGACGTTTCACAATAAATAACACCTAACCAATTGGCAAATGATAGTTTAGAATGCCGTAACCCGACAACTAAGATAGCCTACCTGCAAATACAAACAAAATAGAGATTAAAACAGTCCACTTAAAAGAACAAAGAACTATCTCGCTCAATAAGTTTGATTAAGATGTCATCATAGCATCATTGAGACCAAATATCTTTCGTGCATGCATTTTGTCAAACAGTTCACATGCTTCCATTTCTTATCATGTTCCTCGGATTCGGCAAGAACCCATTGGAGGATAGAATGGTAGATTTTATGTGTTCTGTTTGTTTATGGTGATCAAGGTTGAGGAGATCACCAATACCAAGCCCAATGGTATAAAAAAATGCGGGGAGAGGTATTTACTCCAATGGACGTTTCTACAACTATATTAAATTCAAGAACTTAATATGTTTTGTATCAAAACCTAGAAGTTCTGGGGCCCGAATATCCTCGAATTCAATCTAATGAAAGCCAATCAGTAATCAAGAAATACAAACTAGTGAATGGAAAAATGTATGCCAACGAAAAAGCTATTCTAATATAATTTTAGGTCTTATTAGTTGTACTCTAGAGATAGCTTTTAGAGATAGCTACTCGCCATAAAAATGGGATAACCGATGTCTAACAAATAGAAAAGAAGACGAAAGCATATGGAATAGTTAACCTCGATGCAAATATCATGACAAGCTCGGACTAAAAAGAACATAGATGAAATTCTCCACAAAGTGCTACAGAGAAGCTTTGGTAAATGATATATGAATATAATTAATTTAGCCCCATTTTCAATGAAAGAGTAAGAAAGCAAGTAGATTCATGACTAAGAGTGAGTGTAAGTAATTTTCAAAAAGAAAACCAATTCAATAAATCTTTATAATGAGCACTGTATTTTTTTCATCATAACTTATATAAAAAGATAACAACATAGATATTATATATCCCAAAAATCATAGCGAATCAAATGGATTTTAACTCTGGATTGGAATGAATTCCTTGTTTATACAAGTAAGGTAAATTTCTAAAAGTGATTATGGGGTAAGGCTTATATCAATGATTCGAAACTTTCAAGTTGAGAAATTGAACTTCAGGAAAAATTATAAAGTCTCTCTGTTTCCCATACCATTCATGAAAATCTAAATTCAAGACTAATACTAAATTATTAAAGAAGAGGATTCAGACTTGGCATTGCAACCGGGTCTTGATCACATCAAGTGGCGTTGTCACAACACTTGCTAGAGCTCCAACTACCCCGCCTGCAGTGATGTGAGCAAGTAGGTGCTCTTCACTTGCGTTTTCTGGAGAAAATTTGGTGAGGACTTTCTTGGCAGCTTCATAAGTTGCAAAATGAACAGCAGTGAAAGGGGCATTCATTACCACATAATTTGCATGCTTATCCAACCTGTATTGTAATTTTACTTCATATATTTTAATAATGAATGATCTGAATGATATCTCTTCCGTGGATCTAAGATACTCCCATATACTATTGAATTCTTTCCTTTGATTCTCACCAAATTGGATTTAGAAGCATCTCTCTGTGATTTGCTTGCGGGTATTGCCTTTGACCAGTCTTCCCCTTTTATCCTTGAAGCTTTTACAACAATCTACATTTGATGTGCTAACATGATGGGCATTTTGGTTCCCACCCACAATTTCACTACTTCCTTCTAAATCTCATAATGTGGCATAGGAGCCGGTATACAACAACAATTGTTATGAAACATAACATTGAATCTGGAATCCCTCCAACAATCAGGGACAACCACTGACATTTTCTATGACACATCAATGTTACCACCAACATTACCTTTATTTGTTATTGTCAAATTTGATAGATACAATGGCCCATGTTGGGATCCCTCCAACCCGTTACATATTTGGATACCCCTATTTCATGAGGGAATCAAAGACAATTGCCGAATAAAATGGCCTGATGATTAACTATCCACAAGTCCCAGGGACTTACTTTGCATAGAGCAACTATCAACATTGGAACCACTGAAAGGCAAGGTTTGACATTCACAACTTTCTCCATAGTTCCTTCACTTTTAAATATGTGCATTTCACCTCCTTTTTCATTCAAAAGGTACTCAAAAATGGCACACATACCAACACTCGGAGCAAGAAGAAAGGAGGAGTCAAGACTACTATCCCTCGACCAAAACAACCCATCATAAATACTACCCTCTACTTTGATAGCACCTCCAGTACTACTTTAGTCAACACTTATCAGTATCCAAAGAGGCAATTCCATTCAAGGGGTATCAAATGTATTCATGTTTAGTGGAAATAAAATTGGCCACAAAATGCTACCATTCATGATATAAATTCTCTAAATGTACAAAGGTCTTCATGTATTCATGTTTAGTTCATATATCGTGATATAAGATTTGCAAATCGCATATCTACGATTTTGTAACAAATTTAAATGTATACACGTAACATTTCGATGTAATGTTTCATATATAATCCAACACTTCCACTATCAATCACACCCTTATCAACATGTTATCGATGATATAAAATGGATTTTTCAACAACCAACCAACCAAACAACCGATGTAACCATTGTCTCAAACACGTTGCAACACAAACACAATTTCCCCAAATAATTACAAATGACATTAACTACAAAAGTAATTAACTATCACTCATGATATAAGATTTGCAAATGTATATGTACGAATTTGTAACAAATTTGAAATGTAGAGATAGAACCTTTAAATGTAATGCTTCATCTATATTCCTACACTTACAAAATCAATCACACCCCTTATCAACATCAACTACAACTAAATCAAATAACATATGTTGTTCGGCATTCACATTGCATTTTACACATGCGATTGCTAGTATTAATAACTGTCATGAATACCCTTGTTAGGCCGATAGGCCTATATATCTCAATGTTTGCTGCTCTTTTCCATACATATATTGACATTCCACTGCAGCTCTTCAGTTTAATATTGCATAACGGAGTTTCTTGCTTTTTAAGAAGGCAAACATAACGGAGCTTTCAAGTGGAGAGTTAATTGGAGGCGGAGAAGAAAACGCATCTCGCTGTCGAATTAGGGCTTCAGCCGAGATAGGTGGCGGTCTGGTTTCAGAATAGAAGAGCAAGGTGGAAGACCAAACAGATTGAGCGCGAATATGACCACTTAAAGCTGCTGTGCTTTCTGAAAAGGAGAAGCTTCGATTGGAGGTAAACCATTAATAAATAAAAATGCATGTTTTGAAAACGTAGTAAATTTAAGCTCTGGATAGTGTTGAACTCTAATCTTGGATAGGCAAGTTTTGATAAACAGATTTGTTTGTTTTTTTGGTTTATATTATGTAGCTCCCCGTGTTTTGTGAAATCACCTCACCAAATCTCACAAAAAAATTCCTATCACAAGTGCTGCATATGCTCCCTGTGACATCTCTGTGCTTACCATCTGCATATTCATTAACATACCTCGTGCAATTATTATTAGGCGTTAGTTAGTTCGTTCGGATGAAGGAACCTGCTTAGAAGCAAGCACTGGCAACATCGACTTTAGAACTCTGGCAGCTTCATGCATGGTGGGTCTATCACAGGGCCGTGGCAGCTTCATTCATGGTGGGTCGATCAGCTTCACAAACTGGCAACAGAAATCTTACCGACTGAAGCAAATTTGAGTGATTGTCCACAGCTTCCTTCCCGTCAGCAACTCTGGATGAACAATTCCGTAACTGCACTTTGTGTATTACTTTTCAATACCTCTTGATTCAGCCCTTTACAATAGGACTGCAGTTTTTCTATTATGTGATGGATTCATTTTTATCTTTTCCCATTTATAAGTTTATATTATTGTATTTCCGGATTGGAACTAACCTAATTGTTTTTGTTGTTGGGCCTTTGCTCAATCTCAGCTATTTACTTTTATTTCTATATGTATTTGAGACATTTTGATTTTTTTAATAACAGTGTTTAAAATTGTTATATGACAGCGATTTTAATCTTCTCTTCTGTAAATAATATGTAATTTTATGTGTTTTTTGTATGTTGGATGTGAATATTGACATTGACGTATTTCATTTTATAGGTTTCATATTATATTCATTTATATGGATCATGCAAAGCGCTCGCGACTGCTTTCTAAAATAACTTGTGAACACATTTTTCCGCAGCTTCCTTTTCTTGTGTTGGTTCGTCTTCATCTTGTGTGCAAAGAATGGAATGAGATGCTCTCTCCGTCAAGTGCTGTAATTAACAAATCTCATATGCATCACAAAACATTTGGCTTCTTCTTGATTGAAAAGTGGCACTCGTTCTTGGACCGGATTTTTGTTCTATTTTTAAACGATCGAGGAAAAGTTAGTCACTTGTATTCCCGAGTCATCAGGAGCCCGTATAGAAAAGAAATAATTTCTTCAACAGGACTATTCCTACTTTTAGCTTGAAGAATTTTGGTTTCTTCAACAGGACTATTCCTACTTTTAGCTTCGAAGAATTTTGGTATGGAGTTTTGGGATGAATACATCCTAAATCCTTTCACGTCCGATGTAAAAATCTAGGAAAGATAGAACTTGGAAAACACGGTTGGTTTGTGGTGTGTGGAGATGATTCAATTAGAAATTACGGATGGGTTGCGCTTAAATATTGTGATGCGCTATCAGATGGATCATATTATGTGAGAAGTAGCTTCAATGACAGTTGGTGTAAAACAGAAGCCCCTGTAGGTGTTCCCGTTCCTTGCAATGCAATATATAATGGTGGAAAGATGCAATGGTTGCATGTCGATCTTGATGATCATGATACTTTAATTTATACGTTGTTTGTTCTTGACGTGTTACAAAATAAATGGCATGTATCTATGATTCCGTTTGTCGGCGTATGTGGTATGTGTTTGGTTTTATAGGATATGTGTGTAACATGTGTCGTTAATGACTCTTCCTTGAGTATTTGGATGTTGAGAGAAATGTATGATTTCATTGTGTCGGTGTGGGAAATATCGTGGGAGTGTATGATGGATGCGACAATTTCTATCAACAAATTATGTATTGGGTACATATTGGCGGGAATGTGAGGCATATTGTCATGATGTATAGAAATCATAGACCATCGTTTTTGTATTATGATATGAATAAGAGAGAATGTGTACAATGTACATCATTTTATTTTGATTCAAATCTAACCTACTTCCTACGTTTGATGATCTGTCACAAGAAATTCTTACTGGAAACTTCATGGCATTGATTCCTGCCCTTACAGTGTTGAGTTGATTTCGAGCATCGATGTCTATTGAAAAATTGTGTTTATGGTGTTTGCTATAAAGCGTGTTTGTTTCTTGGAATTAAAAATATATGAAATTTCCCGTATTTTGTTATCTTTCCATTGGTGTTAATTTTCACGCATGACAAAATAATTTGTTGCAGATTGAATGATTAATTTTTCTTAAAATGTGTGCATGGAATTTAAATAATTGGTCATGTGATTTCTATAATTGTACTTTTGTTATTTTTCAATTATTATAACTTGAAATGTGATTCATAGTACATTAAAAACATAACTATATTTTGGGGTTACCGTCTTCCAGTTCAAATTTAATATTTTTGAGAGTGTTGCAATTCTATATCTTTTTGATGAAATCCTCTCATATTGTTCATTCCATTGCAGGAAGATTTTTCTTAATGTAAATCATATGACTTTGCCTATTGATATCATAAAAATAATACTGTCGAAGTTGTCTTTTAGAGAGTTGATGTGAATGCGGGTTGTTTGCAGATTATGGAACTATATATTAAATTCATCGAACTTGGCTTATGTTGTGGAAAATGTAAGTATTGAGTGCTTTGGATTTTTGGTGTGGGAGTGGAAAGATGTTACAACATACTATGTCCCATTATACTTGGACGACAATGGAAAATTGTCGCGCTTATACATAAAAGGTGTGCCTTTCAAAACAAGGTTGAGCATACATATGATGATTGGATCTCTTATTTTGATGTCCTTTCCAATATGTGAATTTGGTGCTCGACATTATGTTCTTGCCAACCCATTTATAGGTGAAGCGATAAAAATTGGGGTCATCAACATAGCAATTGATGGCTGCATTTTTTTGTTTGAGGATGTCAATGAGCACAAGTATGTATTTGTTGCATTACGGTGTTCACCATCTTTAAATTTCGAATATGAGATATATTGTAGTAGATCTCACTGTTGGAGTACATTGACAGAGCCACCACATATCATCATTCCAAAAGTGACTCCTCCTGTTGGTGCAATGTGTTGTAGTGGAAGGGTCTATTGGGTGAAGTCAAAAGTGAATTATTTTTCTGAAATTGAGTTCACAATTTTCTCAGTAAATGTTTTATGTCAAAATTTAAACTTTTGTTGTCTTCCATTTATAGTAATGTTGTGTCGTTGGGCCTAGCCATCCATGATCATAATCTATTGTGCATCGTGAGTATGGGTGAATTTCGTGCCTAGTTTCTTAGAGATTCAGAAACAATGTTGGGTGAAAAATGAGAGATGGGTTTCCCATGTGACGAGGAGAATATATTTGATGATGGATTTGGATTTATATGAAAGTATTTGGAAGAAATTACTCAAGACATTAATGGAAAATGTTCAGGGTATGTGGCTATTCGATCGGTCAGATCCATTGTTCTTATGTGCAAATATGCACAAATCCCATACATGTTTTATGATTTGGATAAAAAAATTAGCATGTCGGGTTTTAAAAATTGTGCACATCAGAGAGTTATGGATGTTACTTCCCGATGAGAGAAGATTGTAGAGATGTTGTCGTGGGTGTTGGATTTGGATTTCTTGCATGTGTAATTTTAAGTCCGTCTAATATTTTTTTGTCTGCCCCTGGACGAATTATTTTACTCATCCATTAATACATGCTTATTTGTACATTTTGGTCGCGTGTAATTGATTACATTGTCGTGTGTATTATTTTATCTTTTTTCTTGCAATTTGATGTACAAGTATTTTTTGTTTAATTGTTCTAGAGTTTACGGTTGATGTTGAACATAGAACATTGTTTGAATAATAATAACTGCATCGAATTTTTTTGTGAAAATGGGTAATGAGATAATAAGTCAAGGAAATAAGTAGAGACTTCATGCGTGGAAGTAAATATCCTACCTTAAACTATCTCAATTTTTTTTTATCTTCGGTGTTGTTATGAAATAAAATATCATGATAAATTTATTTAATTTTATTATAGATGATGGAAGAACGTGAACTTGTATGTAAAAGAAAACAAAAGAAATCAGAAGAAAAATCATCAAGTGATGTTAATTGATGCCTATTTCATGTGGCACAATTTTGTGACAAACGAGTTACGGATGCAACAAATTCTATAGGTTGTGAATGGTCTATTCAGAGCACGAATGCTCAAAGAACACTTCCCATGTGTGACATAATGATAAGATCAAATGTTGTGCAAAATCCTATAGAGAATTCGCAACGGAAAATGAATTTCACATTGCGTCCTACAGTATCTGACATAAATGTATGTGTGCGTGTCATTGATAATGCGGAAACACAGGCTTGTTGTGAAAATTTTGGTGATGGATTTTCTTTACATGGGATATCAATGTTGAATTACATTCCCAGGAGATATTATCTTGCGAAGAGATTCAACTACCCATTTCCCATGACAACACAATTGTTATTCATCCTTTAATGTTACATTTCTAACTATTCAATGTCTTTGTTCCTTGTTACATGAAAAATAAATGTGTCATGTATATGTGGTGATGGTTGTTACTTGCGTTATTCTTCCCCTTAGTAGTTTCTTAATGAACATGAGCCTATGTGTACATGTAAGAAGATAAATTCACCCAAAAAATCTCAAAGGGATACTGAACGTCATCACTTTCATAGATCACAACTTTGAGAATGAGAGAGAATGAAAGATATGACTAGAAAGGTTATATGCCTTTATCGGTGGAATAGATTGGTCCAAATATTTTCCAGTCTTCAAGCGTAGAGAGAGAAATAAATGCAACAAGAGAGGTTTGTTTCAAAAATGTGGGTGACAACTCTTCATCACGGAGGATACCATTATCAAATGAATATATTAGAAGAGATTCCATTGGGGAAGAGATGTGAGCATTGTTTACGCATGATAACACGGTTGTTGTTCATGCTATAATGTTGTGTTTTTTATTATTTGACGTATTTGTTCCTGTGTTTTTTAGAACTAAATATTTCCTCCATATGTATTAAAGGTTGTTCATTGTATCATTTTTTTGAATGTAAGTAATGAATGAACACACTCTCATTCGTAGTAATAAGAAGTGAAAGTTTCCTATAAAATCCCAGAGAGATAGTGACCGTCATCGTTTTCATATGTCGCAGCTACAAGAACAAGAGAAAATGAAGGAGACACATGGTTGGGGTCATGCGAATGTGTCAGATGAAGGTATAAATGCAAAAATTTCACATTCTTCTAGCATGGGCAGGGAGTTACACATCATACCCAGATTAGGTGTGGAATCTAACCATCAATTTCCTTCATCATGCCATGGACGACGAGTCATACAAGACATGCACACACAACTTAAAGAACAAGATGATACTCTACACAGTTTCGAAAACACAGAAAGATATTACATTTTGAATGTAAAAAGTGTGTCAACTGATTTCAACCATGTTAGACACCATTTTCCCACATCAATTTTAGTAAATTATGATCACCGTATAAGCACTACTCCTCCCATAATGGAGACGGATGCGCACGTCAGAAACATGTGTCTGAGTGGATGTAATTACGGGAGAGGGTCATTGCAAGATATTTCTGTTGGAATATCTGATATTCCTAATCCAATGCTAAATGACATCTCCAGGAAAGAACGCAAAAACTCAATTGTGCACCAAAGTGCAGGTGAAATTTGCTCTATGAGTTGTTTTTGAATTTATACATTAAAACAAGATGTGACGTCATAGATGGTGCATTTTTGTTTTTTCCATTTTTTTAATTTGGTATTTTTGTGTGTAGGTTGTAAAGGAGGTGTTGTGTCTAGAAGCCTATCTAGGAATGGAATAGATGGAACCCAAAAAAGAGCTTTATTTACACATGAAGTATGTATTGAGATCGAAATGAGGTACATGAGAATGTGGAGAATAACATAAATACGTGTGATCAAAATTTATGTAGGAAAAGGAATGATATGGATTCTTTCATACGTGTGAATGATGAGGGTATGAGGTCTGTGAATAGGGAAAATATGGAAATTCATGCAACCCATTTAACATGAACCAACAATTGCCAATATTTCACATCATTCACATGGTGCTTCAAAAAAGAACATTCAAGATTGATACCTATTTCGACAAATGGTGTGAATAATTTCACAAATCATAGTTACACACAATTTTACTCATTGCGTTATGGTGTGCATTTGAATAAAATGCTCGAGTCCCATCAAAATTTTGGAAAAGAATTGATGCATTAGGGGTTATTCAAATGTGTGGTATATGTAAAGAGTCATACCCTAAGATAGTCATCAAACTCTCTATGGAAGGCCCTATTTTTCGAGAGATGCAAAAGGGAACAAGGAGGTCATTGTTTTTCGAAGTGGATCAATATGGATTCAGGGATCAGCCGGATGTATTGCGTGCACTTACACAGGTGGAGGAAATGTTGATAGCGTGAGTGAATCCCATATTGCAAGTAACTCATGTGCACGAGACCAAGATACAAATATAGTGGACACACATTTTCTTTCCCCAAGAAATATCTTCATTGCAAGAGACTTCTTCCATGTAGAGTTGAGGATGTGGATATTCTTATAGTTAAAAGACAGAACACATGGTAGAAAGAGTATGAATGTATCCTTAGTCGATTGTGTGTTCTTGATGCTTTGCGTTACAAGATTCGTAATGACAGGTATTATAGAGATGTGGAGATAGACTATGCAACATTAAACGATCTTTTGGAAGAAGAGGGAGATGTATCGCTAGAATTAGCCATGTAGAATTTGAGATACAAGATGGTATGAGAGAACATATTGGAAGAGACAAAGTGCAGGATATAGCTAGTGTCAAAGAAGAACATATACAGAATCTTTTGTCATCATTTTCTTTCAAACTACATAATCCATGAAGGGAGATGGAGGAAGTTAGATTGTTTGTTGAGAATACAAATTTGAGGCCATTTGATGCTATCGATTGGCCTCCATCGGCTCTTCACTGATCAATGAATACAACACAAAGGGTATGTTATCCATGATATTTTCAACTCTCTTCCCTATGGGAGATGCAGAATGGTTACAACCGAGGATTAAATGAGTACAATTTCATTATTATGTCAAGAATCTGATAAGGTATCATTACAATAGGTTTGGAAAGCACCCTAGATTTTGATATTATGCACATAATAAACATCTACGACACCGCAGTCAGGTAACTACTTCCATTTTTGTCAAAAAAAATTGGAGGACAATGTTCCCATGAATGTCGAAAACTTGTGTCATCATATTAATAATGCGACTGATGATAAGTTGGTAGAACAGGTGATGCATTTTGGATCAAAGATTCGTGGGACTAGGTCCTACTGGTACTCATGTCGTAGTCAGCTCACAAATATGATTGTTTAGTTGGGTAGCCCGACTATTTTTTTCACACTTACCTCCACAGACACTAAGTGGTTTGATTTGCACCGGATGATGCCTGGAGAAACTCCTTTTAATTATTTAAGGGCTTATAGGTGAAGGATTGAAAACATGATAGATTATCCTCATATTATCGTAGCTTACATGCACCAAAGATTTGAGATATTTCGTGAAGAGGTGATACATAAACTAATTGGTGTAAAGGATTATTGGTATAGGTTTGTATCTTTTTTTGTTCGATTAAAATTCATTTGAAGATGTCTAATAATGTTTCGGTTTTATTTATTTATCGAGATTATGAACTAGAGATTTTGTAAGCCTCGTGGTTTTTGTGTGCATGATATTTTTCAGGTTTGAGTGGAAACATCGAGGATCTGCACATGTACATGGATTCATGTGGGTTCCCAGAGTGGCTCTATATGGAAACATTGGATTGGATAGGATGAGAATAGGGTTGCATTTAAGATCATTTTTTGACAGATATGTTACTTCATGGAATCCTCGTGATAGCCATCAAATAAATGTAATGCTCGATCAATCCAAAGTCGAAGATCCTTGTTTAATGAAACTATCATAGATACTAGAGCATGACCCGCTTCATGACTATGAAGAACTTGTCAATCATGTTTAGAGGCATACAAGATGTAGTGAGATGTCCTATTTACGAAAGAAAGGATCGACTATGGTTTGTCATTATAAGGTTTCGTGGGATCTTCGGGATGATTCAGAATTGTTTATTGATACAGAAGGCAACAAGAGATTTGAATCTTCCCACAACGATGCGAGATTGAAAATTCAAAACTCAGACATGTTGGCCATATGGCGCGGTAGTGTCGATTGCCAACCCGTTGTTTCTGAGACATGCAATGTTGAAGTATATAACAAAATATGCTTCAAGGTGGAAAAGCGGTCAAGAGCTTTCATGACATGTTGAGCGAGGATATCGAAATGATGTAGAGGGCATGAAGGTTTTTATGGATACAATTGTAAAACGTGATATTGGGGCACAAGAAACATGCCACATCTTGTTAAAGTTACCATTGGTTTAGTGTAGTCATATGTTTGTGACCTTTGAATGTTGGTCGGAAGGTTTTTCTAAAGGTTAGCATGCCATCGAGAAGAGGATACTAGTGGATCATGTTTCATCGAGGCATATAAGGACCGTCTAGTACAGTTGGAATCCATCTCATTGATTGATGCTGCTAGATCGTGGTCGTTTAACACAAAGAGAAAGAAAGACAAATGGAAGCCGAGGGACATGCCTGCTATCGTACGCACGTATGGCCGCGATATTTCTCCATTCTTGAAAGTGGTTCAAAAATGATCATAACTTTTGGTCGGAGTGAGTTGTTGTCAAACCTTTTCATGATGTACACATGGACATAGGTAGTACGAGGAGAGAAATTTGGGAAATTGGGAGAGAATAAAGAATATGTATCGTGCATGGCATGTTGACAAAAGGATGTAATGGATGAAGAAGAGATAGAAGAATCTGATGATGATGAAACAAAAAATTTCATAGATTTTGTTAACTTTTATTCATTTCATTATTTTTAAAAAAATTAATTTTCATTACTTTATTTTTAATTCTTATTATTTTTTTATTTTAATTAATTTTTGTTAATTTTTTACTACTTTTTGTTAATAGTTTTTATTTTTATTTAATTTATAATTATTTTTTTAATATTTTTCTTAATTTTTCTTATTTTTAATATTTTTAATTAATTTTTTGTTTTTTTATTATTGGTAAATAGTTTTTTGAAAGGGACTATACCCTTGTATAATATGACTCAAAATCCAGATATAAGCAAAGTAACATAACCAAAAGGGATCAAAATCCAGATATGAACAATAAACCCAATGGCAGAAAACAATCTGCCAAGAGCAAGAGCCTGCAAATAACAAACCAACAGCTGAAAAAAACTAATAAACAACAACCAAACATCAAAACAGCTACCCAACAACTGTAAAATAGACCAACAACCCAGATATAACGATAAGAGCTAGCAAAAAGACAAGAATCATGCCTTGTCCAAGATGGTGGGGGATTTAGGTTTCCCGTATCCCTTCTTTTTCCTATCCACTACCTTCCATTCTTCGTTTCTTTCTTCCATTGATATTGGAATAACCACTTCATTAGTTTGAGCTGGGTGGGATTTTCAAGAAGGGGAATCAAGTAGAGTTGATTCTTGTATTATTGTTCGAAAATTAGAATCCAGGATAACTTCTCTGCATTATTCGAAGAGACTTCCATGATGGGTGAGTTATCTTGCATGTGGATGCTAACTTTCATAATTGGAGTTTCCTGGGGATCGATTGTTAGATGCTCTGCAGAGAGTCTTTCCACCATGCGGGCTTGATTTTCCATTGGGAATGTTCACAATCTTTTGTAATATGACCAGTGTTAAAACAACATCGACATCTGAAGGCAAGTCCTTCATAGTCCAATCTCTGTATCCAGAGTCTTTCACCAATCTATAGCTTAATTTTCTTGGTAAGGCTTTGGATAGATCAAGATCCACAAGGATCCGTGCATAAGTAGTGTGGGTTTGAATGGAGGTTTTCTCATCAACAGCCGCACATGAGCCTAGAGTATCCCCTATTGCAACCAAACAAGATCTGTTCCAAAGCTGGAGTGGGAGTCCAGGTAAACGAACCCAAACCGGGTAGGTGTCAAAAGAGTCTTTTGTGGGATCAAAAGATGGAAACCAAGGCTTAGCCATAAGTCCATGTTCACCCCAAACCCAGTGTTGCATAAGAATTAAATCCCTATCTTTAGGGGTTTCAAAAACAACAATGAAATATGCTTTTGCACAAGGATAAAGTTCAATCTTACCTTGAATCTTTTCTCTCCATCTCTGTGCAATCCAGTCATGTAGTTGAGAAAGTTTTGGCCAAAATTTATGAAATCTACGATGAGACCCAGTTGGGAGATATTTTCTTCCTCCTTACGCACCTTTAGAAGCAGATCCGCCTCAAGCTTCAGCGTCGGGGTCTCCTCCGAGGGTTTCAATGGCATATCATAGTTCCTTGTAGAGATCTTTGCTTGCTTGCAGACCACATCAGCAAAGGAGTTTGCAGTCTTCTTACCGCCGCATGCAGAGGGTATAGATTTGTTTTTTGGTTCCTTTTCCACATCTCCACTTCCCTCGCTAGCCATAGGAATTCTTAGGAGATCTATCATCCCCAAAATCTCGACCATTCTCCTCTATCAAATGAGAGAGCAGAGGTGTATCATGGTCACCGCCATCCAGTTTTGTTTCACAGTGTAGAGGAGCAGAGACTCCCCTCCCTTCATCTTCTACGCCATTGCCAAGGTGCCCCACCCCTTTGTCCACCAGCTGGAGCAGAGACCCCTGAATATGCGGCGTGTATCAAACAAACAGCGACCAATTGCAAAAGTTTTAGTGTTCGAATCACACGCCGACTATAAAAGATTTAGGGTTCGAGCGAGTAAAGCGAGTTTTCACCATCGTGGGATTACTAGTTGGGAAGACAATTAAGATGTTGTGCTTTATTATTAAGAGTAGTCTTTCCTTTATTATTATTTTTATTATTAAGAGTAGTCTTATTATTATCATTATTATTAAGAGTAGTTGGGATTACTAGACAATTAATTAATTATTTTTTTGTTGTTTTTATTAAAAAAATTATTTTTCATTAATTTTTGTTACTTTTTCTTAATTTTTGTTATTTTAAGGGCTTTTATTAATTTTTTCATTTTTCATTAATTTTTGTTAATTTTTTTATAATTTTAATAATTTTTTTATTAAATTTTTTTTTTTTTAATTTTTAATTTTTTATTTATTTTTATAAATTTTGGTTTTAATTTTTCAATAATAATTAATTTTAGATTTTTAATTTTATTATTAAATTTTGTTCATTTTTATTTTCGATAATTTAAATTATTAGTTTTTGTTTGTTTTTATTAAATTTAGTTTTTTCAATTTTAACAATAATAATATTAATACTATTTTTAATTTTTAATCATTTTAATTCTAACTTAAATTTTGTTTTAAATTAATTTATTTTTATTAATTTAATTTTTTATTAATTATAATCATTATTTTTTCATGTATTTATATTAATTTTTATTATTATCATTTTTAACAATAATTTATAAATAATAATTTTATTTTTTCATTTTAATTTATTTTCATTAACAGGCCTAACAACCGAAGGTGATATTGCTAGTAAAATATAGATATGTGTACCAGAAGCACTAAAAAGTCTGTGTTCTTGGTGGAATTCATAAGTTCATAACCACCCAAAAGTTGTCAGTGAAATATGGTTTTATTACTATCAGTTAGTCTACGATGCAGAGTGCCATAAAAGCAGATCTAAGCATGTTATAATGACGCGTGAGCATTTTGCATTCATAAAGAATTTAGTCAGGAATCTATACGGATCTTGGTGCATTGATAAGGAGTAGTAGTGCCTGCATTTATTTATTTATTCCAGAGATCCTTTGGACTTACATTTGCGACAGGGCTCGTATCATTAATTTGAGCTGTGCATCACAGTTGCATTGAAATTTGGTTTAATGCAACCTTTGTAAGGAAATAGTTTCTTGACTTTGGAAATGCTACAGTTCCAATCCGGGTGATCACCACCATATAGAGGCCAAACATAAAAACAAAAATCAATTAATGGGTTTAGTTGCAGCTCTTCAACGGTTAAGATAAACAAAAATCTCAATGGGAAAGAGGTGAAAGAGATCATGAGGTGAGAAGTTTACATTAGTAGATTATATTTATTGTTATGCTGTTTGTAGATTATGGGAAAGGGGTCAATACTTAACATGGTTTAATAGTGGACATGGATCTTAATCGGGCTTGGAAATTGATAAGTTATAGGTTGCATTTCATGTTTTTAACAATAATTTATTTTTAAAAATTATAACAAACCGTACATAAGGATAAGCTACAAACCGTACAATTTATTTATGATAGTAAATTTAATATAGAATAAAATTATTTGGGAAGGACTTATCATATATATCAACAAGGATTTAGAGGTAAATCTATAATTTATGTAAGTAGCTTTTCTTGGGTTTCCCCAATTATATTTTAGAACACTATAATTAATAATCTTTTCTATTATTGAATTTGAGGTTTAAATACAAGTGTTGGACCATGATTGTTGTTAGACCAAAACCCGTAGACATTAATCTCCGCTACAATCGTCAGAGTTAGGATCTATGAGAGGGGCTTAACATATGTCATGAAATTCATGGGGAGCACTAGACGCACATGCCAACAATCTCCCCCCGGTGTTACTCAGGGGATTTTTGAACTCGAGACATGGCGCTCTAACACCATTTGTTGGACCACAATTGCCATTAGACCAAAACCCGCATGCATAAATCTCTGCTATAATTGCCAAAGATAGGATCCAGGAGAGGGGGTTAACCCATGTTGCGAAACTCATAGGTAGCGTTGGACGCACATGCCAACAAGGGCTAAAAATTTAAAAATCGTCAACAATTTTTGACTTGACATACATAGATAATTTGATATTCCGGGCATGATCTTGATTACACAATACCATATAGTTATCATATTACCACCTAATATTTGTCATAGTACTATTTAATGGTTATTTAATTTTGACATAATAATAATGTAGAATAGTCGGTCACATCATGACATGTAAGACATATACCTATTAAATACCTATGGTACAACAATTATCATTCATGTGGAAGTATTGGTCTCCACAAAAGTTTTAGTGCAACTCATTTTATAAAAAAAACAATTCAAAATATTGTTTTGCCCATGTTTCAACATTCGAAAGAAAAATGTAAGTGTGCAAAATTCGCAATCATATGTGGCATACAGTTGGTGTTGTGAACTCCTAAACTTAGGGTGCACCACTACTTGCCCCTCTCCCTAAGTGGGTCTCCTTGTCTTTATGATTATTAATAAAAAATGAGGAAATAATATTTTCATGTTAGGAGTACTCATGGTGGTCATCTTAAAACAACTTGAATACACAAATAAAAAATCCCACAAAAATAAATACTAATATAGATATCTTAAATGCATCTATCTAAAATACGCTAAAAGATATCAATCTCAAGGCACCTTTCTAGTTATGATAGATATTTATGATTTTTATTGACTTTTCCAAAAAAGATATAAAATTATTCAAGTGATAAGTAAAATTAATGAATGAACTATCACATGACGGTTAAATGAAAGTGAAAATCAATGTTGAGAATAAAATTGAACAACACACTCCATTACAACCTTGCCTACAATTATATAACACATTTCAACGCCAATATAATAATGCTAATTATATGTATATGGTGTAATTCACCTATCTAATAGAATATTAGTCTTGGGAGGATATCTATTAAATTATGAGATAATTTTGTTATGCATTCATAATAATAAACCTGACCATTACAAGGTTTAAAAAAGCATAATGTCAGTTTGATTCATTTCTCTTTTCTTAAAATGAATTTCAATGGGCTTCTAGTGGCAATCCTAGTGCCTTCGGAAATAAATGCATATTTCAAGATTGTATTGGTTCATTAATTAGAGTAACATCCATGAAATTTGTGGGTGCTTCAAACAATGAGGCTAGTGCCCAAGTTTTATTCCTTGGCCTTCAAATGGATTTGTAGTATGGAATCAAGAACTTGGTGGTTCAAGGCGACATAATGATAATCCTTATTTGCATAAAACATTATGCCACCAAATGTTGGAATCTTAAAGCATCCTTTATGGGGCCTCACCTCTTCTAACAAGATTGGATGCATGGTTTGGTTAGCATTGTTTCAAGGAAGAAATCTCAATGGAAAACTAGCCGACTAATGAAGGAATACATTGGGAAAAGTCTTTTCTAGTCAACAATTTGGGGGACAAGCTAGATTGGAGACCTTCTCCATAGAAGATCTTAGTCTTGATCTTATCAAATCGTCTCCTATTCGATTATAAGATTATGCTAAGATATAAATTTGGTTTGATAATATATGATCAACAATAGATATTGGTTGATTAATCATTGAACTACATCATCATTCCTTCAAATGTCGAAAAGAAAATTAATAGGATTTTACTTTTTTTTTTTTAATTTAATACTTCATCCCCTTTAAAATTTAATGTATTTCTAATTAACATATATAAAAAGGATGAAATAATGCAACATGAGGTTATTCTTATTTAATTAATTTCTAACATTACTTTATCAAATTAAAATAACTCTTTACAAAGTGATTATGGATCTAAAAACTATCAAAACACAAATGAGAGATTGCACTTAATTTATTCTATGTGTATATGGGAGGTTTTGAGTGATCTCGAGTGTAGAAATAAGATGATTTGAGATTGAAGTTACTTCATTATTAGAATTAGAGTTTAAAACTACACCGGTGAAAATCATATGGCTAGGTCTAAAGTGTTTGTACGGTCCTAAACCTTCTATATGGTCTTGGACCTACTTATATTCCTGCAGCTCTGTAACTTTCTATGTGCCTTTCCTTCCTAGAAATTATTTTTGATTTATGTCAATCTTCTTCGCTCTCATTTGAAATGGCTTTATAACTCGATAAAACCTTAGAACCCTCATAATGCAAGATGGAGTTCCTACAAAACAAAGTTAGGTGGGTTATGGGAACCCATGTGCACTATCGATGTCACCACTACTTTGAAGAGGGCTCAAACTACACGTCATTCTCCTAGCATGTGATATCTACCATAATGCAATCATAATTTGACAAAAAATTCTTTGACAATACCTTGCTTGAGTTTCACACTTGCTCAAATACTTGGGAAGGGTCACTTTGCTTGTTTATGGAGAGAAGATGGAGACTCTTGGACCTGGTAGGTGACTTCAAACCTATAGAGAGTACTACCCTAATGGATGTGCATGAGTTATTTCATAGTTTTGGGATCTTGGAGTGCCTTTTTTGATTACTTTTACATGAGGAGCTCTTGAAAGTGTCAGGACCCTAAATGAGGTATAATTGACTTGTTTATATAAGCTTCCGATGATTATTATGTCATGAAAGGTTGACCAAGAGGGAATATTAGTCCATATGAAGATGATGCAATTGAAGTTGAATTGTAGATTTTTTACAAATCAAATAAAGTTGATGTTTTCAATGTAGGAGGAAAAATTTAACTTTGACTTCATGGAGCTAGGGATAGATGTTTCTAGGTATGTTTTGTGCAATAAAACCTCAAAAAATAATTACGTAAATCCATGCAAAAATAAGAAAGTGACTAAATAGCTATTAGGGTGTCCTAAGAAAAGAGTGGGGATGGTGTATTTGTGCATGCAAGTGTCCAATGTCAAGGAAAAAAATGTTAAATAATAGATTTCTAAATTTAAGTCTCTACATTTGGCCCCCTTAAGTATGAAATCTAAATTACATGATTATAGGAAAAGATACATGCGTGTGTAGACACACTTTTTCTTTTCTCACGATAAATTTATTTTGCAATGTCCCAATGTGTGTGGTGTTGACACACTCCAAAATGAAACCTGCAACACAAAGTATAGTTAATGCCCAAGATAGGAAATAACATTTTAACTCAAAATATGTAATGAATGTACTTTGTAAAGATATTTGTAACAATAAATTCCAAAAGAGATGTAAGACATGGATGGAATACATTTTTTTCTCTTGCGAAGGGAATGTGTTCCCATTCTTGTGCTTTGAAGATTCTCGAACAATGTTGACTCGATGAATAATTGGGGGTGATTAGTCCCAAATTTTGTTGAGTAGAGGTCGATGTGCTAGGTGTACCAACCCAACACATGAATGTCAAAGATAAGAACCAAAAAGAGGAGCCAAAGCACCTTTGTCAAGGAGAAATGTAGTGTATCAAATCCATTGAACAAATCGATAACTTTCCTTAGATGCAAAGAGGATAGGAAATCCTTCCTGTAAGATCTTAACCACTTGTTTGCATTTTTAACCCCTTAGACCATACCATTGCAGATGGATATAAGCCCAATTTTGTACTTGAGACACATAGTAGAAAAGAGAAATAAGTGCCCCCATACTCTTCCCATGTGCCATCTTTAGATGAATAGGGTGATTGCATCCCAAAATATGAGTGGAGAAAGGGTATCCATGCCCCCAACATGTCAAAAATCGGAAGTGAAACCAAGTATCGTGGAATAAAATAAAATAAAATACTTCTTTCCCCTTGAAATTTTGCCAAACTAAGTCAATCTGAATATGAAGTGATATAAAAATGTTGTAATAATGACGATAAATCTAAAAATTCTTACAAATTTGGAAAATATTTCCCTTAGGCAAAAACATATGGTAGGGTCAGAACCATCCATACGGTCTTGGCCAAACTATATGGTTTTGACCACTGTGTGACTTTTGTTGATTTTCTTCATATTAATATGATTAGAGGCATTTTTTCTTCCTTTTCATATGTTTGTGCCTTGAAAGGTACCCGTGTCTATTGGAAATGTAGAATAAAACCCTAGATATGTTATGATCCTCATGTGTGGATTTCACTAACGCCTCGAGGTTTTGGTGTAATGGTTCGTTACATTTGGTATCAGAGCGACCACCCAGTTCAAGTCCCGGCACAGGTAGCTAAGTTGGCATTTCCATGTTCACCCGGGGCTCGTATAGGGCAGGGCGGGGTCCTGCTATACAGGTGCAAATCTAGCCCGGGGTTTGGGATACAGAAGCATGGTGGGATGTTATGATCCTCATGTGCGGATTTCACTAACGCCTCGAGGTTTTGGTGTAACGGTTCGTTCTGAAGATATTTGTGCCCTCTTTTGAGGTATGTGTGAGGAAGAATTTGAGAACATGTCTCAAATGAATAAATTCACACCAATGGATAAGTTTCTAAGAATATGTATATACCCACTTAAATGACATGTGATGGCCACCAAGAAGAAACTACACCTGTAAAGGGGATACACATGGTAGATACCATGGTGTGAAACCATAACAACAAGAACAAGAAGCATGATAACAAGAATAGTGTTAATGTAACAAAACAACAATATCAATAATGGAAAATGATGTGTTTTTGGAAAACAAGTGAATATCATGTAGAAACAAGTGTAAAATATGTCAAACAAAAGGTATATATCTGCTAACATGGGACACCCACAGTGTTGTAAGACAATCAAGGCATGCGAGCCCTCAAACAAGAGATACCCAAGCACATACAAGGCATAATGTTGCAAAAATGGGATACCCTTTGTGTCACAAGATAATTAAGGCACTCATACCACTATCAAAGTAGGAAACAAACATAGACACACATATCTAAAAAACATGGATTAAAAAAATTATAGAAAGATGTGAGATAAAACATTTGATATATGATATATAAAATAACTAGCAATAACTGTAAGCACTGCACAAGACACATGTGTTAGTCATGTTAGTCTCAAAGATAGAAAATAAACAAGATATATATGTAATCGTGGCATAATAAGGAAAGAAAGAAACAATAATGGAAATATATCACTTGGATGTAGTATGTAAAAGGAATATTCTTGGAGATTTTAGCGATGGGTAAAGATAAGTCTAACACGTATCATCATGTACCTCTCTATGTATGTCCTGCATCATGCTCAATATACCATGTGAACAAATGTGTGTAAATAAGAAATTATATCTATTAAACCAAAGGAGTAAACAATATGTATAATGTAAAGTTCAAACAATGTACGTTATAAAAATAGGTCATGATTTTGTATTTTTGTAAATATTTGAATTTTTGTGTTTTAGGCCTTCTATGAGGGAAAAGATGAAAACCTATTCTCTAAGGATATCGAAGGGTGATCTAAGAACTACCCCATGGGGGGAATATATATAAATGATGCAAATAAAGAATGGGACATAATATTTCCCCCATTGTGTATGTAAAGTGAGGTTCAGTTCTAGAACTGCTCCCTCAACAGTCAATTTGAACCTATAAACAAAGTGTGTCATCGGGAAATGGTACAACCAGAGGACTATGGTTGAGAGTAACATCATAATCGGTAGATATATAACTAGTCCCATGCAATATAATAGAGCTAAAATCCATGTAATTAGTGCAAGAATTTGTAATGGTGTGAGAGATGCACTAGAGAGATTATACACAAAGGTTCAACTTGACAGGATGAATACATAATATAATTGAAGGGTATGTCAAATTTGCATGTGTAAATTTTGGGACAAACCCTATCTCCTTGTTGACCCACTTGAATGGGTCTAGATTTCTCATGTGTAGGAAGAGTGTTAGATACGAGAAATATTACTAGATGTAGAAGCATGATCATCAAATGTAACACTTTCTTGAGATCTATGCCATGGAGGAGGTGAATTAGATCTATCTACATGTCGTGTCTCATAAGCGATGATACCTTTTTCCTCTAATAACTTAAGTTTATGATCTAAAACATAATAATCATTGTCATAATATCCGTTAATACAATATAAGTTACAAAATGGATGACCCTTCTCACATTCAATCCTATGAGGAGGGAGATGATCATTAGATGGTAACTGAATCAACCTTTTGTTAAGTAGTGTAAGTAAGATTTCATGAGGCCTATCACGAGAGTTATCAAGATAGATGGGATTCCATTTAGGAGGACATGGTTTTTGTACTCGTTGATTAGGATTATGATGATAAAAATTATTACCACGATGTAAAACCTTCACTTGATTATCATTGTGTATAGGTTTCTGATGTGTGTCATAATCATGTGTAATAGAAGGGTTATAACATTCACATCTAAGGGCTTATGCTTATGTGCTAGCATAATATCTTGTTCTAAATCAATAACACATGAGAAAAGATCATGGAATGAATCAAAAGTGTCATAATGTAATTGTTATTTGAGATATTGTATAAGTCCCCTACAAATATGAATTGCATCTCTAAGTCACTAGGTTGATATACAAGTAAGTGCATGTTTGTCTTAAAATGTAAGATATAACTAGATACATATTCAACTTCATCTTGATGTAAAGAAGGTAAATACTCATATGTATCCCTAGGGCCTCTATTGTAACTAAAGTGAGCTAAGAATGCATCCTCAAGTTCTACAAAAGTACTTAAAGAGCCACTAGGGAGATGAGTAAACCAAGAGAGAGCATCACCAATAAGACTCCTAGAGAAAACCTTAAGAAGCATCATGTCATTGTCATAAGGATCCATGATTGTTGTATAATGCTTAAGATGTAGGTATGGATTTGAAGTACCATCAAAAAATTTAAATGAATGCATTAGAAAATTTATAAGGAATAATATTTGAAATGATCTATGCAAAATAGATTGTCACGAATAATATTAGAGTGAACACTAACATAAAATGTCTTTCTTTCTAAGGTCAATGTGTGGACCTTTCTTTATAACTCGCTTACCACATGCATAAGATAAATTCACCTATTGAGGAGGTATATACTAATCACTTGAGCTTTAATTTAAAGGTTACACCCTTCCATTAATAGTAGCCATATGAACAATATCAGTCCTAGGAAGATTATTGAGGGATGAGTCATTTGAAGTTTGCATGGGTTGAATGGGCTTGACCTCATGATTAGGCTCTAAAGGGATATCAACATCAACAAAGAGGAAATGCAATCACACTAGGAGATGTATCAACATGTGGACTATGTGCAACTAAAAAAGATCAACATGCTCATTTTTTCTCACAATATCACTATGCACATTAGTATCTACAAGTGGAAGAGAAGAAGTACTAATAAAAACATCACACTTGCTTGTAAGAGGAGAAATAGAAACACCATGTGTATCAACCACAACATGATCTATATAAGAAGTTTTGCATTCATGAGAAATGGAAATATCAGTACAAGCAATATCATTCTTTTCACATTCAAATGGAACAATAAAAGTATAATGGTTATTAGAAATGTTACAATCAAGCTCATTACTTTTTCATTCAAGAGAGGGAGTAGAAACACAATCATTGTTAGAGCATGCATTAGAAAAAGGAACATCATGTATGTCATTATCATGGCTATATATGGAATGCATCATTTCCTCCTCAAAAACATAAGGGATACTATCAATCAATGTATAAATATAAGGCACATCATCTATATTGATACTAGAAACACTAACATCATCACAAGAGTCTATCGCTTATAGTATTGGGCTAATGGTCACTATTGCACCTTACAAGACCATCCTTAGGGTATTCACAAGTAACAAGAGGTGGGAAATGAGTGGGGTCATCTAGAAAGGTATCTCGAGGAGTAGTGATAGGAGGTGATGTGTAGAAGTGAGAATGATGATGAGTGAATGGTTGTGAAGTCGATGTAAATCAACATCAAAGACTACATCATATCTAAGGGAATGTGAAAATGGAGTAATATGCTTGGCATTCACATAAGTAGTATGGACCTGGTAAAAGGGATAATAACCTCTATGCCTCAATAAATCTTGAAAACAATCCATAATCACACATAAGAACAAAATACACACAAACCAAACACTTATGCACCCTAAGACAACACTAGGGTTTTGGGATCAACTGTTAGGAAATTATTAATCTAGTGCTCACTTATTCATATTAATTTGTAAAGTGATTTATAATCACGTAGGCATATTGGTGAGTAAGTTATAACAGCTCACGGATATAGGAAATTGGTAAGATATTTAGTTGAGTTAGTTTCCTATATTCTAGGGAAACTCCAACCTATATATTAGGCTATTGTATTGTGTGAAATATATGCAGAATAAAATATTATTTTGTTCATGGAAATAAGTGCCTATTCCTTTATTTGGTATCAGAGCGATCTATATCTCAAGCTTGTGATGGAGGAATAGCTTGAGAGGAGGCAACACCATCAAATTGTTGTCTCAAATCATGTGTTCAAACTGTTTGTTTCAGTTTCGATCAGACCCGATCTCCTTCAACGTCTTTCAATCCTTCTTTGTGTAGATTTGAAGCTTTTGTCTAGCTCTGCTACGGTTCTTTTTCCGAATATGAGATTTATTAATATTTTAAAGGAGGATTTTGTTTAGATTACTCTTTTTGTAGAAGTATTTCAGCTTGTCGTTTCAACAAACATGTGAATGTTCAATTTGATCGAAATTGGTTGTTTGATGCTAGACGACATCCTTTTTTGGAACGACTCACGTGACTCAGTGAAATCATTGGAAGCATTTATTCAACACGTCTTTGCAAATCTTGCAACTCTATCCACAAATCTGCTAGCGCACCATTCAATATTTGAATAGTGTCATTCTTAATGACTGTTAACATCTGGATAGATGTCCTCACGAGATCTTCATGCACATTAAGTATTGCAACTACAGGTTAGGATTATTATATATTTTCACATGGGGTTTCTGCTTCGTTGGAGTGTTATTTCTGAATCAAAGTTTTCATACATTGCATTGTTCTATTCTGCCCGCGTGGAAAGTTCTCTTGAATTACATTCCAAATCTGCAGTCTCTGTTGAATTATCTCTCGGGAGGGAATCGATTGGTTTCCCAACATCTACAGGTCGAACACCATCACAGTGACCAAGACCCGCTTCAACTATGCCTCGGCTTGACATCTATCAGACTCCTCTTGGCACGATGGCATCAGATCCACAGGCATGGGTGAACATTTCCATACATAGCCCATATGTTTAAGTTATAATATGTCATTTAGTGGTCATGTAAATTATTATTTTTAATTCCTTAGTTAATGATTGGTTGGTTATCACGTATTTTTGTGCCAATACTAATCAAAATTCCATTGTTTTAAAGTCTTTAGATTGGTCACTTAGGAAGTACATTTTATGTGTAGTCAAAATATAATGTCATTTGTATTGTCATATCATTCTCGCATCAATTTTGTATAATTAATAGTCTTTTCAAAGTCATAAGTTGTCAGTCTATATTATTTTTTCATGAATTATCATTGTGAAAGTCAAGTGTCGTCTTGTCACATTTGAGTTATTTTCACTTTGTCTATTGTTTTGTCTTAAATATTGTGTTTAGGTGAATAATAGGTTATTGAGTCCAATGTTTGTGTCATTATAAAAGTCAAAAATTGAGTCATAGTAAAATTTTTCAAGTCATTTTGTCAAGAGTTGAAGTCAAATATTTGTGAAAATAAAAAAATTCCTTACGAATGCATTTTCGGTGGTATCGGACGTCCGAATGATGTATGAAAAATTGAGCTCCATGTTCAAATCTAGTTGAGTTAGCAGCATCACACTGGAGGACAAAGGCATCAGAGGTTGGAGGTTCGATCATCGACCCTCGTTAGTCGCGCCAATGACGGGGTTTAACAAAGGTTTTGTGATATTTTTGTAGTGCGCTTCAAATTTTAGTGTTCCTAATTTCTTTGTTTGCTTGAATAAGTGGAAATTTAACATTATGGAGGGGAACATTATCCAATGTTCCATTTCCAATTTTCAGTTTGTGTGTATGAGCAGAAAAATTCAATAGATTTTCCTATGTTATTCCCTGAAGTGACAAAGTGATGAGATATGATGATACTACTGCAACATCATGATATTGTGGTTGTTAGTTATCCATTAGAAAAACTACCTATAAATTGTTGGTTTTGTCCTAAAAAACCATCAGTTGTGTGGTTGTTGGTTAACCACTTGGAAAACCATCTAGAGGATGTTGGTATTGTCCTTGAAACCATCCAGATCATGCGCAAACTACGTAGTGAGTACGTTGCAGTACAAGCCAAATTTTCCCCATGTTCGCACTAAGGGGGAATGTTAGGAAATTATTAATTTAGTGCTCACTTATTCATATTAATTTGTAAAGTGATTTATAATCATGTAGGCATATTGGTGAGTGATTCATAACATCTCACGGATATAGGAAATTGGTAAGATATATAGTTGAGTTAGTTTCCTATATTCTAGGGAAACTCCAGCCTATATATTAGGCTATTGTATTGTGTGAAATATATGCCTAATAAAATATTATTTTATTCATGCAAATAAGTGCATATTCCTTTATCAACATGGCTAACCTATGGAAAATTTGGCAAGGTCCTAGGTTAGGTCAAGGATTTGATCAAAGCGGGTTTAGAAAATAATTTCACTTCTTTGTGATTTTTCTATTTTACTCCCCTTTAAGATTTAATGTATTTATAATTAACATACATAAAAAGGAAGAATGCAATAAGAGGCTATTATGATTTACTTAACTTCCAACATTAATAAAAACTAACTATGGATCTAGGAACTATCAAAAAACAAAGAAGAGATTGCACTCATCCGATTTTGTGTGGATATGGGAGGTTTTAAGTGATCTAAGTACAAAAACATGTTGATCTCGAGACTGAATTTTCTTCATTTCTAGAACATGCATATGAAACTCGCACCTAGTCAAAACCATACAACTAGGACCAAAATGTCCATATGGTCATAAATCTTCATACGGTCTTAGACCTTCTTGGATTTTAACTCTCCCTTAGTAAATTTTTATGTGCCTTTCTGTTGGAAATGACTGTCACTCGTGTCGAAGTATTCTTTTCTCTCCTTTGGGATGGCTATGTAACTATGATCAAACCTTCAAATCCTCATAATGCGAGATGGAGTTAAAAAAAAAAGAGGTTAGGTGGGTTATGGGAACCCCTATGCACTTCGATGTTGCCACTACTTCAAAGAGGGCTTGAACCGTATGTTGTTCTCCTAAAATTTTATATCTACCATAGTGAAATCAGAATTTGACAAAACATTCTTTGAACATGCCTTGTTTGAGTTTCACACTTTCTCAAACACTTGGAAAGGGCCACTTTTATTTCTTGTGAAGAGAATATGGAGACTCTTGGATTTTTTAGGTGACTTCAAACCTATAAAGAGTACTTACCTAATGGATGTACATGAATTATTTCACATTTTTGGGAGCTTGGAATACCTTGTGTTTTTTTACATGAGGATCTCTTGAAAGTTCCATGATCCTAAATGAGGTATGATTGACTTGCTTATATAGGCTTATGATGATTATTATGTCATGAAAGGATGACCAAGAGGGAATATTAGTCCATATGAAGATGATGTAATTGAAAGTTTTGATGGTCTACAATAAAAAACTAGGGAACTTGAGTTGTTTATTTTGACAAACCGACAAAAGCCAACATTTTAAGCCTAGGAGGAAAAATTTAAGGATGTTTCTAGGTATGTTTTGTGCAATTAAACCTCAAAAACTGAGGAAAAAAATCTATGCAATGATAAAAAAGTGAGAAAATAGCTTTTAGGGTGTGTTAAGTAAGAGTGGGAGGGTATATTTGTACATGCAAGTGTGAAATGTCAAGACAAGTATTATCACAAGATATATTGCCAAATTTTAGTTTCTACACTAAGTACATGCCTTATTACCCAAGTAAGATATGCCTCTTTAGGGAATATTAGAATTGCTTCTATGGCTCTAAATAAATTCCTCATCCTCATTGATTAGGAAAAAAATTTGAGGATGGAAAGTCTTCAAATCTCCATTAGATAGGAATAAGGAAACATTTCGGGAAAAGTAGTTACAACAAGGATATGTTCAGGCTAGTGTTGGTAACATTCGAATATAGAGGAGAGAGATCATACATAACAAAAGAAAAACAAAATAAAGAAAACCTCTTCAATGCATATGGATTTTTAGGTCAATTTGAATGCAAAAAATGGAAGATGATGGACAATAACTAACTCTCTTGGTAAATTAAGGTCATGTAGAAAAGTCTCCCAATTTTCCTTTTCCTTTTTTCTTTTTGAAAAAATGTATGATCTAGAATCAATTAATTTTATGCCTTTATGGTATGCATATACTCTTAGGTTAACTTTTCTCATAAGCTTATTAGGGAGGGGTTTTATCGGATAATCCTTAAATGATTAGGTTCTCTAGCTCAATATTATAATTTAAATGATAGATGAACATCTTGATGGATAAAATTTTGTTTTATTGCATAATTAGACATTTAAATCCATTGTAAAAGTGTGGCTTCAATATCTATATACAACCTAATAAATTGAAATTTTGATATTCCATTCTTTAAAAAAATGAATATCCTCATATAACTTAAAATTTATGAACAAATATTTTAGACCTTTATACAAATTTTATCATTGTTATGCCTAGCACACATTTTCTTGCTAATATTTATCACTATATAACTATAAACTAAGAACCAGACTTACACAGGGAAGAACTTCACATAACTCAGAGACTTTAATTAATTTCACACATACAAATATATTTCTTCTATCTATCTTCATACGAATAGATTACAAATATATAGGAATATGCAACTCCTATAAACTAGGAAGTTTCTCTAACAATAATCCTATTTAGTTGTGATTGTTACTCACGTAACAATACACAACTCAAATCATACGAGTTGTTAAAACAACTCCAATAATATATTATTGTTTATATAACAATAATATAACTACTAACATTTATACTTATTGAATACACAAGTATAATGTAAACATTAATATCCTAATAATAACATCATTTCACACTTTCACATGTTTATGTTCAATATATATTTATACTACATGTATAAAAACAATGTAAAAAAATAATGACAATTTCAATAGTTAACCCTAAAATGCATCAACTTAGACAAGGTTTGATATAACATGGCCTTATCTAATAAGCTTTTGGGAAAATTATGCAAAGTTAACACCCCCTAACACTCACGGGAATAGTTATTATAATGAAGAAGTCAACTACCATCCACTTCCATGAAAACCAATGGGGTACTTCCATTATATGAATAACTATAATGAATGCACATTTAAAATCCAGGTTTGTTTACCACAAGAACTAACACATTTCCAGTTCTAAGTTAAATTCATAAATGTAACTAACATATTTACATAAATCCAATCTAATTGTGTTGATGAGCATTTATCCATTCATAAGGAGTAGTTGTGTTTACATTGATACTTCATCCGAGACTGCGTTGATTTATGTATTCCAGGACATCCTGAATAATTTTTTTATTTTGCGGTAGTGTTGTATCATTTCTTCTAGTAATATTGGATGTATGATCAGGTCTATATCCACTCTCCATCTGCAATCTTTACAAGCCTCCTTTATATTGTAGAAATCTCGGGTCTTTTGATAATTCATGACCCTTGTTCCTCCCGAGCCTTTGTCCATGTGTCTTCTTGTTCTCTACACTCGTCAAAAATCCGCAAAGTCTTCATCCTAAATTTGCTAATTATTTATTTGTATTGCGAATATGTGGATTATTGGAGAGCTCATGACCTTTTTATCCCCATGGGACTTTTGTTCTTCGCAAAGCCTAGTTTACCCTTACTTCCTTGGGTTTTATTTGTAATTCAAGCTTTTGGGTATTCTAAGAACTTATGATCCATGTTCCTTTAGGCACCATGTTTCCCATAGACCCACATTTTCCACATTAAAAGCTTTTACATGCATTGTGGATATTTCAGAAGTCTAAGCCCCTTGTGACCCTTGTTCCCTCACCCTCTTTTCCCTACATCTCTGTTATATCCATAATACAAAGGGGAAAATAATTAAACTGCTTCCATGAATCTTTCCTTTCCCAAAATACGTTGTGAACTTCTAATTGAGCCTTTATCCAACTCTTTTTCGAATGGAAAAGTATAAAAATTGGTGACTTAATTCATTTTTACCATTGAAATTTGGAGATTTCAACCCAGAGCACTACACGACTTCCATTTTTGTGCCCATTTTTTAACCATTTAAAAAAATTAAACTGTGTTGGGATCCTGAGAGGAATTCCATTCTTCCTGTAGCTAAGGTGAGTAATTCTGAAACCTCCTGTGTGTCTTTAGTGGAAAATTGGTTTTCATACCCTACCATTTTGTCTTCCCGAGAACCCTTGTTGAACTCCCATCCTTTTGAGTGTCGCTTCCTCACCATGTCACCATGAAGTTTCAGTACGAGGGTTATGAACACATATCCTCTCTAGAAACATCAGTACCCAATATTGGGGATAGTGATGTTTGGCATGTTGACCTCAATGACTTCTGGGCCCACATTTTTGGAGATAACCCTACTCCCATGGCTCAATGCATCAAAGATAGTGGGATTTCTCATGCCATTGGTTTCCCTCTCTCTGTACAATGTGCAAATACTATTCTAGCTTGTGCCTCCTATTTTGATAAAAAAATGAAATTAGAGACCCCCAAGGCCAAGTAATTACTAAATTAGATGTCAACTATATAAATGTTTCCTTTAGAATCCCCATTACTAAAGATTCCAATACTCTGACTAAGGTGCAAGCTTGAAGCCTTTTTGAGCAAGAAAAGGATAAGTACAAGGAAATGATAGCTAAGTCTTGGCTTAAAAATCAGAAAAGAGGAGCTTCAAAGTTTCCTAAAGTCATATACTAATCAGATTTCAAAGAATAATTATCTGATATAATCACTTTGTTGTCTAGATTAATGGGTCACCCCGCTACCAATGAAATTGAGTTTTGGATGTGTGTTTACATAAACATCATCTGTGAAGGGAAGAAAATATTGAAATGGGGAGAAATAATATATGAGAACCGCAGTGAACAACTATCCAATTTACAATAGAGAAAGACATTCTACATGACATCATACCTCATATACACAATTGCAACATACGTGGTCCTGGATGGGTCTATCTCTAATGGATGCTAAGAAGAATGAACCATTGTATGAATTCTAACCACATATAACCTTTTATAACAACTTACACCATTTTATAAGAGTAAATGATGCCTTCATAATGTATATTGTTAGAATCTTAGAGGGAAATACAACTAGGAGGGTGTCTGTTGAGGCCAAATAACTAATTTCAACATATGGCAGTTTGTTCATTTAATTTAGGAGATTTTCCTATATTAGGTTAGCTAGGTTTGAAGGTGCACTAAACACACTCCCCATGTATTGTAATGACAAGATATTTCTTGTGGAGGTTTGTAGACAATTGGAAATATTGCATAGAACATGTAGGGATGAAAAATATCACAGGTATCTAATTCCCAATCTATTTGGGGAATTATACTTACAGAATAACTTTGGATGCTCAAAATGTGGAAATAATAATTGTTGTATTCAATTTTAAAACATTCCACAAGAGGTCCTATTTTGATATCGAAGGTTTTATCTCCAAGAACATGTGAGTGAGTTATTATCATTTTCATGTTCTAGAAGACTATTGGGAATAATTTTCAGATGAATATGAGGTGAGAAGAAGGTATTTTGGATGAATTTCTCTACAACTGATCAAATATTTCAAGATCTATAAGGTACCAGAGGAGTTTCCATATGACAATGAAGATCTGTATTCTCTTGAATATGTCAAAGCTATTCAACAACCACCTATTCTCACCATAAATTGGTTTCAAAAGGAGAAGGATGATCTTTTGGAAATAATTGACCTTTTTGTAAGAAAAAATGTTTGGTTTGAAAAGAAGATGAAAGAATACAAGGAAGGTGTGACACAACATTATTCTCAAGGAGCATATACATCACATAAGGAAGTTTCTATTTCATTTCCTGAAGTACAGACTCAATCAATTCCATCTCCTTTGTCTGAATAATATTCAATCAAGGTGTACTCTATGAAGGATAAAACTAAAAAGATTGAGAAAACTAAAGATATAGTTGGAAAATAAGTTGAACAAACCTCCTCTCAAGAGGAAATAGAGATTCAGAAATTGAACAGATAATTCAGCTTTCAGAAGAAGAAGGAAAAGGAGTAGAGGAACATGAAGAAAGTAACTATGAGGGTGGGAGCACTAAAAAAGAAGAAGATGAGGAAGATAAGGTGGAAATTATAGAACCAAATTCTAGAAAGATGAGCATCCCCAAGCTCAAATCACCAATTAAGGAAGTGTATTCTTCTAGTATTGAGACACCCACTCTAGAAGTATCTAATGTCCAAACTCTTTGATCTCTTAACACACTTGCATTGGGTCAACTTTCTGCTCCACTTTCCAATGATTCCTTCACATGGGTCCAGCCCATGATTGATAATAGGAAAAGGAAAACACATTCTCAAGTTGTTGCTCCAAGTTTTGATGTTGTAGCTTCCCTCCTTAGTACCACTCCCACTCCTCTAGCTAAAAAGGCCAAAAATACTTCTAGGCTAGTTTTTGATTCAAGAGATCAACATGTTTTGGAGATAGCAAATCCAAGAGGGAAAAGATGAAAAATACTTAAGCATTGCTGACCTGGAACTGAAAATAATCCCATTGGGTGAGTCTACTCCTGAGGGAGAAGTGCATAATTTGAAAGAAACAATCTCTAGAGTCATTGAGAGGGTAGAAAAATGAAAATATACACATGAGCAGCTAGAAGAACAAGTACAAGTTCTTTATGGTTTCATCAAATCTTTCCTTTTCTAGTGATAAAGTGCTTGATCCTACTCCTCTCTCCTCAATGCCTCCTCCCACTATTTTATTTGATGAAGATGTTCAAGCAATCAAGGATATTCATAAACATGTTGCATATGGTAAAGTTGTTGAGGAATTGGTTAAGGGATGTTGATTTCTAGGATTGAATTTCATAGATGAAGCCTATAAATCAGTATGAAAACATCTCCTTGGCTCGAATTTAATTTGATATAGTAATCACTACTCCAAGAAGGAGCTTAAACTTTGGTTGGAATGTATTCAGGATCTTAGGATCATGAATGCTACAGATGAGAAAATCCTCCTTACACATAAAGTTTTTGATGATTCAAAAAGTAATCTCTCCAGAAAATGGGTGTTCAGTGTTGAGTGGAAGATCAAGGTGCTTGAGGAGGCAATCACTGAACTAAAGTGCATTGTACAAAAATGAGAGGCATTTAAGTATGAGATACTTGCCAAATTTCAATCTCTACGGTGTCATTTCTTCAAAGACAACTCTACTGAAAGAACTTATTAGATGAGATCAAAGCAAATTTCATGGCACTCATCAAAGAAGATTTTTCAAGTCTCGAGATTCTATTAACAAAGAGAAGATGGAGGAAATCATTGAATTGCACAATGTTATCATAGAGGACACTAAAGGTTTGCTTTGAGTAACTGCAGGCATTGGAAAGGAAATGGAAAAATTCTTGGGAAGCTAGTTGAATGCTTTCTGACAAAAAAACCATCCCAAAGGGCATGGTAATTTTTAGTGCCTTAGGGGTAAGTGCGAAAAGTTGGGGGGCAAAAAGGGGTCATAAGTGGATGTCATATTCCAAATAACAACAAAATCTCAACTTATAGGGATTATTAGCAATGCATGCACTCAAAATTAGAAAAACTTACATAAATATGAATCTTAGCATCCATAATCTAGTTTCTAAACTACTATTTTTTAAAAAATCGGACAAGTTTAGTTGTATCAAACACTCAAAATTCAATGACTTTTTTTTAAATCCTTTAAGATTGAAGTCCATTTTCCTGCGATTTAGATTACCAAAACTTGATATTTTTTTCCTTTGGTGAAAATTTAAATGTCGTTGTCTATCTTGGGATATATTTTATTTTGTATGTTTTTGAGAAATATTTTTTAAATGAATTTTTTTGTGGAAGTGGTTTGAGAACATAAAGAAAACAGAGCACTTTCAGTTTTCCCACCATAACTTCATAAAAAAAATTAAAAGTAAATTAAAAAATTTGAACGTGTATATAATTTTTCCATGGTTGGAGTGGTAAAGGTTTTATCACATTATGACAAGTGAAACAAAAGTTGTAGTCTTAAACGTAGACATGAACATTCACGAAAAATGTTTCTTAAATACATAATATTAGTAAACAATTATAAAATGATATTTATCGTATTATATTCACTTTAAAATCAATATTTATACAAAGAATAACATTTGTTCAAGCTAAAGCTAAAGTCTCCCTACATGATCGTACCATTTTTGTGACATGTTTTTGATTTTTTGGCATGCTTTAAGTCCACATAAGAGAAAATTTAATGTTTTGTTGTTTTCATGTAAAATTTAGGAGTTGATGTCCACTTTTTGGTCCCTCAACTTGTTGCACTTACCCTTAGTCAAATTCAAGAATCATATACTCAAAGTGAAGACTCTAGCTATGCCATCTACAAGTGCTCCTTCCTCTAGTTCTTAAGTATTTCTTTCTAGTCATTGTATTTCAAAGTTAGCTTTACCATTTTGAAAAGTATGAAATTGTAAATAAGGCTAACTAAATGTAATTCATTAATTAAGTGGTAAAACTTAATTAAAAAGACAATTGGATTAGATAAATTTGGTTACAACCACCCTTTTGCCTATATAAGGCTTTTCTCTCATTGTAAAAGGGTTGTTGGATTTTGGTGTTTTGAATGTAATGATATAGAACAATTGAGAATCAATACAAAAGAATACTATCTATCCTATTTCCTATGTTCTTGCTATTTCTATCTCTTAACATTTAAATGTTGATTTAATATGTTTGAATGTGAAACTATGTGTTCAATTCATGTGTTATAGTGTAAATAACTTTGTGTTTTCTATATTTATATCCTATGGATTTTTCAAATATATAAGTTCATGTGTTCT